>JAWNOF010000022.1:12304367-13517801 GCA_035046165.1 Drosophila rubida
TTGTGACCGAAGTCGCACCGCAAAAGAGCATCACACAAATCCTCACGCTGCCGAATAAAACGATCTACCTCATCAACGCGGGTGTTAAGGGCTTTCAGTTAGTGTGAAAGTAAGTGAAGACTGACTACAGAAATGATCCTGTGAAGTATAGTCTTAATTTTTCAGTGTCTATCCAGCGGATGCTCATACTACCCGCGCCTAAACCATTTGGGAATTCTAAGAGCCTCTGCAAAAATTTACCTGTACTGCGTCACGCAGTTTAGAATGGGTTATCGCGTGGCCTAGAGGCTAATTGGTTATTGCTTGTATAAGTCAACAATCAAAAATATTAATTCAATAAATCTTATGTAATTACGCTGCCAATAAGACAGAAAAGTTAGCTATTTGTACGGAAGAGGCAAGGTCAAAATCTTTACCGATTTACTAAACTAATGGAGTAAAATTCGTTTAGTACCCAGCACAATGTCGAAAGTTTTAGCCACATAGTAGAGCCAATTAATGTATTCTGACCGTGACAAGCTCACAACATTACTGATGAAATAATTTAACACTTCCGATACTAACGGAATTAACACAACGGAAGATATGATGGTGAAAATTTAATAAATCTACCTTACATACTTAAATTTTCTCATAGTGTAGTAAAGGAAGAAAAATTCTCAAAATAACAATATAATAATTTCACAACTAGCGCTATGCTAAAGAAAACAGAAAATATATGCTTTTGTGAAACATGCACAACTTGTAATGAACAGAAATTTGATCGACATGCAACAAATCCCAAAATAACAGCGACACAAATCACTGAATATTCAGGCCAAATAATTCACGTATATATTTAATCAACCAAACTCAATTTAGTCCTAAAGGCCGTTGACAAATCAAAATCTATCAATAGATATCCGTTTTTCCCCGTTTTCCGTTTTCTACTTTGGCGTTCAAAATACAACAAAAAATCTTGAAACGTCTAGGTTTCGCCAAAACGTTTACATGAACGTAAATGAAAATTGATAAGTCCTTATGACATTTTTGTTTGAAGCAGACTTCAATAAAATGTATGCTTGTAGACCAGCTAAAGATCGAAGTGTTTACGGCAGCCTGCATAATAGAATAGTAAAGATAAGAAAGATTGGATTTTCTCCGTATATCAGTGGAACCCGAGTTAGATTCGTGAAAGTAAAATAAGATTATATACAATATATATTAGTTTCTTTCTGCATCGGTTGCTTGAAACGAACTGCTTATAAATTATATGATGCTTAGACACGTCGAAACGCAGGTTGCTAGCTTATGCTACTTTAAACAAATGTTAGTTAAACAAGGTTAGTGACGCCCAATAGATTTATACAATCATTATGTTTCGAGCTGCCAAGGTCTTTGGTTGGGACATCTGCGGGCATCTTTCCAGTCGCCATGTATTCCATGGCTATGTCACCAGTTTGGTGCGTGGAGAAATGCTACCAGTTTTTGTGCACTCTGATTGTCGTTATATAGGCGCACCGATTTGCATTTCCTTCCAAGCCTGGTAAGTAATGCATTCAGATATAAAGCCTCCTTGGTAGAATCTGATTGTCAAGTACTCTGCCTCGGTACTCGACAGCGCTACTGTCCTCCCAGCTAATAGGGGGCCTGCCAAGCTGCCATGTCTATGTTAATTCAGAACTTGTGCTCGTATCCATTGCATGGCCTAACTGAAGCTGTTCGCTTCCCTGTTACTGGATCTGGATCATCCGCTATTATATTGAAAGCCATATCGCAATCCTCAAACTCTTCAGTTCATGCTGTGCTCTCGCTTTTTCAGCAACCTGTTGGTACATCTTACGAGGTCTACCTGTCTGGCCGGTCCTTAGCAACTTTGAGGATGATGCACTTCTTGTGCGTTGTCTTCACCCGATTCATCACTGCTTAAAGATCTCTCTACCTTCTTTGGTTCACTTCTGCTCTGCTTCTTCACTCCCCCTTCTGAAGCCAGACTGCGCCTCAGGATTGGTCTGATATCCTTATAAACTCTTTGTTGGACTTTTTTTAATATAACGTGCAGTATTGATTGCTTCTGCACAAAATGACAAATTGTCGCATCATACACCTGGCCAAATCGTCCATTGTTCGGTTCATCCGCTCGACGACGCCATTCTGTTGGGGGTCTATACGGAGCTACCAGTCGTCGTTTTATCCCATGTTTCTCTAGATACTCGTCAAATTGTTTGTTTCAATATTCAGTACCGTTGTCACCTGTAAAGCGCGAGTGATAAATTATCTACGACCACTTGTTCATTCAATGCGCATTGGGCCGCATCCGTTGCTATGAACAATTTCCGTTCTGCTTTTACAATTTTGTGCTGCCTGCTTTTCGCCTTTAGGTTCAAGAAATATACTTTGCCGTCCGATGCCACTTTTTTCAGATCGTCCTCGTTAAAGGGTCCACACGGAAATGCCACATATCAATGTCGTTTAGATGACATTCGCTTCACTATGTTTTGCATTGAAATAGTATAAACTACCATATCGTAAAATATGCCTAATTTTTGCGAAAATGTATGTTTGTTTGTTTTTCCACAAATGTAACAAATTTTAATCTGTTGGTATTTTCGTTTTTGCCGTCGTCTTTTCGGCATTTTGATCTTCTCGATCATTCTTTGCCTTTCTTGCCTCAGTTTCCTTTAGAACTTTAGTTCTCAATGTTTCTGGCTTTTGGAAGTTATCTCTCGCCTGCATTGCATACCGAAACGTGCCATATGAATCTGGCAAACTAAATAGCAGCAGAATTGCTAAATTAAAACGTCACTTATTGCCACTCATGTCTCTAAGCTTTTTAATCGCATTAAAATGTTCGTTCAGATGTTAACGCATCACTACTTTTATTCATTTTAAATTGCTATGCGCTTTGGGAGACTGGCTTTTCGAAGATCCGTTTGATTGTTGTCCAGTTTTAAACAGCATTGTCATGATGTTTCACAATCATAAATAGTTCCCAACTCCAATGAACATGGACGGGTGCACTAACCCAAAAACTTAGTGGATTTCCTTAGTATAATAGTAGAACCCACAAATAGAGAATATGCTGCTTATACACTATGTTGAAACACAGGTTACAGGTTTATTCACTAACTTATTTTTGCACATAGCTTAAATACACTTAGACTATGAATAGATTAGAACACCAATTACACGAAGTGTCTCAAGATTCACCAATGCTTTGAGATCCCTCACGGCTATCAGCTTTATACAACTTTATACCCGCTACCCATAAGGTGGTACGAAACATTAAAGTACAAAGGTAAAAACATCTCACATTCCATTAAGTATACATATACATATATTCCTGATTAGAGCGAATAGCAGCGACGATACAAGCAAGTATTAGTTCCACCCTCTTAATTAGCGTAATTTCAAAGGTAGTCAAATTTTGGCGCACTCAGTAACTGTACTCTTGATGATGCCTAAAAATTCGGATGCTATCTGATGAAAAATTTAGATATTATTATTTAAAAACGTACTTAGTCGCTTTGGTGTATAATGTGTTAATATACCAAATATACTTTTTGGATTTAATATATTGAAATTGAGTAGCGGGTATAAATAAAAATATAAAAACTACAGCAGATATAATATTTATACTTAAAAAAGAATTGAGCATTGACATGAATAAAATTGTTCCAGCATTACCTAGTACCAAATAAATGTAGTTATCAGTTTTCTAGTTGAGTACGTCCTTACTTATAACTATTGTCCCCTGCAAATGTATTAAATTTAATTTTTATCGATTTTCATTTTTCTTTTGATGCAATTGGTTTTATGAACACGGTTTTTAACCCTTGCAAATGCGGCTCGGATGTTTTTTTTATAATCGTTGAAATCTCGGTCGTTACTTGTAGTTGCCTCTAAAAATGTATAAATTGTGAGGTAAAAATGTATTTATATATAACTTTGCGCACTCACCATATAATAAATTGTTTAAATGGATGTATTTATCAAATGCTTTCTTCGTACCGCTCCCAGCAAAATTTATATTCATGAGAAGCTCTCTAGTCATGATTCTCTCTATATTCTTAATCATGCCTTCCGGCATCAGAATCTTTTGGAAAACAGGCAACTGAAATACAAAATACATCATTGTTATCAGAACTTATACAATATATGCAACAAAAACATTGCTTACATAATGGCTTGGTGACTCGGCAATTTTCATGTCGATGTCATGCAAATCCTCCTCGGTTTTTAAAGGAAACACTTTTTTTGCCTCAACTACACTTTTCACGTCCATTAATAATGATATTTGTTCAGTTGCCTTATTAAGAGTGCCTAAAAAAAGAAAATAACATTTTTTACAAGTACTGCCAATTCATTTTAATTTGTCCGACTTACGTTGCAGATCCCTTATTTCTTTTTTCAATGTATCTTGTTGAAAATAAGAATTTTTTATAGATTTGTCACAATTCGAAAATGAACAAACTTACTTTCCATTTCAGACATTCGCTTTTCTAATTCGTCTGCAAATTCAGAAATATTGTAATTTGTATAAGTGCGTTGTTTTATCATTTTATGAATAAAGCTTACATTGCATATTGATCATCGAATTCTTCAATTCCCGACAGCATTCGTGATCCTCATCGAATGGCTCCATTTTAATTATATCCATTATTATATTGAGTGTAGCTAGTGGGCTAAACAATAGATGTTACCAACAATAGTAAAATAGTAATAAATTGTTCGAGTAAATAACAATTTCGAAACATTAAGCTTGCAAAAACTAAAAATATTCAGAGATCATAATTTTACTTTTCAAATAAATACCACATATCTGAACAATTCTTTGAATTTCTTTGTTAAAAATCCGTTTTCATTCATAAAATATACTTAAAACAGAATTTATTGTTTTGTTTGTCCGCAATATTAACTGTCTATACATTGAATATATAGCTAGACTGTTGTTTTGGGAAATTATTTCTATGTAAACATTAACACGATACCGACGTCTGACTGCACGCCCTTACAGCATTTTCACAATACAATAATCTAAATAATTGTAATTTAACTGTATATTGCGAATAGGAACTCTTAGATACTTACAAACTTTGCAATATTGAATATTTTGATTGACGATAAAATCAGAACTTCACACAATATGTATTTATTAAACAGAACTACAATCAAACAATGTAAATACAAGAATTAAGAGTTGCCCAACTTTTTCAACGCGTCGGTAATATTTCAGCTGTTGAAACTCGCAAAACCAAAAATAAGATGGCATCACTGACAGCTACACAGCTGATGTTCATGTTTACCACTTTTTGTCTTTAGGATGACAACTCTAAGAATATTTAACAAGCAGTAAAATCAGAATTTACAAATTTATCTGATATTACAAATTTATTAAAAAAAAACTAATAGTTTAGACATAATTAGGAAAAAATGCTTTGCAGCATTTACTAAATCTTATGATCGTATTTTTTTTTTTGCCATTGTTTCAGATATATTTAAAACATTGTATAGTGCACGTGTTAATTATTTCTATTTTAAAATATAAAATACAATTTTGTAATTCCTTTGATAGTTCTGATACAATCAAAACTATAATCGCAGAACATGTGTACCGTTTCGGCGCTGCTGTACATACATACATACTATGTACATACGTACATGCTTACGTGAATAATTTTGCGTTATTGGTTTTTTGTTTGCGAGTGGCTCTTAGAATTCTCAAATGGTTTAGGCGCGGGTAGTATGAGCATCCGCTGGATAGACACTGAAAAATTAAGACTATACTTCACAGGATCATTTCTGTAGTCAGTCTTCACTTACTTTCACACTAACTGAAAGCCCTTAACACCCGCGTTGATGAGGTAGATCGTTTTATTCGGCAGCGTGAGGATTTGTGTAATGCTCTTTTGCGGTGCGACTTCGGTCACAACGTATTGTGAGTATTGCACTTCGATGATCGCTCGGTAACACGAATAGAACGAATTCTGAGTGGTGTTCCATTTTAGTTAAATCAATTTGAAATTTGTTGTGCGAATCGAGCATTGATGTGAGATTTCTCATAATGTTCTCTTTTTGTTTTTGATGTCGCAAAAAGCCGACTAATTGCGGCCTGCAATTTCTGGATTGTAGTTTTTTTTTAGTTTTGAGAGTCCGAACTATTCAAAATTAGTACGTTGACGACAAAGCATTTAACTTTTAATTTAAAGTCTTTTGCTGTGGGATTTCTGCGAATGCGCAGAGTTTCTATGTCTCCACAACTTGTGTCTTCCAATCCGTTTTTTTTCATGCAAATCAAATTCAAACCAAATTTCCGCAATGCTGTAATGTATGGTAATGGTATAAATAAATTCTTCTTATCATGTGCTAACTGCCATAACTCGTTTTGGATTTCATGCTGACTTCCATCTCAAATTTTATTGAAATAGGGGGGTATATTCAAAGATTCTTTCATTCTCTCAATTAAACGCAGTGTAGTCAAAGTCTTCTTTGAATCTTTTTTCATTTTAATATGTCGTTAATGTTGCTAAGCGAAAGAAATCTTTGTACAATTTAGTTTAGAAAATGTGCGAAGCAAAGGATATAGCATTTATTTAAAATCGCACACGTCATTATACCCCATGTACTTATAGGTACAAAGGTATATTAAGTTCGTTCGAATGTCTGTAACAGGTTGGTCGCAGACCATATGTTGTTACAACCAAAATGTTCAGAATCGAAAATAAAATCGAGTTGGCCATGTCCGTCTGTCTGTCTGTCCGTCCGTCTGTCCTAGATCTCAGAGATGGTAAGAGCTAGAGTAACCAAACTTTGGATTTAGGTGTATTATGCAACTACGCAGATCAAATTTATGTTTTTTTCCTCCCCCGCCCTTCCCCTTGCCCACAAACCGCAAGCGACTCTGGAATCCTTTGAGCTAGAAAGTTAATTTAAAGTGCAATATGTAGATATTTGTCATATTAACCGAAATCCTAAATATGGTTCAAATCGAATAAAATCTAGCTTTGGTATAAGTGAAAGAAGTTTGATATACGCAAAGCAAGCGCACAAGGCGAGCGCAACAACAATAACAACAAGCATTAATCTTCTAGTGTATTCGTACGCATGCAGGCACATATGTAGGTTGGTTTGTGTGTGTGCGTGTGCATGCGTATTCCAACAACAGAGCTGAACTGCTGCTTTTCCAATGAAATGATATGAATGTCGTTTGATGTGATTTCTTTTAAATTGGCTGTATTTTAGTATTCGCTGGGTTTCATGTATTATTATTTTTAGTGGAAGTAAATTAGGACGACCACAATTTTACATATGTTTGTTTTAAATTTTATTTTGTCAAATGGTACATGGTATATCACAGTCGGGCTAGCTCGACTGTAGCCGTTCTCACTTGTTGTTAATGAACTTGTCGACTATATTGAATTTCAGGCAGCTTCGGCGATCGGAAATTATTTGTTCAGCCTTGCTGAATATTCGCTGGGACTCGCACGACGATACTGGTATACAGAAATAAATCTTAACAAGCTTTTTAAACGCAAGCATCTCTTCATCTTTCATCTAGGAAAAAATATTATTAATAGCTTAAATAATATAAAAAGTACTTACTTTCCAAAATACGAGTGGGTGTATCTCTTCCGGCTCGTTAGCCCTTTCCATATATTGTCTTAACAATAAAATGGCGTCCACTTTCCTAGATCGTTTTGATTTATTTTTTCCAAAACTCGATAAAAATATTGAATAGTTCGTTTTCCAATCCCGTTGCTACTTGGTCTGCATTCCAGGGCAGAAGAAATCCATCCTTTTTGCATCGCGGATTCATAGGGTTGCCAACCTTGGCAATGTCCGCTTCTCATACACCGCAAATCGTTCATGAAACTTTTCTTTCTCATTGTCAGCGTAATTACATTACATGTATTGAATTAATATTTTTGATTGTTGACTTATACAAGCAATAACCAATTAGCGTCTAGGCCACGCGATAACCCATTCTAAACTGCGTGTCGCAGTACAGGTAAATTTTTGCAGAGGCTCTTAGAATTCCCAAATGGTTTAGGCGCGGGTAGTATGAGCATCCGCTGGATAGACACTGAAAAATTAAGACTATACTTCACAGGATCATTTCTGTAGTCAGTCTTCACTTACTTTCACACTAACTGAAAGCCCTTAACACCCGCGTTGATGAGTTAGATCGTTTTATTCGGCAGCGTGAGGGTTTGTGTGATGCTCTTTTGCGGTGCGACTTCGGTCACAACGTATTGTGAGTATTGCACTTCGATGATCGCTCGGTAACACGAATAGAACGAATTCTGAGTGGTGTTCCATTTTAGTTAAATCAATTTGAAATTTGTTGTGCGAATCGAGCATTGATGTGAGATTTCTCATACTCTTTTTGTTTTTGATGTCGCAAAAAGCCGACTAATTGCGGCCTGCAATTTCTGGATTGTAGTTTTTTTTTAGTTTTGAGAGTCCGAACTATTCAAAATTAGTACGTTGACGACAAAGCATTTAACTTTTAATTTAAAGTCTTTTGCTGTGGGATTTCTGCGAATGCGCAGAGTTTCTATGTCTCCACAACTTGTGTCTTCCAATCCGTTTTTTTTCATGCAAATCAAATTCAAACCAAATTTCTGCAATGCTGTAATGTATGGTATAAATAAATTCATCCTATCATGTGCTAACTGCCATAACTCGTTCTGGATTTCATGCTGACTTCCATCTCAAATTTTATTAAAATACGGGTGCAGTGTTGCCAGGTATTGAGCTCGCAAATAGGCTAGAATAGGCTAAAATTCGGAAAAATATGCTGAAAAATAAGCTATATATTAAAATCCAATAATATCTACCAAATTAAAGTAATTTTCATATTTTTATTATATTAAACACGTTAACAAACTTTCAATATCGTCGTTCTCCCCGTCATTCAAATATTTGTCTTTTTTTTTAATTTGGGCAAGATACTTTTGTGGCAACGAATAGGTATGACAGCATTCATTGTGTCTTCGTAACCCATATCTGCAACATTGAAATATATTATTATTAAAATATAAATAAGTTTGACACAATTTAAAAACAAACCTTATGCTCAATATTGCATTCAAGCTTTTTAATGCCATTTTATTGCGCAATTTTGACTTTACTATGTTCATTTGGCTGAACACTCGTTCCACCTCTGCATTGGACCATGGCAGGGAAAACTGGATGGCAAAAAATGCAAGCGCCTTAAAGGGGTTGTTGTTTCCTGCATCTCTATACGCTAGCACCTCTGCCCAAAATTGCATCGATTCTTCTGTTTTTCCCATTTTATCAGGTGAATTTTGTCCAATTGTGATTTTAATTCATCGATATCAGTTATTTTAAAATATTCAAAAATATTTATGAAATCAAATATAGTTTTGTGGGGTCGCAGTATAGTATCCACTGCAAATATATTGACCTTCTTTAAAATATTGAAGTTGTCGGGAAGTCTAAAATGGAAAAGTGTATTATAAATATAGTGATCATCTAATCAACTGCAGCTTATTCGTACCTTTCACGGAGTTGCATTATTAATTGTTTCACAAAATTAACGCAAACCTGCCTTATTTCCGGTTCTTGCTCTTTGCATTCAAAAGATTTTATCTTTTGTTCAAAAGCATATCCCAAATACAAATCTTGAACTGTAATATGCGTAAAATTATCTTTAAAGATGTCAATGTTTAAATCCGGAGGTATGATTTTTTCTTTTAGTGAATTAATGCTTGTCATAAGCTCATTTAATAACTTAGAAGATTCCGGCCGTTCACTTTGAAACAATTTGTTGAGTTTTTGCATATCATTTAAAATCGGTCGCAAAAACAATAAATACAACAAATTAGTTTCATCGTTATATAAATCATGCAAAATTTTGGCCTTGTGGCATTTTTCGGAACTGGCAGCTAAGGCAAAGTGCAATTTGAGCTCCGACCACTGATGTGAAATCCTAGTTACTGCAGGTTCTATTGATAGCCATCTGGTATCGCAAACTCTGGGTATTTTTAATGGAGTCTGAAATAAATTAAAGAGTCAGTGAGTCAAACGAATAAAGTTAATACGTTAGGCAATACATGTGTTAATAAGCAAATATTAACAATTAATCTACTAACCAGCTTTTAGGACTTGTACAGAAATTAGACGTTAGATTTTTGTTATGTTAGACAGTTTGTTGGACGAACACGATTTTCTGTTTACTTCACATGTACATATATATATACCTGATCATTATTTATACATTCATATATTTTTTTGTAGTTCATTTGGCGTTGCGAACTTTTCGCAAACCAGGAATAGGTATCCGCCACAAGAAATTCCAAAGCCTCCGGCATACTACCTTTGCACGCCTGATTTACAGCCAATTGTATAGAGTGACATACACACTTAATTAATATTAAAGAAGGCACACTTTTTTTTAATTCAGTGTATACGCTCGTTTTGGATCCTGTCATCACATTGGCGTTGTCGGTTCCAAGCCCAATCATATTTAAAATGTTTAAATTTTTGTTCTGTAACTCTAGCTTCAAATGGTCTGCTATGGAAATAGCATCTCCGGACTCGATACTAACTAAACTCAGGAAAGTAGACACCATACTTTGCTTTCTTACACTAAAGTAATTTATAACGATTCCTTAAAAGTTGTAAAATGCACATATATAGAACGAAGGCAATTAATTTATGAACACATAAAAATATATTTTAACAAATTATAAAGCAAAATAATGTTATATTTACCAATCAATTTCGTCACACTGATGTCGGTTGACTCATCCAGAAGCAAACTATATTTCGATGATCCAATATCCATCAATAAGTCTTCCATGAAGTGCACTGCCAACACATTGTTTATAATCTGCGTGCATTTCGTCCGTCCAAGCTGTATTTGTGCGGCTGCACTGCACGCTTTAAATTGTTTCACACACAATTTCGACAAGTGGTCCACAGGTGATATTGCCGTGTGCTCAGCCACATACAAACATAGTGCAGCTTCCTGCTCCTCTGTCTTCCAGCATTTGGAAGGAAAACTAAGTTTTTGTGTTTGACCAATTGCGCCCATTGTCGAAATATGTTTTTTGGACATCGCATGTTGCCGTATACCTTAGCTGCTACTGAGCATTTACAATAGCAACAAAATGCCTTGGCTGGATCAGCTGGCATTTTCCGGAGCCAGTCCTTAAACTCACTGTTTTCCAACCAAGCATCGCGAATTAATTGTTTGTAAATGGCTTTCGGCATTTTGGCACGTACGCTTCGATTCACTTTTATTTCACAATTAATTATTAGAGATCACATAACATAATGCTATAACATATCGCACCATCCAAAAAATCTATCCATCAGAAAGCACGATCATATGAATAAAGTTCACGTAATAATCGGAAAAAAAGAACCAGCAAAACTTTGAACACCAAAAATAAAATTTTTCGTTGGTCACAAATACATTAAAAAAATATGCTAAATTATTTATAAAAATAGGCTAGATTTATGGCTATAGGCTATTTACAAATTTTATAGGCTAGATCAATTAAAAATAGGCTAGATCTAGCCTGAAATAGGCTAAACTGGCAACACTGTACGGGTGGTTAATTCAAAGATTCTTTCATTCTCTCAATTAAACGCAGTGTAGTCAAAGTCTTCTTTGAATCTTTTTTCATTTTAATATGTCGTTAATGTTGCTAAGCGAAAGAAACTTTTGTACAATTTAGTTTAGAAAATGTGCGAAGCAAAGGAGATAGCATTTATTTAAAATCGCACACGTCATTATACCCCATGTACCTATAGGTACAAAGGTATATTAAGTTCGTTCGAATGTATGCAACAGGTTGGTCACAGACCATATGTTGTTACAACCAAAATGTTGAGAATCGAAAATAAAATCGAGTTGGCCATGTCCGTCTGTCTGTCTGTCCATCCGTCTGTCCGTATGAACACCTAGATCTCAGAGATGGTAAGAGCTAGAGTAACCAAACTTTGGATTTAGGTGTATTATGCAACTACGCAGATCAAATTTATGTTTTTTTCCTCCCCCGCCCTTCCCCTTGCCCACAAACCGCAAGCGACTCTGGAATCCTTTGAACTAGAAAGTTAATTTAAAGTGCAATATGTAGATATTTGTCATATTAACCGAAATCCTAAATATGGTTCAAATCGAATAAAATCTAGCGATAGAAGTTTGACATACGCAAAGCAAGCGCACGAGGCGAGCGCAACAACAATAACAACAAGCATTAGTCTTCTAGTGTATTCGTACGCATGCAGGCACATATGCAGGTTGGCTTGTGTGTGTGCGTGTGCATGCGTATTCCAACAACAGAGCTGAACTGCTGCATTTCCAATGAAATGATATGAATGTCGTTTGATGTGATTTCTTTTAAATTGGCTGTATTTTAGTATTCGCTGGGTTTCATGTATTATTATTTTAAGTGGAAGTAAATTAGGATTTTTTTTTGTCAAATGGTACATGGTATATCACAGTCGGGCTAGCTCGACTGTAGCGGTTCTCACTTGTTGTTAATGAACTTGTCGACTATATTGGATTTCAGGCAGCTTCGGCGATCGGAAATTATTTGTTCAGCCTTGCTGAATATTCGCTGGGACTCGCACGACGATACTGGTATACAGAAATAAATCTTAACAAGCTTTTTAAACGCAAGCATCCCTACATCTTTCATCTAGGAAAAAATATTATTAATAGCTTAAATAATATAAAAAGTACTTACTTTCCAAAATACGAGTGGGTGTATCTCTTTCGGCTCGTTAGCCCTTTCCATATATTGTCTTAACAATAAAATGGCGTCCACTTTCCTAGATCGTTTTGATTTATTTTTTCCAAAACTCGATAAAAATATTGAATAGTTCGTTTTCCAATCCCGTTGCTACTTGGTCTGCATTCCAGGGCAGAAGAAATCCATTCTTTTTGAATCGCGGATTCATAGGGTTGCCAACCTTGGCAATGTCCGCTTCTCATACGCCGCAAATCGTTCATGAAACTTTTCTTTTTCATTGTCAGCGTAATTACATTACATGTATTGAATTAATATATTTGATTGTTGACTTATACAAGCAATAACCAATTAGCCTCTAGGCCACGCGATAACCCATTCTAAACAGGTAAATTTTTGCAGAGGCTCTTAGAATTCCCAAATGGTTTAGGCGCGGGTAGTATGAGCATCCGCTGGATAGACACTGAAAAATTAAGACTATACTTCACAGGATCATTTCTGTAGTCAGTCTTCACTTACTTTCACACTAACTGAAAGCCCTTAACACCCGCGTTGATGAGGTAGATCGTTTTATTCGGCAGCGTGAGGATTTGTGTAATGCTCTTTTGCGGTGCGACTTCGGTCACAACGTATTGTGAGTATTGCACTTCGATGATCGCTCGGTAACACGAATAGAACGAATTCTGAGTGGTGTTCCATTTTATTTAAATCAATTTGAAATTTGTTGGGGGGAGAGTTATTGTCCAAATTGAACAACGCTATAAAATTTCTCATAATGTTCGTTGTTCTATTTTTGTTTTTGATGTCGCAAAAAAGCCGACTAATTGTGGACGGCTATTTCTGGATATCCTATCCGTATCCTGATCTTTCCCATTAGTTTAAATAGATCAATAAGGTTATTTATGTGAAACTACTATTTGAGGTGCCATTATTGATAACTGGAGGGTTGTTGGCTGCGACACCATTATCATCTATAGTGATTATCTTAGCATCACTAGCTGATGCTTGTGATCATCCATGATCTTCAATGGGGACCAGATGATAGTGGTGAGCGTGAGCGATCGGTTTGTTTAAGCAAAAAAGCCATTTTGCTAGTGCTTAGCTGTTGACTCTCTGCCGTTGGTGAGCGTGAGCGGTCACTTAGATTGTGCACTCGCTTTTTCCTTAGAGAAGGAGATGATGGTTGCTTTTTCCTCTTTCCAGATAAACACTTTTGCACGTTTACCTATCTAGTTACAGCTCCACCGGGCATTAAGGCATTATGCGCTACGTGTTGCCAGCTATTTTACACAACGGTTACATATTTGCGACTATTCGTTTTATTCGTTCACACACTACATTCAGCATCAACAAACAATTTAGGATTAATATAAATGAGGTTGTGTCTTTGAAAGAGCTATCCTTAGACAAGCCAATAATAATCATGACATGTAAGAGCCTAAATTTTAGACAAGATTCGGTAGTCTCGAAATCGAGAATGTATTGCAAAAACCGAATCGATATGTATAAAACAGTTGAAAATTACGAAAATCTAGTTCGTCGCTATTTCATACACAATGTATTTGCAAATTCTTGTAGTCCAAGTAATATTGTATGATCTGATATATTTAATTCAAGTTTGTACGTAATAATTACAAATCTTAAAAGCCTAAAAGTATAAAACTATATCTTAGCAACTGCGTTTTAAAAGTGCTGCATACTATTAAGCTCGCAAACTTAATTGCATGATTGCCAAAAATAGGAGGTTTATTAAACATACATATGTTTGTAAATGTCACCAGAAATTTGCTCCCAAATTAGCCAATCTCATCTTCTGACAAAATATGCTGTTTTATATACCTAATGAACTTTGAACTGCAGATGGAATAAATGATAAATTTATTAAGTATATCATAATGCTCACTCTACTTTGTAGTTGCTGTTTGCTTACACAAATAACTTCCCGCATAAAGTAATTGACTCGATTAGCCCACTTACTATCTCGAATAACACGGCAAGACCATTGGAACATAATGGAGGTTTCTGGTTCAGTTTTCGATTGCCAAATGCAAACAACTGCTGCCGTCTTGTCTTTGGCAACACTGTGACTTTGACGCGTTTTTCATTTCTTGGCCAGCTGCAACTGAAACCGCAACCGTTTAACAGTCAGCAGCCGCTCAATTTCATTGATTCATTCAATAAAACGTCATATGTGCCAGACAGTTTCGATTAACTTACATACCCTGTTATAGCGTGCAGCTGTTTGCCTGCAACTATTCCATTGAATCGAATGATTTTTAACTAAATTCACAGAACTGATTGATTCAATAATACCATTCAATTAATTGTAAGAAGTAGAAAGACAGACAGGCGAAACATAATAAATATTGTATTATATTAGAAATATTATTTATTTAATTTGATGAAAGTTTGAAAAGCTTTCTTTTCCCTTTAAATCGCGTTCCTAAAATTTTATAACTTCAACTACCTTGTATATTATTGCATTGTTTTAGAGGATCTAGGATATTGCACAGTGCAGCAGAGTTTCGCGATTTTCGGATGACAACTACTCGTGGCTGAAATTTACGATGGCTGTTTGTTTAATCAGGTAAACGAATGGTGTTCGGTCGCTTCATTCGTTTTGCAAATCAAATGCGGCCTACGGTGTTAATTAATTGAAAGGCAACAACAGCAAAACAAGTAGCATAGACGAAAATGCGCATACGCAGCATGGTACATGCGCGTTCAATGGTCGCTTGGCCATTGGCCGATGATCGCTGCATTCGCGGAATATGCGAAGCATTCGCCGTCGAAAATTCTTCGCATTGGGCAATCGGCAAAACCAAAAGCGCGAAGCACAGCGACAACGACTGCGCCTTGGATTTTCTTTTCGTGCGATGGTTAATTAGGCGCCGAAGTTGATGACGGTGGCGACAGCGCCGACGCGACAACAGCAGCAGCAGCGTCGCCTAAATCTAAAGCATTTTGCACTAATTTGGAGCGCGCGCTGTCCGATTGCCAAATGCGTTCGTTTTGGCTGACGCTAAATAAAGCAACTGGGAGGCGCCTTATAGTGTGCATATGTTGAATGGCAATGGGTAATTTGGCATCACAATTTACAACCCTTCACCAGCAATCGGATCACTTTGGTATATGTTACATGCGCGATCCAGAAAATCGCTTAACCACTTTTCGCTAGCAAGTAATTTTCACGCATCACGCATTAAATGTTTTATTTATAAACTGGCCACTGGATGTGGCACACGAAGTGTCGGCACTTGTGCCGGCAGCTTGCAATTGTTATATTGACTTAATATTTGCTAATAGATTTCACATAAATCACATTCTTGTGGCATGATTTATGCGCGATCTGCTAGCACAGGTGTCTGTCTGTCTCACACTGCCTGCCTGTCCGTCCAGTTCTCTGGTGTTTTGTGCCTGCAACACTCGAGAGAAGGCTTCAGCATCAGCACCTCGAGAGCAGCAGCGGAATAAATGCAACGTCACTATCGCTTTTCGTGACTAACACATGCGTCAGACATCGGGTTAAATTTGACCTCCTTTACTATAAAATAAATATTAATCGATAGTTAATTAAGCTGAGCATCGAACTAATTACAGCATCACGGCTCGATAATTATCGGCGGTTCGCAGAATGCGTGTCACGTATTGCGTGCATATCAATGAGCTGTTGTCAGTGTGCACAGTAAGTGCTATATTTTAAAAGTGCATTTTGGAATCATATATTTCTATAAATCGATTCGAAAAACTTGTTTTCCTTAGCCACTGAAGATCTCAGCTCATTATACTTTGACTGTAAACCAAATCAGGGGTGCGTGAGCCAGTATTACGCCGAACAACAAAATCAACACACAAGGGTTAAGAGCAGATAGATAAAATCCCACGAACTGCTTGCTGTCATAGTGTAGTCTGTTTTAAGTCATGAGTGTCCGGCGTGGCTGAGCAACATTTGTATGTAATGCAGTAATAGTAATAATAATAACAATAACAACAAGCAGAAACAACACAACTCTCAATTTTCAGCATTAAACACACGAATTTGGTCAAATGTGGCACGCTGCGGTATTTTGGCCTGGTCATGGCAGCAGTTGGAGTCTCAGACGACGGCGCAGTCACATCCACCGCAGACGCAGAGACAAAAACCAAAATCTATAAAAGATTGTTAAATGCAATTTTTTTCCTTTGATTTTGTGATGATTATGTATTTGGCAACGCACGATATGCAATTTATGCAATTTTTGGCAACGTCAAATCAGTTAAAGTTTCTCGGCGACGCCACAGACTCGGTCTGAGCAGCTGAGAACAATTAGACTACATTCTCGCCTGGATGCCGCACATATTGCGGCACAATGTGCAAGTCAATTGGCTGATTAATTAAGTGGTTAACAGGGAAGGTCAGCGAGCAAAAAGCCAACCGAATTTGGTAAATGACAAAACATGTAGAATTCTCATTGAATTGCTGCTTTCTAATTGGAAATCTCGAGCGACTTAGCTGGCTATCGCTTGACCCGACTCGGATTTCGATTGCAACTCCAAATGCATCCAGCCCCAGCCAGCGTCGGTAGTCCGAGAGCAGACAGTCGGGCTGACCGTCGCCTTTGACGACAAGTGGTCTGCCTTGCCGAGCTATCGAAGCCGTTGCGTCATCGCCACATCGCACAGCAACAACAAGAATCGCAGTTGCAGTCACAGATCATTGTCGTCGCACCGTGGAGCAAGTAGTTTTACACTACTGTGAAAGTTTATCACTTTTAATGATATTTAGTTAAGTCTAATTAAAATCATTAAATTATAAAAACTTTTATTTAATACATTTTTAAGAAATCAAAATAAATGTACATTTCTATCGCTTGCACTGTATACCACCAATTACGAAACTTTGTGTGTGGGAAATACAAAATTAACAATTATCCAATACATTTACAACTAACTACTATTGTTCTATTACAAATATACCAAATATCTGAATTAGATTTTGACATTTGTGTAAAGATTTATTTAATTTGCAATTAAATTTATTCAATATATGACATGTTTTTGGATTGCACACCCCGCTTTGAATACCACATTAAATTAATATCTTTAATAATAAAAAGTTAAATTTCCAAAAAATCTTACATTTTTATCTTTATATTTGTCTAAATTAATTTATTTCAGCCATAGTCCGTTATTGCATTTTATTTAAGTTAATATTCAAAATAACTTAAATTTGTATTTTTAGATTTATGTAAATTAATTTTTTCAGTCGTAGTCCTTGATTGAATTTTATTTAAGGTAAAAATTGTGTATTAGTAATTTCTAAAATATATATTTCGTTTTGTATACTTTGTTTATTTACCTAAATGGCCCGTTGCACTATAAAATACTCAATTTATTATTTTTACTTTTATGTGAATTCATTTTTATTGCAATATTTATAATTTTAATTTGATTTTAAGCAATTTTCTGCATTCTCCACTTACTTATTTTGAATATTTTGGCCACAATTATTAACTTTTAGTTTCTCTTCGGTACCGCACAACTCAAATTTGCGAACGTCGCGTCACTGTGCGCAGTTGTTGTCGATGTCTACTTCACAGATACTTCACAAATTGGTGCTGTTGTGGCCCGCTTTGTTGACGCTGAACGTCGAGATCGGAATCGAAATCGCAATCGAAATCGTTGCCTGGGCATCTAGTTGGCAGTCCGTTCCCTCTGAACAATCTACCCTCCCCGTCCCATCGAATCGTCCACTGTCGTCCGATTCGAGCTAGCTCCGTGGACCGTTGCACTATAAAAGTAACGCAATGCACGCAATGAATTTACAGTTGCAATTCTCAGTCAACGACGCCAAGACAAATAGAAACCAAACAAAACACAAACGCTTCAAAATGAAACTATTGGTGAGTTGCCAGAGAGGACATTCAACAAAATCAGCTCACTCATTACCAACTTCGATATCCTTTCCCCCCCCCAACTAGATTCTGTGCACTTTGTTGGCTGCTGCGAATGCCGCTCCCGGCCTGCTCGACTACGGCTTGGGACACACAGCACCAGCCATCAGCTATGGACATGCTGAGCCAGCCATCAGCTATGCCCATGCCGCTCCAGCGGTCACCTATGCGGCAGCTGCGCCAGTCCTCAAATCCTATGCGCCTGCCATCAGCTACGCTGCTCCCACGGTCGTCAAATCCTATGCGCCTTCCATCAGCTACGCTGCTCCCACGGTCGTCAAATCTTATGCGCCCGCCATCAGCTATGCTGCTCCAGCCCCGGTGATCAAGTCGTATGCTCCTGCGATCAGCTATGCAGCTCCCACAGTGCTCAAGTCGTATGCTGCTCCAGTTGCTGTCGCTGCACCGGTGATCAAGGCTGTTGCTGCTCCCGCCACCAGTTACTCGCAATTCAGCTCGGTGAGAAGAATTTTGTGATCAAGTTTAAATTGTGCTACTTTAAAACTCATTGTTGAACTGACTAACTTCACTCACACTGTAGACAGCACAAATACGCAAAACATCATTACAAAGTATTTTTTTTCTTGTTCGACTTCACTCACTAATCATACAAATTATTACTTCCGTCACTAGGTCGTCTCTCATGCCACGCCCATCATCAAGTCGTACGCCGCTGCCCCAATTGTCAAGTCCTACGCCGCTCCAGCCATTAGCTACGCTGCTCCAGCTGTCGTCAAATCGTATGCAGCTCCCGCAATCAGCTATCAACCAACTGTGTTGAAATCCTATGCGGCTGCGCCTGCTCTGTCATTGGGCGGATACGATGATCACTACGGCTACCACTAAGTTCCCCAGAACTGAGCTTGAGCAGGGATCGATCGCAACTCCGACAGGAAGTGATAGAGTGAGAGCGGCATCTAAAGAAAATGAAAAGGAATGAGAGAGTATGAAGTTGACAGCGGCACGTTTTTAAATTATTCCCAAGTTTCGTATATTCTGTATTTATTTAAGGCTCAATCATTGCAAATAAAGAAAATTCAATTTTTCAAATCCACTTCTTTGCAAATTTGTGAAAATTGGGCATGTTTATCGAATTGGACATCACTGTCGAAATTAATTGCCCGAAATTCTTGTTATCAATTGTGTAGTGTGGGAGGTTGGTTGGGGAGAAACAGATTTAATCTGTCAGTCTGTTCGCTCGTTGCAAATAGAGTAAATTAATGAATTTCACAAAAAACAAACGCAAGTTTTGTTAAAATTGACACTAGTGTTTTGGCGAATGCCCGCCTCAGCGAAAAGTTTGTTAGCAGACGTGTCAACTAAAAAATACCAATAATGAAAGTTAGTTATCGATTAACAAAATGAGCAATCGATATCCATGGCAAGTGGCGCGTAGCTTCAGTTCTCTTTGGGCTTGCACTGAGTGCTGGACGCAACGGAAGATATGATTTATAGAGCATTTATTAAATGGCTTATCAGCACAGTGCTGTGCCTAACTCTGGCACAGCGTCCGGCCGATGCGAAGAGTCGCTACAATATCAGCTTCGCGCAATTGGATACATGCGATAGCATCGACATTGACACAAGCCACGGATATGCATACAAGGACTTCTTCATGGTACACGCCTTGGACAACAACAACATTAAGGACAATGAGCGCCTGCATTTGAAATTCTATGTGCTGGCCAGCATGGATGCGCATATCTTGCTCTCAGTTACCAGTCATCCACGACATTTGGACCGGGTATATGAAATCGGTAATAGATCGTTGTGGCTTCAATGTGAAATGGGAAGTATAAACTACGCTCTCTTGCAGTGATAGGGGCAGGCGGAAATACATTTTCAGCCATTCGGACGAATATGGGAATGCGACGGGTGTCCACAAATCAAGATCCGCAACTCTTATCAATTTACGAGCCTACGCCGATTGAAATAGTGCAGACAAAGGGTGAGTTGTAGTTGTGCACAGATCGTTTTAATAAACCACTCCTACAACTAAATTCTTTTACAGATGGTAATCTGTCTGTTTATATTCCTGGCTTCAAAACGGAGCCACTGCTGCACTATCTAGACAACTCTGCGCTAACCATCAACTATATCAGCTTCAGCACCTTTGGCACGAATAGTGCACGTTGGTTTTACGATTGCGCCTTTGATGGATACTGTAAGCATCTCGGATATAAGAGAATACCTATAGTAATTCAAGTAGAAACTTTCTAGAAATATTAGTGATCACTCCTACATATTGCATTGTTTTTTGATGTCATGATAGCAAATGAAATGGAGCAGGAGCAGCGGAAGCAATCGTTTGAGGATCAGTTGCTCAGTGTACTCATCTACCAGGCCCAGAATAGCAGTCTGCCCCCGAATCTAACCGAGATTAAATTCCACTTTCAAATGCAATCGTTAGCATATGATCAACCTAGTGCACTGTTGCAAACTCGAATGCAGCTGGTGTTGCACTGGACCGATCCTCGACTGCAGTGGGAGCCAGAAAGTTATGGCCAGCTGAAGTCCTTTGTGCATCCCCAACTTCAAATATGGCTGCCTCAAATCGTGGCACTCAAGTAGGTTTCTCACTTAAAAAATGCAAAGAAACATTCAATAGCTACGTATTTGCAGTGCTGCTTTGGATGGTTTCGGTGATGTGCTGAGGAACTACGAGGTGCGAGTGTTTAGCAATGGCAACATCACTGTCATGGCCAGAAATCTGGAGCTGAGAACCTGGTGCGTGGACACGGCACGCAATTGGCCCAACGAACGCCTCGATTGCGACATTCAACTGGGTGTTGAGGAGAATGGCGGACACATTGAACTGATCTACGATCATCAGCAACGACCTCTGGCGCCCAATGAGCATGTGAACACTCCATCGGGCTGGACATTTATCGAAATTGCCGTCTCGCACGTGGAGAACTCGACGGACATGCGATATACGTCCGATGGCATGATTCAGACTATTTCCGGTGACGTTGTGATTGGTTTCATCATACAGCGCAATAGCAGCTTCTACAAGCACGTCTTTGTCATGCCCCTAATTGGTAAGTATAGAGTGTGGGGTAAAAAGAGGCGTGAGAGATCTGTCTCACTTTGCAAATAGAAAGTAGATCTAAATTGCTTTAGTAACTACATCTTATACATCCTTCTGCACGACAGAATTTGAGCAATCAGCTTACTTTAAAATTAAATCATTTCATATCATTTAGTATAAGAAGCTAATGATTCTCTTTCCTTGGGACTTACTAGCCTGCCAGATCTTCATCGTGCTATCGTTTGTACTGCGCGGTTATCGACGTGGCGCTCTCATCCTCATTGTTCTCGTGCTGACTGCCTGGGGCCTGATGTACATCACCCGACACGCCTCGCCCAACTATGTGCCGCCCTTAAGTAAGTGATCTTCCTTACACTTGCTGTCACAGTCAACTTATCGAATCTCTTTCCAGTGCGCGCCTATCAGCATATTATGCACATATCTATATATTGTTACTTGCTTCACATTGTCCTAATGTGGCTTGAACGCTATCCGCCACGTGACAAGCCAAATAATTACATCATTGCCATTATAAATTCATCGGTGTTGCGTCTTGTACTAGGACTTCGGTTTTCAGATGTAAGAACAAATCCCTTTTGTCGACTGCCTTTCAAATGTATCTTCTTTATATCTCTTAGGCAACGGAATACTGCGATATGCAAACGCAGCCATGGCGTCAACTGTCCAAAATGCTCAACAACCTTAGCTTTATTGTGATTAATATATGCTTTATAGTGCTTGACGTTGTCCAATTATCGAAAGCTTAAAAGATTTCCTGTTCAAATCAATTTCCAACGTAAACATTTTTGTTACTCCTTTTGCATACAAACTAATTTTTATTGTAAAACTTGTGCGAATATTAAAATAAATCGATTGTATTGAAAATAAAAGGATGTAGCCTATGATTTATAACAAAATATATATGACCTGCAGTAAGCACATATTGTATTGCGATGTTTGCAGTCTAGTGCGACCGTTAGTGTTGTACAGTGAAATCTCTATTGGCCGGACATGGTTGTACTATTTTTGTATTCACCGAAAAGGTAACTTATGTAAAGCTTTTTAAATTTCTTAAATTTTACTTTAATTTGCATTTATTCATTCACTTTCAAATACTTTTAATTAAAATACTTGAAATCTTTTCGTGACATGGTAAGAACAAAAGCCAATTGCAACAGAATTTAACGTCATCACACAATTTGCGTTTGAGATTCTTAAAAAGAGTGCTTGCGCCCGATCAATTGTGAGTTAAAATAATTTGAAAATACACCAAAATGACCAATTGTTTTTTACACATATTTTTAGCCATAATAGTGTTACCATGTGTTATTACTTGTTCATGTGTCAATTTTGGTATTTTTTTATCTTAAAGCAATGTCAATTTTGAAATCGAAGTTGCGGTCACTCTGCTGCTGTCGTGCATCGGTTTAATGTTTTTCATTTAAAACCAGCATTGCAATAAGTTTTGCATATTACCAACACGAACTCAAGACGCAACAGCTGACCCATTGGCCATGCCAGACGACACGCAAGATGCCAAGGCACAGAAATTGGCTGCTGCGCGTAAAAAGGTAAATGCGTAAAATAGAAAAACATTGTGACGTGGACAATAGGAACATCAAATTGGTCTCATATTGATTTTAATAATTATTGCAGCTTAAAGAGTACCAACAGCGCAACAACAACAATGTGGATGAAACAGCTGGCACCAACACCAACTCATCGACTGTGAGCATTGCCAGCAATTTGTCAGAGCGCTCCGATTGCGAGTTGAGCTTAAGCAACGGGGGAGGCAGCAGCGGCGTCCCATCGCAAGTGCAACTCGAGCAGGCAACAGCTGTGACGGCAACAACAGGTGTAGCTGCATACTTTACACAACAGTCCTCAGCTGCCACGCTGCCGCTGATAGAACCCGTGGAGTCATTGCCCCAACAACCCCTGTGGCCTCACAATGGCCAGAGCGATACCAATTTGCAGACAATTCAAGTGCTGATCGCAGAAAAGGCGCAGCTAAACACTGAGTTGACCAAGAGCAGGCATGTATGTCGCGAACGTGAGCTGGAGCTGGAGGAGTTGCGCACCGAGCACGGCCAGACAACACAACGTTTGGAACAACTGCAGCAGCGTTATCAAGACCAACAGCACAGCACTGAGCAGCAGCGCCAACAATTTGCTGAGCTACAGCTTAAATTGCAGCAGACATGCGCCCAGACCGAGGATCAGCAGACACATCTGGGCGAGCTTGAGGCACAAGTGCAACAGCTAAACACACGTTACGACGAACTCCAGCAGCAACATGCTAGCAAATGCAATGAGTTGGAAATGGCTCAGCTGCGTGTACGTCAGCTATCGGATGAGTCCAATGTCAATGCCGACAACCGCATTGAATCTCTCACCCAAACGCAATACATGTACGAGCAGCAGATACGTGATCTGCAGCAAATGGTGACACAGTTAACACAGGACAAGGACCAAGCGGCCATACAATACCAAAACTATGTGGCTAGTCTAAATGAACGCCATGTGGGCCTAGGCGAAGAGTGCGCACAGCTGAAGGAGCGCGAGCGACAGCTGGTGGAGCATGTGAGCGGCCTGGAGCGGGAAATACAGAAAAATTTGGCGTTGCAGGCGCAGTACAAGGAAGCGGCCAGCCAGCAAGCACAAGAAGCCAAGGAGCCGACACCAGAGGTCAGTTGATATATCTATATACTAGCACTGTATTTCATAATTATTCATATCATCTGGATTTGCAGGTTACGCCCAGCGCAGAGCTAAAAGAGCTGCAGGAGCGCATCAGCGATTTTGAGTTTGAGCGTCACGAATTCCAGTTAAAAATCAAATCACAGGATGATCAATTGCAGTTAAAAGACGCAGCATTCAATGAACTGCAGCAGGAATTAAATCGGTTGCAAACTGAGCAACCCGATCAGGTTAAGCTGATGGCAACCATGGAGTCCGACAAAGTGGCTGCCTCAAGGGCTTTAAGCCAAAATATCGAAATGAAACAGCAGCTGGATGAGCTGGAGCAGCGTTTTGTCCAATTAACTAACGATAAAGTTGAGCTGGTTAATAAGCTGGATGCCGAGCAATTTGCAAACCGCGAAATGCGTGCCAATTATGCCAGCATGGAGCAAAAGTTGCAGACGAACGAAGAGCGCTTTAAGTTCAAGGACGAGGAAATGATACGACTCTCCCATGAGAATGTCGAACTGCAGCGTGCACAGTTGATGTTGCAGCAACAACTCGACCGTCTGCAGCATTATGAAGTAAGTTGGTTTAGCATTATTGAGTATAAACAATCAATTATTTTACTTGCAGGCCAAGGCTTATCACAGCGACGAGTCGAAGGAGATGCCTGCAGCTGAAATCGCAGAGGGTGCTGTGGAGGCGCAGGAGCATGATCACCACCATCATGAGCGAGGGGATCATCAGCATAATCATGAGCACGACCACGATCACGCTCATGAGCATCACCACCATGCACATGATGATCACCATGCACACGATGCTCAAAATCCACATGATGGACACCATGCTCACGTTGCTCACCATGGACATGATGATCATCATTCCCATGGTAGTCACAATGCACATGATGATCATCATACCCATGCTGGACACACGACCAGCTGCAAGACGCCAACGCTGCCCACCGCTGAGGCTGTGGAAAAGTTGCAGTCGCGCTTCACAACGCTGATCAGTCAAGTGGCTGATCTGACCGAGGAGAAGCAGAGCTTAGAGCATCTGGTGCTGCAGCTACAAAGTGAAACGGAAACCATTGGTGAATACATCGCCCTCTATCAGACGCAGCGACGCATGCTGAAGCAGCGTGAGTACGAGAAGGCCGCACAGATGCGTCTGCTTAAAGCAGAGCGCGAGCAGCTGCGCGAGAAGATTGAAGCGCTCAACAAACTGGTGGGCAGCTTGGGATTGGCCACAACGTTACCTGCAGAGCAACAACACCAGCAACAAGCAGCGACAGATGGTGGCAACGCAGTGGAGCAACAGCCACTGGAGCCACAGGGCGAGCATGAGATAGATGGCGAAAACTCGCAGCAAATATTGCACAAGATACAGGACATTATAACTGAAATCAAAGAGAATACCGA
Source organism: Drosophila rubida (assembly GCA_035046165.1). Taxonomy (NCBI): domain Eukaryota; kingdom Metazoa; phylum Arthropoda; class Insecta; order Diptera; family Drosophilidae; genus Drosophila; species Drosophila rubida. The sequence continues at coordinate 12,330,148 of JAWNOF010000022.1, forward strand.
ACAGTCGCCGCCGTCATTGTCCAACGCCGGTCAGACGGATCATGCCGTTGACCATTTGAACTGCTGCCTGGGCAAGTTCGAGGTGGTCTAATCCAAAGGAAATACTATTGTGCAACACATTTGTATTCAAAGTGCAATTACATATTTGCCAGCTGAGCCTGCGCCTGCGCTTTTCTGTAAAAAAAAAAACAATTAGCATGCGTTTCTGCTTTGGCTCTTACTCTGTAATTTATACAGACTTTGTATATGTATGTTTCATAAATGTTCATTAATCAAATCGTCTTACTCCATACCATTATACGAATAAAATACGCAATACTATATATTTGCCTTGTTTATTTCCTTACGAAAAGAGTTATATAAAAGTATAAAATACAAAACTGTTTACGTGCTCTTAAAATTCTTAGCTCGGTTAATTGATTTTCGTCTATTTCACTTTTGTATTTATAAATATTCTGCACTGAAAAATAGTAAAGTTGCTTAAACTATAACAAGTACACAAGCAAAACGAAGAAGTTTTACAACTCATATTAAACATATAAATTAATATAAAACTACAACTTGGCCGATGTCTCATTGCGGATTTTAGCTCTAATGCTAGGTTCCTTCAGTGACTTGGGTCGACAAGAGCGGCTGGGACGACCGCTTAATGTAACCTCGCTGTTCGACGGCTCCCCGCTATCTTGAAAGTAAGTCGTGCTCTTTGTTTTCTTGGGTTTCAATTTCGCGATGGCGCCGACCCTGCCAGAAGGGGTATGTTGCTCCAGAACAGGTGTGCTACAACCACCATTCTGACATACATTCGGATTAAATGTGCTGAAACTTAATTGGCTGCGACGTGGTGTAAGATTATCCACATGCACCGACGTATGAGCAACTGTCAACTGAATGGGTGACTTATTATAAGGTGCGTGTCTGACAAGTTCAATGCTGTGCTCCAAATTATTGCTGCACGATGGACTGCTCCATGGTTTAGGGTTCTTTGGGCTTGGTCGAGCAGCTGTATTTGTAACATCGCGCAGCGGCAGTGATGATTCCTCTCTAGTGTCGTTGACAATTATGTGTTCACTTTCATCTATTTCCACACACGAGGATAATGTATTCTCCTCACTTTCGCTTTCTTCGATTATCGAGATGAGACCGACCTCAACTATAGGTGATGGCAAAACAGTTTGCTCTTCTTCTTCTTCTGGTTGAACATCTATTGGCGAACTGGGACTGAAATTTGTCTGAAGTTCAGCCAAACGCCGCGGCTCTGGTGTTTTTGTCTTAACCACTTCAACAGGAATCTAAAACATTCTTGGAGTTAACACAAAAATTTAAATAATCATAAATTGGTATTTCTATTTACCGGTACATTAGGACTCTCTGCCTCAATTTGTGTATTAGTTGAGCGACGGCTTCTGCTGGGTGAGATGGGCATGTTCCTTTCTAATAAAACGCTGGAACGTTTAAATTCTGAGCAAAGTCTGCCACTCGACTTGGAGCTTCGCCCATTTTCTGGCGACTGTGACTGTGAGGGTCGCGTATTTAAAAAACTTATATTGATGTCCGCATTCAAATCCAAGGATTCTAAAAGATTCTTTATAGCGATTTTCAATTTATTTTCATTGTACTGCGTCTCAGCTAAACGCTTTTCGTGCGCTTCCATCAATTTTCTTTTGAGCAAGACTTCTGTTTCCAACATTTGTTTTATAAGTAATCTCTGGCTTTGCACTTGCCCAATTAACTGTGCATTAATCAATTTGTACTGTTCCATTTCGATTATTTAATTGTTTTCAAATTTGATAAACCACGATTTTCGACAAATTTGAGTTTGGCGTCTATGTTGATAAGTGTGTCCGCAACTTGCAAATTTTACGTCAAAAAATATACCAATATACTATACTTCAATAATTATTAGTTGGCTGCACTTCTTTGTTTATATATACACAAGAATGCTTTTTTGCATACTACTGGAACTCACGTAAAACTATTGGCATTTCCATTTAACACTATCAGAAAAATCTAACTTCAAAATCAGTTACGCAAACAGAATAGACTAAAAAATGACAGAATACTATACGAATCGAAAATATACTTTAATGCTAAAAACAACTTATACCATAAACGGTAACATCGACATTAATTACACATTTTTGTTATCGTTAAACCGAGAAGTCAATTAGGGTATTCCAAAGATCACATTTTAATTTTAGGAGTTCCAGAAATATTTTTCCCAATCGTTTCAGAATTTGAAAATAATAAAATTAATATGAAAAGAATATGAGTATGTTTTTAATGCGTACAGCTTTTGCATTTTAAGAGTTTTTTCATTTACCAGCACTACAACGATACCGGAGTCTATCGGGCTACCATCTCATTTTACAGAATGACATGGTTACATTTTCTCAATTATCAATCTATTGAAGGGCTGGAGAATAATCGATTCATCGATAGTGTCATCGACATTTCTCCACCTCTAATCCATGCACTTTCAATAAAAAGTCTGCGAAAACAAATGCGAATAAACAAACCGAATGCAAGTGATGTGTTTAACAATTTAATGTAAAAATTTAAAAGAAAAATGCATCACGCAACTCATTACTATCAAACACAATGTTCGTTTAATTGTTAATGCAGTGGCCAGAGAAAGCACAAATATCGCAGTGGCAAGTAGCTCGTGTATGTGTGTGCTTCCGTGTGATTGTGTGTTTAGTTAGTCAAATTTAGTTTCTTCGCCTTTTCGGTACACTTTTACCAGAAAATTTCGTTGTTAAATTTTCACATTAAAAATGATGAGATGATTTTATAATATTTGCAAAATCGTAAAACATCGAAAACGGCTGACTGTTGTCTAGGATTTCCGCCCGCTCACGTCGAAAACATTTAGCGTCTGCAACGTTGTTGATTAGTTTGTTGATGGCGCCGCAATTGTTTCATGTCGAGCTTCTTTGTTTCAATTGATAGAAATTTGAGATCGCGAGTGACGCAAAGTGCACGTGAAGGCTTTCGCCTGGCATCAACAACAACAGATTGAGTTGCTGCCACCACCGCCAGCAACAACAGCAACAACGACAACAACAGCAACAACAAATCAGCTGTCAAACCGCTTCAAGGTAAGTTTGTTTGTAAATTAACCCGTTTTGAGAGTTTTGCTTTTTAGTTGTTTCTGCCAATTTACTCACTGAGACTCTAGACAATTTGTGTTTTAAGAATGCCACTTGGTTTCTACATTTTCGAACGTCAGGTGATAATGATAGCTCAAGTCCTTTGAAACTTATCGACAAACATACACTTGACTCCCCATTTTTAGGCTCACAAACATACACTGTGCAGAATATACACACATGCACATACACATATACATGTGTACATAACTCGATCACTAGTGGTGTCGAGCCATAGGTTGCCCCTATATCTTATCGGCAAGTGGACAGCATGGCTATTAATTTCCATACACATGCCAAATCCCAGCTACCCGTATCAGTTGGGTACTTTTTTACTCTTTTTTGGATAAGGTGCACAAAATATACTTTTGTGTAACCCCAGTTGCGAATTTGGGAGCAATTTACATTGTGGAATCGATAGCCTTTGATGATTTTAGCAATTGACATCGGTGCAACAAACTTTGGTTTGATTTAGTTTGCTTTGTTATCATTGTTTTGTAGTTTTTGCCATTTTAATCACATTAAGCAAAACGTTCTACTGCACGCGACACATGCTGTACGAAAGCAGCGACAGCGACAGCGGCAGAGGCAGCAACAACACCAAAAACAAGAGCAACAACAACAACGGCAAGAATTGCCCAGCACTGACCTACAAAAAGTGCAATGCGCTCTCAGCGCAGACAAATTGCAATTGCTTCACATGTATATAGGGGTTGGTTTTTAGTTGGGTTAGGCGCGAAATTACTCGCCCACAAAAGTACTTTCTGTTTGTTTGAATCGCGTTAAGTTGAGTACCCGGGAGAGCGTTGAACTAAACCAACACTAGCTAAGCAAATGGGCACGAAAAAAGAGGAGAAATACTCAAAGAAACAATGAAATGAAATAACTTCAAAAGTTGCAAGTGAAATCTGATAACACGTAAGCCTGCGAATATGCATGCATGTACATATGTCTGTCGACATAATGAGAATCGCAGCCACGATGCATCTTTCGCGATGGCAAATTTATTGTTACTCATGTGTGCTTGAGTGCACAACCAAATACAAAATATGAAATTATGTTTATTAAATACGTGATCTGAAAGCCGATGATATATCTTTTACTAAATACAGCTTAACATCTTTCGCAGCTAGTACGGACCAGTTAGGTGATTTGTGGTGCATTTCAAAAGACTAGAAAAGTCAATAAATGTTATATGCATACATTTCAACCATGCTACCGATTTGTACCGCAAATATATATTTGTTCGTGGATGTTCATCTCGTCTAGTGCAGTAGCTGCCGCCACACACTCGGGTTCAATGTCATCGCGTGTGTCCTAGAACAGGGAGTGAGGCGAACCCTTAGCAGCCAGGCAACAATCGATGCAAGGACTGTCAACGCTTCTACTGTTAGCAAATGCCTCTATCTCTCTCATGCACAAGCGGAAGAGCAAGCGAGGGAGACAGCGAGAAAGAGAAAGCAAGCCTACATGCACTTGTCACACAATTGGCAGATGCATTGCACTCACATCTCAACCTTGTATGCGGCCGTTTGTTAAGTGTTGTAAAATGCGAAATAAAAAGCGATTCAATGCTGTCACGCGCTGCTTTACGTTCATATGTGTGCATGGAAATGTGATTCATGCAAACTAAAATGCACTTCCTTATGGAAAACGACCTGCCCAGAAATGTTAAATGCAAGCTTCGAAATTACTCTGAGCTGAGCTTTGGGAAATATGCAGCAAAAATGTCAAACATGTTAATAGTTATTTGGTTAACATTTCCTTGCTAATTTCATGTGATCCTTTTGCAAAATACATAAAAGTGTTACTCAAGAATGTCTGCGTCTTTCGCTTCCTCAATGCAAAATACGAGAACTGAGTCATCGCAACGTTGATTGTTTACATCATTATTGTTATTGTGATACACATCATACATACCCATATGCCTATATACATATAGAGCACATATATGTATGTGTTTTTGTGCAAAGCCGAAGCAAACTTAACACCGCTGTTGTCATTGAGCGCTGCAGTATTTTGCATTAGTTATTTAAGTATTATGCGACAGCGTCGAAAACCGCTTTTTAATGAATCCCACAATGAGTACCACTTTATCGCCGTTTTAGCTGCTGTAAGCGAATACGCTTGATCACAGCGAGCAGCAGTGTGGAGCCTAAATTCATGATAAGCGCAACGACAAACAATAGACTGCATATGGACGGACTTGGGCGATGGAATGAACTTGTGCATTAATCGATTAAGTAAAGTATTTAACGTAATACACTTGCTTTGTATTACAATAAAATGCTGAATTGAAATTCCTACTGAAGCTTAATCTGCTGTGTGAATAGGCTGACAGAGAAGGCGAGTTTTGAGTGTGTGACTCACTGTATAATTCTTAGAGAATTAAACGCTTGCTCATCAATTTGTCTGTTATTTCTCTTACTATTTGTTTCTTTTAAAATTATACAAATTTACCGACATGATCTCAGATAGTATGTGCTTACTTATTGTAAACAAAGTACGTTGATTTGCGTACGTGTTGGGCATTTGAACGTCGAACTATAGGTAAATATATATATATATATATATATATATATATATATACACGGGTCTGATGTTATAACAGTTTGTGAGCAGCACATTTAAGTGCAAACATCACATTTGTTTATTTCCATCTCAGACAATGTTTTGCACTGCGGTCACATAATTTTATCTTTTGCCAAGCATTTGGAATTTCAATTAAAATATCACGATACTCGACTTTTACAATTGCTGGCTCGCAAAGACATTGAAATGCTAATTAATTGCAACTGCCAACTGTTTGTTGCCACTGGAGCTGCCAACGCGAGTCGATGATGGCTTCAAGCCAAGACTGACAATCTGGCCCAGAGCCCGTCAGACTATAAACTCTGACTACTGTGTGTCAACGCGACAAAAGAAATTGAAATTGAAAGCGAAAGTCGGTTGTTATGGTTTTTTTCCCCTCAGATTTTATGACTTTATTATTTAATCCGTGTTTGAAAGCCAGTTTCGTAAGCGAAGCGATACCATTGTCTAACTTTATTTGCAATCTGATTTTATTCTGAATAGATGAAAGGTATCTTTAAAGACAGCAGCACAATACAATAGAACTTCGATATGCAAATTGAATTCTATGGCGATTGAGCTGAAGTTTAGTGGATAAGCATCTACAGCCTCTACAAATATATGTATGTTTGTTGTAAGGGCTCTATAGTTTTCTTAAACGAAGAAAGTGAGTCAGAGCCGAGTGTTCCAATAACACGACTCATTTCTAAAATTACTTCAAGTTTATTTGCAGCCGTAGCATGCAGATCAAATCTTTGATTTACTTCGTAATGCATTAAGCAATGGTTATGCTATTATTTGCCTTCAATTAATCACCAATGCAATTTGCTCTCGCAATCCCAAGAATATTTATAAGAGTCTCATCCTGTTTGCACGCACTCAGTCCATATGATTATAATAAATGAGAAGGAGAAGCCACTGTTTAGGGTATTTCTGGTGGGCCCATGATTCACGCCAAACAGTTCGCTGGAAATTTAAGGTATTAGACTGCAGGAATTTGTATAGTTACTCTATCTTATCTGGAAGACGATAAACTTATCGTTGGGTGTCGTGCAAGTAAAAAGCGCAAAACCAAAACCAAAACAGACATCGCAAAATATTATAATGAAATGACGACGACGAGTTTGGTGTTGGAAACAAACTTTTCGGACAACTTGGGGCTAAGCCAAAGCGCATGGATGTCTTGTAAGCGATACGGTCTGAACTGATAAGGGTTTTGTGATAATACAAGTTCAATGACAGGAACTGATTTTCAAGCTTCAATCCCTCAAACTGCGGCAAGCTTTACCTTTTATTATGAGTTCGAGTTTTGTATGCTTAGCTTGTGGCATGACTCACAGCGAGGACTTTGCGGAAATGCGGTCAGTGTAGGAATTGTGGATAAGTTTATTGCTGTTTTATCCGTCGCCTACACTTGCTACTCATTCAATTAATGTGTTTGAGGTGTGTTCCGCCTCCTGCCTCCCGCTCGCTTCCAGAAGCGTTTCGATTGCCCTAAACTGTCATCAACCTAATTGCCCCAAATACTGTAGGGCGTGCTCTGTTGTTGCTGTGTCGTCGGTCGGCTCTACTGGGCTGGGCGTGTATGCCAATAAAATCAAATTCAATTTGACAAATCATTACAGCACGCATCGGTTTTTGGGTTCAAACGTATTGCTTTGTGTTTTGGCGGAGGGGGGAGGGGCGATTGTTTAAGGTTCAGTTGATGGATCCTCTCCGGAAGTGCGTCTAGTTGGGCGTGCAAATTGATTTCCCTGTCAAAAATTAATATCCAAGTCAAATAGTGTGTGTTAAATGCTAACACTCCTATTTATAATGCACGACTAGGCCTCGTGGTCTGGCGTGCTGTGGTGTGGCGTGGTGTGGTTGTGGTAACTCTGTAAAACAATACATCGCAAACATTGCGTAAGTTCCCTCGAAAACCACAAATCGCCCCCAACATCAAAACATGTAAAGTGTGGCAACGCCACTGGTATTTCACACAAGAGCAGGAAGACGAATAACAATACAGCGACAACTCTGCCTTGTCGATTGCGGGTGATCGGTTATGTCATAAGAAATCAGTACGAATCTTACATATCTATTCTAGATACTGCTGAAATATGTAAACAGATGATTGCTTCATAGCATTATGCAAATGCTGTGGATGACTAAACGCCATTCACTGTCGTCATTTGAGAAATATCGAATTGAATGCGCCTGTGGCTGAGCTAAGCGGTCTGATCACTGTCAATAAATCGCAAGAGCCCAAGCTCAGCAGCAGCTGTACAATTAAGTGTCGCGTCGTCCCGTCTGAATCGAGCTATAGCATGAATCATGAATCACATGCGACCACTCACGACCAATGGGCATTGCAGTTAAGGAGTTTCCAGTTTACACAGCACAGTGGGCACACGCTGGCGAGCATGGCGATCGTGTTCGTCCCACAGTGCACTGTGCCACTTAATGACTCAAGTCTGAAGCAAGACTGCAAATATTTCGCACGTTTCACAAACACGCACACACACACACACACTCACTCACACAGTCAGACGCACAGTAGCCCATAGTTACAGTTAAGCGCTTTTTGCACTGACCGCCGATCATCAGTGCTTTGCTAGTGTCAGTGTGAGTGACAGACAGGTGCTGAAATGCGGTTGCTATTGCTGCGTCTCGCCGTACTTCTTCACTTTGTCGTGGTCTTTGTCTTTTCTGCATTCAATAGAAGCAGCCATAAATACAACAGCAGCAATAAAGAGAATGACTGACGTCACAGCAGTGTGGTTGGTTGACAATTTTGTCGCTTTATTCTGATTCTAGCTGCGTCCGTGTCGACCTTAACAGCTAATTTTATGAATTTCTTCGAGCGCTCTCTCGCGCTCTCATTGACTGGCCCCCCTCAAAGCTTGACGTGCACACTTAACGGACCCGCTCTCTCGCTTGTACGCTCACTCTCTGGGCCTGCGTCTCCCCCGCTATGGCGCTTGCTCACTTTGCAGTGGCATCGCATGCGCGACCGTCGCGATGCCGACGCCGACGCTTGTTCTTCAGTTGCTTTTCGACTCGCGAACCGAGCGCAACGCACAGTTTATCGGCGTTTACGGCTCTGTGCTTTTTGTTTGTGTTGTAAATGTGCGGAGTGGAAAGGCATAATTAATAAAACAAAAGCCAACGTCGGCCATCGACAGCGAAAACAGCAACGGCAACGACAACGGCGGCAATAACAACAACAAATATAACAAAAGCACCGTATATAATCAAAACGTAAATAAAAGTGTAGTTGATAACGCAGCAAATAAACAACTGAAAACCCTCAAAACTGATCAAAATCTTTCGATTAAAATTCTTATTGCGGATGACTCAACACAACGGCAAATCGATCATTTTGTACAAAATTGTTATTTATTCATAAAGAAGACACTGTGAGCTGTGACTACGGCTTGCTTAATGAAGCTGCTTGACACCTTGGCCTTATCATCATCTGCGTTAGCTTATAGCCATAATCGTAGCCTCGCCAACTCTTCCAGCAAATGCCGCGACCCGATAGCTTCGCTTCATATCTGCCGCCCTCAATATACTGACCATTTAAGTTACTGCAAATAAAAGTAATACAAATTTACAACTCGAGCAAAGGCCCTCAAAGCTGGCAAATAATGTGTGACTTAAATATGAGTGAACAAATAGAGTTCTATAAAGAAAAAATAATAATATTTGAGTCATAATTGACGAATTTCGTTTAGCAACTTATTAGTTAAACGTTCAAATAACTGATTAAATTCCTTGACTTAACTGGATTTTAATTGGTTTTCCTAAAGTGAATTCCTTGAAGCATACACTTGACTCACCTATGCTCACATGCTTTGTACCACCAGGCACCCACATTCGATAAAGGGCACTGGCTATCGGTGTGATCGTTATCGAAAGTGGAGAACGGCATCTGCTCGTGATACCTTAAGGAATCGCCAGCATCGCCCGAGTACTTTCCCAAGGAGAGCAGTGCAAATGCGCTGGACTCATTGCCCACAATGAAGTGATCGTATTTGGCATAGTGGGACTCGCCGTCAAAGTCCTCCAGGTGTATGTAGAGCTCGTTGGGCTCTGCCGCGGTCATCGCATGCAACTTATCTAATCCAATGAAGAATTCCCCCTGCAGGTCGCCAAAACCCTCACGATACTCCGCCCAGCTGCGATAAAAATTCTCGCTGCCATCCTGACGACGTTGTATGGTTGTCCACCCTGCGCCTGCTGTGCGCGTCTCACAGGCAACCTCAAAGGGTGGCAACCCTGGCACCTCTATTTTTAGTACGGCATTCCTATTGACCATGGCCGCCAGACAAGAGGTCGGATAGACTGGATGAAATGATTAGTTCTGATTTGAGTTAATGCGTTCATTTTTTACCTTGGCGCACGGATGGCACTTTGCTGTATTTCAACAGAATCAATTCTCGCTGCAAGCTGACGAAGACATTTAAATGATTTAAGGAGGTAGCTGTATTCATTAGATCACCTGGTTATGAGTGCCTCAGCTTGATCTATAATATTTTGCCATGATTTGCCAGTTGCTGCAACGACGTGCAATCCATCAAAGCTCCAAAGCAGGCAGAGTATATATATTCTAAAGTAGAGCTGCATCTCTGCTGATCTCGCAATCCAGACTAAACAGCAAGATCTTTTAATCTAAGTGCTCGGCTTACATGCATACCCTCTAATCTTTGCTGATAGGGTGTAATAGTTCTCATTAGAGCAAATTGCGAAAGTTCTGTTATCAAAATCTAAAAGTTAAGAACAGTTTAAATTAAACATTACAACCTGTAATGATGAGTAATTGATTCAGATATCTCACCCCTCACATTCAGAAGTCACTTTAGCTTATGGCGATTGCATAACACCAGACATATAGTCTTATCAGTGGCATGCAATAGCCTAGGTCAAGTATTTAACGGCGTGATAATTGAATGTTGCACAACTAATGCTGTGCTAATAATATAATATAAGAAATTTATTTGTGCAGGAAATGCGCCAAGTATTCTTGCCATTTATATTTAAATCGCCTGCGACCTTTTTTCAAGTATAAATAAAACACATTTCGCATATTAATCGAGCTGCATAGTACACTCGAATTCTTGCCCACAATGAATGTGAATGAATAAGGCAGGCAAATGGCGAGTATTAAAGTGATTCACATTCATTTAATGCGCTAGAATTGGCGCGAGTCGCAGTTGCCGCACATTTGGGCCTGATCATCATTTGCGTAACTCTGAAACTATAGTTGTGACCCCGCCAGGCTCTCCAGCACATGCCGCGAGCGAAGAGTTTCTCCCCGTATTTGCCGCCTTTGATGTATTGACCGTTCAGATTGCTGTCGACAAATCGATAGTATAGTAGTGGTGTTGAAATCTTATGAGAAATGCTCACCTGTCGACGCAACTGTTGTACCACCAGGCGCCGACGTGGAGAAACGCACAGTTGCGATGGAACTCGCGATCATTATCCCGATCATAGGTGGAGAACTTCATCTTCCTATGACTGCGCAGCGAGTCCCCCGCTGTGCCCGCATACTCGCCCAGCACAGTGAGTGCGTAGTCGTCCTGCTCGCTGCCTATGGCGAACTCATCGAATTTCGCATAACGCTTCTCGCCGTCAAAGTCCTCGAGCGCAATGTAGAGCTCAAAGGGCTGCAGCGCTGTGATCGATCGCAGTTTCTCCAGGCCAATGAAGAACTCGCCGTTGAGCTCCCCGAATCCCTGCTTGTACTCCTGCCAGTTGCGAAAGAAGTTCAGGCTGCCATTTAGACGCCTTTGTATCACCAGCCAGCCGAAGCCCGCAACGCAGTTGTCACAATAGACTTGCAGCGGTTCCAATCCTGGCACTTGTATGCTATAGACGCCACTAGCATTGAAGGCGGGCGATAGGCAGGAGGTCGGATAATTTCTACCTGCAGCTGAGTTCTAGTTAGAAGTGCTAGTTGATAGCAGTTGCCAAGGATATACTTGTCTGGCGTTGATTGGAGTCTTCAGTAGTTTGGTACTTCTTGAGTTCCTTTAGCTGATTCTTCAAACTGCAACATAATCTAGTTTAATGTGGCAAGTCCACTAGCTCTCTTCACTCACCTTGTCAGCAGCTCCTCAGCTGTGTTCTGCAATATTTCTAGACTCTCGCCCTGCAAAACAAAGTCAGTCTTGTAAATGTCACATATATAAGCAATAATTTTAGTTTTACCTTGACATTTGTGTCACAAATCCATAAAATGCAAAGAATATAGATCGTTTTGCGCACATTCATTTTAAAGAAATTAGTTAGGAACACTTCAGCTCTTCAAATCATGCAGTAAGTTTGATTGTACAATTGCATTTGAATTAGTTGCTATATATTTCCATATCAGCTTCGATGCGCTTGAAAATATATACCTTATCGCTGCTACGAATCGTTTCACGATGTTTATTGTTTTCATTTATTGATTACCCACAATAGCCACAGAGAAGGTAGACTAATATAAATTGATTTTATTTGCAGTATTATATGATTAACGTCGTTTTTTAGAATACTTGAATAAATAGCTCTGTCATCAAGTTAATACACAATTTAAGCATACTCGACTAAGACTACAATTTTATGTTGATGATGATGTTAGAAATAATCATCATCAACATAAAATTAAAGTCAATGTCTCAACTCAATATCGTTTTATGACATATGCTACTTAATTTTGATGTATAAAGAAGTACTATATATTGTATATACTATAAAGAATACAATAATATAATATAATATAAAGTAAATGCATCTTTGGAAGATACTGATTATGGGAAAATATTATTATTAATACAAAAATCATGAAATCAGTATACCGAAATTGGGATACTTTGTTTTTGAAATAATTTAAATTGAAACGTAGTTCTTTTGTGAATGAACATCGCAAAAACAGAATAAGTCAATAAATGCTACAGAAGATCAGCAAAATGTTGAGATATAAACTGAATGTAAATAAAAAATATACAGACCTGCATACTCATGGTACATATATGAACTCTTGGATTGCTTTCTTTTTTTGTTGCTCGAAATTCAATAAAAAATATATATTGGAGCGTAGTATATAGATTCTGTCTGCCGTGATGCTGGCGTGTGTGGGCTTCATGTGGATTCTGTGTGCCCAATGGCTGTCAAACTGTGCGGTGCGGGGTCTTTGGGTCTGGCATTAATTTTACGCGCTGTTTGCGCTTTGGTTTTTGTGTTGTTTTATCCGACGCGTCAATCTCGAAATGAAAAACAACAAAATGAATAAATAACACAAGCTAAGACAAGACAAGAGACAAACGAATAGACGTAAATAATAATAAGTATAGAAACTTTGTTATTAAACGTGTGGGTGGCGACAGTTACTGCGGCTGCTGCTGCTGTCGACTTCGACTCGAGCGCGTCTCGATCGCGCCCCAGTCTTCATTCAGTCTTGAGCTTCAGCCACGACGTGGCACACACGGACAGCTTACCGGACCAAAGATTTCCCCGAAAATGCGTCTAATTCGACGCACCAACCCAAAAGTATTCTATTTCTCACATACTACGAGCTATCGATATTTTTCACCTTACCATCTATCGACAATTTGTGTATCGATATCAATAAATTGTGATTGCTTGCAGATGGCCATACCGCCACCCCCGGGACCACCGCCACCACCAGGACCACCACCGCCGCCGGCCATGGGCGGCTTGAAACTAGGCGGCGGTGGAGGCGGCGGCGATGCACGCTCCGCCCTGCTCAACTCCATACAAAAAGGCACGAAGCTGCGCAAGACGGCGACCGTGGACAAGAGTGGCCCAGCGCTGTCGGGACGTGTCTGCGATGGTGATAGTGGCTCCTCAGCTGCGACGTCGGCGTCGAAGCGCACGCTGAACAACAACAACACCAGCAGCAGCAACAACAACAGCATTGGCAATGGGGCGCCGAAATTGGGCGGTCTATTTGAAGGTCTCTCGCAAATGCCAAAGCTGAAGCCCGTTAACGGAGTGCGAGGTAAGTTTAGCACATAGAAATACAGTAATGTGTGTGTGTGTGTGTTAGTATGCTTATGAGTAAGCCCATTGGTGGTGTATGCAAATTAACATTGAGTGTGTTTTGTTGCTCAATTGATTTCCGCTTTGGCTATTTGGACGTACGCCCACGCATCACGCATCAACAACAACAAAACGCTTGTAAATGTTAGCAGCAACAACAACAACAACAACAGCAGCAACAACGAAACCCACAGCCGCGAGTGAGACGCGCAGCAACAGCCCCCCCACCGCCGCTGGCGCAGCGGCGACGAGCAATGGACCCATGGACTTCAACACAGAGCTCACAAAGCATTTAACATTGAAGCGTCAGAAGCAACAACAACAGCAGCAATCATCTGCGAGCAGCAACAGCACACATATCAATGCAACCGAAGCAAATTTGAGAACAAATCGCGGACCACCACCGCAGCCGCCAAAGGTAAGCGAAAAACGGATGCAGAGAGAGAGAGAGAGAAAGGGAGATGGGACCCACACTAAGAACTATTTTAAACTATTTCAAAACGGTCCAAGAGAGCCAGAACATTAAACGAATTATGCTCTACAAACTTACGCTAAATACGGAGGTCTCTTTTAACCGTTATTTGTAAGAGAGTAGAATAATTTGGAACTAAATGAATTATGAGTCCAAATTAAGTGAACCAGTTCAGCAAAAAGGCTTCCAATGAACTCGATAAACGATAAATTTGGATCCTGCATTTGAGTCCATTGAATTGCGCTTAGTGTGGGTCTGGTTCAATTAGTGCAAATATTTGGTTGTTATTGATTGCTTTGCTTATACATGGCCACTTGAAATTATTTACAATATTTTTCCTGTTCTTAACAGAACTCCAGCGATTCCATATTGGACCGCATGAACATACCTCGCACACCGGCGCCGCCCACATTCAACGGTAATGGCAATGCCAAGCCGAAAGCCTCATCGCCCACGCTCTCGGAGAGCAGCAGCAGTGGCAGCGTGAAGAGTAAAGCGGCAAATCTTAGGTAAGTTTCTGACTCGCTCGCTCTCTGGTTCCCTTCTTAACTGTGGCATGAAACGGGCATTGATTGGGAATTAATCATTTGACACATTTTGATATTGGGACAATTTGTTGGGAGTCATTTGTTTTTTTTTGTTTTTGAATTTTGGACGTTTGAAAATGTTTCGTAAATTTTTGTATATTTTTTGCATATTGATTTTGTTTTTGGTTTCTTTGCCGGGTAATTTGGTCAATCCCCACAGTATCTCGTTAGGCAATAGTTTTGTAAATAGTTCAATTACAAAAACAACATCAACAACCACAACAAGCGCAACAACATCAGCACCGGCCTCGACGGCAACAAGTCGAACAGCTTCGACGGCGGGAACATTGCGCAACTTGGCGCCAAATAAATCAACCCTGTTCGGTGGTGGTCCTGGTGCGGTTAGTGGTGCTGGGACTGGTGGGCCAGCGATTGGAGTTGGTGGTGGTAATGGTGGTAATGTCTCGCCCACGCCCCCGCCCCCGCCCACAAGTACGCCCCCAAATCCTGCACAACAGAAGCCGGCGATTGGATTTGGCAAGCCAAATTTTGCGCCAAAGCCGCCGGGTCTGCATCAACTGGCGCTGGCCAATGGCCACCAGCGTCCCGCTGTCGCGCGACACCACAGCATGAAGTCACCCAGGTACAGCACACTCTCATCTTCGACTAACTATTAAGCTCAATGGCCACATTGCACTACTGCTTCAGCTGCTAACCCGGTAACCCGGTAACCTGGTAACGCTCGCTTGTATCCTGCTGCACCGCATTCTCCATCTCCACTCGACTCTTCGCCTCTGCCACTGACTCGATTCGCTTTAATTTCGTGTTTGTTTTTTTGTGGTCTGTTCAGATCTCCGCCAGCTGTGGGCGCCTTCAATGGCGTTTTCCAAACGCAACAACACTTTGGCACAATGCGCGCCCCACTGCCGCAGGCGATGCTGCTGCAGGACGCCAGCGACGGCATAGGTGGCAGCACCAACAGCATCACTGGCAGCATTCGCTCTGCCCCCAACCCGCCAAAGAGTAAGTACAATCGCCACATGCGTACACGTTTTTAATCGCCGCTTTGTAATCGCAGCACGCCCCTCGGTGAAGCCGCCGCCGCCTCCGACGCCGGCGCGCAGCATCTCGAACAGCAATTTGAGCAGCATTGCAGCGCCCATCAGTGCCGTTAATACGACGCTGGTGCAGAGTGCAGCGATCAACACGACGCCAGCGCCGTCTCCGCCGCCGCCGCAGCCGCCCTCGAATTCGAGCAGCAGCAGCAGCGTTGCCACACTGCGCGATCAGTTTAGAGTCGGTGGCAACGCCACGCCACCAACGCCGCCGACGACGACGGCCAGTCCGAAGGCTGCGACGATGCGCGAGAAGGTGAATCCCATCATTTTGAACGGCGGACCCATCAATCCACCAGCGTTGCCCCCGCACCGCAGCTGCCCGCCGCCGCCGCCTCCGCAGCGACAGTCGAGCAATGTAAGTAAACAACAAGTTGGCACAAATGCCAAAGGTAACAGTCGCCATCCCAAATTTGCACTGCAAGAAATACGCATTTTTCTAGCTCATCATAGTTACAATTTAACTACAATCTATAATAATTCCAATAACACTACTCTTTAGAAACGTTAGTTTCCTTTCTGACTGAGAATAGTTAAATTTTTCAATTAATTTCCTTCTGCTTCACAACTATTTTGGTAAGTTGTGCTCAAAATAGTTTTCATTAAACATTTACTGCAATTCATTTACAAACGTCTCTTCGTGAAAGCGACTTGAGCTTTTCTCTCAGTGCCGTGCACACAGAAGTCAGCTGAGCTTTAGCGCTCTCATCAAAACATAAACATACGGTCGCTCTCTCAATCGCTGTCTCGCTTTGACTCGACTCCTTTGGCGCTGCGCACTCGCTCTCTGCTCTCTCACATCTCAGCTTTTTGGCTGCGCACATTTGTTTTACTTTTTACTACCTTTATGGATTTTCCAAAAATACGTGACCAAAACAGTTTCAGACCAAACGTTACATCCAACGTCGACGCTTTTTCTATTGTTGACTGAGGTGCAAAGGAGTTAGTTGAGTTAAGAGTGTTTGCTATGTAAAAGCGTTGCGGGATTAGACGGTAGTGAGAAACTCTCAAATACGACACGAACGACAGGCCAAGGCTAATAGAATGCTGATGCTCAATCAGAAGCGCAACGTAACTTGGAATTTGAACTGTGCTCGCACTGCTTAACTGTCCATAACTGACCTTTGCACTTTGCTTCTCGTTCGACAGGCTGGATCCCAGCAGCAGCAGGCGCCAGTTCCGCCCCAGCGTCACTCGTCGATACGGGCGAATGCGCCCTCAACGCCGCCCACGCACATGGCCAATGCGACGCACAATTTTGGCAGCAGCAGCGGTCTGGCAACGGGACTGGGAGCGGCAACGGGCGCATCAGTTGGTCGACTGGTCATCGATCTGGAGGCAAAGTTTGGCAAGCGATTTCATAATGTCACCGAGTTCCCGAAGCCGCCGCCGTTTCTAAATATACAAAAAATCTATCCTAGTCGCACGCTTAAGGCAACCAATGGTATGTAATGGACAAACGCATAAGTGTGTGTGTGTGTGTATGTATTCAAATAAGTACGTGTGCATTTGCATATGCATTGGTGTGCGTGTTTGGGTGTGTGGGTGGCGCGCCGTGTTAATTACTGTATACTCTGATTAAGTTTAGAGTTTAGAGTTATTACTTCTATTTTTATTTCTACACACATACACATACGGAATGCTGTTATATAATACAAATCTTTCTTATTATTATTTTTAAGTGAAACAAACAATGTAGCATTTTGTCAGATTTGCAACCCGATGAATCGTTGTAATCGTGCATCGATGTAATTCTTCAATTGTATTAAACACACACACTCGTACACATACACATGGACATGCTCTACATGTATATACGTATGTACACACGTACACACACAAACAGATGTTATTACATTTAACGTTACAATTTTGATTATTAATTATTATGTTTTATTAATCGCGAAAATGTATGATAATGTTATGTATCTTTAATTACGCAAAGTTGATAGCTTTATTCCACAATATTTTGTTAAAACGCCCATTTTCTGTTTTCTTTCGAATTATATATATACACATATATATATGTATATATATATATATATATGTGCGAAATTTGCAAACAAATGTATTTTAACCTTTGTAAGTGTTAACAACGAAAACGCGATATTATTTACTAAGCACACGCATATTTTATGTATTATGATCTAGACATATGTTTTAATATATAGTGTTTATACTACAATTTGCATTATGTTCAAGTCCCCGCGCATTATATCTCTACTCTACAACTACAATATTCTGTAGCGCATGCTTTTATATATTTTATGTATTGTCTACGATCGGCTTCATTATATTTACATACTCGTACACATACACATACATACATATACTGCATATAGTGCAAAACAAAAAAGCATAAATCTATGGTCTTTGATATTTAATCATTTTACACATATGTACATATATTGGTATATATACTATATGTATATGTGTGTATGTTATATCGATGAATACTTAAGTTTAGCACAAGCACATTGTTTTATTTGAACTTATTTTTATGAATAATAAAAAGCCAAAATAAAATTGAATTTAAAATACATTCTACATGGTTTGTCTGGTCCTTCACAACCACATCCCGCCTCCCATCGCCTCAAAAGTGACTCTCTTAAACTCCCCTCTCTCTCTCTCTCTATCTCTCTTAATTTGTATCATTTGTGTGTGTGTTAATTTCGCTTGTCAAGTATCCATTGCCCAGTCAACAGGTGGCGCTGCCATGATCCTCGACTATTTCATTTTATTTTCGCGCGTGTGTGTGAGTTTGTGCGTTCGCTTGCAAATTATGCATTGCCCACCCAACAGGCGGCGCTTCGAAATGAAATGAAATGAAATCGACATTTGTCTTTGCATGTACATATGTGTATCTATATATATTTCTCCTTTCTCTCTCTCTCTTTCGCTGTTGCTGTACCCGCCTTTCTATATCCATAATGCTTGATATGCAGACGCAGTTTTGATGCCAAACAACAATAACAATAACAACAACAGCTCAGCTGCTTACAACAATAATGCAAAACCTCCAACGGTACTGAAACCCGCTTATGCGCCCCTCAAAAAGCATCGCGCCCCCGCGCCGCCTCCGCAGGCGGGCATCGCAGCCGCCACAGTGTCTGTGATAAGGCAATCGAGCTTTCTGTACGGCGGCAGCACCAACTCGCCTGGCGTCGGCGTCGCAACAGCAGCTACCAATGTGCGTCCACAGTCGCAGCCGACGTCAAGTGTAACGCGTAACTCAACGGTCTATTAGATGGGGCTCCAAATGTAATCATAATTGTAAAACTGTATCGATGTTTTTGCTTTGTATATACACAAGAATTGAATGTGTGTTGTATTATAATAATCGTTGTTGTTGTGCATAGTCATGTGCGTGTCGATTGTCAAAGTGAAAAGTGTAAAAAATATATGAAGAACAATAACAAAACAAAGGCAGCGAACAATTAGATTGGGTCCCATGCTTAGCACATAAATAATGTATATTGCACAAGCACATACATACATATATATGTGTGTGTGTGTATGGTGGAAAGAGCTTGATTTGAAAATCCCTAATACTTTGTTGGCGATTGCATTACAATAATTAATCCTAATGTTTAGTTGTACGATAAATGAATTAACTCCCAAATAGAATTAAATGAATGTTTGTAACTATTTTCGTATTCGTATCAGTCAGTTAACTGTAATTTTTAAATGTTTTCCCCCTCTTTTTGGGAGTGACTCTGTTTGTGATGTAACTGAAATTCAAGTTATGTAAATTTAGCCAAGGTGTGCTGGATTAATATGAATAGTGCCGTCTTCCCAGGCTTAACCAAAATACTAATGTAATCTGTATATAACGATTAGCAGCATTTGAGTTTAGACGAAAAGTTAGTCAAATTACGCACGAGACGACACCAAGATGGGAAATCCCCTTTAAACATATACGCATATTTAAGGAGCGTTGAGTCTCTATCCTTATCTTACTAGACTGAGAAGTGTTAAGCCCGTATTACACGCATATATTTTTAAATGCTAGCAAACACACACAATAATGTTAAATATAGTGCAAGAGAAACTGCAAAAAACAAATTAAATATGGCACAACTGAAAGTTTTCCAACGAAGTCACAAAGTCATCAAACGCGTCTCACATTTATTATTATTTCCCGAAGTACTGAACTAATTGCGTTCTTTTTGTGGTGATACTTTTGAAGCCATCTTGAATTTCTGATATCAATAATTGTATTTGAAAAAATAAAACTACTTGGGCAACATTATTCATACACATGAAGTGAATTATTACTAAATTTATTCATTGTTGTTAGACCTTTGAAGTCATTTAGCTGTAATTAATCAGTATATAATTACATAGGAACATTCTAATCAACATCATTGCATTTGAAGTTATCATATTAATAAAATAAATGAAAAATATTGCAAAATTTAAATGGCATTTTTTCTATAGACTTCGATTGGATGTCGTATGAAATCAGTGAATATAGTAGACATATCCATCTACTCGACGTTGCACTCAAACTCGGAAGCTGAAAGAACTGGATCGAAAAAATGACTGAGAATTGTTAAACGTACTACTAAATGCGGTTGTCATTTATTTTGTTACACAATAAAGCGCATAAATAAAGCCACGAGTATAAACAATAATTGTCTGAGCAGGCGTAAATCCCGACAATAGGATATATATATATATATATATATATGTGTGTACATGTAAATATGCAATAACAATAATAAGCCTAATTTAATGTTTGATAGAACTAAATCCGTTTTTGGGGAAACTATAAAGAATCGCACTTTGTTGCTTACAAGCTAAATGGCTTTCTCTCGCTCTCTAAGTAGTTGTTTGATGCTTGAGCTTTAAATCCTGCACTGCCTCCTGCAATGGCTGATCCTCACGCTTACGCCGACGGTCGCATCTGGGACATGGCTGATGCTCGTTAAGGCATTCAGCATGAAAGACGGCTCCACAAGTGAGGCACTGAGATTGGTAGTAGATTGTGAATAAAATGATTATAGTAAACCAAGGAATGTTGTTCGCTCACCCGAAACGTCGTGGCTATGTGAAACGGATAGAGTACTCGCGGACTCTTGCAGATCTCACAGATGAATCCCTTCAGCTGGCACAGGCGACACTTGAGCACGTGGGATTCGCCAAGCTTAAAGGCCTTCTGCAGTTGCTGGCAAAGCGCGCCGCGCTGTATCATAGCTAGATCCGCAATGGAGTATTGATGAATGTGCTCATATAGGTATTCCCGGCCACAGAAATGATTCTGCAGCAGCTGAATGCTAGCTGGAGCACAGGTGTACAAATAGGCACGTATGAAGTTCAAGCGGATACGCAGCGATTGCAACTCCGCCATGGCCTCGGAGGCAAAGTAAATACTTGGATTCAGCAGCTGCATATCCAGAAAGGGCTGCGAGCGGAACTCGGCCAGAAAGGTGGCAGCCCGCTTGCTGACGCTGTACTTGCGGAAATCCCAGTTGTAAATGATCCGTGCTGGTATCAGTTGAATCTCCGACTCCATGCAGCCGTTGCAATAGTAGCTGCCACTAAATGCGCAAACCCTGCAATCGGATTGAAATTGTTATGATGTCAATTTACTGCTTGCTGGCGGTGCTCACTGAAAATTGTTGTCGCCAATTCCAAGTGGATGCTGACAGCCGCGGCAGAGGAAGCCCTGCACATTGAGTCCAGGCTCGCGGGGCAACTGACACAGTTGTGCCACCATTTGCTGCAGTTCGACCAGATCAAAGTTGGACGTAACCAACTCAAAGTCCGAGATGGTCTGTGAATAACGACAAATAAGTAGTGACACTGTGGAAATACATCAACCTTTAGACTTACGTCCAGCGATTGCAGATCGCTTGCGTCATCAGCTGCCAGGGATTCAGCTTCACGTTGCTGCTGCTGCGCCACATTCAATGTTGATGCGCTTGCGCGAAACTTTTCCCAAATCTGTGACCAGCCGGCGCCATCCTCGCGATTGTTCTCATGCTTTCTCAACAGCGCATTGTAGCTGCAACGCTCCGTGTTGGGGGAACGCAAGCTCACGGAGCTGGTCATGCTCACGGAACGCTGAAAGAAACGCGAACCGGACACTTCATCTGTGGGCGAGTTGGCGTCCAAATCGCCGGACCAAGAGGTCTGCATCAGGTTGGTCAACGAGTTGCTGCCCTGCGGCAGCTCAGCGAACGTCTCCTCAATGTGTCGCATCGAACGCTTTCGCACGCGTTGCTTGCTGCCCTGTGGCGCCTCTGCTCCAGCAATGTCGGCAGCTTCTGTGCTTGCATCTGCTGTCGCTGGTGTCTTCTCCTCATCAATGATGTCCATTTCATCAACCTTCTGCATGAACAGGTCCAGCATCTCGTGCTGGTTGTGATCTGCATTGCCGAAGTGTCCGCCGCGACTAAATGGACTATTCGAAATGGATTCCGAGAAGAGTTCATTGGTTTGCAGTGGCTGTGGCGTGGGTATAGCCACTATTTCCGTAACCAATGAGCTGGCCACATCTACGCCACTGCTAATCTGTAAGAGATGTTCAGGGTTTATCAAGATTCTCTGTCATTGTTCTACTCATTACGCACTGGACAGGATTTGAGCGCTGGCGTCCACAAATCGGACAGTTGCAGCGCATAGTCGGGCCATTGATTCAGCAGGCTCGAGTTGACGGGCAAATCGAAGCCAACATAAGCCTCTAGGCTCTCCATAATCCTGGCCGCCGTCTCCAATCCTTCGGCATCCTTCAACAGCGCTGTGTTTTTGTAATATGGCTTCAAGGCCGAACCATTTTTGCGCATGTTGTTCAAGTAGGCGGAGAACACACAGTCATTGAGCGACTGTCGCACCCAGGCTCGACATTGTCCAATCTCCGAGGTGATCTGGCTCAAGCCCTGGATTTGTTCGATCACCTGCTTATGCATGAACACCATGGCGGGTGACCAGAAGCTCGGCTCTGGGCGTCGCTCCACATCGCCAGCAATCACATTGATGGTGGCCCACAAAAACGAATCCTTCAGGCCGTGCAGAAAGACGGCTTCCAGCGTTGTGCATAGTGCACTCGTTTGCTCACACAAGCCAAGCACTTCTGTAAATGAATTACACATCAATTTCTGTTTATCAGTTGGAGACAGTTGGCGACGTACCCAATCCTTTCTGCTTGACTTCGAATTCGATTTCTCGCGCATTCTCGTTGAGTGTGTTTATCAACGCTTCTTTTATGACATTCTCACGCTTCGACGAAAAATTGTTTAAGCTGCGAAAGAGGGAGCTCATTTGTTATCCTTTGAGTCGTTGTTGTTCTTTTATTTATCGCTAATTATTGTTTGCTGCGTTCTGTGGTGTGTTGATTTTTTGCGATGAGGCCATCAGCTGATAACCAGGGCTGGCGTAATACGCGATTGTGTTCATGGTCAAGTCGTAAATATAAATGTAAAACCTGAACACCCCCCAGAAATCAATTAAATTAATAATTCCTCAAGTAAATCAAAATGAAATTTATAAATTAATTACAAACCGAAAACGAAGCGTTCAGCAAATGAATCAGTTCAGACAATCGAACTAGTTATTAAGCAATCGGTTAAAGTTATCGAACGTGGGGCTCTCGTGACGTCAATAAGGCGAGTTCAAGTTTGTAACGGCTCATGACATTTTCGAAACGTAATTGTAGAATGTTCATAGATGGACTGATCACGTAAGCGGGGCTTAAGGTCCGTTTTGCGTTATTGGTGTTTTGAAACCCGTTCTTGTTATTCTTGACTTTCTTTCTATGTGTGAATGCTCGATTATGAGAATCAAATAATAATGGAAAACAAAAAAAGCAAAAGAGCCCACGCAAATTAATAACCACATGACCGCGTGCTCGTCAACAAGACAAAGCTTTAATAACTTTTGATGCCTTGGGGTTTTGTTTCAGCAAAGTCGATACCATTCGTCGCCTTTATGATATTTATATGACTCAACAGATCGAGGAATTTCTATCAGTCTCTGCCATAAATTTGGACCGAGCAAATCGCTCGTTAATGTAAACTGCGTCTGTTATAAATGGAAGACCCAATTTTGCATATGAATAGAGTGCAGGCCTCAATCCCGACTTGTCCAAAAGCCTGTGCACGTACCCAGTTTAGTCAGTCCGTCACGGCGTCCGTCTGTCAGTCGCTTAATATTAAGACGAAAGACGAAATTTGTGTTAAGGTCAGGGTGACCAACAAAAGCTTATGCTGTCATTGTTGATGGTGTTGCTGTTGCTGTTGTTGTTGTTACTGCTTTAACGCATTTTTTCAATATTTTTGCAATAAAATTGTATAGCTGTTGTTGATATCTTACAGCAGAAGATGCGCTCCAACTGGTTCAGTCGCACTCAAGATCCAAAACTGGTCTCTCATATGACTTCAAGTGATTATTATGTTTTTTTTTCTCTGTATTTTCGATTTTCGTATACAGTATTTTCTTTAGTTTTCGAAACAGACTTTTCGTGTGGGCCGGCAAAATGAACACCGCCTGCACTCAACTCAACAATTGCAGGCATGTATTGGAATTTCAAATCGTGAATATTCATTGCGAGATTAACCTTTCGACAGATTGTTTTTGTGTTCAAAATATTGGAAATGTGTTTCTCATGAAAGGAAATGTGAGCATTTAATTGATGAATTTGCTTTGTGATGGCGAGAAAGCAAATTTATTTGCAGCAACAAAAGCGTTTAATGTTTGTGAAATTAATGATTATAACAATTAAACGAAAAATGTCGCAGGTGAAGGGTCGTCGTCCAAGCCAAAATTCAATTTGTGGATTACGCAGCGCCAGCGACATTTCCCAACTGAGTGTGTCTACCCGGCGCCCCCGTCGGCGTTGCAGCCCTCCCCCGACTAAGCGGGCCTTTAACTCTATTAAAGTAAATAATATATAGCGTGAATGCTGTCACTGCATTGTTGTCTTGTGGTTGCTGCTGTTGTTATTGTTGCTATTGCTGTTGTTGTTGCTGCAGCCACGACGCTGACTTTGCGTTTTTGCGGCGCCTCCACTTAGAGCTCGAGTTGGACGCGGCGTCGGCATCTGCATCTGCTTCGACCATTGTTACCGCGCCTAAGTAGGAAACAAAACAAAATAACAACGACAACAACAGCAGCACGCTGACGAGAAATTTATAAAAACGTTTGTTTTCGTAATACAATTTTGATTACTTCTTTGACGCCGCCTGAGCCTCGGCACGGCCCATTGATGGCTTTGTTGGCCGATTGTTGTTGATGCCCACGCCACGGCATTTGATTTATTGTCGGTAGCCCGTAAGCTTGTCCCGTGTCCATTTGGTAATATCGCCCGGCCGAGCTTGTAATTGTAACAATAATGTGCCGCGGCTCTAGCGTGATTCCTCATCGGGCTCATCATTAGTTGGAGACGGGCGCGCATAGGAAACTAAGTAGTCTGCGGACTGCGAACTGCGGACTGCGGCTAAATCCCAATGCGGAACCACAGCTGACATAATTTCTAAGCATAATTATGTGCCAGTGGCATATTATATGTATAGTATTTGTGTCTATTTAGAGGCTGTGATGCAATCACGCTGCAGGGCACGTGGAGGGATCATTGCTCGGCAGGGTTGAACGTACCTCGTACCTCGAGTGAGGCGATACTTGTCTAACTAGAAGAGGACTTGCACAATTTCATTGAGATGCCGCCGTGCCATCGCTGCTGATCTTATATAAGCGGGTGAGTCAACGCGAATTGATGCAATTGATGATGACGAGACTAAAGGCAAACGTTAAGCAGCTCTCAATTTGCTTCACAAAAGAATTTTGCCGCACATCAAGAAACAAGCTTAATGAATCGCTATACGAATTGGCAAAGCAAAAAAAAAGAAAAAGAAAAAGAACAGGATCTATACTAAACAGGGCATAAATTATGCATTGTTAGCAACGGTTCTGACTGACAGACTGAAGACGAGCTCGAGAACTGAAAAACTCAAAAGCCCAAACCGGCCTGTCAAAATAAACAAACAATAAAGATACAAATGCTTCTGGCATTATCACATTCATTTTCATTCATTTCATTTGCATAATGTATTTATATTCCAAAATGTTGAAACGTGTACGCGCTTTGCCAATAACAGAATGTTGAGCACATGTTAATGTTAAAGCCGCAATACGTCAATATGTCGACAATAGTCAAATCGTGCCTGCCTCTAACTTCCACTCGACCTTGAGCGACATTGGAAATGCCGTCCAGATTAGCTATGCAAAACGTACAGCTATCTTAATGAGACTATGCAATTACATCAATTCATTTTACCCGTTTCCCCACACACAAGTTTTACCCCAATAGCACTCAGTTGTTGTACAGTTTAGAACGAAAGAGAGAGTGTCAGCAGCTCCAACGCACTGTGTATATTTCATTCGATCACGATCTGTACAATTTTCTTTTGCCCAGAAAATTTGTTTATTTTTGCCGCTAGACCATGCGCAGCTTAACAGTGGTTCAACGTATGCAAATAATGTTTCAGAATAAAAAGTTCTGGTTCAGAAATTTTTAGAAATATTTAATAATTTATATTTTCTACGTTATATTATATTTTGTAGAATGATTGGGTTTCAAAACATAGTCAATTAGCAACCTATTGTTTTTGTTAGTCAATAAATTGATAGAAATGTTAGTTAACTGTTGTCAACTCAATAGTGGAAGCAAGCAAGGCATAATTATAAATATGATATTTGCATTCTAAGCATACTGAGAAATAAGAGCGTTAAAGCTCGAGCCATTAAAATGGCAAGAGCTTAAGCTAATACTGCAAATCTTGTTTAAAACTGCTTTCAATAATATACAATTGTCTAATGCATTTGAAATTCACTATTTGCTTTTAAGAATCATTAAGTATACGACATGTTGTCGGCACTGTCACCTTGCCACAGTTGCACCACTGTGCGACGTCAGCAACGTAGCGCCAACTGTGCACCCAAGTGTAAGCCAAGCTTCATTCGTTGTCGCCGACGACGGCCAAGTTTATTAAAAGCGCAGAGCTCGTGAGCTACGGACGTGTTTCAGCTACGCTCGAGCGCCTCGCGCATCTAATCATCTCCGTGTCTCCGTGCCTACGTTTCGGTCGCAGTCTCCGGATCATCTCAGTCTGAATCTCAGTTTCAGTCTCGCTCTCGCTCTCGCACGCGGCCTCTCTCCCTCACTCTCACTCTCACACGCTGACTGCGAATCGTGAAATCGTGTCACAATTGATTTGAAATTTTTGTGCAGTCGCGACAAGAAAAAAAATACAGAAATAAATACGAGAAAAAATAATATTACATATTATTTGTATTTGGCAATAAGTCAGTCGATTTGTGTGCACGCCGGCGTCATCTCCGCAACGACTCGCTGCGGATTTTGTCATCCTCGCGAAGGCAGCAAACAGCATCAGCTTCGACGAGCTGATCATTGTTATTCCGCCTACGCGCGCTAATTATTTCTCGCGACTCTTTTGGGCAATGCCCAATTCTAAATAATCCAACATTTAAGCAAGAATAGCAACAACAATCATATTTTTTCCAAAAATTCCCAAATCTAAAATGCACGCGCGCAATTTCAATTCAAGGCAGCGCAGTCGCAGCGCTGCTGGCGTTACTGCTACCGTTACATTTGTGCTGCTGCTAACATTGGCGCTGCTGCGGATCGACGTCGCTGCCGGCAGGCCTGGTATACATACAAACCATACATACATAAATACAACATAGTATCATGCATCTGTGTACATGGCATACTTCATTTTCGATATCGATTACGATTCGATGCGATTCGATCGTAATCAATTTGCATAGTCATAAGATATTTAATTAGTGTTTGCTTGCAATTTCCTATTCGCCTCTTGCTTTCTTCTATTACGTCTTCGACACGCATGTGAAATCCGACACGAAAATTCCACTAAACGCACGATTATTTGTTGACTCGATCTCGATATTCGTGGTCCACTTGACAATCTATTTATAACTAACTTATGCAAACGCTAATTCTTTTAGAATTTAAAATGAATTCATTTAATTGTCTACAAATTCTTAACGAAAATCAAAAATCACTAAAGGCATTTCATTCTTATTTTGTTTTGCAATCATACACGTCTAGTACTGCGGGTTTTTAATAATAAATAAATTATTAAAATAAAGCCTTAGCTCTGCCACAACTGTGCAGAAACTTTAAATGCGTCTTTTTTATCGTTTTTCTACATTCTTTTCAAGTAAATTAAGTGCATTTTTATGACATCTGTAACTAATTTGAATGCTCTGTAAATAATTGTAAATAACTGTAGATTGAACTTGTAGTCTATTATTGTCCCTGTTAATGCTCACCAATTTGTTACTAATTCCCCGCACTTGCACAGACTCATCCACACAAACACACACAGACATTGACAATACACACTCACACTTCCACTGAAGCTTTATTCTTGTTGCATGAACGACCTTCATGGGATTGCGCTACGTACGTGACCCAAAAAAACGGCTATCATGTTATTGTTTATTCGTAATCAGGGTTTACCGTTGTCCACCTAACCGATTATTGCAATGGGCCGACCAATGGACTCATCGCCAATACACGTATGTATCTTCAGAAATCTTCATGTCGGACATCGTTAGAGGTTTTTGGCCCCAAGGCGGCACGGGGCCTCAAATTAGCCGACAAATGCCCTCCAATGACTTTTGTAACTATTTCACTGTATTCGTTTGTCTGCAGTCCGTGATCGCTTTTCTGTTTTCTTTTTTTATTAGTGAGCAAACAAACCAAGCTGCCGACACATATCATTTTCTGCAGATCCCCCAAGGGTCGCGCACAAAATAAAAACATAACGAAAACAAAAAATAACTTCGCCAACGGCGACAAAAACGTCTCATTTCCAAAAGGCAAATGAAATTCGAGACAACTCTCGAACGACAAGAAGCCCGAATAAAAATAACAACAACAGTAGCTTATATAAGAGCCAGCTGACGTGACTGGCAAGGCTTCGACTTCATCTTCAGTGGTGTTGTCGTTGTCGTTGTCGATGTCGTCTTCGGCTACATCTTCCTCTTCAGCTACCTTCGAGTTGGCCTTTAGATTGGGACACTTCTCCTACAGTAGCTACCGCGTTTTAGCGCGCTGTTTATCTACAAGGGACTCGACAAGTCCATAAATTGTTATGACAATTTGTTACGCTTGTCTCTCCCTCTTTTTATCTATGTTATCTCGCTTGCTCTCCCTTCTCTGCATTTTGTTGGCGCGAAAAGGCGCAACGTGCACCCTTGATGAAAGCTGTTATATGCATCAATTTATTTGCTGAGTTTTGTGCAAATCAAATATCATCTGCTCAACTGTTGATAGAGACATCTTTTAAGTCTGTAGTGCTTATCAAAGTAATTAATTATCGTGCAATTTCCTTGAGTTTTTTATTTTTTTGTTACTAATTTATGAAAAGAGGCTTCTTCGTCAAGTATTGATTAACTATAGCTCTACTTCCACGCTCTGTTATTATAATTTATATTTCGGCATTTAGTTTTTAAACAGTTTAGCTTCGCTCCTATTCACACGAATGAGATAATTAAGAGATTCGCACAGATTAAAGTTCCTCCATTTGCTGCTATTTGCTGTTAATGTGCACAATGAAACTAAGCCTTATTTGTGAGCTTCATAATTGCTTAATAGCCGAGCACAATGGGCTGCCCATTATGTTAGATATTGTTAGATATTGGCTCTTTGGGTAATAATATGTAGTTGAGGTAATCTGCGGCGTGAGTCTCAAGCGCTTACGTCATTAATGGATTTCCATTGAGATAAAGATAAAGAGGTGAAAATTGCAACACATTTTGTTATAATTCGTTGGAAAATAAACTAAACGAGGCAAGTCTTGCTGCTGTGCTGGGATTTACGCACGACCAATAGATGACGCTAGTGGCAATCTCAACAAGTTCACGAGCTTTTTGGAAGTTTCCAAATCGATTACAATTACAAGTTATCGATTGATGCCGAGAGAATTTTAGTTATCTGTTTTGTATTTTTTTAGAGGCATTCTGTGCCTTCAGCAAACTGGGTATAAAAATGAGATGAAAATGGAAGTCAAGTTTTATGTTGACATTTGCAAATTCAACTTCAAATTGTTTTGCTCATAATTTCACTGATTATACTAATTAGCATTGAGAGTTTTGCATCAAGCCACGTTTGGTGTGGGAATTTCAGAATTTATTGCATATGCAACAAACACAAAATGGAAACAAAGTAATAAAAAATTATTAACAAGCGCGAAATTTACAACCACGTTCAGCTGGCTTTGGCGTTTTCTTCGTTTTGGGCACATCGTTTAGTGGCAACAAAATGAGTACATTGATGCGATATATTGGTATCTGATCTGTGTGGGTTTGTGCGATTTTCAACAACTCAATAAGTCGATAACTCAAGGTCCAAGATGATACAACGATCCAGCGTTCCATTCCATCCAACGTTGATCACGCCAAGAGATTAATATTAAAATCCATTACATTTTGTTTATGCTTTTGTTATTTTTATTGTCGATGTCGATGTGGATGTTTTCGCATTAACGAAGGTTGCCCAAATGGCAAAATCTTGTCAAAAAAATCAGTAATCAAACAAACTGTAAAATTGGCAAGTGTAAAATAAATAATAATAAACAAAAGATGAAACAACTTGACAAATACTATAATCAACTCGAGTTGTCCCATTGTTGTTATTTATTTTTTTTTATTGTCGTAGGTGCAGATGTCGTGAAGTCGTCAATCAATTAAAAATTAAATTAAAAAAAAGAAACATAAACATCAACAACAACATCAACTCACAACAATAGAAAAATTAATTGGCACTGAACTTGAAACTAGTTTCGGGGCGTGTCTTGAGCTCCCTCTAAAACCAGAGTTATATTTTAACAGTCAGATATAAATAGTGCAAAAGGGTAGCCACAATTTATTATCTTATTTATTAAACTTAGAAATTAGTCAATGAACAGGTATTCTGTACCAAGCATCAGCTAATTAGTATAAAAGTTCGCATTCATTTTATTTTTATATTGTGTAGGATGCTTTGTGAATGATTATATCCGAGTAAAATTAGCACTAATCGAAAGATTTGTTCATCAGATGCAGATGATCTTCTGTACTTCGTATATTCTTGGAATTGCAGCATATGTATGTATATAGCTAAATCGAGCTTTAAATGCTATTTAGTTTCATTGTATCTTCCACATTTGATCAAAATGGCTTGAATTTATCACTTAGCTGTCTGTGTCTATAGCCAAATATATTTGGAATCACGATTAATTCTAACATTCCTAAAATATGCTTGTTGTATAGGAAACTCAAGCTAATATTTCTATTAGCAGCTCAAAGGGGTGTTTAACCATTGACCTCGTCATTCTTGTTAAAAATAAGAATCTTTTGTGGTAATAGACCGATTCTCGGAAGTTTTCCGCATTGAAGCGATAATTAATCATTATTTATTGTTGTGTCTTTATGTGCTATAAGCACTTTCACAGCTTGTTTACAAGACTTGCTAGTCTGTCGTCCCCTTTCGATAAACATCTGAAAACAATTCATATTTATGAGCTGTGCATCACCAAGGGACGTCTTATTGTTTGCTTATATTAATGAAGCGTATGAAAAGTTCAGGGACTGCTGATAAAGCTGAACCCCATCAGCACTGTCATTTATTTTTTCAGCAAACACTGATAGGCTGTCTGTCAAACAAAGAATAGGCGATAATGGTTTCAGCAACAGTAAGTCATTTGGCATATTAATTTCATATTTACTTAGGAATAGAATCGGCCGCAATATGAATGCAAACAAGAGTCATAAATAAGATGTATCAGATAAATTCGAAAATAAACTTGAATTTATATGCACATATGTTTAGCAGCCGGAACTCAGTCAGCAAATCAAAAATCCGCGAATGTCATAACTAACGCCGATCAACCACAACTCTCTCGTCTCGCTGTCTCTCTCTCTCTCTCTCTCTCTCTCTCTCTCTGATGTTAGTCACATTCTAAATGCTTTGTTTATGGAATTCCCCATAGAACTTAATTAATACGTATTATACTCACAGTGTATCAGAACTAACTTAATTCACACACTGCCGACAATTGGTATGTAAATATTCTCTCTCTTGTGCGGCTCTGTGCATTTATCAAACACGAATCGTCGGCTATCTATGGGAAACATCAGATATTAGGCAGAACAATGACACAGATGATTGTACAATTTGAAAATACTTATACGGCTAGTCGCGTACTTGTATTATTAATTGTTAAAAACATTGATGGAGCACATCTCTAGCATGACTCAAGTATTTCCTCTTGAATGCACGACTGATCGTTGACAGGTTCAAACTGCGCACATATCTCTCAGTTCTCGGCTGAACTTCGTCGAGAGTATATGTTGTAGTTGAAGGCGTGGGGCGTGGCATCTTGATGGATAAGGTTAGGCTGATCAAGTTATACAGGTTTTTCTCCTCTAATAATTCAATAATTCACATTCAGATTCGCATGCGTCACAGAGCTTTCTGTAACAAGATGTGTCTGGAACTCGG
Source organism: Drosophila rubida (assembly GCA_035046165.1). Taxonomy (NCBI): domain Eukaryota; kingdom Metazoa; phylum Arthropoda; class Insecta; order Diptera; family Drosophilidae; genus Drosophila; species Drosophila rubida. The sequence continues at coordinate 12,362,544 of JAWNOF010000022.1, forward strand.
TTCACATTAACATATTGCACAAACAAATGACTTAGGCGACGAACTTTGGCTTGCAGAACGTAAAAACCACAAATTCTGTATATTTCAGCCATGAAATCAAATTCGTTTCTGTTGAACTTAGAATAAACTGAAATAAATTCAGCAACATTTTGCAAAATGAATTTTTATCGGACTGCGATGATTCCAGAAGGTCATCAATATTAATAACTAAGGTATTACATTAATATAAAAACAAGTTTGTATTTAGAATTTTAATATTTAAAGAATAGTATAAACTTTAGGAATCCATTTGAAATAGAGAATGGATAGCAAAACGAATGACTTAAGCAACAAACTGAAAGTTGTGTATTACAAGTTTTAAATTGTCAACCGAATAAAATTCTTTATTGCAAAAAGTAGATGCCAGACGAACCACTTAGAAACTTGCAATGAGCTAATTGAAATGACGCAGTTAAAGAATTAAAGGTTAAATACTTTGATTGCAGGGAAGTAAATTCCAGAAGCGATTGTGTTGAAAATAGATTCTAAAGTTGCGAGCTGAAGTTGGGAAAGCCGCGAATATGAGTCACGAGTAATTGCAGCTTGGTGGCAAAGCAAAGACTTGGGCAACGAACTTGACACAACAAACGGCAACAAATGAGCGGCAACATTGATTAGCTAATCGGCCCGGGCTTCGAATGTCGTCTCGCTATGCAGCAGAAGTTTGTGTGTCATCTTAAGCCTCTCTGTAAATAACAACAAACGTGACATAACAACAACAACACACCAACAGCAACAATGGGGAAAACGAAGCGAGCAAATATATGGGCCATTTAAGCCAATGTCAATCAATCAGCAGCAGTGGCAGCCAAATTGGCCAAGAGCCACCCACGGGCTGCCTCATCTGTCTCATCTTCGCGGCGTCTGTTTCTTCTTCGGTGTCTACTTCATCTTCTGCTTCTTGTGTGTGTCTTCTGCCGCGTCTTCTGCTTTTCGGGGAGCTTCTTCTTCGACTTCTCCGTGTGTGTGTCTCCATCTACTTGTTCTTCTGTTGCTGCTTATCATCAGCCCTCTGTTTTCTAACACTTTTCATGTCTACGACGAATCGCAAAGTGCTTAAGCCCACCACAAACATGACATCTACATGGTACATAGTACATCAACATCCAGCATTCAACATCCAGGTTTCATACACATTGTAGTCGCCACCTCAACCACAACCACACCCACAACAAAAATTTACCTCACCTTCTCTGCAGATGTACGACCATCGCCATTTGCTTTAGAATTGCAACCGCCATTGCTCGAGCCAGCTGGCGAGGGAGCCGAGGGCACATTCAGTGGCAAAGGTGAACGGGCCATCGATAGTTATGGCAATCCCATTGATGCACTGCGTCCCATCGACACGCCCGATGGCCGCAAGGTGGTCAGCGCACAGGGCGTTCAATTCGAGATACCGAATTACGCGTCGGGCATCACAGAGATACGACAGCCGGCCGATGATCTGCTGCCACCGCACATTGGTGAGTTGACAAGCGCGATAGCAACTTCGAGTGGAGCAGCGTCAGCATCGAGTGACAAGAACAGCAACCCCACCAACAACAACAAGAACAACAACAACAGAAAGAACAAGAACGATACCGACACGCAAACACAAAGCCACAAACATGCAATAGCCAGTGGCTTGGTAGCACCAGCTGAGAGCACCACAAGTAGCCTAAGCTTCGCCCGCACCAACATCCACAATCGCACCCACAATCACCACAACCACACACCCGTAGAACCACTAACAAGCATTTCCCATCCCGACCCCCACCCCGACCCAGTCTCAGACTCAGTATCCGACTCAGCTTCTACTTCTAACCTCGTCAAGCGTCAATCGCAATCGCAATCGCATTCGCAATCGCCAGAACAGTATGTGATCACCGCGGCGGGTCCTGAACATGCACCACCCACATTTACCCTGCTCACCCTTAACCCCCAACCTCCCGCTGCAGCAGCTAAAGTGTCGAATAGAAAGCGCATCTCAACTGCAACTCCAACTCCTTCCCCACTACTCGCAGATGCCATAGCGGTGGCTCAACCCACCACGGACATTGCCAGCACCACCGACAACGGCAACTACTACAACAACAACAACAACAGCCCCTCATTAGCACCAGCATCTGCATCAGCACAAGCACCAGCCACATCACTAACACCACCCCAACATGAATCATCGACCCCAGAGGAGAGTCCCGTCGACGTCAAGGCAAACCCCGCCGAAGTGGAGGTGGAGCAGGCCCAGCTAGTGCCGCTCGAGCAGTCGGAGGAGAGCGCGCTGGCGCCGCAGCTGGCCAGCGGCACGCTGCCCGACTACCTGCTCGAGCTGCAGCGCGAAGACCCCAACATTGCTGGCCCTGTGCCCTGGCTGCCGACGCCCAACGGCACGCCGCTGTCGGTGATTGCCTGGGACCTGTTGCCGCCACTGGAGACGCCAGCGGAGCCAGTGATCATCACTGAGCAGCAGCCCACGCGGCATGTGGTGGGCGTGGAGCAGCCGGGCAGCCACAACATACGCCTCAGTCTGGGCAGCGGCCAGGGACTGTCGCCGGTGGCGCCCACGCCGGGACACGTGACGGCCGGGCAGGTAGCCGTGGTGCCGCTGGTGCGCGATGGGCCCGAGGCGCATGGCACCAACGCCCATGTGGGCAGCAGCACCACGCCCAGGAACGCGGGCCGCTTCCCGATCCGCAATCGCGGCACGGTGCACTACAGCACCACGACGACGCCGCGCCCGCGTCCAAGCAGCACACTGACCACAACAAGCACAACCACAACAACAACTACGACAACTGCCAGACCCACCACAACGAGCACCACTCGCACAACGACGACGCCACGCCCGCCGCCCAGTACCACCAGCAGCAGCCGTAGCACCACGCCCCTGGATCCCGCCACATTCTACAAACTGGACAATGAGGAGTCGTACGCCTACACGCTGCCTCCGTGGCTGCAGGATGTCACCGATCCCGACCTGGACGTGGCCGTCACCTTCATTGTGCCCACGGACAACGACCAGTACAACCACACGCTGCTCGAGGACCTGGAGCCGCCGTACGAGCCCTTCGTGGATCTGTCCAACATACAGCTGACACCGCCGCCCACCGTGAAACCCAGCACCACCAGTACCACTAGCACAACCTCGACAACAACAACAACTACATCTACGACGACCACGCGACGTCCGTCGACCCGAGCACCCAGCACCACTACAACCACCAGCACCACAACAACCACTACCAAAGCACCCACTTTTAGACCGCAATTTAACACAAACCACAACATTCACACAGGATTCAGCAGCACCACGACGACCACTGCAGCACCCGTGGAGGTGAATCCCTTTAACTCCGCCACGCTGCCGCCCTGGCTGCAGGACTTTGACTATCCCGATGTGGGACCCGGTGTGCCCTATAACCCAGATAACTTCAAGGAGCAGGCGCCACCAGCCATTGGCCAGCAACCGGGAGGTAGTAAACCCACTGACTTTCAGCCTCATGGTTTTGCCAGCAGCAGCAGTAGCAGCAGCGGCAGCGGCATTCAGTCTTCATCCACCTTATCGACAACAATTGCAACAGCAACAACAACAACGACACCAACACACGCTGTTGGTGTTGCTGCCTCCGCTTTTCCATCCAAAGTCACGCTTACGCTTCCAGGCAACGTTGCTGTTGATGATGCCGCCACCGGCACTGAGGAGCCGCCGCTGGTGCTGATCCCACCCGCTGGCGATGATGCATCATCAACCACAACAACTAACACCAAGAACAGCGACAACAGCAACCCGAATCCTACTACAAACTCTATCACGCATTTTGCAGCACGCTTCGACGCCCCCGCCTCCAACTCTGTCTCTGCTTCTGGCCAGGATTCACAGTCGCAGTCACAGCCACAGCCGCAGCCCGATGCCAACACCAGCAGCAACGACAACCAGAAGGTCGAGTACACCAAGAGCGACGACGGCAAGGTCATCAGCACGCCAGTGAATACGCTGCGCAAAGGTGAGTCTATAGCCCGATATATATATGCTGAATCATTTAAGTATTCAATTATTATTCGAGTATATACAACAGCCAAAAAGAAGTCATATTGATTTCAGTTGGTCGATCTGCCCGTCCTTCTGTTTAAATGTCTAAAACTCAGAAACTTTAACTACTAAATTTGTAGAAGCCGCGCTAATCAACTTTTTCTTATAATCTGAATTCGCTCTACTTGTCGCGTTTCTTAAGTTAAGGAAGCTGCAGGCGAAAAATACAAAAATATCAAAAATATATACTTTAAGTAATCAAAATCCTTTTAAAATCTAAGTACCATAATTAAATATTTGGTTACACCTGATGATGTCCCTGTCTCGATTAGCTTGTTATATTACGAGGGGATTATAAACTTTAAAGTTAGCTAGCACATATACTTGTTATTCATTTCCAAGCAATTTCCTCAGTAATGAATTGGGATATTCTTATCGCAGTTTTTGTAGTTGCAGCGGGCATAGGAAATTATTTAATATGACAATCGATCGTGTTCGACAATTTGCCGTTTTGTAATATTTCTTGTTAAGTTTTTTTATTGTATTGCAATTATATAAACATTATGTGTCTAACTATATTTATCTTTTAAATTTTCTTTTGCAGATGGTCAAGGCGCCTTCGCTGCTACTCCCACTTCAGCTCCTGCTACCACCAACAGCGCTGGCAAGTATACTGGTGGATTTGGTGCACCTGCTGGTTTGTTGCGCCCACAGACTGTCGGCAAGCCGGACATCTATGTGGCCGGCAATGAGCATGACTTCAGCAACACGGTTAAAGCCAATCGCGCGCGTCCAACGGCTGCGGCGCCAGCTCCAGGTCGTTATACAGGCGGATTCGGTGCTCCAAGCGGCGTCTTGAGCCCTCAGAATGCGCCCAGACCCTTCCAGCAAACGCAGCCACAGCAACAACAACCACAACAGGGCAGGCAACATCAACAACAACATCCTCAACTCGTGGGCGCTGCCTCGAGCCATCAGCAGAATCGCTTTGGCGGTCCGCCCGGTATCCTGGTGCCCTTCGACAATGTACAGCGCGCCGCACAGCAGTAGACAGCGGCAGCGACAATTAAATGCTGCGGCATCTACTCGTATTTTAAATTATTTATTAAGTATGCTTGTACTTATGTTAAAGATTTCTAAGTTGGCGTCGCAGTCGAGGTCGATGTTGAATGTTATCGCCTTTGTGAACGAATTTGAAAGAAACGACTTAATTTTCCTCAATATTTAAATTGGTTTCACACACACTCACGATTAAGCTATATACGATGCGATGTACATATCATGCCCAATGTTATACACGAAATAAACTTTTTTAAAAACGATTCAAAACGTGTATTTTTCCAGATAGAAAAATCTCAAAATTTCGATATTCCTTTCAGATTTGGGTTGGCCTCGAAAATATTCAATAGATAGTAGATAATAATTTTTTCATTACAAGTTTGTATAATTACAAAATTACACAATAAAATATTATAACATCACTGTCATAGTAAAGAATTCATTAAAAAAGTTAGAAACAAATATTCCCACATCAATGGGGTATATCAGTTTTGTGTCAACAGCGAATGTTTGTATTGGCATCTTTGATACCGTTAAGCATATAAATATGTTATATGTATTTGTGTAGATCGAACTTAGTTGAATGTATTAAAATTAATATATACTACCATTGTAGATTTAAAACCTAGAATATATATACCAGAACGAAGTTTTATGTCGATTATTTGATAACTCTCGTATTTATATTGACATTAAGATTATATATTGCTAGTATAGCTTCAAAGAAGATAGATACACGATAACAATTGTTCACTTTGCTTATTGATACTAATTTAATGTATCATCAAAAACGCATTAAACCATTTTGCCAAATAGCAATTTGAATTGTTCACGCGTCGAAATACAGTGCAAACATGAGCGTGACCAAATTCGTCGAATTGCTTGCCAACGATTATTAACGCTTACGACTCGACATCAAAGCGGGTAATTGTAAGTCTTACCGGCTGTCATTACTTACACACAATTCGCTGCTGTGTAACAATTGTTTACCATTAGCATTTCAAATATTTAACGTATTTTAAGTTGGTACATTAAGCGCGAGTAACGAGTACTTAAGTCACCACATGTTAACATTTGACTCACGTGAAGTTGGCCGCCAGCGCTTTGAGTGTTGGGTAGCGCATGCTAATTGCATAGCAATCAGCTTTCCATGGCGTACTTTTTGCCCATGCTTCGTGGTGGGGTGGGCGTGACGTAAACGTCCTTCATTTGACTTTGAACTCAGACGGTACGCGAATCTGAAGTCGTTTTCCTCAAAGCAGTTGCAGTTGATTCCCGACGGGCGAACTGAGCGAAAGTAAAAGTGTGATCCAGAGAAAAAATTAATAAAATAAAAGATGTCGAAAATTGGTATTAACGGATTTGGCCGCATTGGTCGCCTGGTGCTCCGCGCCGCCATCGACAAGGGCGCCACCGTCGTTGCTGTAAGTGAAATATTCAATAAAGCCGGAAACCATGAATATCTGCAATTTTCTGCCACTATAACGAAATTATGTGCTTATGTTTAAATGTCATCTGCAGGTCAACGATCCCTTCATCGATGTCAGCTACATGGTCTACTTGTTCAAGTTCGATTCCACTCACGGCCGTTTCAAGGGCACCGTTGCCGCTGAGGGCGGCTTCCTGGTCGTCAACGGCCAGAAGATCACCGTGTTCAGCGAACGCGACCCCGCCAACATCAATTGGGCCAGCGCTGGCGCTGAGTATGTGGTCGAGTCGACCGGTGTCTTCACCACCACCGAGAAGGCCTCCACTCACTTGAAGGGCGGTGCCAAGAAGGTCGTCATCTCGGCTCCCTCGGCTGATGCTCCCATGTTCGTCTGCGGCGTCAACTTGGATGCCTACACCCCCGACATGAAAGTGGTGTCCAATGCCTCGTGCACCACCAACTGCTTGGCTCCCCTGGCCAAGGTTATCAACGATAACTTCGAGATCGTTGAGGGTCTGATGACCACGGTGCATGCCACCACTGCCACCCAAAAGACCGTCGATGGCCCCTCCGGCAAGTTGTGGCGTGATGGCCGTGGCGCTGCCCAAAACATCATTCCAGCATCGACTGGTGCCGCCAAGGCCGTCGGCAAGGTCATTCCAGCTCTCAATGGCAAATTGACTGGCATGGCTTTCCGTGTCCCCACACCAAATGTCTCCGTTGTCGATTTGACCGTCCGCCTGGGCAAGGGCGCAACCTATGATGAGATCAAGGCCAAGATTCAGGAGGCTGCCAACGGACCATTGAAGGGCATTTTGGGCTACACCGACGAGGAGGTTGTCTCCACCGACTTCCTCAGCGACACCCACTCCTCGGTGTTCGATGCTAAGGCTGGCATCTCGTTGAACGACAAGTTCGTCAAGTTGATTTCCTGGTACGACAACGAGTTCGGTTACTCCAACCGCGTCATTGACTTGATCAAGTACATGCAGAGCAAGGATTAAATAAACAACAGCTGCAATGTTAACTCTTCTCAATACGCACAAACAGGAGGTGTAGCATTTAATTCTATAGATGAGAAGCATCCGATTTACGCATACATACAAACACACGCATTATCCGTTTACCCAATAAAAAAAAAACAATTACACCAGTACATACACCAAACGTATATTAATGTCACATCCATACATACATGTGTGCATGCACTTGTATTTGTAATTGTAATTGTATTATTGTTACCAACAGATCTTCTCTCTCCTGTTTGATGAGCCGCGCAACAACAGTTACATAAATTATATAACCTAATCTCGTTACAAATATAAAAAAATAAAAAAACACAAATTACGGCATTTTCTCTGCAACTTATGAAATAACTCTCTGAATAATAGTCACAGCTCATAGATTAATTGTTTTTCTCAGAACACATAATATACGCACTATATATGTAAATCTGTATGTATATGTGTGTGTGTGTATACCCATACATTAGTATATTATATGCATACAAGCTTACATAGATGCTTATGTACATACATGTATGTATATGCGGTAAATGTTGTGTGTGTATTGCTTGGGGGCAAACAGAAAAATCAATTATTGTGGGTGGGTAAAGCAAAAACAGCCGCTTTTCTAGACGCTTCGGCAATTGGAGTAGCGCGAAGTTATAATTAAAGTAGCAGCTACTGAGTAGCTTCCTTATATGTAAGCCTAGAGCAGTACAAATGCCGCTATTTATATTTTTACATTCAAACATATGTACATACTACATATACATATGTAATTATCAAAATACATATGTTCACAAGCTCATATAATATATACATCCGTTCAAAAGCTATTTGCTTTATAACTGCTGGAAAATACCCTTGACATTGAGTTCAACTAATTAATAAATTTCTTATCTATAAAAGATTAAGCTGGTGAGCAATGTCTGAAGTGTAATCAAAAATAGAAAGCATTTCTAGATAAGTTCGAATCCATAAATTTACTAAATTTGAGCTTGTATACGTTCAAATTACGTTTGCTGTTAACACGAGCAGTTAACAGTGCCATTTTGAGTCATGTTTCTTCAAAATTAACATTGATATTGTGCGGGTATTTGAATAGTGATATAACAAACAAGTTTTTCATTTGCAAAGAAGAAACAGAAGAGAATGAATGCATTAATACTAACTAGTTGATTGTTCAAAATTTAAATTTTGCTGAGTTTAGATATAGCACATACACAATAGACTTTCCTTACTTTGATTTGCAGTTATTTTAATATATTTAATGCAATAAATAAATACGTTTTATTTACATTTAATCTATGTGAAATATTTACAGAACTAAAAAAATTGAAATTGTTAATTTTTTATATATTTTTTAAATTTATTTCGTCGTTTAGAGTTTATTCGAAATAAAAATACATTTTCCAAATTTTATAGAATCAAATAACAGTCATTTTATTTGAATCTACATACATAAATAAAAACTAAAAAAATTGTCTCAGTTTATCTACAATTATTAAAATTTGTTCTATTTATTACCGTCTGTTCTCCAACTTAATGAAGAACAATGCGATTTTAAATGTGTCTGAGGGATGACAAGATTTTTGGCTGATTGAGACAGGCAGAAACTTGATTATAAGTTATGCAACTTGTGCATACAAGTCTTGTATGTGAGAGCAAAAAGTTGATCTAGTGGCAACAGGTCTGCACCGTTTGTGGCAATCCCCGTTGCATGCCAGCAAGTTGCCACCCAAAACAATCAAGCAATTGAAGCGATTAGAATCGAACCGCGCGAGCTTCCTTCGGAGTCGCCTGTGTTTGTCAACAGAATTGGAAATGTCGTAAATACAAATAAATATTAAAGTCTAACCCATATAGCAGAAGAGCTCGTGTTCATTTCACAACTGACGAGCAAGTGGAGTGGAGAGGGCGAACCATAGAAGTTCGCAGAGTTCTCAACTTGAACGTATGCAAATATCATAATTTGTCCATCATGTCTGCAACGTCGTAAAGGGAGCATGAAGCAGCTGTCAGGTCAAAGTTGGAACGACGGCGAAAGACAAGCTTCAATAGGCCACAAAATGTCTTGAGGTTGAGGTGGAAGTCAAAGCTCCCTAGGATGGCGGGGGAGCGAGGGCTTCGTATGGGGTATAGGGCATGTATGGCAACACGGATGCCGATTGCTTATGAGGGCAGGGCAAACAAAATTGTTTCGCCACGCCGCGAAGGTTGCTGCCATGAGCAAATGAGCGGGGAACACGCAAGGCCTGGCTTGGCCTGGTCTGGTCTCGTCCCAGGCTGGAGCCACAGACATCAAACTTATTTATTTACTCTAAAAACAATACAAGAAAATTAATAGCAATTTGCATAGTTTCATAAATATGTTGCAATAAATGTTCTTAACAAGCGAATGCCATTTACACAGACAATAAATGAGGTTCCCTCCTAATGAAGAAAGCCCTGCAATATCTAGTCCCATTTCCACGACGCTTTTATTGATTGCCATTGAATGAATTGGCTAAACAGCTCTTATCAGTTGGTGTTTAATTGGCTTTTACAAACCCATTAAACAATTTTTCGTCCCAAAAAAGCCCAGAAAACGCCCCGACAACCGAAACAACCTATGCGTGACTTTTGGCTTTGTTGCTCACTGTTTGTTAATGAAACATGCACATCGAGTGATTGGATTAAATTTAATTAGCTTTGAATAAAATACTTAAATATTTCCTAGTACAGTTCGGATAATTCTGTACAGATTTACTACAATTAGCAGCGCTGACTTCGAACCCCATAATTAAGTTGACTTCTTTGGTAAGGAGTATAGGAAGTTTTCCATTGTCACACGGCCTCTTTCAAGTTGCAGGAGTAAATTGTTGAGATATTAAAACAAGTTTATTGAAGTTTATTGAGGCTTGTCAGCACATGCAAACTAACTTACAAAAGCCACAACAACCACAACAACCGATAGAAACAACCAAAACTTTTGCCACAAAGCCAATTCTTCTTCTTGGCCGCATTCCCCTTCTTCTTCTCATTTTCCATCTCCTTCCCTTGCGCTTGGCCAAGAGCGAAGCGCCAACAAAAATATGGAAGAAGAGTAAGCCTTTCAGTTCAGTTCAGTTGCCAATTGACGGGCGAACTGAACACACGGTTGAAGAATATTTTTCGGTTATGGAAATGCTCATCAAAACATAGGATATATGTGCTATATACAAGTCACACGTGTGCGACTAATTCATTAGTTAAGTGAAACATTCAAAAAGTGACTTCGCAAAACCTTAAACGATTTAAAGTCATAAATTAACATCAATAATTAAGCATTACAATGCCGCGAAAAAAGCAAAAGGTTGACACACTCGAGGAAATCGAAACAAATATAAAGCTGTTATGCGATCAGAGCAACAATCATATGAAAGTGCGAGAATATTACAAGGCATTAACTGGCTACAATCAGGTAAATAACAAATTTCAATCAGCATCTAACACTATGTGTCAAAACAACGCGGAACAATTCAATACTGCTCCGCAACGTCAACAACATTATTCAAAATGCAACAGTCGCGCAAAGCTACGACCGCTAGATGGCGCTTTTGGCAGGTGCTTTTCAAAAGCTTTAGTTGCGCACAGTTTGAGGGTCACAATGAACTGCTCAGCACAAGATGTTCAGTCAAGTGATAAGCTGATAACATAAATCATAATACAAAAAATAACATAGTTTCATTATATAAATAGAATGAGTAGTTAATCACTTCATAAATCAATAACATAAAATCATAAAACAATATTTTTAAATTGTTTTTAGTATTGGTGTAATTTATTCCTTCTATCCGAAAAGTATTTTATAAAACTAAAATGTAAAATATAAAAAAAGAATTATTATTGGCTGTCAAATTCTTCAGTTAAAGTATGTTTAAATGAAATTAAAGTTTATTTTTGTTTTTTTTTTTTTTGTTAAGAACACATCTTTTAGTAAATGTGTAATATTATTTCTTGTATTGATGCCTTCAAGGAAATTAACTTATCTTATAATATTAATATTGAATTTCATAATTTACCATAGTTTTGTTTTTTCATGAGTTTAATAAATTGTGTGTGGTATTTAAAGTTGAAATTATCTGAATTTTTACATTGTATTTAAGATCCCTGTCCCCCATACTTAAGTTATGATACAGCCAAAGTTGAGTGTCAGTTGACCAATTGTTTCAATGTCAGCACGTTGTTTTCTCCCTTCCTCGGCCCACTTGGCCAAGTCGTGCCACCTGCCACGTGCTATTGTTATTTGTTATCGATTGTTAACCCATTTCGAGGTCCTCGCAGTCTCCAAGCAACAGCGACAAATGGCAAATCAATTACCGTTTGTTTGCAACTGTCAGCGAAGGTGTGAATTTTTCACACTTGCTTCGATTGCCGAAATTCGCAGAGGATTCAATCACCTAAAACCGCCGCAATGTCCACCAGTGTGCTGAACAATATTCTAGCCGTCGACAAGGAACAGGAGCTGTTGCAGAGCTTCACACGCACGGGCAACAATGCGGACGACGAGTCGTTGGACGAGTCGAACAAGAGGTCAAAGGGTCGCGGACGGGTATCGCATAAGCCACCGATTTGGGAGCGCCGGGACTCCTATGGCGCTGGTGGCAAATCCTCCGCAGAACGTGGCGCGCGCCGTTCCAGCAAGCATCCAGATGACATGGACGCTGGTGGCTCGAAGCGTGGCAATCGCATCGAAGCCGAGCTGCGGGCGGCGCGAAAACGCATCGAGGAGCAGATGATGAAGAAGAAGAAACCGAAGGAGAACTTTGTCGACTTTTACACGGACAAAGATCGGGCGGCGGCTGTCAGCGCTGGCACCTTTGACATCAAGCAGAGTCTGCAGATCAAGCAGAAACAGGATCGCAACGAGGCGTTGCTCATTCCCGACGAGGCCGACATCAGTTCCATTATTGCCCTTGGCTTGAAGGAGATCAAAAATGCGAATCCCGAGAACGCCATACAGTTCTTCTGCAAGGTTCTCTTCCATTCCTGTCCGCCACCCTTTCTTTTTATTTCCACTGTAATGCAAGATTCTCCCCCTTTCTATCTGTGTTTTGCAGGCCCTCGAGCTGAACAACACGGACATCAATGCGCTCATCTCACGCAGCAAGTGCTACCTGCTGCTAGGCGAGGCATCAAAAGCCTTACAGGATGCCGAAACCGCTTTGGCTGAGGACAAGAATAACATACGCGCTATCTACCAGAAGGCCGAATCCCTCTACTATCTGGGCCAATTCGAGCAAAGCCTCATGTTCTTCCATCGCGGTTTGCGCGCTCGTCCTGAGCTCGCCTCTTTTCGTTTGGGCGTGCAGAAGACACAGGAGGCCATCGAGAATACCATAGGCACCAAGACGCGCGCCACTGTGCCACCACCCAAGAGCAGCAAATCCCGCAAATCTGGCGACAACACACCCAAGTCACAGGGAGCGACCAGCGCTCGTCCACAAATGGTGCGCCAGAAACCCACCAAAGCGGATCTGGAACGTCGCAATGCCCGCAAGCTGCTCGGCGAGCTGTGCGTGGACAAGGAGTACCTCGAGAAGCTGCTGCTCCATCCGGATCTGGTGCGAGCGGACACCAATACAGAGAATATCTCTGCCCTGGCGAAGGAAGCCGTTTGCTTTCTCAACAAGCGTCAAGAGTTCTGGCGACAGCAACGACCTTGCACCGCTCTGCCGAACCACAAGAATCTGCCCAACGATGCGTTGCCCAAGTGGTTCTAGGGGGATTTCTCAAAACAGGATTAAGTGTTAAGTTTATGTTCTGATGATATATATATATATATTGGTTTGGCTTTACACAATAAACTACACGATTAATAAACAACATTTAATTTGCAGTATTATATTTCCTCTCAAACAGATATGTGCGAAAGCATTTTCGTAGATTATTGCAAATAATTTTAATATACGTTAACTTCGAATAATTTAATATGAACTCTTTTTTTGCATAGAAATTGAACGGATAATGAGATAATTCCAAATACAGTCGAAACTATTTAAATCAAATTAAAATAAATAATAATTTAAAATTATGATACTGATATATATATATATATATATATTTGATCCAAATTGATGTATCATAATTATTTTAAATGTAATTGCAAGTTCAATACAATTTAAAATTTCTTCGTTTTTTGAATAATAGGCGTATTTATTGATCGCTTAACCGATTGAGTAGATGATTAAACATATTTTACAATTTCAATCAACATTCAAATATAGTTTTTCATTTTGTATTCTCTTTGATATTGTGTACGTAGATTAACTTTCAATCCAGCTAAATTCTAATTAAACTTAACGGTTCGGAAGGGAGATTCCATCCTCTTCCTATCTGTCCGATAACAAACGATATTATAATATAAGTAATATAATGTTTGAGTTGGATAAATTTAGTATTGCGAGCATGGTCATGGTTCGATTGTTAACTACAATAGTATTTGTAAGTATTTATTTGTTTTTTTTCATGTTCTTCACATAGTTTTCAGTTGTAACACATTGTTTTATTTCATAATTTGACTAGTACAGCTATAATTGTTTAAACTTTAAACATACATATACATATATTTAATACTTTCTCCTTTGATTATTTTGTTCAGTATGCTCGTTATGGTTAACATAAATACGTAAATACTTCTTAGTTTATTTGGTGCATCAATGAGTACGCCTGGCCAGTGTTGGTTAAGTAGTTATTTTCGCATCTGTTATATATGCTCATTTGTATGTGGCTGTGTGTATAACTGCAGCATAAGCATTCAAATCTAAAGTGTTGCTTGTTATACAGTTTCAACTATTGCCTGAAAACACTTTCAGTTTGCATATTATACAATTGGCAATTGACAACAAAATATAACATATCATATGGTGGTTTATATCTAGTTTGCGATTTCCAACGATAAATACAACAATTCGGAATGTTCTTGAGTCGACTCAACTGCCATTTGTACCAGATATTTCGACAGCGGGCTGTGTCAATAAAAGAGAAAAATAAAATTAGAAAAATGTATCTCAAATATTTGTTTATTCCAATTGAAAACTTGTTTCTTTTCAAATGTTTATTTTTGACTTGCTGTTAAACCAGCAAGCGTAATGGTTATTGGGCTTTGGCCAAGCAACTCACAGCCTCCCATATGGTCTAGTGGCTAGGATATCTGGCTTTCACCCAGAAGGCCCGGGTTCGATTCCCGGTATGGGAAGAACTTTTTTAAATTTTAAATTTTTTTTAAGCATTTTAAAAGGAGACTCACCCTTCTGACATGCCTCGCTTAGTTATTTGTGGGCCTTGTAGGCAGTGGTGGCGCATTACCACTGCGATTTGGTATTGGTGGGGGTCCCCGACGGTTGGGTAGCGGTGGCGGCGGACCCAATGGTGCAACAGCGGCTCCTGCTGTGGGTAATGGTGGCTGTCGACGTGGACTGTCGATGGCCGTGATGACCGGCGGTGGTGCAGCTGGTGGTGGATGACGCGGTGCCGGCACATCATCCTGAATCTCCTCATAGATATTACTGGCCGTCTCGTAGGCGGTGTCTGAAGGCGACGGCTGTTCCAGCGACGGCTGCTTCGATTGACGCGTGGGCGTTGAGATGGGCGTTGCCTGTTTGCTTTGCATTTGGCGTGGCGGTGTGGGCGGTCCCGAGGGTACAGTACCCGTGGGTGAGGCCTTGCCAGACGAAGAGCTCGACGAGCTGATGGACGTGGCGTGCAACGGAGAGCCCAACTCCGTAGGCGATTGCGATTTGGATGAGGGCGTCGTGTCGCCCATGGCAGGTGGCCGCGGCGGAGCCACCTGAACGGGTTGCAGTGGCGCCTGCATCATGGGCTGTGGCGGCATCGGAGGCTTGGCCGGCTTGGGCACAATACTGATGACACCTGCGTGCGGCAAGTGACGTGGCGAATTCTTTGGCGACATGGGCATGGGCGGACGTGCGGGTGCCGGCCTTGTCGGTGGCTGTTTGGGCCGTTGCGGCACCTCTGGCGTCAACTGGAGCAACTGCGCCTGCTCGGCGGGATTGGCGCACAGTGGAATCGTGTTAGATGTGCACAGCTCAATCTCGCCGTCTACCTGCTGCGGCCACTCGGGCGTCTTCAACTCAAACACCAGCTCCAAGCCACAGACTTGCGTGCTGCGCTTGGCGGCCGCATTGAGCGCTGATTCGCCGTTGCGGAATGTCACCCACATGGTGTCCTCCACATAGCGCACCAGGGTCACCTCGCCCATCTTCGATAGCTCGGCAATCAGCTCGGACATCACATGCTCATCGTAGATGGTAGGCCCGTCCTCATCGGCAGCCTCTTGTGTTTCATGCACATGCACCACAATGGTGGAATCGGGTGGTCCGAGGTCTCGTATGACCTGATCGAAGACCGCACGCCTGCGTTGATGATCAATTTCCATGATCTCCGCATCAATGATAGCAATAACTGGTCGATGATCGCTCTGCTTCAGCTCCGACCGTCCGTAATGAATGAGCTTTCCTGGATTCCAGGCTGCCGCAGCGGCGCCACCAAAATCGCTCTCGGCCAACGCCTTGCGGCGTCGCCAGAGCACACGGTCTGTCCAGGCAGGAGCACGTTGCTTCTCCGACGTGTCGTAGTCGTCGCTAAACAAATCATATTTGTACGTCGGATCAAAAGTGATTTCGCCCTCGAGGAACTCCGAAAACACATTGCCAGCCTCCTGCTCCTTGCGCAGCTGATCAAACTCCAGTACTGTGGACAAGTCGCCATTTCGCACGCATTCCTTCAACTCGTCCTTCTCCATGTCAATACGATAGTTGAAGTCGCCACACCAGAAGACCCAATCATGCGATTTCAAAGTGCGTCCCATGGGAAATGCCAGTTTGCGCGTGATTTCCGCATAGTCAGCGTTGCGCTCCGCCACCTGAGATTGCCCGGCCGCAAAGTGAGCGCACACGAAGCACATGGAGCTGCCGTGCAGCACAAATCGTATAGCACAAGCTCCCTTATTGCCAGTGGCGCCGCCCAGGCCAGTCTTCACACAGTCAATTGCAACGTCACGTATGTGGGGCGCATGCTCGGGCCGTATATAGATATAGAGGCAGACGCCCACCAGCTGTTGATAAGTAAGCAGCACATAGTCATTGTCCCGCGAGATGGTCTTCTGCAGCTCCTCGGCCCACTGCTTGGCATTGTCAGTGCTAGCCGCCATGATGTTCGATGCGTTCAGATCGACAATCTCCTCGAATCCAATGGCGTAAATGTCAACAGGATGATCGGCATGCTCCGACGGATTGTTCACATCCACCAGCGCCTTGGAGCGCGCCAAGGCGTGGCAATCGAGCAGCCAGTCGGCCAGCGAGTCCTTGAACACGATGCTGCGAAAATGCTTGCCTCCATTCACATTGTAAGTGCCCACGGCAACGCGCGCCATGCGCGGACGCACGTACTCCGTGTATCGTTTGCAAAGCTCCCGCAGTGTTGTGGTTGGGGCATGCAGCATGTTCGACGGCAACAGAATGCGTGCGCGATCCGCTAGCTCTGAGCTAAGCGTGGAGCCCACCAACAGCACATCAATGGCTTCCTGCAAAACAATATGACTAAGTTCGGGCGGGGATTAGATGGGTCATTTATTGCTGCTCACCTGTTTAGAATTGTCCAGCAGATTGTTTTGTATGGTGCGAGCGGCTGAGCGAGCACCGTCCATGAGCTTGGAGCCGCCTTGGATGGCGCCAGTGCCAGCATAGATTTTGCTCACCTCATTGCCGTTGTTGATCCACATCTGGCGAAAGATCTCCTCGAAGCGAGACACATTCTGCTGCTTGCCGCCCAGCTTCAACGCCTCCAGCTGCAGATTGAGCGTGTCCAGACCGAGGTAGGTCTGCACGCAATTGGTGCGATCCAAGCAGTCCAGGCAGTTGGTGCGCACAACGCCGAACTGTTCCCGCAGCACCTGGCCGTTGATGGCATGAAAGATGCCATAGTGCGCACCACAGGCGACCATGCGCTCCTTGAGCTTGGCCAGAGCCGAGAAGTTGCCGCCACGACACTCCTGGTGGTAGTCGAAGACTACATGCGGCACATCCTTGTGCGCAGACATACCGTGATGCCGCTGGAACTCATTGCTCAGCATAGCCTCGCCCTCCTTGCTGCCGATCAGTGAGCTGCCCAGCAGATTGACAATGGTCTGGTAGCCATAGCGTTGTCGCATCATGCTCATGTGGCGATCGAAGGCTGCTGCCGATGTCTCGAAGCCACGCGATAGCTTCACCTTGTGCGAGCCAACTTGTACGCCAGGCTGCTCCCAGAAGAGCGGCACAGAGCCGCGTGTCTGCACATAGCTGGTCACATCGCCGTCCACATAGATCACCTGCTCCGTCTCCACAAAATTGGCCACATAGCCTTCGTCGTTGGTGCCGCGCACATTGAAGCGTGTGCCAGCGCGCTCGCAGCTCAGCCGGGAAATAATCGCCGCCCTGGCCTGCTTGGCGCCTATGTAGACGGTGCGCACTTCGACGGAACCGCACATGGTCTGCAGCAACCAGGATTGACAATCGATGCCGAAGCGCATCAAGTGTATGTGCATCATGCGGTTCCAGAAGAACCGATTGTCCGTCTCCCCGGTTTGATAGCGACGCTGGGCACATAGCGTTATGTCGAACTTGCTGCTCTGGACACCCACAGCGGCTCCAGCAGCGCCGGCGGCCGAGGGATTCGTGTGGGCGAAGTAGAAAGTGCCTGAGTTGAGCAGTTTGCGCACTTCGCTTATCTTATCCTCGTTAGGCACTGCGTTCTGTAGCGAAACGAACGTCGTTTGCGTGATGCGAAAGATCTCCACATCACCAATCTTGCCCATCGAGACGCAGCCGGTAACGAGCACCAGGAAGAGCACAGTGCTTTCTCCGGCATTGAGTTGGAGTGCGCCCAGGCAGCCGTAGGCATCGCAGACCTATAGATATGTGAAAATAATTGTATTAAGCACATTATATAATCAATTTTATTAAATTAATGACTCGCGAAATTATTTTCAAAATTCGTACTGCATTTGTTCACAACTACACTATGATACTTTTAAAGCTTATACTATAGCAACTTTCCTAAGCTAAACTAGAAATTACTTCAACACAACTACACTTATTCTATAAAACGTTCAGCTCTCATACTTTTGTAACTCAACAGGGCAAAACAACCAAATCTGGACGTACAAATTGTTGTTTATTCTATGTTCATCTCGAATACTTTAGTAACTTCTCTAAGCCCCAGATGCAAACAAAAATGTTGAGCATATTCTCACAGTGCATTTCGAGTTGAATTCAAATTAAAAAATTTAATTTATGTATGAGTAAATTGATGTTAAAAATGAGAAGTACAAATTGCGCTACAATTTTAAACCAGAAGTAAGTTATAATTCAATAATTTAGGTGCCCTATGCAAATTTGATTTCTTTACAAGGCAATTCCAATTGGATTGTCTAACAAAATCTAATTGCTTGCTAAAAAAGTTTGCCATTCAGCAAATTTCTTCACAGTGCATGTGCGCGTGGTTGTAGTCTCTACAGATCGTGTTACGTGATTGCAAAAAAATGTAATAAGGAGAGAGAGAGACAGAGATAGAAAGAGAGAGAGAGAGAGAGAGTGGAATACAGACCTTAGTGTACTGCTTGCGTATGACGTTTTCCTGCTGGGTCAGCAGCGCACAAACATGAGATTCAAAGAGGATGCAGTCGGTCTTGTTGCGATGCTCGAGCAGAACGCTATGTGGCGATGGTGCTATGGATTTCTCCAGCACTCGTATCACCTTGGACATGGCCATTTTGCAATTCTCACTAGTATCCTCCTGCTGCGATAGATCAAGTTGCCACGCCTATTGCCTCTTGTCGATAAACTGAATTTTACTTCAACGCCGTTTCATCAGCAAGGGCCAACGAAACATCTGCAAGTAAACAGAACAGTTTTTATGTTTGACCAATTTGATGGTAAACTATATGTGAATACATATCCACAACACACTAATAAGATGTGCTAAAAATCAAGAGGCAAAAACATTAAAAATAATATAGAATAAACAATTGCAATCGACACACGCAGTGGCCGAGAATATTTTCATACGCCCCCGTTCCAATCGCAGCCAGCTGGTGCACATACTTGCAAACACATCTATGCATGCATGTCTTGTGTTTGCATGTGTATGCATGTGTGTGTGCCGTTTACTGATAAACTATAGATTTTTCACATGTCAAAACAATGCAAAGCTTTTTTATAGCATACGCCAATTTCTCATCACAACTCTACTGGTTTTTAAACGACATTGTATACAAGCATGCCTATGATTAATCACTTTTGCAAGGCTTTAGCGGACAATTAATACCTTTTTTCAACGATTTGATTACGAATTACTGGAATTTATTTAGTGATGGAGAAACATCGATATCACTATAGCGATATATTAAAAATTTTTGCAATAATCGATGTTTTATAGCGAATCGATTTTGTTGCACTGAAGATATGCAAATTATTATGAATTATTTATAATTAAATAAAATTAAACGGTTTGAAATTAAACGATATGCGACAAGACCACAACTTTAAACGCAAAATATGCCTATAAAAATTACCTAAAAATAGCCATAAATTGCTAACTGGTTCAACTGAACTGGTTTGCGATTGCGAAAAAGCGCGCCAACTTTTGAATGAATGACTGCCTTGAATACCAATTTGAATTGGACGCAAATAAAAATACAATAATTAATAAAAGGATCAATGTGTATTATTGATTGTTAACTTTTAATATAAATCCTGTTTTTTATAAGTAGAATGTTGTGTTATGAAAGTTATGTTCCGCTTGAAAGTCGCAAATTGAAGCAGAATTTTTTGCTTGTGCTTTAATTTTTACTCTGTGCACCGAGCTCTTCTAGATAGCAAGGCTATTTATAGCCAAACCACTCGAGAAATTGATGTGAGTCTTTATTCTGCATACACCAGATATGTATACATATAGTTGCGTTGCCAACTTCTGATTCTGCATAGACTTTGTACATTCGTTTGCGATTACGATTTGATAAAATATTTGAATTATGTTTTCGCTATCTAAAATAACAATAATATCTTAATGCCCGTCCGCCCTTTTTGTTTGCCCAAAATTGCAAAACCCATTCATATTTTATGATAAGAATTGTGATTTAACGGATAAGAATACAAAAAAGGTGCCCATAAAATTCAATGTATAAATGTGCTTGTGATGATTTAGCTAATTAACTGGCAATTTTGGTACCCTTTGATCGTATCAGACTTTGCGGCAACCGAAAATACCCTTAACAACACATGTATGTAGATAATTTGAGTACATTTGTTAATTGCAAATGAGCTGTTTTTCTTCAATTCTTTTTTGCACGCAGAAATCATAAAGTTCTATTGTTAAACAATTAATCACTGCCTACCCCCAGCCCGCAATCGTCAGGCCCTGAACAGAATATTGACAGACAACGATCCGCGCTCAATGTAAAGACGGGTGACTCACTATAACAATAAACGTTATCAGGCAAAGGCTAAATAAAATACTTTTATACACACATGCATAGGAAATCATACGCAAACAATTTACTTGGAGGCACTCGTGAATGGAAATAACGCGAATACTCGTAGAATACTCATGTGTATGTCGTACATAAGTACATTCATACATATGCATATGCGTGCATATGTGCGTATACGTGATGTCGAGGCAGCAGGAGAAGAGCGAATAAACAATATGATGGCGCCATGGCTGACACTTGAGAATTTAGAATTAGGCGCGTGTATTGTTCAAGTTGCAATCTTGTTTATTATTATAGACTAGCTTTAGGCCTAGTTACAAATAGATTAATATATATGTATATGTATACAAATACCTTAAATTAAACGCTTCTTTAAAGCAATAGTTTACTCTTGCAAGTCAGATAAAGGCATACATAAATAATTCGAAAAATACACGTTGAACACACCCAATTTTTGGTTTATCGAATGTTGGTTGTTATGTGATTGAACCAATTTGTTCAAAATATATATAAATTAATAGACACACTCATTGCGCACAGCATAATGCTTACTGATAAGTGTGTGCATTTTTTCCTCTTTGCTTCTGTTTTTTTTTTTTTTTGTTGAATTAGGTAAAACATCAGTAGATACTTAATTTGACTGGCTTTACGTCTAGTTCAGTAAACGGCTTAATAAACCTCAGTTTTGTCGTCTATGCATACATACGTATAAATAATTGCGTTTAAATAGGTTTGCTGGTATATACTATTTAAATGTTTGTTATGTATTGTATGCTATGTAGAACAATTTGATTTGGTAGCAGCTCTCATATCAGACAATTGAAATTTTAATGCACATTGATAAGAATTCCAAGTTTTTAGATAGTAACTACACATACATTTGCACATTTCTGGGTGGTGTATGCATGTGTATGTGATCACAAATTTTGAGAGTTTAAGTAAATGTGTAATTGTATTTTTAGTATTTGGTTTATTTGCTCAGTTTGTAAGCAAGGCAAATTATGCTAAGCTAACAGCTTATCACATATCATCTATATGTATATCTATGTATGTGTGTGCATCTGTCATCGAATTTCTATGACTCTCTCCAGCTCGCTTCGTCGTCTCGCTCTCTTTGCCGCCTCCATCAGACTATCTCTGTGCTCTGCAACTGATACATACGTCTCGCGCTAATCTAAACAAACATATACTTCTACAACTTCATATATCTGCGTGCGATTGCAAATTACTAATACATATGTATGTATTTATATATTGTTTTTCGCATTGTGTTACGGTCATGTTTAATACTGGGATTCGAGATAAGCAAGAAAAGTCTCCATCTTTCAACACGCGTCCGCTCTTGCTCTCGATCTTGATGGCGTGCGGTCGAGGCTGGGTTGACTCAGAGCTATCCATGTAGATTCAGAAATTTCTACTGTATAGCAAGAGCATTCACTTATAGCCTTCTTGGTATTGCACTTATTAATAAACATCTGTAGGATAATTAAATTATATTTTAGTATCGCTTGCTATGCATAATACCTAAGTTGTTGGCGAAGGAGTGGAGGGGGCAAAGGGTCATATTATTAAACAGCAAAGTGCGCTTGTCATACATACATAATTGAATTAATTTACATGACTTTTGAACCCTCATTAAGTATGTGTGTGTGTGTGTGTGGAGAGAGGCAGCGCCTCGTCTCATTTTGTCTCGTTTAGTCTGGGCGCCTGCGATGTTTGATAACAATTACGGGATTGTGACTCAGTCTACAAAAAGTGAAACCCAAACGCTGCTGAGTCATGACAATAGCTCGTGCGATCTATTATCATCCAGAAAGAACTGATAATTTCAAAGTACTTGTTATGATAAAAATCAAAAAAAAAAAACCTATATAGTATATGTGTGGTGTGTAATAATAATAAAACAAATTAAGTCATTCATGGTTGAATTATTTAAATTAAATTAAATTTATTCGATGGCGGTTTAGCGAAGCCTATTTACAGAGCAATAAGCAAGGAAATGAAAACATGTATGTTATGCATAGATGTGTAAATCCAAATAAAACAAACTAAGAATCTTTGTAGGCTTAGCAATAATAAATTAACTAATCATAATTATAGCGAATCAAATTCAAGAAATCGCAATAACAAAAGCTAGCTTAACTAAGTAACTCGTTCATCAATCTCAGCGGATAAATATACAAAATTGACTACAAACTAAATCGCTTGGCCAAATGTTGGACAAACATTACGTTGCAACCTAACTACAACTAACTTATCGATAGATTTCTTTCTCTCTGTTTCGCTATCTGCAACTGTGAACACGCAGCCAAGGAGATGATTCTCTTCTTTGTTGCACAAGTACAATTGCCATTAAATATAAGGTCTGTGGCCCCTTCATAATTGAGTACTGAGTACTGTGTTTACTGTCTGTGCGCCCGATTCACTTAATTGTTACACGTACTTTACTTAACTTATGTAGTGACTAAAGGGTTTTACGTTTAGCTAGTAATAATACTACTACCATCTGGTAGATGTAGATGTTAATGTTGCTGTAGCTGTTGTACAAATCGCAGTTGGCTGTGTCGCTCAAAAAAAAAAACAAACGAGGAAAAGCTAGGTAACGTACAAATTACGCATATAACAAACAAATTTTAACTAGCTCCAGCTGCTGCTACGACACCAGCAAACGATGCTTGGCCGTCGGCAGCGGCCCCGTACCCGCCCCAGCACCCGTTGTGCTAGTCGTCGTGGTCGTCGTCGTCGCCGCCGCAGCTGCAGCTGTTGTTGCGGTCAGTAACGTGGGCGCCGGCTGCAGCGGTGCAATGAGAGACTCTGAGGCGGGTGTGTTGTTCAGCGGCAACTCGTAGGCGACGCCGCCCCAATGCAGCTTGAAGGTGCGCGTACGCCAACGGATGGCAGGATTCCACAGTGCGTGCAGGAAGAGGTATGGTCCGCTCAGCTCCCTGAAGAACCAGCCGATGACAAACTCAAACTTGTGGAACGGCATCGAGCCATGCTGCACAATCGACAACAACAGCCAGTCGGAGAGAAACCAGCAGAGTATGTGCACCAGGTAGAACACCAGGGGATCCCAGGCGAATAGCAGCGATGCTGAGCACGCCGCCAGTGCGCCTAGCACCAGGCACTCCGAGAGAGGTTCCAGCAGTATCGTCGTCGGCACCATGGCCACCCTGAGCTTAGCCCAGCGTATGAGGCGCGCCTGCAAGAAGAATCAAAATGCAATGTTGATTATGGAATTTCATATTACACTTTACATATAGGGTTTTCCCTCTCTTAATTTAAGTGATCCGAGAAAGTGAGCTAACCGAATGAGCAGAGTAGAGCTAAAAATAAGTATGTTGTTTTGTTTTCCGGTGATGTTAGCTTTGTTAACTGGACTAATGTGTGATGAATAATATCGCATGATAATAACAAATGATGTGCTCTCGAGACTGATTCAATGCGGAACTCGAACCGCTTAGGGGCATTTAAAGTAAACAATAAGAATAATCTAAAAATAGTAGCTCAGAGAAGCTGGGTCGAGTGATGTGATATATTGAAAACAAAACTTGGGCAATCGTTTGCTCAATTTTAGATTAAAAGCAATTAAAAAATATATCGACCACGACCATTAGCCACGACCACGTTATCCCATCCCAAAAATTTTTTAAATAAAGAATTGGCGTTAACATTTTTCAGTAATACGAGAATATTACAATTTCGATTTAACGAGATTTTTTCGCATTAACTGAATTAAAAATGTTAGAAATAAAGAATTGGCGTTAACATTTTTCAGTAATTAGAGGATAATACAATTTACATTTAACGAGAAATTTTCGCATTAATATTGCTTTACGTTTAGACTGCTATAAAATTACGAAAATATTGACAAAAAGTGACTAAATAGTGCATTGTAATTAAAGAAAAAACCGACGTTTGTGGAATGCAATATAACAAAGAAATCTGAGTACATAGTGAGTCACAATATTACTCTACAATAATATGCTGGCTCAATCGGAGAAATTGAAACTTGGAATTTGAAATGATCTTTTACAACACTCGCGACACAATAATCTTTTCGGAATACAAACACTCTATTTTCTCATTGGCTACGAATAATTCCAATCAGATCGACAAATCTTATCATCAATTTTTGAAATCAGAATCTTACCTGAAAACTGCCAATGTCACACAGTCCGCTGTTCTGCAGCGCAGGCTGGTTGGAGATGCGCATCTTCCATCCCAATTCCGTGACGCGCTTGGCAATGAAGAAGTCCTCGGCCAAGTAGCAACCGAAAGCACGTAGTCCGCCAAGCTGATCGATGACCGCTTTGCGCAAAAGACACGACATGCCTGTGTGGCAATTAATGCCCAATGCGTCGGCTGATAGATAAATCCGCGACTGCACCGTGCCGAAAAAGACCTTCTCGAAGGTGGCCGCAAATCCGTCGCGGTCACAGGTGAAAGGCATCTGATGGACTAGTGCGTGTTGCTCCGACATGTTCTGCACCATGTCCAGCAGCGTGTCGTTCTTCATCTTTATGCCGCTGTCCGATATCATGAGAAAGTCGTACTTCGCCGCCATGTAGCCGGGGTGTATGTTATTGATTTTGGGATTCACGCCCACATCGGAGCCGCCGACAAAGAGCTGGGCGTCTATCAACGGATATTTGTCCAGTAGTTGCTCCACCAGCTTAATAGCCGGATCGTGCTTATCCTCGACGCAGAAGAGCAGCTCGTACAGCGGATAGTCCATGGTAAAGAACGTTTCCAGATTGTGCTGCAAATTGGGATCCACGCCCATCAGCGGTTTCAATATCGAGACGCCCGGCAATGGGGAGGATTCTGTGGGCAGCTTGCATGATTTCTTATGCAGCTTATATTTGCCATAGCAGATCGCGATCAAATGCACACACCAAGTGCCGAACCAGAAAATCATAAAAAATGCTGCGAAGCCATACAGCGGTAAAGGTAGATGTGACATTCCGCGTGTGTGTGCGTGTTAGCCTGAGTGTGTGTGTGTGTGTGTGTTTGCGGGTGTTGGGTGCTGTCTGCGCCCAGCGTATATATGTGTTTGTGTGTAGGTGTGTTGGTGTCGTTGCGGTTTAATTGGTATGCATTTGTCCCTGCTGCTGTTGTCAGCGCCCACGGCGATTTGTTGTTGCGTAGCAGAGCAATATTACAATTTGCGAAAAAGCCTCAGCCGGACTTTATCTCGTCGTATCCCCGTTGTCGTCGTCGTCGTATCTGCTGCTACTGCTGCTGCTGCTGCCTTTGTCGTTCGTTGTGATTGAGTCAGCATACCCCGCGCGCACAGTCAACAATTGGTCGCGGTGTTGTTGACTATTATACTTTATCACTATGTCGTCATAGGTTTTTTCGAGTGTGTTTTTTCGCTAATTATTCTTTAATACACGCGTGATAAACATTTGAAAGAATTCGCGTAGCGCTCCATGTCCAAGTAAAAACTGCAATGATGAATAGGGAACGCGGAAATGAAAATGCGCTAAAAAATTGCAAACACGGTATATTTATATCACACCAATAAACGCCATTTCATACTAAATAACTCTGTTTGCATTTTATTGTGAACTAGTTCGGAATATACTTCAGTATGCTGTTAACCGACGTTACAACTGCAAGCAAGCTACAAATTACGTAAAACACTGCAAGATTTTAAAAGAATGTTGAATACAATAATAAAGTCATCACTGGAGCGCGCAATCAAATGTAAGAATATATTTTGCGCCCACTCGAAAATATACATTTTGCTTAAGCAGCATACCGTACATCATAAGCTGCGTATTTGGTCACACTTAGCTATCTTGCAGAAGTAGTAATGTATATAAATAAAATGAGTTTTTGAGTTTATTTCGACTTTTAATATTTAAAAAAAAAAACAAAGTAGGCGGCCGAAATTTTGGGATATTTTTGGTAGTGCTGTAATATGCACTCCTAAATGCACAAATAACTAAAATTCTAAATATCTGAAGAAGATGGATCCCGAAGGAGAGAGCCCCTCGGCAGTTGCCACAGTGCATGCAACGGATAACAAAAATGCTGATCAGAATTTGACAAAGATTTTCAAGACGGACTTTGATGCAAAATACAATATTGTCGACATCCCAACACCGCTCAATGCGTTTATGTCTGGTCAGTACAAACGCAGCTATGCCTACTCAACACTGCAGAATGAACTGCCTGTGGTGCTCACAAAAGTGATAGACTCCATAACAAAGGAGAAGAACGAGCTGGTCGCACAATTTGGTGAGGTTAGTAATCAGTTATAGCACTTTCCTTAATTTTAGTCTATAGCGCCCACCAATTTTGTGCAGAACTCTCGAGAGGAGCTGAAGATTATCATCGGCTTAATATCGCGCCTAAAGTACGAGCTTCAAACGGACAAACCGTTTCAACAGTTTAATGGTGATGGTGAGTTAGATGGTTATTATGAATCGATTCATATATAATTTACTAAAATACTTGTAGAGCCCGATCGCGAACAATGGAATAATTTCATCACTCATTTGCCTGAGGAGGGACGTACGTACTACAGGGCGTGCTGCATGCATACTCAATCTTATATGTATCGAAAACTCTACTCCTTCGTGGAAAACAGCATCTTCCTAAAAGAATTTGATTTCTTCGCCAAAATTAAAGAGCAGTCACTTACCAAGAGCCAGAATGAAATTCTCTCACTGTCCAAATATACACGACGTACTGAACACAGCCTTGAAATGTTTAGCGAATTGTTGAAATATAATTTGTGGAGCAATCGCGGAGATATTGGCGACAATGATGCACACATTTTTAATATGAAAGTGCTGGACGATTTCACAACTTTAGATCAGTATATTCTGGCAAATAATTCAAAAGAAATTTGGAATTGTTTGTGTACTAGAAGAAGCAATAGACATCGAGTTGACATTGTGGTGGACAGTGCTGGCTTTGAACTGTTTACAGATTTCATATTGGCCGAATACATCATCGAAAAAGGAATGGCGGAGAAGGTGTGCTTTCATGTCAAGGCACATTCTGGGTTCGTCTTCAATGCGACGGCACGCGACTTTGATTTCACGCTAAAGTATCTGAGCAATCATTCTGACTACATCATAAGCCTTTTGGGTCGAAAGTTCTTGGAATTTTGCAAACAGGACAAATTCGAATTGTCACCCACTTCATATTTTTGGACTTCGCCTAACGCTTTCCACTGGTAAGTTCCAGGTTTCTGAGGCACCGAATCAATCTTTATTTAACAAATTTTTTGTCTTGCAGCATGCGTTCTTTTGAGCCTGAACTATATACCAGCCTGCAGCGATCGAAATTAATAATATTTAAAGGAGATTTGAACTATCGTAAACTATTAAGCGACGTTTGCTGGGAATCTTCGCAAGATATGAAGACATGTTTAGGTGGCTTTGTACCAAGCAATTTGTGTGCTGTGCGCACGATAAAGTCAGAGGTAATTTGTGGTCTTCGAGCGGGCTTCTGTGATGATTTGTTGAAACAAGAACCGCAATGGATGTCATCTGGCAAATATGGTCTAATTCAGTATGTGGATGGCTCTCGTGAATTTGGATATTAATCGACAAATTATCTCTTTAATTGAAATTAAACCAAATATAAACTTCTGTTATGTTATTTTTAATTTTTTTTTTTATTTGGGATTTGTATTAAAGGCAGGACATTGTTAATAACGAAAATGGGAATTTGATATTTAAATTTGGTCGCTACAGAGGGTTCGATACATTTAAATACCATCGATATAACTTTATCACTGATTGCCCTTACTGTGGTACTTTATAGCAAAAATACTTGTTGGTATTATAATACCAAAATTTCAAAATACAATTGCTGTGACATAAATTATCACAGGATTTACCGTTATGATGGCAATTTCTAATCTGCCAGATAAATGTATTCGGAAGCCGAGTATTCTGTTTAAAAATAAAGTATTAAAAAATATTTTTAAGTAGTTCACTTGAAATTAGTCTATTTTAAAATTGAGCTTGCGGTCACGCTGGCGGCCAGTAACTTTCCACACGCGCATCTCTGACGCGCCAAGCTGATTGTGTGCGTAACTAAATGAATGCATGTTTGGTGCTGCTGCTGTTGCAGTTACTTATTTGTCAACAAACAACAAGAGCACAGTTAAATTTAACAGGATTAGTAAAAATGAGTTTAGCACATGACGACGCTGATTTCGATGCGAAAAATGGAATTATTGACAGCGAGACGCCTACACACACGCAGTTAGCGGCCCTGTACAAGCAGTGAGTAAGAATACGTATATTAACTCTATATATAGATGGCTATATACAAGACGCACGTGTGTTTGACAAATCATATGTCGACGCTGTTGATGCAATTTGATGGACTGACCTCTAACATGACCCCCCTTCGTTTCGTAGGAGCTTTGCGTATTACACATTTCGCATTCGGCTGCCATCGACTTTGGAAACAATTGCCAACTCTTTGGCCAAGGACAAGGACGTATTGCTAGCGGTATACGGTGCGGTGAGTTTGTTATTTTCATTTGCATTGCATTGCATAATGAATCAATCACTCTACAGGATGTTGCGTCCGATATTGAACAAACAGCAAATCACATTCGGGAGCTGCGTTCGAATATTCTACATAATGGGAATCTGTTGCCTTTTGTCGACAATGGTAATGTGTTGATTATGGAGCACATGTTGGCATCTCTTAATTCTAAAAACTTTAGGTAGCGACGCTGCTGTGTGGAATACATTCTTGGAACATCTGCCGCAGGAAAAACGTAGCTACTTCCGAGCATGTTGGCTTTATGCCGAGTGCTACATGTATCGCAAAGTTAACTCCATCTTCCTGACGTCGCGCCACCTTGCTAGCTATGATTACTTTAGCAAGCAGAAGCAGACCGCTGCAGAGCTTAGTCTAGATGCCATGCTGGCTGTGGCACGTGGCACCCGCAGCAATGAAAAAAATGCCGCCACCTTCCAGCAGCTGTTAAAGTTGAATCTGTGGGGCAATCGTTGTGACCTGTCCATTACATCGGGCAAACAGATCAAGCCAACTGGCGATGCTTTCGATTTAATCAAAGAGCTTGATGAAAATTTGCTGGTGGATGATACAAGTGCTATTTGGCAGTCACTGCATACTGCCAATGGCGAGGGCATTGTCGAACTTATTTGCGACAATGCGGGCTATGAACTGTACACAGATCTCATACTAGCCGAGTATATCATCGACAAGGGATTGGCGAGGAAGGTGCGCTTCAATGTCAAGGCAATCCCCTGGTTCATATCGGATGTCATGACCCATGATTACCATTGGACTCTGCAGTTTTTAAGCGATCAAGCTGATCCAGTGCTTAGTGAACTGGGCAAGAAGCTGAAACGGCTGACGGAAGAGGGCAAATTTGAGTTGGCGCCATTGGAGCATTTCTGGACCAGTCCTTATGAGTTTTATCGCATGGTCGAGGTGAATCCGTCGCTCTATGAGCGCTTATCACAGGCACAGCTGGTAATATTCAAGGGGGATCTAAACTATCGCAAGCTGCTAGGTGACTACAGCTGGCGCGACACCGAATCCTTCGACACGTGCTTACGTGGTGAGTTCTATTTGCGCTGCAATCTTAGAAATACATTTTAATATTTGTGTTCTCGTTTAACGCAGGTTTTAAGCCCTCAAATCTCTGCACCTTGCGCACTATCAAAGCGGATTTGGTATGTGGACTGCCGCAGGGATTGTCACAGCAACTCTTTGCCAAGAACAAGGAATGGATGCTCACGGGGGAATACGGACTCATTCAGTTCGTTAGCAAATAGAGATTCACCAAAACACTAGGTTAATAGTTTGCAATTTTCTTTGTTGTTAAATTTGATCACTTGAAAAGTGTAATTGGATTAAAATAAGTTGTTAATTTAATACTCGAAATGTTAATATCTTAAACACAACTTTTGATTTATATTTAATATTTGAGAATGCTGTCAAAATTACTAGTTGATTTTAGTTGATTTAAGATTTACAGGAGGAAACCATGGCGCAAGATTCCTTTAACAGTCTCTGTACAGTCTCCATACATAGTTCATGGACGAGTGATCAAACCAGTCAAAGTAATAAGTTGGAGGAATTTGTTGAGAAGCATCATATATTGGTTATTTCTCCACCCCTGAATGAGCCATTGAGTGCCAGGTTCTACTACAGTTGCGCCTACAGAACATTTCGTATCCGTGCTCCACACATGCTCCATGAATTGGCCCACAGCATGCGAGATAACGAGGAGTCGATCATGAAGCAATGTGGCAACTGCGCGCAATACGACCTTCGACGTGTCATTTGGAGTTTAAACATATTGCGCTCGGAAATACTGCAGAATAGGCCGTTCAAGCTGTTCTACGACAAGGAGCCCGATGCCAAGGAATGGAATATGTCTCTCAAGCAGCTGGTTAGTCGTGAGAAGAATCAGTGGTTTACCTCGACTTGGCTCTTCGCCGAATGCTATCTGTATCGACGCATTTGGGCAGCATTTAGACGCGCCGAAACACTCAGGAATTTTGATTATTTCAGTCCGGTGAAATTCAGTACCGTACGCGGTCTAGTGCCTCTCATGAACAATATTGTGATTGCCACTCGCGGCATGACGCTTAGCCAAGCGAATTTTCAGTTCATGCTGAAACTATCCCTTTGGGCCAATCGTTGCGATCTCTCGAATACCACGGAAGTACCCAATGAGCATATTATGCAGTTGATAGACGAATATGAGAAGGATTTGCTAACGGATCAGTCCGCAGACATATGGTGTCTGCTTACAGAGAATGGACGTTCGAAGACCCACTCCGTCGTTATCGACATCATCTTGGACAATGCCGCATATGAGCTGTTCACGGATTTACTGCTGGCCGAATATCTGATCGAATCGGGTCTGGCCAAAAAGGTGCGCTTCCATGTGAAGGACAGACCCTGGTTTGTGTCCGATGTCACGGAAGCTGACTTTAACTGGATGCTGAACAGTTTCCTGTGCAATCAGCAAGGCGAACTTTCTGCATTTGGTCATAATCTACGTGGTCTCATGCAGGATAAATGCATTGAACTGTGCAGCGTATGCGATTTCTGGACAAAGCCCTCTGGTTTCAGCTCGATGCGTGAACTGTTTCCCTGCTTATATGTTGGAATTAGCTTCTCGACTCTTGCCATATTCAAGGGCGATCTCAACTATCGTAAGCTCTTAGAAGACGTCAGTCGCAGTCCAACGACACCCTTAATCGAATGCCTAGGCGACTTCATGCCCACCAGCATTTGTGCACTGCGCGTCATCAAGTCGGATATCTACTGTGGCATGCCCGTTTGTGTCGTTGACTGGCTGACCGAAGACGATTCTCAATGGATGGGCCGGGCGGAGAAAGCGGTCATCCAGCTGGCTGTCAAGCCGCGACCTTGAACTCATTAATATGTAAACAATACAAATATTCTTGCTTGTAAATCAATCACATGGTTTCCGTTAAAATTAAACATATATTATTTGACAAATAACATGTAGACAATAATCTATATAACAGTAGCAAATCGATGTAGTATTTGCAGAGTATTTAGAAAAGGAATAGGAGAATATATTTGAAGAATTTTAAAATGCATTTCCATTTAATAGTGCATTACTTTGAACATCTCTTCTGAACATAACAAGTAATCTAATCTCATGATTACGGCTGATTCCCAAGCTATAGATAAGAAATTCGAAATTATCATTCACTTTACGATTTTATTTACATAACCCACACAATGTCAACAATACAAAATTCTTTCAAGATTTTCTAGTTTTTTAAATCAGTTCAGTATTTCGAGAGCTCTTACGGCTGATAAAATGTCATAAACACCAGGACAACATAAATGAAGCAGGGTAAATAATACAAAATGGCAAACGTGAATATCTCTCTACAACAAAATATCTCTGAAATTCACACTGGAATTTCCAAAATTTGGGAACAAATAATTTCGTTGAAAGCAAATATTATGCACATATGTATCTGTAAACGATCGTCTGTCTGTTCGGGAGCGTATGAAAGTGTGTATGGAAAGTCAGTACGTACATATATCAATGCGATCTTTGGTACCTGGAATTACAATTGAACTACCTGGCAAGCAGAATAAACAGTTGCTCGTGAGAAAATCCTGTGTGGCTTCGCGATTACGTTGAGTGTATTGTTAGAGTGAGAAAGAAAGTATTTAACAATATTTTGAATGTGGATATCACATTCTTCATCATTATTTAATATATTTGAAATTATGACAATTATTATTATATATAGCAATTGACGCATAGATTCAAAATTATTTGCAAAATTCTTTGTTTTTGAAGTTGCAGTACTCATCGCCATTCAGGTAGCAACATCTTACTTTTACCTTTGCGATCCCTCAAACATATCAGGCTGCACAGCGCTGATGTTACGACCTTTCTTCCCATTCTGGTCGCCTGTTACTTTTGGTCATTTTTATCAGTGTTTCAAATGTTCTCAGTTTTGCAGACATTTGGCATTTGTATGGTAAAAATGTATAAAGGATTTTGAGAATACAATATAATTGCTTCCAACTATAGTCCAAAAGTTTCTATACTTATTTTACATTTTGGATACTAGGATTGAAAGCTAAACCTATAAATTTAAGTAGTACGTAAGCAAATAAGTATGCACTGTTCAGTTGCAATTACAAGATGATTGTCACATGAGATCTCATAGATGAGATAAGTGAGTCAAGTATATGAATAGATAAACATATTTGCTTTAATTGTAGATAATTCTTTATTGTGGATACTTGCAACATTGATCAGATGTCCCGTCCGGTTACCTGCGAGTTAAAAAAGGCAGAGAGAAACAAGCACAATTTAGTATTCATATTTATATTAGTAGGCCTATTGTCGTTTTATTAGCAATTAACTTAACATTTAAATGGTAGGCTGTGTAAGTCGTTATAACATAGTAGTTATGATATTCCATATGGGACTTTATGTATGAATGTAAGTGGTACGCAGTACTCGTATAGTCTATATGTTGGTATATTAACTAGAATTATCAAGTATGAATGGTAGAAAAATATGCTCTAAGGCCATATCTTATATTGTAACTATGTGTATTTTGCATGTGTATATTCCTCATCTTTGTGCCGCGTTTGCCCTGTCTTTCTATGTTTTGTTTTTGGCAGCGGTTATTAAACAATTCGTCAATTTTCAAGTCTTATCAATTGCTGTTACAGATACAGAAAACAATAGAAATCGTTTGTCGAATATTGCCCATCGAGCAAGCGCTCTGTTCGCATTAATTAATTACATATATTAAAAGTCAGTAACTAAGTGCATTTATTT
The DNA here is from genome assembly GCA_035046165.1 of Drosophila rubida. Lineage (NCBI taxonomy): Eukaryota > Metazoa > Arthropoda > Insecta > Diptera > Drosophilidae > Drosophila > Drosophila rubida. The sequence continues at coordinate 12,396,915 of JAWNOF010000022.1, forward strand.
TATTATTTTTTGTCGTTTTGGAGGGAGTTCCCGCTCGCTCAACTGGCTCACAATACACAATTGGGGTTCAGCTGCTGATATGGCGTCAGATCCTTGGTAATGGAGAAGAGCGCTCCATCTCGAACCATTTTGCACATAAGTGCACCCAAATTCTTGGCATCATCGATTCCCGAATGCGCACGTCCCTCAAAGGCCAGTCCCACATGTGAAAGTGCATCGCTAAAGTTGCAGGGTCGATACTTGTACCATTCACGATAGACGGCGCGCACGTCGATCCATTGGTTGAAGTACGGTGCCTTGCGCATCCGCTTGCGAGTGCACTCCTTGTGCAGACAGATGCCAAAGTCCCAGTCGGTCCATGTAACGAACGCACAGTTGCCCAGTATGTTGGACTTGTGCATTTTGGGCAACAACAGGTTGCGAGCACGCAACTCTTTGCGCAGCCACTCGTGGAACATCATCAGTGCCGTCTGCAGCGGCACACCAGTGTCAACAGTCTTTTGCTCTATGCCCGTTAGCTCGGTGCAGTATGTGCTCAAACGTGGCGACTCAATTGGCATTACATACTTGTGGAATTCCGCCTCGATTTTGCCCGTCTTCAGGTTAACCAGCACGGCTGGGAATTCTACAACAATTCAATAGATTAGCAGGTGTTTTGAGAGCACTCAAAGCAATTCGCTCTTACCAATTATCTCGGCTTCACGCCACTGTGGTGGCGCCTGTTTCTCCCAACATGTGGCCTCGAAGTCAACGGCAATCACATAGGTAAAGGGCTGCATTGCCAACTGTTTGGATTTGCGCGATTTCTTTGTCTTGAGGGCCGCTGTGGCTTGGGCGTCGGTGGCACCGTTGATACTTATGTCACCTTCGTTGTGCAATTCGTCCAGTTCGTTGGCAGGATCTGGTTGGGCGCCGTCCACATACAATGTGTCAATCAGCCCCAGTTGTCTGCCAAAGAGCAAGAATAAATATACAAAATTATGTTCATAAAAATGTGAGCTTATGTTAATGTTTCTTATTCTTATATATATATAATTTTTTTTTGGGTTTTTGTGGGTTTTGCTATTTTTCTTTCTTATTTTTTGTTATTTTTTTTTTTTAGAAAATATATATGGAATATACTAGTTAATATCCTTGATACTTGTTGTTATAAGACTGACAAAAAGTATACAACTAAATAACGACGTGGAGCGGAAATTTCAATATGCCAACAAAGCAGCTACTGTGATCTCAAGTTACAGTCTACAATCTACACACATTCGGATTAATAAACAAACAATTCTTTGAAACAGCACGCCTAATACCTTTCAACATAACTGCAGGTTTTCCAGTTATTCACATTCTGGCATTCGCCAGAAGAATACACTAGTCAACTTTTAACATTTCTTATTGCTGTTGCTTGCCATAGCAAACAATCATTGGCTTCTCCTGCCAGATCAGTCCATTGGTCTCGACCAATGCTTGGGCGACCACCACCGCCGACTCTGCCTGCGGGAATGTGACAAACGCCTGTCCTTTCATGCGACCCTGCTGCATGACTTTAATCTCAAGACTCTCAGCTGGTCCGTAGCGTGCATAGATCGCCCTCAACTGCGGCTCCGTGACACTCTTGTCGAGATTCTTGATGTACAACTTGTGACTGGGCTCGCCAGTCTTATAATTCTTGTAGACGGGCAGGGTTTCCAGTTGCTCGGGCGGCATGCGTTGTTTGGGCAACTCTTGATCAACAGTTGGTAATACTTTGGGCAGCTTCAGTTCGATTTTATTCTTTGATGTTTCTGTTTTCTCTTGAATTGCTGTTGATTTGCTGGGTTGACTTGCTGCCTGCTGCAGCAATTGACGGACACGTTTACGATACTGCTCTGGAGCCAAGCTGGCAGCTGGGCGCTTCAGTTGGAGATGCTGCTGCTGTTGGTGTTGCTGATCGTGCTCCACATCGCTTTCAAGTTCGCTTTCAGTCTCGCTGGCCAGCACATCGGTTTGTGTGGCAACGCTTTGGCTTTGCTGAACCTTTAAATGTAAACCAGCAGCTTGAGGGCCAAACGGAGCCGGCAAATTCATGCGGTTCATCAGATGAAGTACTTGTGTGTAGAAGCGCTTATTCCTTAGCAGCGCATCGCCGATGGCGGAGAGGATATCAGCATTGACGGGCGGATAGGCATAGCGCAGATATGGCGGTGGTGGCTGCAAAAAGTCGCATTCATTGTTGCTGGCATATAACTTTTGCACATACTTGTGGATTTCAGGTTGCGACGTCGATGGTGAGCTTTTTTTAACGGAAGCTTGTACACATTTGTTCGCTTTGCTGGACTTGGCCCCGTCATCACTTTGGTCTTTAGGTCCAAAGGGACAGACGCGCAGCGGCTTGTCCAATATATCGCTGAGGCCCAACAGCTGTTCGAGCGCCGTCTGCGCCTCGGCAGCGTCTGCATATTCAATTATCATGCGGCGGCGACCGAAGGCGTTCAGCGAACGCGGTGTGATAAGACTCAGCTCCTGAATTAAGTCTCCGAATTCGCTCATAGTGCAGGGCATACTCTTGAGCATTAATTTGCTAGTGGCAGCAGTCATTTTAATTTATTTTTCAATTAAAATTGCAAGCTGCGGCAACAAATGTAGATAGGCTTGGAAATTAGAGTGACCACAGTTTGAACGTAAGAAAAACGTGCTCCATTGAAAAATACAGAAAATTATACTGCTTTTGCTAGTGCCTGCAATTTAACGTGTCAAAATGCACATATTTTAAAATAGTTTGTTTTTTATTGTTAGAAAATAAGTTATATATATATATATATGTTTTTCTTTACATTAGCAAGTCATTCGCAATCGTGAGTGATTTTAAAGCGATAAAGCTTTTAATGCATGTGTGGCGATTCGGAAACATAATTGTAGTGTGCTTCGTGCACTTTCCAACACTGTGTAGTGCGCACAGTTTTAAAACGATGCACTTAAAAGCAAGTGCACTTTGTTTGGTTGATAAAAATAAAATAAAAAAGATGTTTAACCCGTTACGTATTTATCTGTAACTTTCACTAATTGCAGCCATAAGCTTCGGATAAACCTCACATTAAAATTGCATTTAATTTGTCTGTCCTCACTTCGACCAGCTGTGTCGCTTTTACCGGTTTTTGTGGTTGACCAACTATGTGGTTGAGTAACTATAAAATCCAATTATAATCAATGAAGCTGGGTCAAATAATTTAATTTTTGCGATAGATTAGGTGAAATTTATTTTTATTTTAGGAAATTGAGACAACAGTCGACAGAGTCAATGCACTTTCATCAAGCGAATGGCACAGACTCTCCATGATCTGCACTTATTTCGTATATGTGGAACACAAAGGCGTTATAAAAAGATCAACATGCAAACAAGACCAAGACTCAAAACCAGATTGCATAAAATTTGCAATGATTGAATGGACAGCGACAACAACAACAACTGCGACAATGGCAGGCAAACGACATACTCTCACTTTCGTTTGGCGTGCAGTGGGGATATGTGGAGAAGAGGAAATGGAAGGTGGATGTGCACTAACGATGTCCACTGCAAATGCGGAAGCACAATACGAGTATCTGGCAGTCGACGGCAGCCAACAACAGCCGCAGCTGGCAAAAGTTGAATGAATGAACTCGCCTGCTTTCTCTTTCTAAGATACGCGACGTAATTGAGTGCGCTGCTTTGCGTGAGCCGACGAGATTTTGCATTTTAAGTGACAGTAATGGGTTAATGCAACTATATTTAGAAGATAGCGTCCATCATTAGCCTAACAAAGCCCTCGAATGTGGGCAGTCAGTGATAAACAACAATCGTCTCCATGCAGTTGCAGTTGCAGCACATTCCCTGCACATTTGGGTCAATGTTTAGACCAACATAATTAAAGCTTTTTGAGTTTACATAGACACATAAATTCTATTAAATAACGAAAAGACTATACTTAAAAAATGTTAAAAGCTTACTCATATCGGTTAAAAGTGCCCTAAGCAGATAATTTATCACTGGTCTTAATTTATTGAAAATAAAACATTATATGCAGAAAATAAATAAATAATAATAATTTAAAGAAAACTATAAATTTCACTATCACAAAAAATCAATTTTAGCGAAATATTTTATTTTCTGGTGTTTCAGTTTAACAGAAACATTCAAGAGGGGTGCCTGCTATTAATTTTACAATATGATAAACACGTATATTCCATTGGTTTATAATTAACTGCAATAGGTCTGTAGACAACTCGTGTGAACGAGACTATAAATTTTATTGTATTACACGCGGCCTACAACTAATCCTTAACTATTAAGTGGGCGGCTAAATTATGCGACGCTAACCTATAATTATATGCAGGCAAAAAATAAAAATGACAATTAGCTTCTCGTTGTAAGCTTTGGCACGGTAGTCGACAGTTTAACGACGGGGCCGCTCACTAAATTCAATAAGCCAGAAGCGTGTCAATGCATTTTATATAGGGCTGCGATGTAGTTTCTGATGGACTGCTGCCTACCCCAAGCACAGTCTTATGAAAGTTTAATTGCGTAATGTACTTATTACAACGGTTGTTTGTACAATAGCAGGAATTAAGTAGATTGGAAATTAGTTCTAACATTCATTACTTTTATACGAGAACTTCGTAGAATATCAATAGCTGTTATACAAATATGAAAGCAGCAGCATTGCTTTCGAAACTGTTATACGATTCTTTACAGCGCTGTTATTTAACATTGGACCCCCCAGAAGACTGACATAATTAATAAAAGCGTTGTTGAGTACAATACACCTTATCTTTCCCAGAACAGGGCACGCTCAACTGGGGGTGCAAGTGTCGTGAAAATCGTTCCACTCTTAAACAAGCAAATTTACAGCTACTTAATTAGTGGCAACAGACAGAAATAAGCAGGGCATAAACAATAAATATTTGCAGAGACTCGCACGCGTGCCTAACTGCGAATGTGTGTTGTATACTTTGGATATATGCAAATTGAGGTCTGCCCCAAAAATAGAGCGCAATCTATTTAACTGTCTGTCGATGTCGGCACGAGAGCATATATAGATGAAGAAATGTGTGGCAGATTCTACGCGAAAGAGCAATTGATAGCAGTCACGTGTCCCATGACAATTGGCCTTTGGGGGCTCTGGCTAATTGCACTCGCCGCTGGGTAAATGTATGATTATGGTCATAGAGCAGCCGTCATGTCCTTGGGCATTAAGTGGAATTGCAATTGATATAGAAATTAGTCAATTGCAGCCTGGAATTATGGAGACAGAGAGAGAGACACTTGGACGGGTGGTGTGCGGGTATATAATTATAGATATTTGCGAAAAATGCTTTGTATGCATATTGCGCATACGCCGCGTGCAACGCTCGAATTGGAGGCGCGTGCATGAAATTTGCGAGACCAGACCGAATGTTTAGTGCATCTTGCCGACTGTTCGCTCCACTGCCAACAAAGAATTTGTCTGTCTCTTGCGCTCCTTCGCCCGGTCACTCGCTCTCTCTTTCGCTCTCTTTTTAATATAAATTCGATTGCAGTTGTAGTTTCGTGTGTGTGTGTGTGGCGCTCTGACAAAGCATATTTCACCCTTCAGTCATCTCTCACTCACACAAACTTCCAAATACGTACATATATGTGTTTCTCTATACTATATACCATATTTATTGCCTGGTATGTGTGCCTTTGCCTTGTGCTGTTTGTTGTGTGCTCTTGACTTTGGATAAGTTTGGTGAAAACTGCTTTCAGCCGGATTTGCCAACAGCAGCAGCTGCAGCTAGCTATAGACGCCGGCAGACGCCACCACTACTGCAAGCGCAACAATCGATTTGAACATGTTTCTTTTTCTTCCATGATTAATTGTTGTGCTCAGGGCAGGTAAGTGGTCCGAAACTAGTAGTAGCTCATCTAAAAACGACTATAATTTCGACATCTATTTCATCATCTACACTGCAAAACATACTTAACGATTTTCAGTTAATTAAATTACTTGACTCGCCGCCTTGGTCGACATTTACTTTAATCTCATACCCAACTGGAATGTCCCCTTCGTCCTTTAACAGCATTTGCTGACGCAGTTGAAAATGTGTTAAGCAAGAACATGATGACAATGACACTAATAATGATGATAAGCATAAGTTTTCCCCAGGAATTGTCGTCGCTTCTGGTTGTGATGGCAACCAGAATGAAGCCATGGAACCAGAAAAAGATGCTGTTCCGAGTCGACTTTATCATTCTGTCACGACTTTATATAATTTGCCCTTTATAACTGTATCCTATTTTGTAACTTAATTTCTCGTTTACCTAACACACTCTGAGAGCTAGTTGACTTTAGGTTGCAAACTAGTTTTATTACTATCGTATAGAATTTGCATTAATCAGATAATTTCACACCTTTTATAAACTACTGTAAAACAATAGATGCACGATTTTTGTGAGTTTAATTACATGCTATATCAAACAATTTACAAATTAACTTTTTAAGTTTATTATAATAATATTCGGCACACAGTTGCATTAGAGAATGAGAATTACAAAGATAAGTTTTAGAAACTATAAATATATTCACAAATATAAATCGCGATAAATTTTATGTTTATCATGACTTATTATACATAGGTAAATGTATATATATGTTGTGACTAAGTGTAGTTTTTCTAGTGCTAATAGTCTCCGGGATCTAGGAGTTCACACAGACAAACGGACTTGTCTTTATTGTCTCTGTTGCTGACCTAGATCAGCTACATTATATATTATGGGGTCGAAGATGTTTTGTTTTGCCCGTTACAAATACTTTTTGTTGGCGCAAAGTTACGATACCCGTTTAGATATACTCACAAATGCATTGCTAAGGTCTCCCAGTGATCTATTAGATGCACCATTTTCGTGTATTTGCGGCCCCTATTGTCTTTAAATAAACTTCAAAATTGCATGCATGTATTTGTATACAATAAATTGTGACTTTCGTGACACGCAGACGGATTCGACTGAATGCGAGTATAACAATAAGTATCAGATTTGAATATTTTGCAATCGGCAACAATATAGTTGCTCCAAAGCATTGTTTGCCACATGCGACAATAACAACAACAACAACAACAACAGCAGCAACAATAAATACAAAAAGTAATAAGTAATAAAAACAAAACGAAGAGAATCTGAGGCCATTTATAGCATACTACGCATTTCAATTAATAAAATAGTCATAATTAAATTAAAAATCAGCAAAACACTTGCACGGGGCAAGTGATTTTACTCACTTAATAAATATGAATATATGCATAGGAATAATATACAGATATGTATGTAGACAGCGCAGATTAAGCGGCCATATAGATTGCACAAGTTATCAGCTTCCAGTTGCATTTGCCTTTTGCAATTTTAATGGTTACAAAAACTCTTCAAAGTTTTCCATTCGCTCTATAAATCGCAGTCTCAACCGAGGCCACAAGAATTACAAAAAAAAAAAAAAAAAACACAATGCTCCCATGCAAATGCCTCTGCCTACTAGATACCCAGTAATCAGTCAGAAAGTTGAATTGATTTCTTATATTTACACAATAATAACCAGCTTAGACACGGATTGTATTTTCAAATGCTTCAGGACAGGAAATGGTTTAAGTTCTCGATATGTACTGGTTGCAGTACACACTTTGGTTTGTGTCTTAAGTTAAAGAAGAAATACACGAACCAATTTTAATTTCTAATTCAAAATAATTAGAATTTAAAGTTATGCATTTTCAATTATTTATAAATGTGAATTGGTTTTGCGATTCAAGTACTCAGATGAATAGACCAACTAGGCTTAACTTCATAAATAGCTAATGTACTCAAATTGAAACGTAGGGTATAACAATAATAACGCACCAGGCCATAGGACTTATTGGGGCCACACAACTACCACTAACTGAACTATTCATCGACATCATAGCTATGGTTACATGCAGCTACTTTTCCAGATACAGACTGCACTTTTGCAGTTTCGCTTCAATTGCCCTGAAAATGTCACTGGTCGCTTTTAGCGATTGCACTTGAGAGTTGACTCCACACAGCATCCACAAAACACACACACACACACAAACACACATGCATACATATCGTAGTTCGGCAGCAATTGCATTCAATTACTGTTGCATTTTACAAGAGTAGACAGATGGAGGCATGTCGAGTTATTTTTGGTCTGACAAAACTCCAAGTGAGGCTAATTGAAGTGTCGCTATTTATTTATAGGGTAACAATTGCGATTGCAATTGCCAAAGAAAGGCTAGACTAATTTGAGCAGAAGGTAAGTCCATTAGCATTGCAACTGTCTGTCACGACTGCATGAACTCCCTACTGAAATATAACTGTGCATTACAGTGTTGTGTAACTTTGCAGCAACGTAGCATAAAATCTGCAATGGAACGTAACACAACATTCAAACGTGAATGTTCTGAAGTTAAATAGAAGATAAAATTACAGCACGAAAAGGTTAAACTAAAAGAAAACGCACGTTGCCCATAATTACTAACAAATACTAACATAGTAATTACTGCATTTTCTATTCTATTGTATTCTATTTAGAAATGCAAAGTCGCGTGATTGAATTTTTGCCATAGCAGGCAATGTGTGTGAAGGCTTGGTCACATCTCATTTGTTTAACATACGAGTATGATATGAAGTACAAGTGCAACACAATTGCTTTGTGCAAGTCTTCTGATTATCTAATTAAAATAATGCAATAAAAGTTCTGACGGTAGCAAGCCTGTATCACATTGCATTAACATTGTTATTGTTATTGCTCTTGTTCGTTAACGGGCAACGGGCTGAAATTGTATCTACTTTGATAATCACAACAAAGTTACAATTCATTTTTATGTAAATAGAGTTACAGCTGAGTTATCTCAGGGCTGTTGGCCAGCAGAGTGCAATGACCAATTACACGAATGTAAACAAGAATATGAAAAGCAATAATAACAACAACAACAAAAACAGTACAAGCTGCGACAGCGAATGTAGCTGGTAAATTGCGTTTCAACAAAAGAAACAACAACAAATAATAATCTCTGTAAGCTGCATACTAAATGTTAAGGTAAACATTTCACGACCAGGGCAAAGAGAGATAGCAACAGCGAGAGTGACGTCGACGACATCTTGAATATTGCGCTCTTCTCGCCGCTTGAACTATGCTTCTCACCTTTTGACAGTGGGTGGTGCACATGCAATGCACTCAAGTACACAATATTCTGATAAGAATCAACTGATCTAGGAGATAAGATGAGATTTGGATGCCAAACAAATTTGAAAAGCATTGCCAAATCTTCAAGCATACGGCTGTGTTGAAGTGCAAATTGTAATCGTCAATATTTATTTTTCACACACTACCTAATTTTGTTGCTGTCTTTAATGGCTGGGCAATTTATTCAAACTATTGATTTCTATAATATGTACACAGCTCTCCATGTAGTTCATATTCATACTAGCTCAACAGTCGCTCACAAATACAAAGTACTAACATAATTGCGTTATGATGTAAACAATAATTGCGCGACTGCAATTAACTATATTATTTCATTCGTTGGTAACTTACCTTGCCAGTCTTATTAAGGCCATTGTATTGAATTGATTGGTCCAAAAAGAGTTGAGCGAGAGTTGAGTTGTAAAATATTCAACTATCTTCTATGCGAAAAAATTCGATTTGTTATTTTGGCAGTGCGAATAACGGCATTAGGCAAGGGTAAGGAAGCAACGAAGGTGGACCGGCAAAATTTCTTTTGTTGTCTGCGCTGCAGTAGACACACATTCACATACACACAGATGCACACACACACGTTCACGAATATCTGCAGGCAAGCAGTGCACGGTGGCTTGCACGAAATGAATCAAGTATTAAAAAAATAACAATGACGGAAACAAAAATTGCGCGCGCACACTGAATCTTCAGTCGATGTTTGAACGTCCGTCAAATAGCGGAGATGCGATTCTGCCGCCCGGCAAAGATTGGATAAAAACAAACTCGCAACAACGGCAGCCAACGTGACCGTAAGTAAGATTTAAAAAAACCGCCTTTTATGGCATAAAATATACCAAATACATATATTATATACCACTTCAATAATACTATAAAAATTAAATAGTCTTCCACAAAATGCAACTTATTCGCAGGTTAGCCGTCAAATTATTAATTAAAATATATTATAATTTACAAAAATACATTTAATTGTAAACGTTCATTTAATAGTTTAGTATTTTCTGAACCTGTTAGGATACTATATACGACACTCTGGCAACGCCGAATGGAACAGTGGCATCTAGCAGGCAGTTGACATTTAAAGTACTATTCGAAATTCAACGATATTATGTGGCATATAGTACAGTCACTGTCATAGTCCTATTTATATTTATATATACAAAATGTGGGAGGAGTTGGAAAAATATCGCAATCATTTTTTACAATACGAAATCCAAGATGTTATGAAACCCAGTGCAATTAATTGCCTACAAAATACAGGTAGCTAAAATAATATTTCTGATGGTCGCAGCAAATTATACGATTTTGTTTTAAGAATGGAATAAATATAGGGAGAAACGTGATGGTTGTGTTCGCATTCAAAAGAAATGCACCGAGTTCTCAAAATTTTTTGAAGATCGTGCTCAACAGGCTTATGGCTGGTTTTCATTGCCCAAGCTATTGAAGGAAATGGACAGTGGAGTGAATTTAACACATTGGCGGGCAATCGTCTCGCTATCGGAGTTCTTGATGAACCCGCAGCATGCTCAGCGTGCCATTTTAGAGTTCGACATGGTTAGAAAGTGAGTTGGGGACAAGTTGACCATTTCGTGGCAATTACATTTCAATCTTTTACAGAGTTAAAAATGCTTTTATGCGCATGCGCTTAAAGTTTCACGCCACCCACTATCAGGAGGTGGAAACGTATCTCAAGATTTTCAGTGAGTAGCCGAGTTAGTAAGAAGCCTTTAAAGCCATCACAATATTCTTCTTTGCCCTAGATATACTCTCTCGTTGCTTGCATGGCGCTTTTCGCATCGCCAGTTCCAAGTGTCTCATGGTTGAATTCTACAAGATTATTAAGGACAAGGAGTCGGTGAACGATGATGTGGTTGCCGAGATACTGCAGAATTTGACCGGAAAGCCAAAGGGTCAGTAAAAGTACAAGAGAAATGATTATGCTATGGGCATATATTCATATGCATATGTTCCATATTCAGACTTTAACTCTTTAGATTTTAGAGGTAGTAATCGTGTTTGCAATTTGGCATCTTGATATTGAAAATAGCGAGCAATGCGCTTAATTATAGAGCCTAGAATTAACCATAGTCTAAGTCATGGCGATTAGATAAAATACTAGGTCTCTTCTTTTATATGGTTTATTTTAATTCGTTCGAAAGTAGTGGTATATTTGTGAGCCAATGACACCATATTGAGCTATGTAGATATTCGGTATATTTTAAACAATTACACTGTTATTTAAATAAGTTTTTGCATTGCTCAAAATGTGCACTTGGTGTTTCACAGTCTTGCTCATTCGATTGTAGGTTTCTCAGTTTTCTATTTGCTTTTTACTGCATCTTCAATTTTATTCACATTTAGTATTTTTTGCGCTTTTTCTCAGTAGTATTTTTTGCTGTTGCTTTTACTTTTAGCTGTTTTCCTTTTGCTCTGCTGTTCGTGTTTTCTACTTTATGCTGGTATTTCTACATATGCTATACTCCTTAGTGCTGGGCGTTGTGCTGGCCGATCCGGAGAACTTTGAGTCCGTGGCTGGCATTTTCAAGCAGGATCCCTGTCGGCCAGTGTACCCGCCGCCCCTCTGGCACCATCTGTGCGACATGCTGGACGTGGCGCCGGAACGGGGCATCGAGCTGGGTTTCTTCGAGCTGATACACGCGCGCATCCTCAAGCGCCTGCCCAGGTACTGGGATATGACCAGCAAGGCGTTCGCGCTGCTGCTGCGCTGCGAGGAGGGGCAGCGCCGCTTCGACAATCTCGATGGCCTCAGCATGATCAACTCGGTGTTTGCACGCTCGGAGCAGGAGAAGGTCGGCAACTACGAGTACGTGGTGCTCATTCTGCTCAACGGGCTGCACAGCAAGCGAGCCTTGTGGCGCAGTCGGGAGTTCATCGAGCTGCCCTGTCACCTGGGACGCCGCATGGCCAACGAGTCGAATCCGCGCCTGCAGTTGTATTGCTTGAAGGCGCTGCGCGAGCTGGGCGTGATGCCGTGCACCAAGCGCTACATTATTGGCAACTGGCTGCAGGAGATTCGCGAGCTTGTCTGCCTCGACGCCGATGTGGAGTGCGCGCGGGATGCTCTGCTCGATTGGCTGCGCAGCGACATCGCCGAAAGCAGCTAACTCTGTGAAGTGTGCGAAGCGCTGACGCATTTATTCGTGAATTAAAGTTGCTCAAATTGGTTTGTGTATGGAATCTACGTTTGTGCTTCGTTTCGTTGTTTTGCTTTTAGGCCAAACATCGCCGCTGACTCCACCCCTTCAGGTTTATCCGCTTGTCCGATTGCCAGTTTGCAAGCTTGCCCGTTTGGCTACCCCGACAGCTTGTCCCAAGCGAAGCTTTCAGCGGTTAACATGCAGCCAAGCGGTTAAGCGGTTTCTCTCTCTCGTTAACAGCAGCTGTTATCACTTCGAAATCGCTGCATTTAATAACGTGCACTGCTTGTAGAATCTATTTAGTGTGCGTATTTATAAATAGTGATAGTAATACGAACTCGCTTAATGTTAATCATAAATCATTTATTTAGTTCTTTGAGAAAATGTAATTTGCTGTATTTATGATTTGTATTTAAATTGTATGCTTATTTTACAGACAATTCTGTTTACCAATTGAGCTATAAACAATTGAGCCATACAAAAGCAACGTTACTATCAATGAATTGGTTTAGTAAAATATCGAATAATTCGCACATAGCAATTCCGCAGTCTTTGTCAGGCCCGCTTGCATTTTATTCAAACAAACTTGATTTTTTGAATAAAGCGAAAAAAGTAAGAACGAACTTTTCCAATTTCCGCTTCGTGGGCATCAGCTTCTTGTCGCCAGCGGCGCTCATAATGACTAGCAGATTACCGCGACCCGACCTAGTCAACATCGGCCACATCTGAACCAACAACAACAACAACAACAACAACAAGAACAGCTACAGCAGCAGCACATACAAGCTGAGTCCTCGAGAGTCGCCGACCACAGCCTAACCGCTGTTTGTTGGTGTCTGCGGTTGCCAAGCCTTCCAATGTTTTATGCATCTAGTGTACGTAATTTTTTTGCTACGACGTATTTTTCTGTTCGTGGCGACAAAGTTGGCAACGAGTTGCAATTTTTTAATTTATTTGCGACAGCCCGTAAACAGTTTATGTCCGTGCTCTGCCTTCGCTCGCAACCTTCTCGTCTCAATCGGCAAGTTTTCCCTCCAACATCATCGTCCAGAGCAGCGCACACCGCTGCCCACTGCTCAATTTAGAGTGTACGACGCTGTGGCATGTCATCCTTTTTGGTGAACTTTTTAATTACCTCATCTCCTTTTCTACTTGTTTACGAAATACTTTATGCAAATTGTGCCTTGCCAACAACTTGATTCACACTTTTCGCAACAAATTACATTTTAAATGCAAAGAACTGTAAAATGTGGGAAAACTTGCGCAGCAGCGGCAAACATTTTATTAACAAGTTTTCATAGTCGTTTTTAATTTATTAATGTTTACCTAATTATAAGCATAAAGCAGCAAAAGAAACTCGAATCGATCTATGCTAAACAACATTGCACTTAACATTACTTAAACGGCACAGTCTGGCAACTCTGCGAAAGCTGATCGTTTTGTAAACACGAAAGTGGTGTGAAGCAAAATAATGCGCAATTAACGCAAGTACGCAAAGTAATTCTAATTATCAATAGCTGGCAACACACTGAACTTCATACGCGGCTGTTGTTGCTTCACTTCGCACACGAGTATCTGTTTTGTGGCTAGGGTATTAAAAGTTGTGTGGACAAAGCGGCGGCACATACAACTCGTCCATCGATATTCAATACCTGTGCTAGTGCTTCCCGCTTAAAGTTTGCTGTTCGTGGGCATGGTGGGTGGGGTGTGGGAGCAGGCAATAAATCAGAGTTGGCAACAAGTTTGATCCTTCGGTGGCCCCTGTTGGCTTCTTTGTGGGCCAGGAAGTCAACTAGGCCATTGTGATTGTGCGACTGTGTGAATGATTTTGGCAACGTGGTCGCATTTATTGCAAACGTTATAGAGCGCACATAAATATGCTGGGTGAACATAAATTAGTTATTATTGCCATTAAAATGCACAAAAATATTATTTTTATCAACGTCACTGTGAGATGAATTTTATATGCCATTTATTTGTATTATTTACTGCATTGCAGCCTCATGATTGCGGAGAGTTCAATGTATTTAACATTATTTGGGCAATTTTGCACGCAGCGCGCTGGGCACACTGGCGGGAGTTAGCGAAAGCAATTGGGAATCGAAGTGCGGGGGGCGCTTGAGCAACTGGAGGCGCTATCTGGGTGGGTAATTTAACATAATTTATGCATTCGCCTTTTGAGACATGCACAGAAGTGAGATGAGAGCGGCAGTGCTGCGCTGCAAGCTACTCTGGGTCGAAGTAATGGAAAAGTGTTGCCGTTTACCCTTTGGTCTCGCTCTTCGTTGTGTTTATTGAACTTGTTTAATAATCAAGAGTGATTCAACTGACTGAATGTCTACTTTAATACGCATTTAAAATGAAGGGACACTAAAAACTAGTGGTTCGAGCATCCATTCACAGTACATTCCATTTAACCTTGCATCTTCGCTCCCTGTTGTGCAAATGCCCTCGCTGCTGGGCGCACTGATTACAGGGTATCGCCAGCGCGACGGGTGGCTGGAAACAGTTTCCACTTACCGACCAGCCTCGCTGTCTCTGCTCCTGTCGCCGCGCGGGCGCTCGAAGGCTCGTCTGATATATGTAATTGCATGGCTGGCCGAGCACTTGAAGGTGCTATGCGTCCTCTCGCTCACACAGCCCAGCCCTCTCCTGCCACTGCTTCCCCGCTCCGCACAGACCAGCCGCTTTCCGGGCACATAAATCATTTTAAAAACATTACCCTAACCGAGTGCGTAAGAGCAGCATGAGAAGTATTTTCAGTATGCTTACAATTTTGCACCTTATATGTGGATAAGATTTATAGCATACTTGCTTAAAAGATTTACACTGGCAGCACTTCCCTACTGTTTTCCTTTGCGTTGCCATTGCTGTTACTGTTGTTGTTGTTGTTGCTATCCATGTGCTTGTGCTGCTTCTTCCTGTTGTGGGGTTGATTAAATTTTCAGAGTGCCGTTCGAACTGTAAGCGCGTGCAGTTGTTTGTTATTTGTTTCCATTTGGACTCAGTATTTATGACCACTTTGGCTATCATATTTTCCGGTCCAATCCTGTAATATTACTGCTAAATTT
Organism: Drosophila rubida; assembly: GCA_035046165.1. Taxonomy (NCBI): domain Eukaryota; kingdom Metazoa; phylum Arthropoda; class Insecta; order Diptera; family Drosophilidae; genus Drosophila; species Drosophila rubida. The sequence goes on from JAWNOF010000022.1 coordinate 12,412,359, forward strand.
AGACCGCTTCTGCTGTACTTTTTTTTAATCTAATCTATTGAAATGCAATTAATTTTTATAGTGTTGCCGATAAAAATTCCATTTTGAAACATTTTCAGAGCGACTTTTAATTGATTAAAGCGAACGCCGCATGACAGGGTTTTATTAAAGTTAAAGTAGATTCGGTTTCCGTTTCAGTTTCAGCTTGAGTTTGAGTTTACTCGAGCATTACAACTCGACTTCATTGTTTGTCGCAATCTTATCGGGCATCTTTGATCTCGAGGCACGCGAAACAAAGCCGTTCGCACAAAACAGTGTGACAACTAACGACAAAAGTTTAAAGATATTTCCATTTGCTCGCCTCCCTCCCGCCGACCGTCTTCCACCATACACTTGTTGGAATTTACGGCCTGCTGATGTGCCTTGAACGAAAGCCAATGATTTGGCTACTGTTCCACAGCTACATTCATGCCATAATAAGTTATGCGTCCCAGAATTAAGCCGCTGGCGTGGCAAGGAGCAGAAGAGCGGGGGCAGGGGGCCCGTGAGGGAGGCAACCACGCAACTAAGCCAACGGCAACGCTTTTATAAATCTCCTTAATTTATTAGATTTCATTAGACGGTTTGGTGCCGAGTTCTGCGCCGGCAAACGCGAAGGCATCGAAGGCAGTGTTGGCCAGTGCTGAAACAACAACAAGAACAACAAAGAGCGGCGCGCTGTTGTTTCTTGTTGTTACCAACGGCAGCTGCAGCATTTTTTACATTAACAAGCTCCAAACACAGCCAGCACCGCATCGCCTCCGTCGTCTCCGTCGCCCATAAAAAGTAATAATGTGGCCGTAAAACGACGGCCGAGGGGCGAAAACAAAACGCGTTGCATACTTTTCAGCGCTACCAGCATTTCGCATTGCTGCCGTCTGTCTGTGTGCGTTTCTGCTTGTGTCTGTGTTTGTGTGGGTGTGCTCCTTGTCAGCTTTAATGTCCCGTCAAATTAGTTTTACCTTTTCAAGTTGCCGAACGACAGCGCATTTGATTTTATGCAACGCAGCCTTGGGTTAGCAATGAATTCAACACAGCAATAATTAGGATACAATATTTATGGTATATGTAACTACATAATATTAATTGCTTTCCACTGAATCATTTAAATTAAATTCAATACCCTGCAGCACGCAATTTGTATATTCAATGATTGTGTATTGTCATAAATAATGTAATTTATATTAATGTTTTCTATTTTTGAACAACTGCTAGAAAAAGCAACTATTTTAATTGTCATCAATTTTATAATATAAACATCTATATAATATTATTTCAACTGATTCGCTATATAAATAAAATTTAAAAACTCACATTGTAATACATTGTACTAAATCTCTTAATTTTCCCGTTTTGTATTAATGTTAACTATAACTGATGAATTACTAGAAGAAGCAACAGTTTCAATTGCCATCAGTTTACGTATAAACATTAAATTATTCATTATATTTATTTCATTTTTCACTTCTACTTTCAATTCGGCCGTTGGTTTGTATCATTAAATAATTCTTTCTATTAATTTGTTCACTTTTGTTTTCAATTTAGTTGTGGGTTTCATTTATTTGTCTTTATTTCTTTAGCAGTAATTTGAATTGTATAACTATAATTGTGACGATTTGCCAGTCGTTTAGGTTTTTCTTGATAACTAAGTCGTATTAAAATGCTTAATTTACGTAAAAGGATTTTCTCGTTCTAGAGATTTTATTTGGGAATCACTTGCAATGTAATTTACTCACAGATGTAGACAAGCTCGTATATAATTTAGGATCACTCCAAACAAATTGCACATTCAACGATACGCAGACACACTCACACACACACACACACCCACACACATGGTGCCGCACACTGGCAAACACGAAGGCAGCGGCGAACAAAGGCAACAACGCTGTAATCAACAAAATTACACTAAAATACAAAAATAAATTTGACACGAATGCGACGATGACACAAAAGGGCCACCACCAAAGGTGGGAACCTCTACTACACATCTCCCTCTCTCTGTCTCTTTCTCTCACACTCGCTTACACACACTCAGCATGAGGGGCGGCCAGGTGCTGGGAGTGGAGCCAGAGCCAAAGTGAAATAGCGCAACGCTCGCAGCGCACATTGTGAAGCTGGTTGCTGGCACATGAGGAGATGCTTCACTATCTGCCCGTGAGTGTGTGAGTGCTGTGGTGTGCCGAAGTGTTGGTGTGCGTGTGTGAGTGCGGGACCTGTCGTGTGCGACACTTTGTAACATATTTTTTGTCATTTGTTTCCTGTGTGTTTGCCTCTTTTTCGGCGTCACTCGTCAGCGACTCAACTTCTTCGCCCCCCACCCCCGCCCCGTTCACAACCATGTGCTCTCGCCCTCATTGCATGTCACTTCACACACGCATCCCGCATATGCGCCTCTGTGTATGTGTGTGTGCGTTTTTGGCTGAAAATGTTACATTGTTTTTGGCACGCAAGGCGACACCGCGGCACTCGCACTCACACACACACACACACACAGACTGACACAAATGTGAAGAGCACACACTCACACACAGCTCTCGGTGTATCAATCAGTTAAAAAAGAAGATGATGAAGAAGAAGAAGCAATACTGCGTTTGTGTGTGGAGTTGCCACCACGTTGTTTTCATGACGCGCTGCCGTTGCCACTTTTGTTGTAATTTTATGGCAACATTTATAACATTTATTTGTATTTTTACGAGCTGAATTGTCTTTGTTGCTTTATTATTATGTCTCACTTGGGAATTTTATGAGTGCCATACACGCCGCCTCCACTACCCTCCCGCACCCACAACCCATAGACGACAGTCAAATGAATTTTTGAGTGCGGGGAGCAGCATTTTGTTTATCAAGTGGAAAAGCTCAAGAAATAAAATGGTCACCATCAATTGAATAAATCTGATTTGGCTGCTTAACAGATTAGTTGCTTACTTAATTTCCAAATTTCTTTAAAATGGTGTGGTTTTATGCTTATTACTAAAATTATTTTTGCTAAACTGTTGAAATGCAATTGCATTGCTAAGTAATATAAATAGATATTCATAAAATGGATATTTTCAATCTTAAGCACTATGGAGAATGTTTTGTTAAGGCTTGTTTTAAAGATGTCTAATTTTGCACTTGGTGTGGCCTCTTTGAGATAATATCGTTCATATTTCTAAGCGTAAATGAGATACTTTGTAACTCGAAACTCTTTCGTCTCGTACAATATTTTGCAGCAATCTAATATTAGAAAATATTTGTGCTCGCAGAGACAATAGATGTCCAGCAGCCGCAGCCCGTTTGCAACTCGACGAGCACTTTAGAAAATGAACAGAATTCCAATTGGGGAGCAGATAAAAAAGAGGCAACCGAGCAAAGTATTTTATAATAGCCTTGTAACAAAAGCGGGCCATTGTTTTCGTTTTGATTAAAAATTCTTATATATTGTGCATAAATTGTAATATTGTGCTATGCGCAGATAAAGGGACCTAGTTATGAAACGAATTATTCATTATTAAAAACACAAGAAAGAGGGAGAGAGAGCGGGAGCGAGCGAGGGGTGAGCTGACAATGAAGCCGCAAAAAAACTTGGCACTGCGAAAAAAAGAAACGTAGAAATACCGAAGCGAAAAATGCGAACGGAATGCAAAATTTTACAAGTGACGCGGTGTGAAGCAAGCGAATCTGGGACAAGGCGGGCAAAGCAAAGATTGAAGTGCCAGCAAATTTATGGAAAACACAATTTTCCTTTTCACATTTTGCGCTTCTCTTTTTTCTCGCATTTCAGCGCCAAAAGCAAATTGAATAAAATACAAAGGCAACGGCAACGGCGAGACCAAATGCAAAAGTTGCCGGCCTCCTGGCAAGGAAGTGAAGTTATAGCACGTCTGCTTTGTCTACTGAATAGTCCTTGCATAATTTGCGAGTGACAATGGCCAGGACGAATAATGTCGGACGAAGGCAGGGAGTGCAGTCGGGGGAATGCTGCGGAATTAGTTTGTTAAACAGGCAAATGTTTCGCTATCGGTGAAACGGCAAGTTATAACAATGAATTGAACAAAATCAGCACAATAAATAAAACCTAATGAGTTTTCCCAACAAAAAGTTAATATCTCTCTCCGTCTCTCTGTGTGAATCATAGTGAAAATCTGTGTGGAAAAGGAGGCGGTGAAGTGGAGAAGCGAACTGGGATTTGTATTCAGACTGCAACTAGTTTCAGCTGGTTTGTTTAATATCAAATATCTTCAAACAACTGCAATTTAAATGTTTGAATTGCATTGAATATGTTAGATAAATAACTTTGTAGATTCGTTTCCGACAAGTGTTAAATCATATGTTTATTTAAAACATAAAATATAAATGAGCAATTACTAAACTTTCTGGCGTCCATCTAGGTTTCATCTTATCTTATATTTAACCTCATATAACCAGTAAGTCTTAAAATACGGATATGTTGCAGACATAAGAATAAATGTGTATACAGTGATGAAAAATATTGTATTGCTTAGCACTAAATCAGTATCGATAATGCTTAGCACTACACCAGTATCGATATTATAAATAAAGCAAAATATCGATACAGATAGTGATAGCCACACATTGGAATAAGAAGCATATTTGGTTTTGACGAGCATACACTAAAAAACAATTGTAAGATCTATCTAACCCAAATATTCCACAATAAATTTGCATAGTTATACCACTAGGAACACACATATCAGCCATCCATTCACATTTGTCTGTGTAATAAAATTGGACATGAAACAATAAGTTGAGCTGGCAATAAAATGAATTTGCAATTTGTCCAATTATAATTAAATATAATAAAATGTCACTTATTAATGTTAATAATAGTAGAAATTCCTATTTAAAAACTCAAATTCTATAAAAATTAAAAATTAGACTCAAAACTAAACTGTGAACTCAAAGATACAAATATTTTTAGTTATTGGAACTTCTTAGATTTATTCCGCAAAAATGCAATTCAATAAAGTTACTATATATAAAATAGTTATCTAAACTTCATTTCGATTTTTGTGAATTCATTTTGGTCTAAACGTTATTCAAAATTGAAAATGTACTTTATTGCTGCACCAAGTAATGTGTGAGATACTGTAACTTCAATTAATTGTTCAAAGATTTATATATGTGTGTCATAATTGTTCAAATCGATAAAATATTAAACATTTGTTATAATAATTCATCTTCAAAACTTAGATTTTAAGTAGTCGCAGTTGGTCGAAACCTCAATAACATAAATTATATATATCCCCAAATTGTTGGCATCTCAGTGCAAACATTTCCTGCATCACATATCACAAAAGGACAAGGCACTTTCAATGAGTTGATCTCCATTAAAATGTAAAATTCAAATGGCATTGAAGTCTTTAAACCTTAAGAAGGAAATGTTTCTGCTTGTTCACTTGGTTTGCTTGTATCTTGAACACGCAGTGATTAGTTTAGTTAGTTCATAATTTAAACTCTCCCGCGTCGTTAAACAAGAATGACACTAATTACATGGAATTGCCTAGTGTGCAGTGTTCGCAATGTTATAGTGGCTTAAATTGTCATTTACTGAGCTTTAATGTGAGTTAAATTCGCATTAAGCATTTATTGTGTTTTAAAAATGCAACATGTCAAGCATTCCGCAAACAGTTGCACCCCAATCATGTTGCAGCTCATTGGAACAGATATGAACTCGCCCGCACTCATATATGCATTCTAGAGTTGCGGGCAGAGCTAACGACAACAACAGCAACGGCAATGGCAACGGCAACAAAATCAGCAAGTCCAACGACTACAGCAGCCATTCGCTGCATGCAACGTGTCATTTGGCATTTTGGCTAATAGTCCGCACATTGTTTCGCTACTGTTGCTAAACGAAATCCAAACAAAAACTACAAAAATAGCGGAAAAAAGCAAAACACTTATTTTCTCGCAAATAAAATAAAAGTAAGTGCATTGATGCTGAGTGCTTGGCTGGGGGATGGAGGACGGAGCATGGCGTAACGAGTTAAAACCGCGGTAATTTTGGTCAACATGCTGAATGAACTGTGAAATCAACTCGCTCAAATGTGACCAGCATGTGCGAATGTTCCCCCTCCCCTCGTCTCTGTGGGCGCATAACAACTAAAACCAAAAGCAAAACTAAAACTAAAACTAAAACTCAACTCGCAGGCAACTAAAAATCAGTTTGCACAAAATTACGTATACGCCGGGTGCAACGCTAAGCGAGAATTAACATTTAGCTGGTGTATAATGACGCCTGGTTTTAGTTCAGTGGCAACAATTGGAAGAGGGGGCGTCGTCCAAACACAATACCGGCAACGTGTGTCTGCGCCACATACATATGTGTATTTATATTTTCGCTTGAAACGCACATTTTGCAAATCGTTTCGGTATTTTTATTTGACATGTGCTCCGCTCTGCATTAAGCACTAATTCAGCAATTATGTGGGTATATTACAAAGGATTTGTGGAAACGATCGGATAAATAGTACATAAAACACGACAGAAACGCAAACAAACTATGTGAAATATTGTGAATTAAGCCAATAAGCACTGGATTTGAAATGCGTTCAATTTGCACCATCAGTTTTGTATATGCAGAGGTTAGTTTACGCATAGAGATTTGCAGAACTAGTCTAAATAAATGGAAAGTGCGATACTGCAATAGATTATTATAAACTAAAGAAAATATACTCGCAATTTGTATTAATTTAGTTCTCCTCCTTATGATTCATTCCATTTAAATACACTCTAGATAATTTGTAGTCTAAAATTCTAATTAAAATTATTTTTATAAGTAATTCCGTTCTAAAAATGTTGTTAAATAGAATAAAGTAAATTATTTGATAATGGTTACAAAATATATTTTACAAATAGTTGGATAGTTAATTACAACAAGTGAGAATTTAAAACAAACATATGTGAAATTTTCATCGCCTTAATTTAGTTCCAATTAAAATATTGATACCTGAAACCCAGCGAATACTAAAATACAGGCAATTTAAAAGAGATCATATCAAACTACATTCCTATCATTTCATTGGAAAAGCAGCAGTCCAGCTTTGTTTTTCTACTACGCATGCATACACACAATCATACCTGCATATGTGTATGCATGCGTACGAATATACGAGAAGACTTGTTCATGTTGTTGTTTTTCCACGCCACTTGCACTTACTTTGTGCATGTTAAACTTCTTTTGTTTATCACAACGCTATTTTTATCTGATTTCTACCATCTTTTGGATTTCGGTTCATATTATTAATATCTACATATTGCATTTTAAATTATATTTCTTGCTCTAACGATTCCAGATTTCCATGCGGTTTGTGGGCAAGGGGAAGTGCGGGGGAGGAAAAAACATAAACTTGATCTATGTAGTTGCATATTACACCTAAATCCAAAGTTTGGTTACTCTAGCTCTTACCATCTCTGTGATCTAGGTGTTCATATGGACAGACGGACAGACAGACAGACGGACATGGCTAAATCGATTTTATTTTCGATTCTGAACATTTTGGTTGTTGCAACATATGGTCTGCAACGTCTTCTTCAACCTGTTACATACATTCGAACGATCTTAATATAAAGTACATGGTATACAAATATTGCGAAGCTTCATATATGGAGGACTTAGAATACGCATAGACATCTGCAGAACAAGTCAAAATAAATGCAAAATGTGTATCGAGACCATTATTATTAAGGAATTGCAGACTGAAAATAATTAATTTTTAATCAAGAAAATCAACTCGTACTTTGTTCTAAGTAAAATATGTTTAGCAATTTAAATATGCTCTAATTATAATTTAGTTTTCATGCAAAATATTTGTATACGAGTAATTTATAAGAGAGAGATTTGTTGATGGTCATCAAATGTATTTTTTTTTATATTTGGAGAATTATTCAATACGATATTCTCCACGCAGTCCAATTAACCTTAATATGTAGTTTCATCTAAATAACAAAAAGTTATTACCAAAGTTAATGACAAGAATATTACGAGTTAAGCCAATGAACACTGAGTTTGAAATGAGTTAAAACTTATCTATAATCTTGAGAATTTGTTGTGCAAAGTTATAATTTAAAATTTAGTTGTGAGAAATTCCCTATATACAAAAATGTGTTAAATAATATAAAGTTGAGTGAATTGATAAAGGTAAAAAATATATTGTTTTAATAGTTGGAGAAGTATTGAAAGATATTTTCAAAGCAGTCCAATAATGAGTAGTAGTTTGATCCAAACAAGTTATTAGCAAAGTTAATGACAAAATATTGCCAATTTGTACCACCAGTTTCGAATATGGAGCACTTAGGCTATGCTTCTGCAGAGCTAGTAAAGATATATACGATTCGAGACCATTATTATTGATGGAATTGCAGTCTGCAAATACAATATTTTAAAAATAAGAAACTCAACTCGCAATTCATCTTAATTTTAGCTCTATTTTATGATTCGTTTAATTTAAACATAATCTATATAATTTGCTTAAAATATTTGTATAAAATTCCGTTTTAAAAGTGTTGTTAAATAACATAAAGTGATTGATTTGATAATGGCTTTAAACTGTGTTTTTTCTAATAGCTGAAATATAAATATTCAATGATATTCTCAACGTAATTCAACTAAGTGACGACGAGTTATTTGCAAAGTTCAAGAAAGAAAATCTGCAGAACTTATTTTAAGAATATATTTTAGTATGAATTGAAAAATATGCTGGGCCATTGTTGTGCAAAGAGAGTTGTGAATGTGCTGAAAGCTAAGAACTTTTCTTTTGGGCACTGCTTAAATGATTTACTTGTTTTCAAATAATTCAGAATTCCAGCTTAACTAACAGATAGTTGGCTGAAATGTTAAGTAATTATTCGACCAACCTGGTAGAAATAGTCTCCTTGACAAGACTAAGAAGTAAGTGGCAACAAGTTATTAGCAAAGTAATGACAAAAAATAAGATCTATTCATTCCAAGAAAATAACTATGGGATCAATTGAAAAATACGGTAAATATACGGTGGTAATATGGTGAAAGCTAAGAGCTTTTATTGTTGGCACTGATTAAATTTTGTTTGTTGACAATAGTGCTCACAAATAGGTAAGTTCACCAGATTTTTGTTAGTTGGCCGTAATATTAAACAATTATGCATCTGATAACTGAAGTTTTATTCGCAAGAATGGAATGTGAAACAACGGCAGTCAACCTGGCTAAAATAGCAGCAGGTTATTGGCAAAGTAATGACAGAAAATCAGAACTTTTCTGGTATGGGATGAATTGAAAAATATGCAGGGTAGTTCATTTTGTCTGTTATGCAGAAATGGCAGTGAATGAACAACTAATTTTTATTTTTGTCACAGATTTCATTGATGATATACAGTATTGCTCGCAAAGATGAAAGTTTCCTAGATTTCTAGTTATTTAGTTAGTTGGCAGGATTGCTAAGTAGTTTTGCGACTGATTTACTGAGGTTTAATTCGCATGAATGGAGAGACAGAGAAACAATGGTAGCCAACCTGCCAGAAATAGTCTCGTTGACAAGAGCTGTTATATCATTTTTTGTAATTGAAAAGCAACTACCGAAGCATTTAGCAACTCTCAATTGCTTGCGGTAAAGTTGTCAACATTTTTAACTGGCAGAAACTTTTGAGTGGTTTCCGCTTTAAATGAGAAATCATTTGGCACTTAAAGTTTCAAGCTGTTTCTCATTCTGCAGCAGTTGCAACGCAAAGCAAATGTCCCGCAGCCATGGCTGCTGCTGCTGTTGCTGCTGCTGTTGCTGTTCAGGGTTGTCACCTTTAACCCGTTAGCGCCTCAGAAATCCCAAAGCGAAATCACGAATTCCACACGAGCTGCCTTCAATGATTGCGAAGCACACAAATTAAATAGAAGTTAAGAGGAAAATATAGCCTTCAGCTGGCACGCTGCATGCGGCATGCTGCATGCAACACACACTGGTATTATTAAATTTTCATGCAGCTTTGCTGATAATCCAGCGCAAGAAACAAACGAAACCCAAAGTGCAACTGCACGGCAACAAATTGAATAACGGAGCGAGCGCTCCTCGGGAGACTACGCCATGGCTGCTGATGATGATGATGACGCTGATGAGGAGGACGAGCTGCCAAGCTGCCAAGCCAATCCCAGCTTCCTTCGCTGCTTCCAATCCCAGGGAGCAGCTCAGACATCGCATATGTGTCCCCGAGGTGGCTCGCCTCGGGCACTGGCTGCGACTTTGGCTTTGCGTCCTTGCAATCTTGCAGCCTGGCCGTGGCCATCGAAGAGATTTGCTGCTCGTTATTTACACTACGTACACACGTATTGTGTGTATTGTGCGTGGTGGGTGTCCAGTGTGGGCGCGGGGCTGCTGGCGAGTATTCATCAGGGCATTTCTGCCGTCTGCTTGTAAATTTCAATTTGAGTGCCGTGCGAGCCTTTGAAGGGAGCTTAAAACCAACATAAATCATACTTAGCACCCTGAACTGCTGCACAGCCCGGCTCAGCGCAGCTCAGTTGAGTTTTGCTCGCCGTTCGCTCGGTATGCTAGCAACGTGGCCGGCAAACATTTCTTGGCAGCGCGTCCGAGAACTTGGCTCCGCTTTTTGGCTGCTCGCTAAGAAAATGCTCGTAAACATTTTCACTTTAGTCACGCGCCGTTTGCAAGTTTCCTAATGAATTATGCGCTGTTGCTACTGTTGCTGTTGCCGTTGCCGTTGCCGTCATTGGAGGTGTTGCTCCATGGCTACGAATACTTCCAAGGCTGCTCTCTGCTCCTGCCTGAATACAAACTAAAGTTGGCATTTTATACTCGAATTTTTCTTTACGACGCAGAAGAGGAATGATGATGTTAATGAACTATAAACATTGCAAAATAGTTCAATTTCTGCTTGAGCGCGAGATGCATTTGCATTTGACGAGGAGTAATAAAAGCATCGCAAATTAAGTTGTTGCCGCAAGGAGCAAGGAGCCTAATTGGTGGTTTGATTTAGCATTTCACTGAATTGATTTGACTTTTTTCCTGAGAATAGTTTCTAAAAGAAGGCTGCTGAGCAATGCAGTACAAATTAAGTTCTTTATTAAGAACTTAATGATTCAACATAGTCACATATCAAAAAGTCTCTTGGAAGTGTTTTGTACTTATACGCTCTCTGTATCTGTCAGTTGTGACAGCATAACCGCAGAGCATGAAGTCAACTTGGAGTGTAACTATGCAGCAAGAATGACAGCTGCTGCCACATTTAACAGCAGCGGCAGCAACAATAACTTAACCCACATAAAACTCAACAAAACGTAACGAAGCTGCGGCTGTAGATGTTTCACACCGTTGCTTGCTATAGCGCATATACAAGTAGTATTCTTATTCGAGTGACCCGTGGAGTAAGGTGACTATGAGCTGTGGCTGCTATTAGGAGTGCGGTGTGCGACAGTTACAACATCAGAGCAACTGATAAGAGCTGCAACCAATCGTAAAATCAAAGTGTCTGCACTTAGAGCACATGTGTTGCCCTTCGACTGCCTCTGTCTATGTGTGTGTGGCCATTAAAGTCTTGCCCTCATCGGGGAGAGGGCAGCGCCATTTGCTTTGGTTTATCAACAGCTCAGCAGATTTTGGTGCGGAATGTGGCAGAGTCGTCGGTCGGTCGCAGCATATGGCGAGTGCAATGGTGGCGAATAAAAATAGATATTCCCATTAAAAAGATTATTAGCCACCGGAGTAGAGGATTACTAGGAGTAGTTGAATAATTGATTGTGGCTGACTGTGTACACAAAATCCAAGTAGAATCTCTTCTATCTATATTCAGCATGCTTTAAGATGTATAAATTCAATGATAACATGTATCAATTCTTAAAATGTAATTAATAAATCGATAGACCAAAGTTATAAGCTTGGCATGCTAACAGTATGCTACAATGTTTAAAATTAAGGTAGATCAGAAGAGTGTTGTGAATAAGCCACACATCATGATAGAGAACTTATCAAAGTCTGTGATACAGATAATTAATATTCTGTTATCATTAGCTTAATAAATAGCAACTTTATTAGGGCAAGCGCATGCTTACATATCAAATTAAATTGTTTTTTGTTCTATACGTCAAGTCGCGTTTTATATGAGCAGGAATTTCGTTAACTTTCTCCTACTTGCCCCGTCTTCAATTCTCTTGCACAACTGAACCTATCACAATCGCTTTAGTCACAGCGCAGGCCACAGTTCCACACTGCCGGCCTGCTTCGCGTGGCCTGCTTCGTGCCTCCACTCGCATCGCTGCCATGGAGACAATGTGCTGAAGTGGACTGTACATGCATTGTCCAGCTATTTCAGCGAAGCTGTCGCCCCCTGTTGGCGCCTTTGTGTGGCCTCGCATTGCAACAGCCAGCTCTGCGTGGGGGAGAGCAACAACTTTTGACTAAGTAAGTAACAGCGGCAACAATAAACCGCCAAGTTGGCCAAACAGAAGCGCAGGACACGTGCCGGGACTTGCTGTTGCTGCCGCTGTTGCTGCCGGCACAGCTGCTTGCTTATCGCTTATCTTAGTTCATACTTCCCCATTCCTCTCTTGCGCCGCTCTGCCACACAGCTGAGTCATTTCTGCCCCTCTTTCAAATGACGCGAGGCAATACAAAAGCTGCTTATACTTGTCCTAGTGCTCGTATGGTGCACGCAGTTCTTTGTCAGCCTCGCGACGCCGAAAACTATACTACATTTATGGCGTAAATACCAAGTTGAGGGGTATATCTGTGCTTACTGAATGTTGGCCATTCTAACATATAAACCGAATGCAACCACAAGAATGTGCACCAATAAAAGGGCTAACTGTTGACGAAGTATTATCAAATAAGAAAATCAAAATTAAGTTAAATAGATACAGAAATAAACCAAAATTAAATTAATAAAAATAAAATTAAATGAAAGAAAATTAGATAAGAAATTAAATGAAACAAAATAAAATAAAAAGAAAAATAAAAATAAATAAAATTATATAAAATAAAATAATTAAAATAAATAAAAAATAATAAAAAAATAAAATAATTGAAGTAAAATAAAAGAAAAAAGAAATACAAAACAAATAAAAAGTGAAAAAAAATAATATGAAATAAAAGAGAATTGAGTACACAAATATTAAATAAAAGAATATAAAAGAAAAGAAAATAAAAATAAATACTTTAAAACAAAATACAAAAATTAAATGATTTAAAAATAAAATAAAGGATTGTAAAAGAAAAGAAAATAATTTAAAACAACAGCAAATAAGAGCGTAGCTATTTTTGTTATAATAAGTAAAGTAAGAATTAGTTTTTAGTATCAGGGATTGCTGCGGCTGGGTATTTCCTAGTTGCATGATCTCCCAGTGGAAGGTATTAGTTCTTTCTTTGGCAATTGTGGCCGCCATGTTGTTGTCTTCCATAGCAGCAGCTGTTACTGGTTGCTATTTAAGTGAGGAGTTCCCGGCGTGTGTCTGTGTGTGAAATATACTAGCATCTTTAGTAAACGTTTAGATTCTTTTAATAGCTAGCTTGCGCAAACACACAAACAAACACACACACACACAGCCACATGCGATTTTCACTACCTATATACGTGGAGAGACGTTGCCACGTGTTTGTTATCATCTCTCTTTTATTCTCGGCGATTGCGCTGCTCTGGCCAGACATTTCTTTAATTATCCAATTACAAAGGACAGCGAAAAGCGAAGTAGAAAAAAACAAGTGGTTGCCAGACATTTAATGTCCTTGCACATTTCTTTTAGGACCGTGCACTTAAGGAATCTTTGTGTCGTCGTAGCATGTACAATTCCCGGCGAGTGTTTATGTACAGGATTAGTCGAATGGAGTACTCCATTGAGAGCATGATTGGGTGGACAGCTACTCAACTGCTTGGCGACTTGCAATAGTTGGCTTTTTGCTGTCGGAGTGCGTAAAGTGGATTTCAATAAGCGATAAATTTACATTTGTTTACAGGTCATAAACTCAAGCTGGCTAATGAATGAGCCTCAAATCCGAATTAGTTCTCGACCACAATCGTCTTCATCAGCACGAGCCGCCTGAACATATGGCAGGCGGCCAGGCTGGCAGCAGCTCGTTAAACTCTTATGCCATCACATCGTAATATACTGTGCAACAGGAGCAACGGGAGCAACAGGAGCTGGGGAAGTGGCAGCAACATCCGAGCCGAGAGTATCGAGAGAATTTAATGCCGTAAATTGACTGCGTGAAATGAGGTTAATGCTCAATAATGCATGCGAGTAAATGCTGAAAGCCGACTGAGCTTGGAGCCAGCCAGCAGTCAATAGTCAACAGCAACGCAGCCTGAACTCTGCCCCCCCCCCCTTCTTCCCCTCCTGGACACGGCCCCAGCTTCCCGGATACACAGCATGCGCCTGTGATCCTTTGACAGCTGCACTTGCCGCTGCAACTTGCTGCCGTGCTCGATTGGTGGGCGGGAGTTATCGATGCATTGACACAAATGTTTGCAGCCCACATTTTTACAGCGCACACTCGCAAACCATATGCAAACACAAAAAATATATACAACTTGCCATGCACGTGGGCACATTGAATGCACATCCTCGGTGCACAGGATTTTCGTGTCAATTGCATTCGCGTCGCGCCTCTACAGTGGGGAGCAATTCCATAAATTCCATAGATATTATACGAGTATTTAAGAAACGTATTGATATTTCAGGTTTTTATAAAAATATTAAAACGAAGAATGTCGCAGTCACAGCGAAGAACTTCGAATTGTTATTTTATAAATATGAAAACAAACATTTTTCCATATGCCTACATATAATATGATGTCATTATGCGATTGATTTTCCATTTATTAATATTTAAATTTTTAAATTCACTCATACTTTTTTATGAAAATATTAAGCTGAAGAATTTTAAAATATATACGAAAAATGTTTAAGTTGCAGCTAAAAATTGATATTATATTATATTTATATTAAAACTATAAATACAACAATAATTTCATATGTCATATCATTATCAAAGTGTTATGTGTATCTATGGATTATTTAGATTTTTTTGGAAATATTAAGCCAAAAAATGTTCAAACTTTTAGGGAAAATGTACAAGTTATATCTAAGAATATATAAATGTTAGATATAAATATATATTAAAATAAAATCGTAGAAATAAGAGATCCTTAGTCAAGAGTGCTCGATTATTAGTTTAGAGTTTTTCCAATTAATATGTTTTATAATTCGAAATATTTCAAATGAACTTGTTCCAAAAATTTAAATTGTTCTGAAAATGGTTTCAATATTAAAAAAATATTTTATTTTACTCATCCGTATTCAAACAATAATTTGTAACTCAAGCTTTACCTTTAAATTTAGCGGAGATATCATATAAATTCTATTGTTTATTTGAGATTATTTAAATGAAAACGTTTTAAATACTAATAACAGACATTGAAGACACAAAATGACTTGAATTTAAGCATTTATGATAAGCCATATTACCGTAATGTGTTTTATTGTTTAATATAAATGTTCCTAAGAATGAATTTAAATTTTTTGTAGCGAATTTTTGATTTGATTGCGTTTAGAAATACAACTCAGAGTCCATAAGTAAGCAAGCGTTAAAAATTTCTCCGCCTTCATTAATTAAGTAGATGATTAATTACATTTCATTAGCTTTGGACCTAGAAATTATATATATATTTTGTATGAAGATTTAGTTTGTGATCTCTGTGTTCAATAAATGTTGTGTCTGATAAATGTTTCTATATTGGGTTCAGCTTGGAAAAGTTGCAGACCAGTGTGCGTGTGACTTGCGAGTTTCGCAGGAGCAACGACAAAGGCGCCGATAAAGGTAAATCATGAAAAATGATTAATATAGCAGCTTAAAATTGCATTAACACTGCAAATTTATATCGGAGCTTTAGTCGAGGCGACTGGCCGTGCGGTTGCAAGTGTTAAGGACAGAGATATTATACAATTTGTATGCCAGGACGAGCCCGCAGGCTGCAGCCAGTGTGCGCTGACGTAACGATACGAGTATGTATGTGCGTGTTTGCGGATTAGAGACGACATAATGTCCTGCAAATTGTGCACATTTTTCAATTTAATGAGGTGCTTATTTTAAATTTCCACATGCATGCACAAGCAGGCAATAGAGACGCGTCGCATGACCAGAAAGCAGAGTGACGAGGCCAAGCAAGGGGTTGTCGCTGTCCGGCATGGCTATTAAAATGCTAAATCGTTGCTGGCCAGCGCAGCCTGCAGACGGTGCCTATAAATAGCTTCATTTCTTACCAGATTACTCATACGCCGCGTACTGCAGTCGCCGTCGCTCTATCAGTGCCTGGCTAACTCATCATTATGCGCAAAGTGAGCAATGCATACTTTAGAGCTTGTCTGCTGCTAATTCCACACTCCTCCGTGCAATCAACAACCGCATGCAGTGCATGTTGTGCCCTGAAATTGTGAAGGGATTCTCAGGAGTCAGCGTTGCCTCGAGCAATTGATTCGTGAACAGAGAAAACTTAAAGTGACTTGGACTCAACTAACTTTTCTTCAATAGCTATGAATGCTTATATTTTCACTTTGTTCGGCTGTCGTTTGCGTTGCAGTTCAGCGGCCTCGACAAAAACGCAGGCGTTAAACAAATATGTTAATGCAAGTTTTGCCCCGAAATTATGACACTGAAATTGAGAACAGATTCTTAGGGGTCATTGTTTCCTCAAGCCTGAGCAATTGATACGTGAACAGCGGAAGACTAAAGTGAGTTGGGTGCAACTTTTCCATCAATTCACTTTTTAAACGCCCGATAGTTGTTAATAGCAATATTTTCACTTTGTTGAGCAGTCGATCTTATTGCAGTTGAGCTTGTCTCAACTGAAACGCCGACGGTCAACAATGTGTTAATGCCTCCTTGTTGCCTCAAGCCTGAGCAATTAATATGTGAACACGGGGAAGCCTGGACTCTTTTTTATCATGCTTGGAATTCACTTTTTAAATGCCCAATAGCTGTGCATGGCAATAATTCCTCTTTGTTGGACTTATTGCAGTTGAGCTGCGTTTCAAAAACCTCAACAAAAACGCAGACGGTCAACAATGTGTTAATGAGTATAACAACAGCACGTGCAATAATACCAGGCCACACTTTAATGTATGTGCGTCTTGTTGGCGTATTTTTTACAGACAGGCTCGCCACAGTGCGTATGCGTAATTTCGCACTTGTACTGCTCGCTGTGGCCGCTGTGTTTGCAACAGACTTTTATTTCGGCAGCTTTATGGCTGCAGTGCTACACACTCCAGCTGGCTCGTTAGCTGGCTAGGTGGCGTCGGGTAAAAAATTAAATTAAAATTTTAATTAAAACAAGCACTTGTCTCTGCAGTCGTCATTATCTTTTGCATGCCACATGCCTCACATGACACGACGCCCAACTTTAAGCCATCAACTTTAATGAGCGATGCTCCTGCTCTCGCTTTATGTCTCTTAAAACCTTCCAGCGTTGACTGCTCCCAGACCCGTCAGCCACTCAAATGTCAACTAGACAAAACTTTTTGATAGAGTTTTACTTAAATCAAGAAATGCAACTGCGATACGATGTGACTGAGACAGAGATGAAGATGGAGGCGAAGATGGAGACGGAGACTGAGACTGAAACTGTGGCTCCCAGCATTGTCTGTCTTTTGCCTGCCATTTCACATTGTGCCGCGGCAAAGAGAGAAAGCTGTAGAGAGGTGAGAGGTGTAGGTGAGAGCGCAGTTTTTCTATGCCTGGCTGGCAGTCTGTAACTTTGTAGTGTTGCGAGTGCGAAATGAGCTGAAAAGGTAATTTATAAAAGTAGCAGAACGGCAAAAGAAACAGTGCGATGTGAGCACATAGCAAGCATTTCGAGTTCTCGTAGCCTGGCCCCAATTCTCGACTTTTACGTGTCCTCAAAATCAGAAGTTGTAGCGGCAAAACCCCTATAAATAATTACAAAGTATTTCACTTGATAATTTACGACAAATCAAACAGCCAGGAGAAATTTGCCCGATATTTTGTAGTGAGATTTGAATTAAAGATATTATTATTCATTATTTGAGTATTTGAGCAACATTAGTGTTTTTAATAGTTTTAAATTCAGTTTCTTGTGGTGATGATATTAAATTTGTAGTAATGCATTGCAGACTATTCAGCTGCTCGTCGAAGTAAACCACATTGTGTAATTTGAATTTAGTTTGATAGACAAGTTTCAAAACTTTTACATTCGTTTTCCGACCATTGAGCAATCTGCTCTCATTCACCACAATTTCATACACAAGATAACCAAAATTTGCTATAGATTTGGAGATGAACCGAAGGATGAAGATCATGCTCTCTTCAGGAGTTGTGCAGGAAATGAAGAGTAAGACACTAAGACTTAAGGCACTGGCGGCGAAGCTAATACAAAAAGGGAAAGTAAAAGGGTTTTCGAGGCTCGCTACGAAATCGTTAAATTCCCTCAAATCATCCCTCTTGCGTTGGACTGCTCTGAACACTTCTCGACGATGATCCAACTACAAGCTGCAGCCGAACGCAGATCTTTCATTTAAAGATAGCAAGTGATAAGCTAAACATAAGATTTACAAAGAGCATTTTAATGATTAATGAGCCCATGCAACAAGTATTATGTACAATGGTGTCTTGGTAATCCTGCTTGTAAATCAATTGTCGGCACTCAGCGAAAACATTCGCCACAAACTTCTGGTTCGACATTGTCGACACAAAGAAAATTCTGATCAAAAGTAGCCCTATCAATTATAATGAAAAACTATGCTGATTTAATTCCTGCGGCACTTAGATATTGTTGAAGAAGCGTCTGAGCAAATTGTTGAAGTCGTTTCTGAAGAAGAAGCCTTTTTAAGAGCAAATGTGAAAGATTCACTGCTATGCAAATGATAATATGGAATGAGGTGCTTGCAAATTTCATGTATTGTGAGATTTTTCCATTATTTAAAGCCTCAATGGTTCTTTAAGAGTGTTTAGCTCACTGTGCCAGAAGTACACTCGTGAATCATTACCATTATCCTAATGATAATAATATTAATGATTATCGCCGACATGCGAAGCTGCTAATGGGGCACAGCACAGCGACTTGGGAGACTCACGCACAGCAGGAGGCCCGAAATCGTAAGAATTATATCGACCTCCTACAGGCGCAAGCAGCAAGCTAATAAATTAAATTTCAATAAATTTATGTTACAGCTGTAAAGTGGTTCAATGGAACGAACGTGGAGCAGTTACTATACATTGCCAGGTCAACCTCAAGAGACGCTGTTGAAATAATCAATGCGCCAAGATTTATATAAAAGATAATCACATTAAGTATTGGCAGCAGGCAAAAGAAGAGCACCAAATACAAGCCGCGCCGTATAGAGAAAAAGAATTGTTGCCACACACAACGTGCAGCGTTCGACAATAAAGTAAAACAAATGCGAAAAAGAAAATAACAATAAATAATTGAATTGATTTTTCCACTTGTCATGTGCTTAGCAGATTTCTCTCTTCCTTTGTTTTCGCTTGCCAATTTCTGGCCAGCGAGATGAAAATTGAAAATTGAATATTTCCGGCGACACAATGGAAGCGAGTGCAGTTTTCTTTCCTTCTCCTCTCTTTTCAAATGCCCACAGTGCCCAGCGTTGCTCCATGTTTGTGCGCTCTGCACTGAAAATTGCATTGCTGAGCTGAAGATTTGGAACGTGGAAAACGGAAACGGAAATAAGCCAAGCACCTTACTATTCACAGTGCTCGAGAGCGTAAGATTTGCGTTGTAGACCATCTGCAAATGGCTTTCGGAATGACTTTCCATTAATGCCACCACCCACAAGCCACACCAAAAGCTTGTGCACTTTCCCGATCTTCAATTTGGCATTAATATGCATTCAATATGAACAACAGTAGTGCTATTCAAGTCTGTCATAATCTAACGTTTCGAGTTACGTGTCAATAGTAGTTAGTACACATAACAACATTGTACTGTCGCTATGTTAAACCAAGAAATTTTACAGTGAATTTAATAAAGATACAGTGCGATGCTATTATAGAAAATATTACTATTCAAACTTTTTTGTAACATAAAGAATATTGGAATAATTTCATATGATCATTCGATAATAATTAAGTACAGGCATCTATCTATATAAAATTGCTAATTAAGTGTCAATAGTAATTAAACTCTATAACACTATCGAACTGTTTCTTTGTTAAATTGAAAACTCTTTTATAACACAGAATTCACAAGCTAAATTTTCGAGTAAAGTTCATATCTGTAGTGAAATTTATATTGCCACAAGGGCTCAGTTTTGCTCAGACATTTTTTCCTGTGTGTCTCTTCGCTTTGGATTGAATTAAGCACTCGAATATTACATATATTAGACTCAATTAATATACTCAATTTATTGCAACATGAATTCTAAAATAATTCGCAATATAATTTACTTCTGTGTAATTTCACATGGATGTTATTGCCAATGAATACTTGAACAATTTCAAAGAGATATATTTTAAATATAAACATTAAGAAACGTAAAAATTTCAAAGTACCGTTGCAATAAAAATTAAATGTCTAAAGACATTTCCTCTCTAAACTCTTATGAGCCGGATTTACAGGTATTTATAGGACCGCAAATAAGAGTTATGAATTTGAAAAAATTGAAGACCCACAAGTTCTTTGAGGACGGCAGAGAAAACGCTTATGTTATTTTTAATCGACAAATTTAAGAATAAAATTAAACTTGAACCTTACCTTTAATTTTCAATTTTTTAAATATGAATTTCTATGATACAAATTGAACAATAACTTTTACTTGTAGCTTTTATTATTTGAATTTAATTTAAGACTTAAATATAATCTTTTGCCCAAAATACAAAAAATAGTTGTTCATATTTTGGATTCTAATTATAATAATTACAGTCGCTGCTAAAGATCATTTCAATTATCATTCGATGCGCATAAATTCGCCGGGATGTTGAAGTGTGCACACTCGATAACACGAAAAGCACCGCAAAGTCGCATGTTTACACTTCCTCTTCCCCCTCAACTGCTTCTCCTGGTCGTGGTCGCTCTGCATTCCAGTTGAGTTCGACTCGAAAGCCACTCGAACCGGAGCCGGGGCAGCGGTGGCCACAGCTGCGCTTGTCGCTTGTAATCCTATCGTCCGCTTGCTGCACTTGTAATACGGCTTAAAAGGGGAACTCCATTTTATAGCGCCGCATCTGGGCTCTTATTTTCCCCCTCCCCCCGCTCTTTTTCGAGCACTTTTCGCGCGTATTTTGAATACATTTTTGAATCAGTGTCGAGGCTATTTACTTTTTATGCCACTTTTTGCCTCGGCTTCAGCTGCAGCTCCAGCTTCGGCTCTGGCTCTGGCTCAGTCCCGTTGTCGTTGTGTTTTATGCGATTTGTGTACTTCCGGCTTAGTGCCTGCGCTTGGGACATGTCCATGTGTGGTCCTCCCAGCGCCATTCTCAATCCCAGCCCAATCTCCTGCCCATTCTGCGGACAGCGGCCACTCTCTGTGCTCTCTTTGCTCTCTTTACTCGCCTCTTTTTAATTGCATGCAGCGCTCAAATAGGATTTGTGCATTGTTTTCTGTGGCGGATTTTATATACATTCCCGCTCGACTTCACATTTCACATTTTTTCCACTCGCTCCCTTTTTTGTTATTTTGTTTTTTGCTGCACATGAAATCTCAGTGCTGCACTTTTTTCAGCAGCCAGCCCTTTTGGTCGCATTTTAATGTCAGTTTAATTCAATACCCTGGCGAGTTTCTAATGCGCTCGAGCAGGGAATAGGGAAGCGGGGTTGCATTGTTGCCTGGCTGTCTGGTTGCCTGGTTGCAGGTTGCAGGCGGCGCTTTTGTTGCAACTGTAATTAAATTGTGGCCAAAGTGCGGCCAGCTTGCCGCGTTTCTGTTGTCTGTCATTTTTATGTGTTTAGTCAATTTGAATGCAACTCCGTGTGTTGGATTAGCGTGGCTCCAGTCCAATTTGTGGTGAACTCTCTCTCTCTCTCTCTCGCTTTATCTCTGGCGGCGCAGTGCAAAAAATGTGGATAATGACAATGAATACGCGTCGTCGGCAGTGGGAGTGCAGCGAGTAACTGGCTTAAAGGACAAATGAAAGTCGGAGAAGCGCAATGAGAATTGAAATCCAATAAGAAAGCAACAATAAATCAAATTTAAATTTAATTAAAAGCCGACACGCCTCGCTGCGGTTGCCGACACGAGCGACAGTTGGCCACGATTTCATTCTCGTTCTCCACTCTACTCCACGCTGCTGTGGCTGCAGCTGTGGTCTGAAGGACTTTGTGCGCAACGCTGCTGTTTGTCTTTGAGCATGCACACCTGGCCGCGCGTTTAGTGGGCGTGTCTGCCTCAATTATGAGCAACACGCTGTGCGAAATAATTTCACTTGTAAATATTTAAAATGTCGACGGCAACAGAGACAGCGGCGTAGGAGACAAAGAGCGGGAGGCAACGTGGCGACCGGGCCGCGGGCAAACTCATTTGTTTGCAAAAACAAAACACACTCACACACGCGCTCGTAATGTATACGGGGATATGTAAATATGTACACATGTTGACAAAACAGCCCAAGGAGATGCTCTGGGAAAAGAAAATAACTTGAATAATGTGTACAAATACTCCTCGCATGTGTGTGTGTAATTACAAAGCACACAATACACAACACACACACGCACACACAGTGAGCATGAAAATGTCTGCATAAATATTTATTGTATGTTCAATTGCATTGCCTGCGGCAAAGGGGCGACTTGGTGATGGGGTGATGGGGGCAACGGCCCGTCCACCAGGTCGAATGAGTGATTTTTGCTTTGATTCATATAAATCACACAACAGGACAGGACAATGGCCATCACACACACGCACACGCAGACACGCTCAAATGGCCAGCTTATTGTGGTCGACATGCCTGCGGTCAGTCTGTTACATAAACGTTATTATTTTTCTATAATATAATTTATTGCCCAATTTGATGCAATTTAAATCAATTTCGACAACAAATTATGTTTCGCAGTAATTGTGAACAAAGTGCAATATATTACGCCACATTGTCAGTAATCCAAGTGTAACATGGAAACACATCAATTTCAATTGCCCGCGAAAATAGCGATATCAGCCTATAAATAATGCAAAGTCCGATTATTTGTTAAAACCATTAAAGACTTGCCAAAATTTCGTCGCTTTAAAGTGAAATTCATCACATTCGACATATTGATGGTAAAGAGATAATGAGTAGCTTTTAAAAATACTTATTATTTCCTTTTGGTGCAGAAATAATACACTAGCCTGCTATCGATAGTTTTACACTCAAAAGATTATGAATGGCTTTAAAGATCCTTTCATCATTTAGACCCAAATTGAATACCAGTTAAATTTAGCATAACAGTATACTACATAATTATGATTTTATACCAAATTGGTGGAGCAATAAAATAAAACAATTTATTTTATTACAATTCATCGCGAAAGAAATAGAGAGAGAGAGAGAGAGAGGGAGATCCAACAGGGTAACCATCTTCTCTCTCTCTTGTAGCAGAAAGCACAGCTGTTTTCTTTTGCTTTTCGTTTTCACTAATAAAACATAGATTGGACTGCTGATCACAACTTTCTTTCACACCCTCTTCTCGTTCCGACAACAGATTCACATATCTGGTTCCGATTGCTACTTCACCCTGCTGGTTCCGACTGCTGATTTATACTGCTGATTCCGACAGCTGACTCCGATACCGATACCTGTTCACGCCGATTAATCGCCTATTCCATTGGTTGCTTATTATTGCCTCTACTGCCTTTGCCTTAAACCAATTTAAACTACAATATTCTGTAGGAAATTTTTCGAAATATTCGTTCCAGGCGTCTGTATACTCTATAAAAGAGCTGAGTGCCAACACGCGCTCTATTGTGATGAAAAAAGTGTGCCGTTGATTGTCATTAAATATTTAGCAGTTTTATGGCCATTCGCCACAGTGGCTGCTGGCATTTGGTGGCATTTGACGAGCTCACATGATCCGCGAAATAAATTTCCGTTGAATGTGCTTAATAAAATAAAAATGAAAGCGCAGGCACTTTGTTTTACGAAGGCATAAAGTTTACGCGGCGACTCGTGTGACGCTTCCAGTGTGATGCCAACACACACAAAGGAAAATTAAATAAGGCCGGTGAAAAAACAGAAGGCCAAGACGCCAACAGCACAACTAAGAGCACAGCAAGGTGACAGCAACAGCTACAGCTACAGATACAGATACAGAGATACAGATACAGGTAGATGTAGAAGTACAAGTGCAAACACAGCTACAGATGATGTATAAAAACGTCAACGGCGACAAGGAAAAGTTGTAAGTGTCAGTTCAAAAAGCAGTGGCGCTGCTCTATGGAAAGGGGCACAGAAAGGCAGGGGGTGACAGGGTAACAGCATCAGTGAGGGGCGTCAAAACATAAAAAAAAACATTTGGCGGCATCATTTGGCGCTGTTTTTGACACCTGCGCACACAGGTTGCCCACGAAGACGGGAAATGAGAAAATAAGCAGCAGCGAAGCGTGGACAACGTGCAGCGCGAAAAGGGGCGAGGGAGGGGCAAGAGCAGTATTGCCAGATGCCGGAGCGGGGGTAGACAGCGATAAAAACCCGACTTGGGCAGCATTTTAAAGGCAAAGAGGGCCAAATTCGCCTTTAACTTTTTACGTTTGCGCAACGAATCGAGCGAGGCGTCCCCAAATTGCCCGTCTAATTGGCATGCAGAGGTCGTGCTCGGTTCACTGAGTGCCACAATGCGGCGCCACGAAATGGTGCACCTGACAATTGGCGTGGCATTCTCTTTTCACGCCCAAAAACACCGAGCTAAGCAGCTACTCTTGAACTGTGTTTAGTTTTACCTTTGAGAAGCAAGCCCACAAAAATTGAAATAAGAGCAAACTAGGAAAACTTTGGAAGTGATTTAATAGTTGAATTTATAATAAAATGAATAGTTCATTAAATTTGCTAATTCGATGTAATTTAATTCACATAAATTAATTTCCAGCCTCTATTTTTAGTTGTTACAGCGAAATTTAATTATGATTTCAAACGACTTCGTATTAAATTACCATTTAAAATGATATGCTGGAAATATCTCATGTATTTGTTACTTGTTATGTAACGCTTAATTGCATGCATGCGATTTATGTATCTATTTGTTGCTTATTATTATGCCTATTGCCTCCCCCTTCAATTTCTGTGTCAAGTGAGTGTAGCATAAATACTTTGCGGGTGATTGACATATATGTGGCGATGACTCTCGAGCATAAGAGCTTTGTTTGTATCAACATTTGCACCTCTGCCATGTGCTATCTGCTACACTTAACCCCTGCACCAATACCAATGCAGTCAGAGCAAAACACAATCGTTGGTGCGAGAGGCAGAAGCTGGTGTCTAATCTAAGCAAATGCGTGCCATTGGCAAGCACGTGCTGCCAGTGAGCGCGCTGAACAGCTGTTTGCTAAAGCCCGTAAACAAAAGTCATATGATGGCAAGACTCCCACTCGCAGTCTCTCTTGTGCACTCTCTGAGAGCCAGCTTCATTTTGAGCTTTTGCGCTCTCAGATAAA
This sequence comes from Drosophila rubida, assembly GCA_035046165.1. Taxonomy (NCBI): domain Eukaryota; kingdom Metazoa; phylum Arthropoda; class Insecta; order Diptera; family Drosophilidae; genus Drosophila; species Drosophila rubida. The sequence continues at coordinate 12,437,947 of JAWNOF010000022.1, forward strand.
TTGAACCGTTTCGCTCAGCGTACAGTGCGAAAGGCAGACTTCACTTTCGTTTACAGTTACAACGCTACCGAAACCGATGCTGACAGCGACAGCCGCAGCCGCAGCGACAGCTTTCGTTCTGACTTCAGTTTGTCGTGGCCAGCCAAAGCTTAAGGTAGTCGTGGTGTGCATAGTCGCCAGTTCGTCGTCGGCATTGTACAAGCTTCGTGGAGGTCGCGACTAGCGACTGGCGCTCAGTTCTTAGGCAAACCGCAGCAGGACACCACTGTGCTCTGCACCGCATTCGGTTCGATTTCGCGACCGATTATTTCGTAAGTGCGCATTGTGCAACAACGCGCCAGCGATATGTTCAAATTTGATTAAATTTAAATAAGCAATAAAACGACGCAACTTACCCGCATTTACTAGCGACAGCTACAGATTTGTGACCCGTTGAAAACATAAAAATAAAAAAAGAACGTGCGCACGTGTCGCATTCATCAATCGGCATTCGTCAATCGGTCATTGGCAATCGTCAGCCGTTAATCCAACAGTCCCCCACCCTCCGTGTTTGTATTTCACTTGACAGGATTTACTTTACGAGTACACTGCACGCCCTAAAGTGTGTCCCGTTTTGATTTTTATTGCCGCGCAGTGTTCCGTTCCGTTCCGCCTTGAGAACCTTTTCTCTGTTGCGAGGGTTTCTCGCAACTTTTGCATAAATTATGCTGCGCGCCAAGTGGGGCAATAAAAAACATCTCTCGAATCTTTCCAAATATTGAGCAAACTCTTCAGCTGTTTTTCATTCTTTTTTTTTTTTGGCTTTTTGTGTTGACCATTTTACTTATTTGGCGAACATGAGGCTAAAGGGACAAGAAGCGTATGACTTTTGCAAACGAAGAAAAGAAAAACACTTTGAAGGACATGAAAGTGCAGTTGACAAGCTGAATGCGAGAATAAAAAAGATGAACTCCTTGTGCTGATTGCCAATCAGTTTTTTTTTTCCTGAGGAGACAATAATCGTTTATGCCGTCGTTAAAAAATGAATCGACAAATAGTACTACAGCCTAACTGATCCTTTTCCGAATCCAAACACTAAATTTGCGACTTGCTAAAATTTCAATATTTCTTGCTCAAGTGGCGCATAAAAAGTTGATAGATGGAGCAATCGCTTGCAGACTTAGGAGCACTCGCTTTCAATACTTAATTCCGAAATGAATCAGTGATTCTTTCATGTGTGTGTGTGTGGTGTGTTATAAATGAATCCATGACTTGTGATATTATTATGTATAATAAACCATTTCATTGCCAACCATCATTCAACTTCTGAGCGCAGCTCTTGGGATTCCGTTAAAAAAAATGACAGCCATTGCTTAGGAGCCTCTGGCGTTTGTTTGCCGTGGGCTTTAGTTGAAGTCGACCACATCATTCTTCATTAGAGCGCCGACATATCAAGGACTTTTGGATGTCGCGCAGTTTTTGGCCGCTTTTCGGCATTTCCACGATGTTGCATTTCCATACAAGATTGCCCAAAAAATAAAAAAAAAGGAAAACAACACTAAATTCTGCAAAACAAAGGCGACTGCAGTGAGCGCGCCAAAGCGTGAGCCAAAAATAAAAAAAGAGCGAAATTTAGTGCCAGGTTGCGCCGCTGAGAGCACTCGAGCTTGAAAAATTGATGCAATTAGTGCGCTTGGAGGTCAACCAGGCAACGAGTCCTGCTAAAACAACGTGTTCCAGCCAAGAAATATGTGACACCAATTACTTTCCACGCTTTTTGCAGGCCACGCATTCGCCAGACACACGACAGATTCTAAACGATTTTTCGGCTAAAGATACGGGCTTGAAGAGCAGCCTTTTCAGAGAGAGAGTGAATGTGTAAAACTCTTTCAAAGTTCTCACATTTTTAGGGAATTTGTTAGCGTTTTATAAGAATATAATTCTTTAATATCAGTATTTGTATCAGTAAATAGTAAAATTTTGTAAATTTGAAAAAACAAAAAGAATTTTTCGGAACTGTTTAGGTGTAGTTTGAAAAAATCTCAAATTAATATAAATGAAACAAACTTATAAATATTTTTAGAGATGAGTTCGAAAATTATACAAATTATTGAAGCCGACAGAAAGATTTCAGATTGATGGCTGCGAAAGAGACCAAAGAGAAAGTGAAAAACTAAATTGTGAACAAGTGAACATGAACTTGTTATAGTTAAATAAGAATAGGTTGATTAATATCAGCATTACATATTGGAAACAATATGAAATTGACGTGGTAAATTTTTGAAAAAAATACTTATAGCAAAGAATTTGTTAGGACTCTTCAGATGAGAATTAAATTTTGCGAAAACTGTTTGTGTGAAAGTGAAATTGAATTTGTTCGACTAAAATAAGAATAGCATATTTTAATATCAGCATTACATGGGCGAAATGATTTAAAATTTACGTGATAGATTTCTAATAAATAAAACACTTTTCATTAAGGATTTGTTGGAACTGTTTTAGATGAAAATAGCATTTTTACATATTTTGAAAATAATGTGAATTAATTAATGCAAATATTTTTAGCAGATGAAATAGAAAATTCGCGGGTACTTAAAACCAACTGTAATTAAATTGCGAAAAAGAAAGACTTCAAATTGATTGCTGCGAAAGAGAGCAAAGCGAAAGTGCGAAAAGTGTTTGTGCGAAAGTGAGAAATGCGCCAGAACAAACGCGTGTGGAATCCGAATCAGTCGCCGCCACACAACTCACAGCCGAATCTGAGTGGGGCTCGGAGTCGGAATCGGAATCAGCAACTGAATCGGAATCAGAAGCAGAAGCAGAATCAGAATCAACAAGCGAGTCGGCGGAGCAACAGGGAGAAAGGATCAACAGTCGGCGGGCCGATGAGGCAGAACAATAGAACTGGGGGAGCAGCTTACAGCTGCGGATTTGGTTTGCGGGTGTCGTTGCCACGCTGGCTGGCCCTGCCCCAGTTCCTTCTGCTACTGCTGCTGCTGCTGCAGCTGTTCGCTCCGACGCTGACGACGCCCTCCCCCTCGTCCATGCAGACGCCGCAGAAGCGAGGTAAGTAAGCGTCTGCTTCGCCTGTCTTCTTACGCTCCGCATTGTTGATATTTTATTTTTGTCGCTGGCGGGCAGCGGCGCCATTGTGTGAGTGTGACTCTGTGTGTGTGTGTGGTTTGGGGGAAATGGCAAATAAATGTCAAATAACAGTAGCTGCCTTTGCTCCGGCATTCTGCCCCTTGATGCTGCACACATGTTTGGATATATTGGCCATTGTTGTGCGCCGTTTGTATGGCTGGTAAATAGGCAAAAGACGTCAGCACAAAAGCGCACCGTACCACGCTGCGTATACGCGCTGCGCTGTTGTTGCCTGTTTGCTTGGCTCGTTGCCGGGCCAGCCACGAACTGCCGCTGACATCTTGAGTTTGCCTTTCATATTAACTAACAGCGAGCGAGCAGACAGAGATGGCGAGCGCGGGAGCGAGAGAGAGCGGGAGGAATACATTTCATGAACATTGCATTGCTTTCAAGTCGCTGACATAATGGAAAATTAAATTGCTGCGAAATGGCAGCGAGCAAGCAAGCAACGAGCGAGCAGAGCTCCTGTTTGCCATGGCTTGTTGCTTGCGATGCAATTAGATGAACAGCGCTAAAGGATGCAAAACATAATTAAGGCCAGGCAACTCAATTGCACGGCATAGTGGCAGCATTAGATAATCACAACGATGATAAACTCAAAACTGGTGCACCAGCTGCATTCAGTGCGCCGCTCAAGCAGAATCAGGTTACCCAACTCGCGTCTTTGACTCCTGGCTGAAACAGCATTCCTTAAGTCCAAGTAAAGAGAAAATTGTCTAAGCAGTTATTACTCTATAAAGATTGATGAGTATATTACATGTATTGCATAGTATTCGACATAGTGAATACGAGTATCTATAACTCGCTTTGTAATTGAATTAGCATTGCATTGTGATACAAGAACATTTGTATTTGGATTTGTAAGCATTTGTAAGTTCGATAAAATATCAGCCAGAAAGTTGATTCAAGAGACTATTGTGGAAATTGATGCTTGTCCTTCATTTTATTTTACTTACATAAAAATAAGTGTTATGAATTTGATAAAATTGAAGCCCAAAAAGATAACAGCGAACAACATGAAATATAAAAGTTATGATTCTATTATTATAATAAAAATTTGAAATACTTTAAAACTAGAACCGTAAATTATTTTATTTTAAAACTTAAGATAAAAATTGAATTCAAATCTTTATCAAACACATAGAGGTATTTCATATCGACTGAAAGATATTGATAGATATGTTTCCTATAGATGTCTATAGAAGCAGATATATCTTGAATCATAATTGTTATTTTAAACTTTTATTATAAAAATTGAATCATATTTTTTGTTTTCAAGGTTTATTGAGAAAACGAATCATCATTTATATATTTATTTAATTATTATATAAATATAATTAAAAATATTCTTTTGCATAATTATTATTATGTATTTTGTTTTTAATTACAATAAGTAATTATATTCAAAGCAAAATTAAATGCTGAATACCGTGCTCAACCTTTATCTTAGCAACCTTCTCTTTCAACTCTCCCGAATTAGAAGTGTTGTCTTTTTTATAACATCTAAATAAATACGAGTCTATGCCTCTGTGGTGAGGATCGTTTCGTTTTTGAAAAGAGGTCAGTTAGTAAGGAAAAGGAAATTCGCGTAACCAACAGAAGGACACATCTCCGGCCCGTACTATATACTGACAATCAGCATGAATAACTGAATTGAATCAGCCATTGTTATATCAGTAACTTAAGAATATAAAGACAATTGGCATAACAATAATATACAACTATAATGATTAAAGAGTGATTAAGCTACAGGGGCTCTTTGAAGAACGTCACTTTTGGGTTGTTTAAGGTTTCTGCTGTGTGGTGGATAGTACGAGTAGTTCAGACAAGTTGATATACACAGTTCTATAAATAACGAAGGATTTTATTCCATTGATAACACTTGGTAAAATATGAAAAATTACTGGAATTTGACAACCAAAAGAGTTTCGTACTGTCACTCATTGAGCACTAGGGACAAATAACAATTCCACAACAATCCAATGAGCTGCGCGAAAACCACTTGCAAGTAAAGGGGAATCAAGGAGAAGTTGATCAGCTGGGCCATGGGCCACAACATGTAGCCGCGTGCCATGATTCTGAAGTAGCTCTCTCGTATTCGCTCCACGATTTCCTTGTGCGCCTGGCCATTGACGAAGGGCACCAAATAGCTGAGCGACAGAGTGAAGAGCGGCGAGAAGCACGTCTGATCGATGGACACCTTTTTGAAAACACGCTGCCACGCCGGCTGATCCTTGGCCACCAGCTCGTCCAGCGTGCTGTACCACTTGCGCAACACGGGTCCGGCGAAGCATAGACCAATGCCGGCAAAGCGTGCCGTTCGTCCTGCATTATAGTCCTTGTAGGACTTCTTCTCGATCGCCAGTTGTGCGATCACATCTCCGGCGCCCATAATGATGGCCACATTGAGTCCTTCGCGCGCGAATTGTACCAATGACATACTTGATTACGTTGCCTTTAGAATTTTTGGACAAAATAAAAGTTGAAAATTGTTAAATAAATGAAGTGTATCACTCTAGGAAAGGTATTGAATATACATAGCTCTATTGGCAATGCTGTGCTTTGAATTGATTAACATAGCAAAGTACACTTGAGCAAAAATTTTGAAAGACATAAGCAAAAACTAGTATAAACGCTACAGTCGAGATTTATCAACTATAAAATAGCGTTTACCACTATAGTATGGGAAAAAGTTAACATATTTCTTATAAAGACACTGTTTTTGCTTATATCTTTTGACTAACCCCTATAGAAAACATCATAACATGGAACAAAGTAAAAAAAAAATAGTTCTAATTCGAACTTTTGTGGGTAAACTATAACTAATAATAATTTAAAACTAATTGACCAATCTTAATGAAATTTGGCTGACTTGTAGATATTTAGACATAAATCCATTCTACCAACTTTGAAGTTTAGATCGTTTGAAAAATGTGGGAGTTATACGCAAAAATCTAAACTGAAGCTCTGGGGGAAAAATACAAATAATTAACTCGTATAGAAACAGACTTAAAAGAATCTAGATACAGATGGACAGACGGACACGTTTAAATCGATTCAGAATTCAATTCTAATTGGTTATAACAACTAATGTCCTACGATGTTTGCTTTTCCCTGTTACATACATTTGCTCAAACTTATGATACCCTTTTTACTAATTCATCAAATTAAATTAGTTGTAGTTCAACTTTGATTGCATTTTAAGCAATAAGAATGATGAATTTATTTATTTGCAAATTTGACTGCTTTAAATTGTCGATTTTGCTTTATGACTTGGCAATAATTCTTTCCCCATATTATTATAGAATATTTTCTCAGCGAATTTACAAATTTAGTGAGTGAGAAAAATTTTAAAATGGCATTGAAAGAGCAATATAATAAATTGTCAAAAACAAATATAAATCTGAATTAAAACCCCAGAGGGATCAGGATGATAGACCGCATTAAAACGTGTTGAAAATCATATCTAGTATTGTTGAATACTTTGTTGTATCGTTGATTTATCGACAATATACTTTTCCTATGTGAATATGATTGTGTATGCAAAAGAATCAATGATCAATCAAATCTAAGTTCAGTTCCTTTAAAGCCTTCTTTGAATAAACTTTATTGGGAAAGCGGAGCAAGAACAGTGAAAGACTTACAAGTTGATTAATTCACATTTACACACATATAAGTACAATTGCGTTTGAAAAACATGATTATTTTCACAAAGTAAAAAGAACAGAAAATAATCCCCATATATCACCACTTCAAATTAAATAAGAACCCGTTAAAAAAAATTAAGTAGCAATTTTATAGCGCAAAAACAGCTGCATTGATAGTTGCTCGATTGACAACGTAGTTTACTTTGTAATCTAAGGCAATATAATTCCATTGAAATGTAGTACAATTTGTCTGAAAATTGAAGCCAGGAGACGGACACAGGCACAATAATGAATGATTAATGTACTTCGTTTATTTATTTGTATTTTCTATTAAGGAATTTAACTACATAAATTCAAAAATCTGCTTATTTATTGCCTTTAAGGCGGAACACAGTTCGCTGGGTGATATATTTGTGGAACATATTCTAAGGAAATGATTTGCACAATCGACTGTGGCTAACATTGTTTACTCTAGTATGCAGGCTGTGCAGTAAAAACGAGTCGTTTATTTGACTAATCCCTTTGTAAATATTTAAGTTGCCTGGCGTTGCTGTTTGGATTTCAATTGTATGATTAATTTTATAGAAATCGCTCAATTCTTGACTTTAAAATTGAGCACAACAAAGGACAGCCCGCAAAATGCTGAAATCATCAAAAATCTGAAGAGCTACGTGACTTAAATGTTGTTTCAGCTGCTCCACTGTCGATGCCGAGGGTCTAGGATAGGACTTGGCCAGCGTGTGGCGCTCCAGTGTCCTGTGCTTTTGTCTTGTGTACTTTATGGAGCTCGCCGAGCTAGTCTCTCGCTTGATTGCCACCCACTGACCTCTCGGGCCCGCGTCATCCTGATGTCCTGGCAGCCGCAGAGCTAACTGGATTCATGAACTTTTGCTTTCATTTGACGCTGGGGAACAATATTGTATGTTGGCGTGGCTTTTTCTGCTGCTGCTGCTGCTCAGTTGCCCCGTTGTTCATCTTTGCTGTGAGCAGGAGACAAAGGAAGTTGACTCTATGACCGACGCAGATGCCGCGGCTCGACTCGACTCGACTCGAGTCCAACAACATGCTTCATTTTATTATGCAACAAAAGCAGCCAGCAAAGAATAAGAAAAACTTGCAAAACAAAAAACTTGTCGCGAAATCGTCGTAAATAAGAGGCAAAAACTTTTGTTTGTATCTCATCTCCCCCTCCCCTCCCGTCAGTGGGGAGAAGGGAAAAAAGTTGTGAATGAATATGATAAGTTGGTTGTTGCCGCTCGCATTGTTATTGTTCCGGGACATAAATTTGCGCTAATCCAATGTGGGCGCAGTTTATAGGTGAAGTGAACTTCATGGATACTTGAGCGGCAAGTTGTAGATACTTCGCGTGGCTCTTCATATGCATAAACCTCTCATTTCACGTCCCATTGTGTGTGGTAAGTTTTACGGCTTGCCAAGCATGAAATGTGCAACTCAATGCGTCAACTTAATGTGTGCGATACAGAAGAATAAAGTTGCTCAGTTTGATTCGTTTATTAAGTGGCGCGCTAAACAACGCGTCGCACCTCGAAGAAGCGCTTGAGGTAGTACACCTCCACAATGGTCATCAGCAGCAGCAGCGAGGGCCCAAAGACCGACCAGGCCACGATGCGAAAGTGCACGCTCCTGCTGATCTGGGCGTGGCCCGTGTAGCGCACGTGCATGTACTCCTGCTCGTGCTTGATGGCCATCAACTGGCTGGAGAGCGCATTGATGTTCTCCTGCAGCACCGACTGCTCGATCACGTCGTCCGTGCGTTTCTCGGGGTCCGCGTAGTGACTCAGGTCGCGCATCACCGTGAAGTGGAACATCAGCAGCTTGGGCGTCAGCGTGGAGCGCTCGTTGTCGAAGCAGAGCATGTACTTGCCCCGTTCCGTGGCCGCGAATGTGTAGCTGCCACTCGTTTCCGAGTCCGACTCGTAGAGCGTGTTCAGGTTGGGCGCCTGAATGTGCACTGCGATGTCCTTGAAGCCGCCCTCCATCACCTCAAAGCGCACCGTTATCTTGTCCTTCTGCATCGCGTTATCGTAGAAGCAAACGGTTTCGTGGGCATCGATCGTGATCATGAAGCCGCGAACTGCCTCAAACAGCACCAGGACCCAGACTACGACTGTTCGCATTCTAAAAACAAGTGCAAAATTGCTCGCTTCCAATTTCACACTGTGACTGCAATAAATTGTAAAGTTTTCACTTCTGATTCGCGTCGCCTACTTTAATCGAAAATGGATTTTTGTCGGCAAACTGCGAAATTTCGTTTTACTGTGTGAGTCTATTTGAGTACGAGTGTGAAAGCAGAGAAAACTTTGAATACAATTGTGTGTCCACAAGTAAATTTTTGATTTAAATATAAAAGTAATAGTGTTTAAAATGAGTGGGTGAGTGAGAAAACATTAAATACGATATGTGTCCATAAAAATGAGGGTTAATTTGTAATTTATTTAAGTGAGACCAGACAAAACTTTAAATACAATTGTGTGTCCCTAGTAATGAAAGTTAGTTTTTGAGTCAAATATAAAAGTAGTACTGTTTTGGCTCATATTATTTGAGTAGTATGAAGACACACACATAAGCGACTGCAGTAAATAGAATAAGACATACACATAAGCAATAGGAAACACACACAAACACATAATCTTTAGTAAATTTATGGAAAAAGAATACATACAGCTCAATGCACAGTTGCGAGCTCTAATAAAAAAGGAATAAGAGCCAGAGTTGCCATCAGCAGAAGTAGAGAGTGACAAAGTTTTAAGCAGAACGCTTTGACGTAAATAGAGGTGCAAAAACATCGTATTTTCACAATATCGATGTTTTCACATGAATAAAATCGATACATCGATGTATCGAAAAAATGTTAAATTCATGAATATAATGAAAACAACAGGCAAAAGTAAATAAAAAAAGAATTAAACTCATATATAAACTTATATAAAATTAAAAAATATAAAATATTATCTTCAAGTGTTCTTATAAACTAATAATACATACATACATTTTGTATCTAATGAGATCTAATTGGGTCCTTATTTGTTCAAAAATAATAAAATATTAACATGGCTTGGCTTTAAAGCAGCTCTTGGCTCTGAAACTCTCTTTGCTAAGAAGCCTTTTCGACTCTACTAATGTGGCTGGAACACATAAATACCAGTGAAAAAGTTTTTTTAGACCGTTGTCATCTGAGGTGCACTAAAAAGATAAATATTTAGAATTTAATTTGCTTATCTTCTTATTATAAATTTCAAAGGATCACTCTCTTCTGGAGACTGTGAGCTCCAAAGTACTGCCTTTGTGTGATGGCATCAGTTCGGTTTTAAGTATGACAGGGATATTTTTTGGGAAAAAATGCAGTAATGAGTTTTTTATACCATGTACCTATAGGTACAAAGGTATATTAAGTTCGTTTGAATGTATGTGACAGGTTGAAGGAGACGTCGCAGACCATATGTTGTTGTTAAAATCAATTTAGACATGTCCGTCTGTCTGTCTGTCCGTACGAACACCTAGATCTCAGAGATGGTAAGAGCTAGAGTAACCAAACTTTGGATTTAGGTGTTATATGCAACTACGCAGATCAAGTTTGTTTTTTTTTCTCCCCCGCCCTTCCCCTTGCCCATAAACCGCAAGCGACTCTGGAATCCTTAGAGCTAGAAAGTTAATTTAAAGTGCAATATGTAGATATTTATCATATTAACCGAAGTTCAAAATATGGTTAAAATCGGATAAAATCTAGCTTTGGTATAAGCAAAAAAAGGTTGACATACGCAAAGCAAGCGCTAGAGGCGAGCGAAACAACAACAAGCATTAGTCTTCTAGCGTATTCCTACATATATGTATACATATACACATACAGCGTTGCTTGTATGTGTGCGTGTGCATGCGTATTCCAACAACAGAGCTGAACTGCTGCTTTTCTAATGAAATGATATGAATGTCCTTTGACGCGATCTCTTTTAAATTGGCCGTTTTTTACTATTCACTGGGTTTAATGTATTATTATTTTAAGTGGAAGTAAATTACATTTTATTTTGTCAAATGGTGCATGGTATATCACAGTCGGGCTAGCTGTTCTCACTTGTTTTAATTTCTAGTTCGGACATAACGTCAGTGTAGCAAAAGTGATGCCAAAACACTCGATGTATCGAGGGTCACTATCGATGGTGGAATCGATGTTAACTCCGATGTTTTTGCAGCTCAATTCTCTCTTTACGTGTCATGAACTGGTGAAGCAGCGATCGTCAAAGATGGTCGCGTAAGACATAGACAAAAGTTGTTAGGTTGTTAGGGCAAAGTTTTAGTTGTTGAATATAGTAATGTTTTATATGTTCATAGTTCTTATACTGCACATATTTCCTTCAAATAAACAATCTTACATATATTACCTAATAATAAACAATCTTACATAAACATAAGCAGTCAGCTCAAACTTACAGAGAAAGACGGATCAATTGATTCACAGTAAGCAAGGGAACAAGTCTTTTATATGCGTCGGTACAACAATTGTTTTCTCTACAAATAAGTGGATCTACACACATATATAAAACGAGTAGTGTTTATTTTAAATTAAACTGCATTATTATGATAAAATACGTACTTTGGATATCCCAAAAGTACGCAAGTTTTCTAATTATTGATTGATTTGCCACAGACAGTCTAGCTTAGTGCTGATTAAGAATTAACTTGCGCAAACAAGAGCAGACTTCAATTATGAATTGACTTGCCGAGGAGGTAGCGCACTCTCCTTGCATATCGAAGTCTTCAGTTATTTGTCTTCAATTAACTGCATCAACAATTGCACAATAAATAATTGATTTCTCTGCTAATTTACGTAGTTCCAGCAACACTCGCATTCCCATTGATAATCATATTCACAGGCAAAGACAACTGCGCTTCAAATCAAATTAAGTTGATAAAAGCAAATTGCAAATTGGCAACTCGGTCTCCGTCTGTCCATCCCTTCCGCCGCTCGCCACCCCGTCTGTCTGTCTGTCTGTCGGTTCGTTGTCCATTGGCAGCTTCCTGCAACCCTTGTGTATATATTCTTTCAATCTGCTCCCTCTGCTGTAGACTGCGTAATGCATATTTTATGTTATCGATTCCTTGGCCTGGGCGCGGCCATCAATTGTCAAAATGTCATCCATTTTTAATGACATCGGGGCAGCATTTTGAAGTGAGTGAGCACTCTCACTATTTCTCCCCCTCCCCCTCTCTCTCTTTCTAAATGGAAGCCAGTTTTTCAACACACATATTTGCCCCTTTCTACTTTCATCGTTCTGCAGGAAACAAAGCACTATTTAAATTGCGAAATAAATGGCAAACAAATTGCAATTTATTACTTTATGAAAACACATCAATCCATGCGGCACATAAAAACAAATTCTAATTGTTTTAGTTGTTTCCCCAAAAAGCACACCTCGAATAGTTCGTTTGATGCAAGCTCATAATTCAATGATGCAGGAGTGTGAAATTATTTTTGTTGCAGCGCGAATCGAACTGTTGAACTGTTCATAATTAAATTTTAAATAAATTAAGATTATTGCTCGCCCAGTTAAATTGAATGCAAACAAGCTACCAGAACTCTGATTTAGTTAGCGTCAAATAATGCGAAATTCTTTGTGGCTGATTTTCTAATTGTCTGCCCGATGATTAACAATCAATTGCAAAACGCAACTGTGATGTTTTATAGCTGAAATGCAATTGTGAAGTATTGTTGTGAACACACAAAAATTGAATATTAATGAAAATAAATATGCAATAATTACATTTATCACAGCTCTGTTCGCATCGCATTTCAAACAAACAAAGCAATTGCGAGTTTGAATGTAATAAGTTAAAGCATTGAAGGCAGGTTATTCAACGCCTTCTTGAATTTGCATATTTTAAATAACTGGCATTACAGCTACACACTTTAAACGTGAACGTGAACGCTTGCGAGCAGCTCTTGAGCTGAAGAGAGACGCGCAACTATTCCAAACAAAAGCTGGGGAATAGACAGAGCTGCTGCCAGGAGCTGGAGCAAGTAAATACGGGGCTGGATAAATGCCTTTCGCTCTGCGCAAGTATTTGCCAACTATTTGCGAGAGTGTGTGTGTGTGTGTGTTCGTACTCGTAGTTTGCTTTTCGCGCTCTTTGAATATCCTTTATGATATTCAATTTCAAATTCTAATGCTTTAAGCGATTAAGTACACGCTTTACGCCACTTAACTTCATGTCTACGCAGAGCGCATCCCCCGCTCCGACCGCAGCGCTCGACAGACTACAGTTACTCGACACTTGACTCTCTCCAATCGCCGCCGCCCACAGCGTCATGACATCGACGCTCTTAAGTGTCGGCTGGCGTGGGACTAGGCAGCAGCTAGTGTGAAATGTTTTTTCGTGCTCAAGCACTTTTTGCGTTCTTCTCCTGTCGAGCTGCTTGCTGAATACTTCATATGCGTAGAGCTTAGCGAGTGAAGCTGCCGAGCCCCGAAACCCAACTCGGACGACAGATTTCGTTTCGTTATGCTTCATAATTCTGCTGCTGCAGCTGCTGTTCGTGCCTGGTAGGCTCTGGAGGCCGTAGGTGGCTTTAAGCGGCTTAAATTGCGCATACGCCCCGTCTCCCCAACTACAGAGCAGCTCTGTTCGTAATGGTCGACGCTTATTTTGCATTTCTAGTCGGCATTCACATGACCATTCAGCAGCCGACTTTCAAGGCAGCTCCACTTTTTCTGCCAGCTACTCAATTATTATTATGCCTCCTCGGACACGCCCAGGGCGCCACGGTTGGATGGATGGACGGGTGGACAAAAGTTTGGGCCGACGACGTGCGTGGCAGCTACCTGGTCTCAGTCTGGGCCCGGGCGTGGGCCCGGGCTTGGGCTCGGTCTTGGGCTTCATCAAATCATTTTTGTGGCCAATGCAGTCGTGCGTGTTCTAATTTGTGCGCCAAAGGACGCACAGGAATCGCAGGAGTGGCGCAATGTGTATATAGCACTGATTGCTTCTCCGCAGTCCTAGTAGCATTTTAATGTGCTTTTAAAGGTGCAAATGAATGGCGCTGGCTCGTTTTATTTCGCCTCGCATTAGCCTAATTTCTACATTGTCGCACGTGACGCTTCAAGGCTGCTATGAAAATTGGGATATTAGCATAAATGCAAAAGTTGTTCATCACACAAATAAAAATCATTGCCTACTTTTGGGCGTCGCGTTCAATTTGTTGCGGAAATTGTTGATTTAATGCAATTTAGATGCGATGGCAAAGAAAATCAGTTTCTTAGTTGTCTGAGAGAGCGACTAAAACTCTTTTGTCTGCCAGGTCAATAAAGCGAGTAGTGCTGCGAGACGAGTCGAAGGCAAGGGCCAACAGCAGATGTGAAATCTTGCTAATCTCTGCTTGAGAGGCAGCACTTGAGCGGGGGAGGGCAAAGCAAAGCGAGAATCGAGGCAAACAAACGCTGAGAATGAGCTGTAAAAAGGCTCAAGTATTGACAATGCCGAGAAGGATGCGAGCCTCAACGAGGCAATGGGCGTGTCGTGCATGATGTGTGTAATGGGCTGGGGGCTGATGGGCGTGGCATGGCGCACTGTGTGCGCGCGCCTATGGCAACAAATTGGCAAATTTTGTGTAAGGATTTATTTCAATTGAAAGTGCCCGAGCACGAGCTGTCAACATGAGCTCCGTTTCAGGCTCTCGACATAAAGCCAGCTAACGAGCTTCAATGAGGCATGCCAAGTATTTCCGCCACACACACACACACACACACACACACACTCGGAGTGGATAACTTTGGTGGCGAGGAGATGATGATGCACAGCCATCAAGTGGCACGACAAGTTATGCGCCTTTTTGGGCAGCCGCTGTGAAACAATTTCCTGTCCTGCAGCAAATTTCGTTATACGTAGCCATCAAATTCATATTCAAATTTCCGTCTCTTCCTGTTTGCAGTGCAGTTGCGAGTATTTTGTGGAAGGAATGATAACGATTATCTGCACTATATACGTAATATTATAACAGAGATTTGCTGATTTGTCCGCTCTTGAGTTGAGTTGTTTAATTAGCAGTTTTAACTCTGCAGCTGCTGCTTTTCTTTTGTCGCCACTCGCCATTCAATTAGGCAAAAGTTCTTCCGCTTGCAGCTGCTTGGGGCAAGCGCTTAACATACACACACACTGTTGTGCCACACAGTGGAATACTTGATGCTGTGCGACACTCGACTAAATGGAAATTTGCCATTTGTATACCGTTTGCCCCACTCATTCAGCCTTTTGCGGCTGTGGCTTATGAGGCCGTCAGTTGGCGACCATTCAATGGACACTCACATTCACATTCACACGCGCATTCACATATTCGCATTTACATTCGCATTGAATGACTTTGATTGAGTTTAAATGGTGCATGGCCATGCCTAATGGCGCGTGGAGCATACGCTTGTGGGCGAAAGAGCTTATCAATTACCGATAACTTATGCGATACGTTTCGATCTGACGCAGATAATTGCTAGTTCCTTCACTGATTGAAAGACGTTCAAATGTCCTCATGATTAGGACGCAACCTCTGTCCATCTCTGTTCAGATGTGTTTCTTTGGCAACGCCTCATTTTAGTAATGAGCAAACTTATTAATTCAATCAATTGCATCATATTCAGTTATCTATTTGTTTTATTTCTTACAAAAATGTCAATTCGTATAGATATGATACTTGGTTTTTATTGTTCGATTTACTATTCTACTGTTCTGGGTTAATACTATTAATGAGTAGTGACTTGAATCCATGAAGTTGCTCTTGTTCTTCATTTTGCTTTAAGATATAACACCTCATAGTTATATTGTGTCAATAACTGATACGACACAGATAATTGACAGTTCCTTCACTGATTAAAAGACGTTAAATTGTGCTTCTGAATACGACGTAACCTCGTCCATCTATTCAACTTGTTTCATTATTAAGGAATCGTTCTGCTAATGACCCCACTTGTAATTTCAATCAATTTAATCATATTTAATTGAATTTTGTTATTTTATTTGTTATTCCACTGCTCTTATTTATATTAACAACGATTGACACTGGTCCCACTTCTTCAACTTACTTTAAGCGATAATAACTCGCAGTTATATTATATCACTTACTGATTGATATCTTAAACGATATGGCGCTATTTGGATCTAACATAGATATTTCTAGTTCTTGCATTCTTTCAGATGTATTTCTTTATCAATTATTTTGCTAATTATGCGATTATTCACACAATTAAATCATATTAAGTTTTCTAGTTGTAACAAAGATAACAATTCGCATTGAGCCAATTAGTTTTTACTGCTCTGAGTTATTATTTTGTTTCTGCTTGTATTTATTGAATTAACAATAGACATAAATCCATTAATTTGCGCTTGTTATGCAACTTGCTTTAAGAGATTAAAGCTTATTGTTACTTTGCGTGTTTTCACAATTTGAGTTATGAATGTTTAGACTTTGCCTAATTGGATTGCTGCTGAAATTGCATATTTGAATTTCACATTTGATATTTGGCCTAGACAACCCAGCAATCTGCCCAGTTATTATCGCTTAATTAGAAGCTGTTCCAGCTGCGTTGTGGTCTTTAAATAATGCGTGCGTGTTAGTATTAAATTTGACAAAACGGAATCCTAATTTCACACTTGAAAGTCAGGCCCACATAAATCACACGGCAAACGCAATGATAATCACGCTGCAAATTCAATTAACGAAATGTGCTTAAAACAGCAAGTGGAACGAAGAACAACACTGATATAAATTAAATTTGGAGCCCAAGGAGATGGAATAAATTTAAGCATTTTGCAGATTCTATGCTCGAAATTAAGTTTTATATTCGACACAGCCACTGGAGGCAGAAGGTGGCTACATTGTTGTGCGTGTTGTTGCCGCTTACATTGTAAGCGTCTCAGTAATCCACAAAAACTCAAACACAAATATATATAAACACACATGCGTCTCTCTCTGTGTGTGTGTGTATGTGTGTGTGTGTGTATCACCGACATTTGTGGGAGCCACGAAAAATTTAATTTTCTCACATTACTTGTGCATACTTGCAGAGGCCTCGGGCAAAAAACCCAAACCCCAAGCCCCAGCTAAAAACCAAAACTCCTCAGCCCTTCCCGTGCCCAGACCTAGCCCACGAGCGGACAGACGGCAGCTCGGCCAGAATGCGTGTGTGTGGTGCGGCTGGTTGCCACACCTCCAAGTGTGGGGCGACAGCGAGAGAGAGGGGGAGAGCGCGTTTAATGTGTAATATTGAAACAATGTGAAAATTGCGCATACGCACAGTTGTGCGGCAATTTAGAACCCCACATTCACCCCTCACCTCCTTCCGCTCGACAGCCAACTTGCCGTGCAAACACCCCGGCATTACTTTATTTGATAAGCAAGTCATTTGCATATGGCAAGTTGACAACCCTGCCACATCGCCCACTGCAGGCGCAGGTATGAAGCGTTGAATCAGCAGCGTGTTGTGTCAAATATGCTGCCACTTTGCCACTGACAGCCAACTGCTATCTAAGGCAGCAGCTGCAAAGACAACAGCAGGGTCAGGTACAGTCCTCTTAGACTTTTCAATAAATAACACAAGAAACTAATGTAGTTAGTAGGCTGGTTATGCACACATACATACGCAAGCACAGAGCGCTCTCTAAAGCATACGAAACCACAGTGTGCTCTCTTGTCTATTCGGCTAGCTTTCTTATGAATCCGAAAGCCCAATTTGCTCTATAGGCGACGCTTACGTCGATCAAGCAATTCAAGCACTCAGTCTGAATTGAAAAGTTCAACAAAGAGGACTTGCACTAATAAATTCAAAGGTGCTCACGTGCAAGATACTCGTAAATCTAATCAGCAAACTGTGCTCCCAGTTTGATCTTCCGTGTCTGCAGGCACAAGTTCACCTCATCTTATGTATAACTTTAACTCAAAAGTTTTGAATCCGCATCGCGTTGTGTTAAATATGCTGCCAGTTTTCATTGACAGCCAACTGCAGGGCAGAGGTACAGTTGTCACACGCTTTCAATATATAATAAAAGTTACTAATATTTGCTGCTGATGCACACATACATATGCAAGCATTGCGAGCTCCGTCTGACTCGCTTAGCATACGAAAGCAGAGTGTGCTGTCTCTCGTCTATTTGACTGCCTCTGTTATGCATACGAAGGCACAGAGTGCTCTCTCAGCCTTCCGTCAGCTCTCTCGTAAGTGTAGTGAACGCGCTTACGCCGATCATGCAGCTTGGGAGCTTAGTCTGAATTGAACAGTGCAATAAGGAAGGTTTGCACATTCGTTCTTGTCATTAAGCTAATATATTCAACGATGCTGAGATGCAAGACAAATCTAATTGTTCACTCGTCTCTTCGACTGACTCTCTTATGCATGCGGAAGCACAAAGCGCTTTCTCGGCAATTAGCAGACTTTGCCTGCAGGCTGCAGTTCACCTCATTGTGTGCAGAACTTTGAGCAAACTCGGCGCGGCATATGTTTGTGGAACGCCTGGCAATTGGTCGGTTGTAGTCCCATAATTTTGAACAATTTGTTGCAACGAAGAGAAACTGTGCCGTTGGCGCTACTTTCGCCAGGGTGTATAAAATTACAATAAATCCTTGCATTTTAGCTGCAAATAAACAAAGATTTGCAGCAGCAGCAGTGGCAGCCGACGAAACTGGGCGCTAAAACAAAACATCTGGCTGGGCAAAGTGCATGCAAAGTAGCATTTTAAGTTCCCAGCCAGAGTTGCCGCAGTCGCAGAATAAGAGGGAAGTGAACTAGAAGCAGCTTGAAAGGAGCACAGCAAAAGGAGGAGCGCATCCTTGTTGCTCGTTTTGCTGTTAAATCAACATGTAAGCATTTAATGCGGCGCCCCAAAGCTGAAAAAGCGTAAAATTCCCAAAATGACCATAAATTTCACTGTTTTCCCCCAATGTTGCTGTTGCTGTTGCTCTTGTTGTTGTTGTTGTTTCGCATCGTATCGCTTTGTTTTCGTGTGCTCTGCGAATGTGACTGGAGAGTAAGCGTGGAAAACTTCACAAGCACTTGAAAAAATAAATAGCATTTCGGGTTATGTGCAATAATAAAATGGAAATTGTGCAAAAATATTGTCGCTCCCACAGTGCGTGACTCTGTGTGCGTGTTCTCGAGTCCGTGGGTGAGTTTGAGTGGAGGAATTGCTCGTTGACTAACTAAAACGTTTCCGGTTTGAACAGATATAATGGCCGATGATGGAGTTATTTCGGCACACTCTACTGCTGGTTTTTGTTTAGGGGGTGATGCATTGGGGATTGCTCTCCGATCACACACTAATGCCAAACAACAATTCGTACATAGATGTATAGCCATTTGTTGAAATGCAGCATGTTATGCTGGTGCACTTAATCACGAGTGTCGTTGGAGATATTCAATGTTTCGTCATTGCCAAAGTTTGGTAAAAATTATCAGAATGTACGCAGCAAAAAGTGATCAATTTTTATAGTATGCCATAAAAGAGGAGAGTTGATGGTCAAATAAAAACTATTTTTTTACCAGCTGTGATGAAATGACAGTGAAACGTATGCAATAAAATAAGTTTGAAGTTGGGTTTAAGAGGATTAAGATGAGACAAATAGTTTACACAATAAAATAGAAATTTCTCTTAAAAATTGGTAGACCTAGTATGTTATATAAATTCATATTTTAATTAGCACTTCACAACAATGCAATTAGAATAGACAAAGAAAAATCAAAGTAATCGAAATTTAATGCATTTGAAAAAATTTTAAATTGCAAAATATACCAACACGAATTAAGAATAATATTAAATCATTAATGAATAGCTTTTAGAGGCAAACGAATTTGTTCACAATTCCAATGAATTCTGCTATCTCGCTTCAAGGTTTTCCAATGGATGCACGCATCCAATTACTTACTGAGTCTAGTAAAGGCTAAAAATGTTTGTTCTCTCAGCATGTTGTGGTTTTTTTTAGAATGCAATGCACAAAGTCGGCGCTAGTTCAGCTCTCGGATGTACTTGAATAAGTAAGCATCGATGCATTTCAGGCAAAATGAAATCGAGGCTGGGGTCAAAAAGGAAATTGCGCTTTTACTGATAGTATTTACTAACGTTTTTGCGTTGTGTGTGATGTTGATTTGAATACCGGCTAGCCATAGGGTAGGAGGGTATAATAACTTTGTGTAAACGGCATAACTGAATGACCGACAGAATGAGGCAAGTATGTATGTATTTATACAAATAAGTTCTATGATCTATAATCTAGAGCTACAGTAGACACACATATATTGTTATTGAGTATTTTCGGGCTTACTCACTTTTTATTTGAAAACGGAATATGAAGTAGAAGTTGAAGTATATATAAAATTTTTACAATTATTGAAATACTTTAGTGTTTAGTATTAGTGTCTTGCAGCGGATATATTTTCCTTTTAAGTATTTTAAATTGTTATTGTTATTATTATTATTGTTTTGGTTATGGTATAGGAACCAATTTATACACATTTATAAATGGTCTGTTAGTAAAAAGATTAAAGATTAAGATAAAAGATTACACAACCAATTTACACAAACCGCTTTTTACTTTGAATATGGGGAAATACATTTAAAACTTTTAGCATTGCACAAATAATATTTGTTTTATTATGTTACTTTATAACCTTTATACCTTTATAAATGTTACGAAAATCACACGAAAATTGTTGCAGTCTCCAAAAGTGGGTAGCGGGTATTTTGTAGTGGGGTACACTGGACAGCAGCTCGCTTACTTGTTGGCTGCGTTTTTAGCATTCAAAAGAAAATACAGCACATTCGAGAGTAAAGCAAGTGAAATGTGTATGCTAAGAGGCTCTTTGCGACTATGTGTATGTACGTGTGTCTCTCTGTCGCTCTTTTTACGTCGCGTTGCCAGCCATTTTTTGTAGCTAAAGAGCGTACGAATAACAACACACTCGCAAATGCGATGTGTGGAAGAGGGAGCTCGGGGGATTCCCCCCTTTTCATATGCATTTCGAGTGCCCGGCGGCGGTCAAAGCAAAAAGCGCCTGGCTGAGGCTTTGGCTTTGGCTTTTGCTCTCAACTATTTTGTTTTGTTGTTTGTCGTCTGCTCCTCTCCCGCTCTTTCTATCTCTCTTTGGCTCTTGTGTGTGTGTGTGTGTGTGTGTGATATGTCAAAGCAAAAGTTTTGTGCGCTCCTTTGGGCGCTGGCTGTAATCTCCGTCCGCTGTTTTGCATTTCGCTTGGCGCCGCGTCGCTGCTGCGCTGCCTTGCTGCCATTGAATGTCAGTGCAGCGCAGTCGCTTTTGATTTTGTTTCAGTTTGCGAACCCCAGGGCATGGGGCAGCAAGCTGCTGCCATCTGTGCACCCCCGCTAATCCCTGATGCTCCCCTTTGATAGCGCATATGGTGTGTGTGCTCAGCAGTCAAGCATTCTCGTATTTGTCCCAAATGTGCACTATTATTTTTGTTGTTTCTACTGCTCAACAAAAAATTAAAACGTGCATTGCAAAAGATACATTTTTTATGGGTCTCAAGGGTGCCCGCTTACAAATCTATGACGATAGTGGCATACTATATGCCGCAACATCTACAATTTGTGTCAGATATACATAAGTGCGAAGACAAGTTTCTTACTTTGATTCTGCTTAAACTCCAATTTTACTCCATTTGTTTACTTTATTCTTCTTATTACGCTAGAGTTAATGATTCCACAACTTAAACACAACTGCAGTGGAGTAAAATCACAGCACTGGAAAAGTTCTGTAGGTGTTTCAGGCACTTCACAAATACATACCTTTTATATATGCGTATGCACTTAGACTGCGCGCTATTTAAGGTTTGAGTGTAATTTTACACGGAGTTATTTACTCAGCTTCCTGAATAATGAAAGAGTCAGTGGCTGTGTTTGTCCAACAAGCATCGTTTGATTTTGTTAAAACAGACATTTTTATTGGCAGTTTTGCACATGACATGCTTTCGATTAAAAAAACAGAGAATAACTAACATAAAGTGCAAACAAGAGTTGAGCAAAGTGCGTTTCTAGATAACAAATATGAATAAAAGTTCTTTAAATGTGCAAATATTTGCAGGAATACAGTTCGATTCAAAAGTTTAAATAGTTACGCATAATTTGTTAGAATATATAGCATATTAGGGCAGTTACTTAAAGACATTTGAATTTACTTAAATTCAAATCAATCCCTTCCTATATTACATGCAACTACGAACAATGTCAATTGATTATAATTATAGTCAAGGCCAAGAAAGTTGTTTGATTTTTGTGAACTTTTCGCTGGCTCGTAGTTGACACTTTCACGGCAAATTGAGCAGGTCTTCGACCATGCAATGCAATTTGCACATTTACATGCCACTTAAATGCGAGCAACTATCAAGATAATTTGAAAATTGTTTAGCAGTTTGGCACGCACACGCAGACACAGACACTGAGGGAACTTGAAGCTATTTTCGACACCTGGCTATGTGAAAACTTTAAGCAAATTATGACGTTTATTAAAAAGCTTTAAACGGCTTGTGCCCGACTCATGTGTGTGCGTGTGGACTGCGGTTAGCTGCTGCCAAAGGACACGTCTCCACTCGAGCCACATGCAAAACTTTAATGGCAGGCACACACGCTTACGCACTCGCACATTCCCTAAAATGGTGTTGTCCGTGGCAAAGTTTTGAGGGAAAAACTTGAAGTAATTTGCACAGTAATTGGGTATTAACCTAGCAGAAGAAGCCAAAATAAATGGACAGAGTTTAAGGCACGTCTCACGTTTCACGTTCACGTTCCATGTTCCACTTTCTCAGTCGCACGCAACGCATCACGCCGACTTTGACTGCAAAGTACTGTCCATTGCTCATACGCCACGTGAGCCCCGTTGATAACCCATCTGGGCAGCTGCATCGACCCTGGCCTCGACTCTGCGTGTGTCTGTGTGCGTCGCTTACAACTACAACGCTCCGACGGCGGCTGTCTGCTGTGGAAATTTGTGATGGATTCATTTATGGCCTGCAGAGCCAAAGTTGCCTCTTATTCAAAACTCACTCACTTGCCGCACTCGCTTCCCATTCTGCTGCTGCTTCCTCATTTTCAGTCTGAATTCCGTTGACCGCTTTCCTTTTTTCGCTCACCATTTTCCGCCGTGTCGGCCTTTATTTGATATTAAATATTAACAAAATGGCCTCAATGTGCAGCGCGCCGTGTGAGTGAGTGTAAACTTTGCGCTTTATCCGTAAGCACACACACACAACAACACACACACACACACACATGAAGGTGTGTGTGTCTGCATGAGTTTCGTTTATAAATTTGTATAGCAACAAAGTTACGTCCGATGTTGCAGTTGCTGTTTGCTCAGCAAATTTTGTTTTCCATTTTTGTGTTGATGTTGTTTATTTGCTTGACTGACGCATTGCTGCTATTGCTGTCTCGCCTCCTCCTCCAGCCCACCGTCTCCGTGTTGGCGAGGCACGCAACGTTGTGTATCTTGTTGTTGATGTTGCACAACTGCGCTGCAACAACGCTCGTAGCTGCCACTTTGCGTGTCCTCCCGCAATTGGCACTGCTGCAAACTGAGTGTTACTTTATCAAGACAAACACTTGGCATATGTAGTTCTCTCTTTCAGCAATTACCTCCCTATCTCTTCCCTGTTTACTGCATTGCTATAAGTTAAATTTACCAGCCTCGAATATTAATTCAGTGTTTGTCTTGATCAAGAAGTATAAGATGATTTCAAAAGAGCCCAAGTCCCAACTTTAATTAGCAATTGCTAGTAATTCAGTGTTCCAGATGCTTTCCACAGGTGAAAACAATAATAATAATAATAATAATAATAATAATAATAATAATAATAATAATAATAATAATAATAATAATAATAATAATAATAATAATAATAATAATAATAATAATAATAATAATAATAATAATAATAATAATAATAATAATAATAATAATAATAATAATAATAATAATAATAATAATAATAATAATAATAATAATAATAATAATAATAATAATAATAATAATAATAATAATAATAATAATAATAATAATAATAATAATAATAATAATAATAATAATTGTTTTAGAAATCCTGACGAAAAAAGACAATGAAACTTTCGTTTACTTACACATAAATTAAGACTTATACTCTTTAAATGCAAAACATATTGGTAAAAAAAAGTTACAATATGTATTTAAAAGTTAAAAGCTAGCAACAGAATGACTATAGTATCTATCCATTTATTATTACAAAATATTTATATTTTTAACTAATTCAGTTGACATTTTCTTTCTTTGTAATATAATAAAATGTAATACAAATTCAATAAAACATTTCAAGAAAATAAAATTTCATAATATTTCCTTTTTTTAGGTTTCGAACATTAAATTGCAAGAGTTTTTTAAAGAGCAGATAAGAGTAGATACCATCACCTCTTTGCCATTAAAACATTTGGCATCTATTTGCCAATATTACAATAAAAATTTAGAATAACATTATTTATTTTGTCAAACTTTAATATTCGTATGCATTATGATACCCTGAATAGTCCAGGGTATTGCCAAGTCGAGCATGCACATCATAGTTTCGCGGTGATATTTGATCTGCGTCAGCTATTGAAATTCTTTTTGATTAAGTTGTTTTATGCAGTTTTTACCGCTGCCAGCCAGTTTTTGTTTTATATATTTTGGGGGCAGACACAAACACTTGCTCCCATGTTTGCGTGTGTGTGTGTGTGAACAAGCGAGCACCCACACACACAAATACACACACAAGCACAGAGACGCCGACACATATGCAAGTCACTTTATTAAGCAGCTGCTGCCAGTTGGCCGTTCTGGTTGAGCTGCCTCCCTTTTTCTCGCTCTCTGATAATCACATTTCGGGAATGCTTTTTGCAATCCAAACACACACACACACACATGCACATGGAAATTAAGTTAATGTTTGCTTATGAATAAGCAAATAAGCGCCTACGGGGTTGCGAAGCAGCGGATATGCCAGCGGAATCTGTGAATTCTGTGATGGACTCTGCCCCCTCTCACTCTCTCTCTCTCTCTTTGTCTCGCTCTTGCGTTTGTATTTTGAAATGGCCAACACGTGTTGACGTTGTATATTACCATACTTTGTCCCTCTGCGCTCCCCCGCCGATAGGCCGCTCATTTCAATTTGCCTGCATTTCAATGCAGGCGGCAGCTCGAAACTTTTTCCATTTTCGCTTCGTCCTGGCTCGTCCTTGCTGCTGTTGTTTTATGCATGTGTGCCGAGCATTTCGTTTGCGCACGTTTCATATGATTGTGTGCAAAATACTTTGCTTTTTTATACCCTTTAAGCCACAACTAAGTGCCTAAAAAGGATTTGACAACTATGCGAGATGACTACACGGAATAGTCTAGCAAATTGTTTTAAATAAGTAAGTCCCTGTCATTCTTCATATGTGCTCTATAGCGATTATGTATCCAGAGAAAATAAGAATAAATTATGGATCCCAATTTTAAGTTCAAATTTTCTAAATTTTCCAAATTGTATCTATCTTTATAATTGACGATAACTACTTCTTCTCTACGACAGCAAATACAAATTCTTGTCGTTCAATTGAATTCTCAAGTTGAACTAATATATACTAATATTATATACATTCACTTTTTTGGGATTTAATTGACGATAGCAGGGTGTCTTTAAGTCCTGCTCGCTGCTTTATTTATATTTTTATTTATCATATGTATTTGCGAGAGCGTCCGTGTGTGTGTGCGCGCATAAGAGTATGTGTTGGTAATTAGCATTCGCTGCGCATTAATATTAATTAGTTAGTTATGCGCCGTCTGCTGGGTCCTCTCTCGACCCGGGTCAGTACGTTTTAAGCCGCTATGCGGCTCTGCGTCGAGCACTTAACTCCGTTTTTAGCCCTGTCATCGACCATGCATTTTGATTAACTTTTATTAGGTGGCGCACACAAAAAGCCGTGCAGCATCTGGACCAGCCGAAGCCGTCGAAACAGCTGCGGTGGCATCGGGGCACAGCTATTATGGCAATTGGCAATTGGCTGTTTATTGGGCTAATTGGTAAACTTATTTGTATTGGCCAAGTCCACACAATCCTACACGCCTCGCAGTGCTACTCATTTTGATTAAAATCTTAATACTTACCGAATTAACAGTGGCAAAGTATTATAAAGTCAATTATACCTAGAAGTATATTTGGTAATAATACGTAAACTAAACAAAATATACTACGTTTTCGAGCAGCCCAACTAAGCAGCTGCATAAAATTTTTCCAATACAAAATTGACTATTAACTTTAATGTATCTCAGAGAATCGCAACCAAATTTTCAGGATTCAATAAGAATATAGTAATTGAATC
Source organism: Drosophila rubida (assembly GCA_035046165.1). Classification (NCBI taxonomy): domain Eukaryota; kingdom Metazoa; phylum Arthropoda; class Insecta; order Diptera; family Drosophilidae; genus Drosophila; species Drosophila rubida. The sequence goes on from JAWNOF010000022.1 coordinate 12,464,083, forward strand.
TGCAATAAAGGATGTTGCCAAAAAATAATGGTTGCTTTATTGCTCTAAGAAGTAGTTTGTAAACTCTAAGAAGTAGTTAATCATGCAGACAGACGGACGGACAGCGCAGCAGACAGATCTATCAATATAATCTTGGCTGTTAACGCTTATCTCTAGCTATGTATCAATAATATATAACAGATGGGGTCAAAAATACTATTTTAATAAATATTTCCTAAAAGTAATTCAACAATAATAGTAATAATTCAATTGATAATAATAATAAATAAGTTAAGTGGCAAAATAGTTTCAATTGCTTAAAAATGTACTGTTTTCTATGTCAGAATGTAATTAAAACAATTATATTTATTTTTTTTTCAAATAATAACATTTGTCCCACCAATATTAATTGAAATTAAAACAAATTTGATCAATTTAAGATTTTGCATATTTGCATTGATCTGAAATACATATTTTTTATGACAAATTTAAGTTAAAATAATTGTATTTAATTCAGTTAAATTTATCAGCTTGTCCACCAATAATAAATGAATTCAAAACCACATTTAATAATTTAAACAACAAAATATTTTGCATTGATTTTAAAAACATTTTTTTCATAACAAAACTAATTAAAAACTATTATATTTTAGTTCAAAAGCTTACAATATTTTATTCATTACTTATTAATTTCTCAATTTATGTACAGTAATCATTGCTTCGTGGCGTTTTCTTGTGTAAATACTAACCGTTCATTTAACAGCACTGCAAATTACAATTCTAAATGGCTGGTGATGAGGAGTATATTAAAGTAGTTGTTCGACTTTAACAAGAATTTCAGTTGCTAAGCTTAAATTTTACACAAGCAAATTCGGATCTGCCGCAAATTTTCATTTACGAGAGTACACAAGTAGAATTCAAGTTTCGTGCCCTTATAGCCAAGACATCCGTTCACATGTAAGCTGCAGGTCATTAGGAGCCACAAAGTAGCCAAGGCTTCGAGGTCAGAGCAAGTTGCGAGGCGATGGCAAGACTGTGGGAGAAGCGGAAAGGCAAGGGAAAAGCTTGTCAGTTGGCGGACCGTATTGCTTAAACTTAAGACATGAAAAGCCGCTTAGACATGTCTACAGCTTCCGGTCGACAAATGCCTGCCTCTAACCCTCGAGCGTTTGTCGCACTACAAAATGGAAAACTAATAAATACGAATGTAAATTTTATGGTTGGCACGAATAAAATAATTTGCTGTGACCATTTGCAGCAAGAAAGATAGAAAACAATTTAAATGCATAACAACGAAAAGTATAAATAATAATGGCCACTTTCGACAAGCAGCTTTGGCTCAGTGGGGCAGGGACACACATGGCGTATGAGTGATGGCCTCGGGATGGGGCTCGATTTTAATTTATGCCACTGGTCGATAAACTGAATCAGGCCAATCAAGTGCAATTCATATAGACATTTGATGCTGAAACCGATGCACAGTTACGAACAACACAATTTGCAGTTGTCAATTTATTATTTACTTTACGACTTCGGCGAGGGCAGCTCGCAAAGTTCGCCTCTCTCAGCGATCGATCGTTGTAATGTTGATTTGTACTTTATTTCTGGCCAATAAAATCTGCTGCCTGCTGTGGCGAGTGTGTGAGTTTTGGTTGTCAGCTCGAATCGCATTTAAAATGTTGCATAATTGCCGCATGTTCACATGTCAATTTGCATTGTTTTCATATTGGTTAACCCATTGAATTGAGCTCGAGCTCGACACTTTTATGGATGCGGAGTGACATGAAGCTGCAAACAAATATGCAAATGGGTTGCAAGCAGCTGCCCGAGTAGTTTCCAGCTCCTGTCGATGAAAATTCAATGGCAAATGGCAAATGGCATATTGTAGTGGCATTCTAATGGCAGCACGTTCCCAGCCAGCAAACGGCAAATGTCCCGACCAGGAGCTGGCAACAATATCTAATCAAGCCGTGTGCCTGATAGCAGCTCTCTCCAGCGTTCCTTCTGCTTCCTCTCACTTGGAAGCTGCTGCGAGCTTTGTTTGCTTTGACATTTGAATGTCGTGTCCACTGGTCCATTGGCACGTTACCTTTGCTTTGCATTTGAATTAACAGTTATTTTTGTCACCATCTCTCCAACCTCTTGCATAAACAACAGCAGCATTTGGCAACACCAGACAATGCCACAAAGTGAGGCGGCGCCATTGGATTGTGCACTGTTGGAATTGGGTTTGTTGGCAGTGCCTCAGGTCCTGCGCTAATCTGCTTCACTGACATTGGCCAGGTTGGCTGAGTTGACTGGAGTGGCTGCCTGCTTAACTATTGTCTGCAGTTGGCACGTGAAAACACTCGAAACTGTGTGATTAAATGCGAGAGCGTTGCACTAAAGTGGTCTGCTCTTGACTGTTAATTAGCTCAGCCAAGCAGAGATGACTTAAATTTTTAAACATTTGCTAGGAATACAGGTTAACAAACATATAGAATGATACTGAAGAGAACAGGTAGTGCTTTGTGTGACTTTGGAGTCAAAGTCAACCTGCATCTTGGACTTGCTGATCAAGATGGAAAAGCAAGAGATAGAAAATCATTTTGTGGCAGAGATAGCCCCGAAAATAAATGTAAAGGAAAGGAAAACAAATGGACGCACGGCGCACCAGTTTTTAATTAACAAACCAATTAGTTTTGGGTTATTTCGATGAGCGTATCGCAGCAGGACGTACAAGAGAAATCAACTCGAACTGGCTGTAAAAACAAACAGCATTGACCCAAATCAACTTTCGAGCTGCAAGTTAGAGATAAAAAATAAGGGAAAACATTGAAAAAGTAAATACGAGCGGCAGGATACAAGAAACAGTGGCCCCTGCCAAAGGATGCGAGTGGCTAGCGATGGGGGAGTGGGAGTGGTGGCGAGCCAGGGCAGCCCGACCACAGCTTAAAGTATTCCTGGCTGCAGCTATTTCCAGCAATTTAGATAAACTTGTTCCGAGCTCCACTTCGTATTCGTGTTCGTGTTCAAGTTGTTGTTATTACCCGTGTTGTTATTGTTGCCTTTGACCAGCAAATACACCGCAAAAAGGCAAAAGTCATTTCGGACTGAAGAACGCCAGAGGGCGTCCACTAAGAACGAGTGTGAGTGGGTGTGTGTGATTGTGAGTGTGAGTGTTTTGTGTGTGCGGTGATTGTGTCCTTGCGCTGAGTTCATAAAATGACAGTCAGCAAGAAGTTTACAATAATGCAGTTCAAGTTGATCGACCAATAGATATCATGCTCCAACATTTAGCAGCACAAATACTACAAAAATTTAAAGCTCACTTGAGAGTCCTATCTTCTGAGTTTAAAGTGAAACTTTAAGACTATAATTGAAATTGTGTATACTGCAGAGTCGCTAGATGCAAAACCAATTATTACCCAATTATTTGTTATATGCCAGAATGAAAGCAGCGTGGTCATTTTATATGAGGCTAGCAGATGGTTTATTATAATGTGAATAACATTATATGATATGAATGATAGTTTATTGTTGAATATAAGTTAGAAATATCAATACAAAAGCACGGGTGAACGACTTATTAGCGATAGTTTAATGAACGCACGCACGACTTTACAAGTTGGACTGCTGATCACAGCTGTTCCCGTTCCGACTGCCGATTCAAGCTGCTGACTCCGATTTGCTGGTTCCGTCTGCTAGTTCCGACTGCTGATTCCGACAACTGTTCTTACTGCTGCTGACTCCAAATGCTAATTCCAAGGACTGATTCTTATTGCTGATTCCGACTGCTGGATCTCACAGCTGGCAGCTGACTCCGATACCTGCTCACGATGAATCGATTGACCACGCATTCCATCTTACATTTATGTTAGTCAAGCTTGATCTAATAAATAAATATACATACCTATTGTGTCATTTATTTCACGACTGCAAAACCGTTTTTCATTCATTTACTTGGGCGACATCAGTGAAGCAATCGACAGCGAAATAGACGTCGACACACAGTCCATCGCTTCTTACGGCTTCATCTGCGCACGCCTCTCACTCAGCAGCCCTTTGGAGCAGTCACTCTTTGAGGCGAGTCACTTGCAAGTGGAGCAGTGAGTTGTTTGCAGCACAACTGCAACTTTATTCAATTCCTGTCGATGCCAAAGAGTCGCAATTGAGAGCCCTGCAAGTCAGTCGTTAATTTGCGAGCATTTTCAGTATTCAGCAGGCAATGACTTTGTTTTCAAGTTGCTTCTATTTGGTTTTTCATTGCAAGCACATAAATGCGAGTACACAGCTCACAATCTAAATACAGATAACATTTTTGTAGAGATTCCCATCAGTCTCTCAGTTTATCTGTTGCCCCTACTCATATTGTCTGCCTTTGTCAGCTTCTCTTTAAAAGTACACTGAAGGGCATGAAGGCAACAGAACTTCTTAGGCAGCAACCTTATCAAGCATATACATAGTATATTTGGGATCAGCGACAGGAGCCGCGACAATAAAGCTATGACTATCCAGCTGTATGAACACTTTGAACTCAGAAATTAAGGGAGCTGAGTCCTGCTCTTATCATTTATTACATATTTTTTTGGTATTTTTAGAGAAGTTGTGATCTATTTTGATTATATTCTTGCAATCAAGAAGTCTTTCTGTTGTTAGCCACTCAATTGTTTTGTTATTCAAAATGCTTAAAGGATATCTGCAAGTCGACTATACTCGACTACTCTGTTACTTATTTGTCTGCTGGGTTCGAGGTGAACTGTGAGTTTTGCTGTTTAGGTGATTTCCATTTTCGGTTCTGGCTGTGGCTGGTTAAAGCTCTTGGATTTAGTATTTATCCATTTATTTCATTTCATACTGCAAATTTTGCGAGCCAAGCAAGGAGCGGGAGTGTTTTGCCCTGGCCCATTGAAGGTGTTGGCTGCAAATTGCAAAATTGAATCCTTAAAGTCGTTGGCCGAAATGTTTGCCAAAAGGTAAACAGAATTCAATTAAGGCAGAGATTATTTCGCAGTTGTTCTTTGATTTGCGATCGATGCTAAGCAATCAAGCAAACAAACAAACACTTTAGAAGCACACAAGTAATATTTTGCTGTACTCTCTTTTCGTTTCAGGTATGATTATAATGCACTCACATAAATGCCAAATTGGCCTCATCAAGTGACTTCAAATTGGCCCAGTTTCGCTTCAGAGTCAAACTGATTGAATCATTTGCGCGGGCCGTGTTTCATCAGCTCGGCCTTAATGATAACTTTAAGCGGCTGAAGGACTCGGCAGATTGCACGTGAAAATCGCAAATTATGCAATTAACCCATTTTCACGACGACGACCAACAGCGAAAGGTAACAGCCAGCTGCCAGCTGTAGCACTAACAATTGCTGGGCGCGCCTCCTGCACATCTCCTGCTCCTGCAGCTCCTGGCAAATGATGTGTGTGCACACGAATCGTGTGCTTTTTAACTTTAAATGCCCGCAAGCAGGCAAATCTTTTTCATAAATTCACACGGCAACTCGACGTGGCTGCCAAGCCGCACCGCAAGCATTCTGGCAAAAACTCTGCCACGTACCTCAGCCGCAGCCGCAGACTCCCCCCCCCCCCTCCTCCTCGCTGAATTCAGATGATTGCAGCGCAAGGCAGTTAACACAAAAAAAAGGGGGAGGCAAGGAGGGGGAGCGAGTCACGGTTAAATTCAAACTGACGCTGCAATTAAGTATAATGTCCTTGCAAGGATAACGTTAAGTGGCGCGTGAAATTACATTAATCATTGAAGGGATTTACATGCAGCACCACTCGCCACCTAGCGCCAACCAAAGCTGCTGCCCCCTCTCCAGCACCTTCCCCTCCCCCGCTCCCCTGTGGCCAGACGAGTTGCATTTTTGGCCTTGCTGACAGCCTGCGCTTACGCTGCGGCAAATACGCGGCGGATGGCGAATGGCGAATGGCGGATGGCGGCTCCGCGGTGTGTTTGTTTTGGGGCTGCACACAGCGCGGTTTAACTTGATGGCCCGCAAGTTGTTGCCGCGCATTAACTGCGCTCCAGCTGTCCCCGGGCACCACTGAATAAGAAATCCACGACCAATGCAAGCACTTTTCGCAATGGAAATTAGTCAAGAACTCGCGCAAATGTAGGTAAAAATTGAATAAGGGCAACAGTTGTTTGCGGCAGACAAACAGCAGTTTAGAAGCAGCAAAATACAGTAACAATATCCGAATTTCTATAAGACCTGCTCGACGGTATTTGAAGGCAATGAAGTACACCAGAACTATATTAATATAATTTCAAGTATACAATATCTTTAGTTTAAAGCGAACCCTTGCACCACAATACTCTATTGTACCTGCAGGCGATGAATTAATATATTATTTTGCATATTGCGTAGACGTAGCATATCATATTGATATAATAGAAAATATGCAATCTGTGAAAAATATCAAGTAACAATATATCTCTACGGTAATTTATTTCATTTGAAGGCAAATGTAGCAAATCAATTTAGAAATTAGCTAATATTGTGTAACGGTGTGTTCGCGGAAATATACCACAAATTTACTCGGTGCATTGATATATATAGTGCTTATTCCGTTGTTGCTCTAGAATCATATTGGTGTAATGTATAATTTACAATATTTGCATTTGAAATAGAATATCACAATGCTCCTTCATATGTGAAGACAATGAAACAATATTTCACGCATCAACAAAATTAACACACTGTTGTTGTTCTATAGTCATATTGATGTTATATAATATTTACAATATGTGAGAAAAATACAGTAAAAATATATCCCCTTAATAGTCTATTGTATTGGTTGAAATGATAGTATTTGGTACATTGTATTGTTAATTGTATTTGAAGGCAATGAATTAATAATTTATACATCAACAGAATTAACACATTGTTCTGTTGATGTTCCATACTATAATTGTATTATACTCTTTAGTATTTGAAGCCAATGAAATAATATTTAACACATTGCATTGTTAATTCTGTTGATGTTTTATAAAAATAATTTAAAATAATATATTCATGATATCAAATATACAATATCTGGATTTGGAAACGAACGTTTTCACTACAGTAATTTATTGTATTGGAAGGAAATGAAATATGATTTTGCACATTGTGATAATTATGTTGGTGTTCTCAAATCATATTGTTGTACAATATCTGAACATAATACTCTTTCGTATTCGAAGACAATTAAATAGTAGTTTACACATTGTGTTGTTAATTCTGTTGATGTTCTATACTGTATAATACAATTTATGTAAAATCACAGTATTTTATGATATTTGAAGACAATGAAATAACATTGTTGTTAATTTTCCACATTGTGTTAATTCTGTTGATGTTCCATAATCTCTCTGCATTCACAGATCTCTCTTGTCAAGCATAATTAGTTAATGGAATCGAAAGCAGTGGAATTACTGTTGACTGCCCTTCCACTCATTGCAACATTGTTGCAGCTCGCTTTTCGTGTGGCGGGACAAAGGAATCAAATACTGTTTCTCGCATTCCTTCAGCATGTCTTGGCCTACTTTTATGCCGCCAGCATAAATTGCATCTCGAGCATATTTGGCATTCAAACACGCTCCGCAGCAAGCTGTTGGCTGCGCAGCAACTCAGACAAGACGAGGGCCGCACATTGTGTGTCTTGCAATTGGTTTTTACAAAAAACTAGCACCTGCCCCCTGCTGCCCTCTACTCGTAGTTCGAGTCAAATAAAACAAAGAGGAAGAGGGCAAAAAGTAACAGAGATTCTGCATGCCGCTATTATATAGGAGAAGATAATCAAATTTTGTAGCCTGCACTTTTGGGAGGGAAGCAACAATTTCATTTCGTGGCCGAGACGAGTTGAGTGGAGTCGAATCGAATCGAATATGTTGCCAGCTGCCAGCACTCAACACTTTTTGGGGCCAAAACCTAAAGGCGGGAGGGGGAAGGTGGAGGTCAGCGGCTGCCAGCCAAGTGGCAATGGCAACGCGTGCTAAAAACTGAGTTAGAAGCCCCGTCGAGAAGCCCTTGAACTATGCAAATTGCCAAATGAAAAACGCCAACGAAGTTGAAAGCATCGCGGCTTCCGCGACTGCGATTGGAGCCAGCAGATCAGGCGGAGAGGGGACGGCGGTGGGGGAGGGGGACGCAAACGCATGATGTGCACCTTAATTGCTGTGAAGGCTGCTGCGAGCACAGTATTTTTGGCGGCACCAAAGGTTGATTGTTTGCACTGAGACGCAGCAGGAGATAGCGCCAGAGAGAGAGAGAGCGAGAAGGAGACGGGGTATGAGAGAGAGAGAGGTGGGAGGGAGAGCCCAGTAGGCCGCCATCAAAGCAAACGCAGCCACGTCGTTTCGTCTTCTCCCCCACACTTTCCTAGAGTTGCGCTTAAAGCAATTCAATTCAACGCGATTCGAGTCAGAAAAAAAGAAGTTAAAAATTTGTTCAATTAGCGGCGTTTGAAACGAGACGCAAAACTAGTGGGAGAGACTGAAACAATGCTGAAATATTGTTTGTGTGATGAAAAGTTCTCCCTCAAAGTTTTCCACATTTTCGCCGGCATCTGCAGTTTTCAAAATCGTTGCTAAAAGGCAAACATAATTGTTGGCCTGCTGCTGTAAAATACATAATCCTGCAATGCGTTTGCACTTGCGTTGATTGAAAAATTAACAGTGCGTATGAGAATACCCTTTAAAGCACTCCACTGATTAGTGGGGTTTGACAACCACCTGAAAATCTGAGTTAAATTGGTGAAATACAGCTAATATATCTTCGAAGTAGTTGCAAGTTGAGTGCTTTCTATTTTGAGACGCATTCAAAATGTTTTCATAGGTAACTAACTAGCTAAAACTAGCGCCATCTATGTGTTAGGCCCGGGACTTTTCAGCCCATCTGTTATCTAACAAAAGTAATTCAGTAAAGTGGAAATTGCGAGGTATAATAAACTGCAATACTTTGAAAAAAAAAAACAGAGTTTAGGCATATTCAAAATATATATACAAGTAATGAACTCAATATTATGAGTATTTCAAGAGAGTGTGAAAGGAACAGTAAGCATAATACTCCCAAATTATATAAAAACAAGTTATTAAGTTAAAAATATAGCTATAATTTATATCTACGAAGTAACTGCAAGTCGAACAGCTCCTGATTTAAGGCAAATTCAATTCCAAAAGAATTGCAAGAGAGTGTAAATTGAATATTGAGTTAAAAGTAAAATTCAGTACTGTGAAAAGAACAGTTTGTATAATACTCGTCAATTGAAATCAAATGATTAAGCTATAAATTGACTGTGAGGTGGCCACTACATATATTGAATAAAGACCAAATAATTATGTGAGAAACAGTGTGAAATATTCGCTTTCTTTCATTCGCATAAATATACCACGAAATATTTAGTGCTTTAACATTCCATTAAGTTTTAAAGTATTATGAAGTATTTAAGTAATATTTAAATTCATTTATATTAAATTTATATTAATTGTTTATCCATATTTTAATAATGTCAGATTTCCAACCGATTGCCACCAAACTTTCATCAATCATTATGATAAAGAAGAATAAATTGGAGACTTTTTGCCAATTAAGGGAGCTAAAAGTGCAGCTAAGTTCTAAAACAAACTTGATCTTGCATTTCCACCACGTTGGCATAAGGCAATAATAACCACACGTCTTGCGGTTTTAAAAGTGTAGTCGAATATAAAATATAAATATACAACGCACACAGATTTCTCGTTCTAGTTGCGATCTTGTTTTTCTTGAATATTGCAAAGCTGAAAAAACAAAATGAATTTCCATTGTCACAAAATATGTTAGCGCAATGGGAAGCGGACTTTGAATGTTGGCTTGGCTTTAAGGCTGTTGAAACAAAGGACATGCTTTGCGGCATGTCGGAGTCAACAGGGCTAAATAGGAAGTCAACAAACAGTGGGCGTGGCACGCACAATAGACTCGTATTGCTTGGCAGTTGCTCAAGTGCAGCGACTTGGACACAGAGAGTGAGAGAGAGAGGGAGAGAGATGGCTTTGATATGGTTGTTCACTCTGTTGGTCTGTTTCCTGGCCTCGCCTGATTACAGTTGCCTTGCGACGTAGCTGTTTTTTATGATTTTAACTGCAACCTCAACCAGGAAGTTGCGTACCGTAGGAAGCACTTGTGTGACATCATAAAAACTCGGCCCGGCTGGCAGTCTTTTATGCCGGTGCAACCCGTAGGAGGGGATTCACCTGCTCGTTCTCATTGCGGCGTCTCCAGCCCAGCACTTTGTGCTTTGTCAACAACAGCAACAGCAGAAGCAACAACAACCGCAAATGTTTTCATTTTGCAAGTCAGGAAGAGTCAACTCTTCATGCACACGAGTGTGTATGTTTAGTGCATGCGAATAAATCTAAGAAAAGGAACTGCAGGTAAAAGCCTCTTTAGACCCCTTTGCTCAGCTGCCTCCAAGTTCGCTCTGCTGCATTTGCATGTTGCGCTCTCGAATCAGTCGCTGCGCAGTCGCCGTCGTCGTCGCCGTCACAGTCTCAGTTTTTCGGTCTCTGCTTCTTCGGCAGTCCATCAACACAAAGTTCGTGCAAAAGTTCGGCTGCAGTCGCTGTCGCCGTCGCCGTCGCAGTCGCTGTCGCCGTCGCAGTCTCAGTTTTTCGGTCTCTGCTTCACCGGCAGTCCATCAACACAAAGTTCTTCCACAAGTTCAGCTGCAAAAAATTGGTTTGCTAAAAGTTCTTGCCATTGCATATGTATGTGTGTGGAATGCGTGTTGTGTATTCGAAAGTTGCCTTTTGTTATTGTTATTGTCACTGTTGATGCTGCCTGCGTTGTTGTTTATGCATGTTTGTTTGCATTTTGCTGCAGGAAATTAGACAAATTGCCGTACTGACCGAACCGCACCGGACCAGACTGCTATGCAAAACTTTATGCTGTGCCATTTGTGTGGATTTCTTTTTGTAATTTGATTGCAGCCGCATATGAGGGCCACAACGAGGTTGATAGGCCTGCCTGCCATACAGACTGAGTTTTCTTCCAAAATATTATATACACACAAATGTTGGGCCCGAAACAATTATGAAATCCGTGACAAATTGCATTTGCAATAAAAATGAATCTGTTTATATTGCAAAAAGAAATCCATGTGTATTATACACTATTATCATTTATCTAGTGTCAAATTTATTGCTATCTATACAACTGTTCAATTACGGAAGTCATTTTTATTTTATCTTTTACATTATATAGAAATATTGTGTCTTATTATCGTTAAACATGTCCCAAATTGAATGATGTCAAAAATATACAAAAATGCGGATATCACTTTTATTTTGTCTTTCATAATGATTTACAATAATCATTTTCTCATAGAGATATTATTATTAACGTTTAACTAAGTGTGAATAAAACTTCCAAGCCAAAGAAATAATTTTTACTTTATCTTCTACAATATTTCGAAATTTTGTGTCTTATTATTATGGATCGTTAAACGTGTCCCAAAACGAGTGATGTCAATAAAATTTGTAAATTGCGGAAATCACTTTTATTTTGTTTTTCACATTGAATTGAAACAATCCTTTTCTGATAGAAATATTGTCTTTCAACCAGCATTAAATTGATTGATATCAAAAATATTTTCAAATTGCTGAAATCACTTTTGTTTTATCTATTACAATGAACTGAACATTTTCTTCGCGTACTTTGTATCATTTATCTAGTGTTTATTGATATCAATTACACATCCGAAAGTGTTTTATTCTACATTTTACAACGCACTCACATAATCCTCACATAATCTTCTTCTTGTGACAAATAGATATATTATAATATTTTTAAATTGATGGAATCACTTTGATTTTTACGCGTTGGCCTTTTATAATGAACACATATTCCTCTTCTTACATAAACATAATATCAACAATATTTTGAAAATGCGGAAATTATTTTTATTTTCTTCTCGTATTGTTATATTTTATGCAGTGACAAATTGATTGATATAAATAATATATTTAAATTGCGGCTATAATTTGTACTTTATGTTTTACAAAGAACTCAAATAATCCACTTCTATTGTGTAATTAACAGATTCATAATCTTTGTAATATAATTTAACTATTTAGTTTAAATATAGCAAGTACAATTAATTTTAGCGACACTCAGAACTGAAATTCATGAGAATTATCCGATTCCCATTATTTGCCATCATTCGTTTTTAAAAAAAATCCATGTTTAAATTAATCAATTTGTAGTCTGCAGTGAGTGTGTCTCTTCTGCAGAAACAAACTATTTCGTTTCTATAAAGACAGTGAGCTTCCACGCACTGCTGTGACTATTGTTTTGGGTTGCCATGGAGAAGCAAAGCTTTGCAGTGCTTTCCAACGCATGCCATCGACGTCGACATCGACATCGGCGTCGGCGTCGGCAGTGAGAATGCGTTGTTTGAAAGTTTTTCGTTTCACGCTAAAGTTTTTGCAAGGTTTCGAAAGTTCAATTTGCCAGTTGCTGTTACTCTCGCACTGCCATTAAAATGGAAGCTGTGCATCATGGCGTGTAGTTGCTAACCAGCTCAACTGCTTACAAGACAAGGCTTATCACACCCACTTGGCCCTCTCACAGACACACACACACACGCACGCACACTTGCAAGTACGCACAATTAGCGACCGCATGAAATTCGAAACATTTTCAACAGCGAGTTACATAATTGCGCATTGCTTCTGCCTTCCCCTTTGGCATTCTGCGCGCCTCGGCGACTGTTGCAAAATTCACGCCGAACTTCATCAAAATTCCAATTAGCGCTTACACTCAATTACAAGGCAATGGCAGCGGCAGCGGCAGCGGCAGCAGCTGCCACGCCCACTCCCCCGACGTCGAAGACAAAATAAATACAAATACAAATACAAACACAAATACTGCCACAAAACTGCGAGTACATTAAGACTTTGGCAAATTACTCGCAGCCTGGAAAGTGTAGCATGATTTTTGGAATTGCGATTTTCGTATTGGATTTTCGGATAGAGCGAGCAGGCAAGAAAAGGCTTATGGCATAGAAATTGAAAAGCAAAACAAATAGCGCATCAAGAAACGTAACAAGTCCGGAGGCGAGCAGCGAATCCATTAAAGTTTTAAAGCCACATCAAGTGTGGGAAATGGCGTCATAAAGCCGCATAGAAATGTTGTCGGGCCTCAGCATACAGACGTAGTATGGCAAGAAGCCGCAGGATATTGAAATTCATGTGTAATTATATATACAGCACACAGTCAGCACACAAAGGCAGCCGACGAGGAGCGGAGACTTTGCCATTCCCGCTCTAATTGTTGCGCGCGCGCCACATGAAACAATTCTGCCAGCAAATAAGTCTCCTTGTCTGTCGCACACACATACACGCATACGTATGTACGTGTAGAGGAAGACGCACAGTCACAATGCCAGCAGAGATACAGATAGAGAGCCCGGGCAGCCAATGGGGAAATTACCCAAGCCGCAGCCAGCAGCAACCTTCAAATGATTTCATCAACGTAATACGATAAATTTCATAATGAAACGACGCGGTAATTGGCAGCCAGCCTCTCTCTCTCTCTCTCGGTCTATCCTTCTCTTTGTTTACACGTGTGTGTGTGTGTGTGTATGCATTCGCTTATTATGCATAATTTCGGAATTATATTAGCCTGACTTTCTGGCCTTACACAAGAAGGCTTGCTAGGGGCTGCAGAAACCTAGGCATTCGCCCAATTAAAAAGTATTTTTTACGCCCTTTGCACCCTTGGGGAAAAGTCTCAGCTGAAATATGCAACGCAAGTGAAATCATTTTTTTTCTGCTCTTTTTTTGGGATTCTCGGCGATATTATCATTAACACTTTGAACCTTTTTGAAGTTACTTACGAACCTTTTCTTGGCTAATCAGTGCGTCAAATCGCATGCTCAAAGTTGTGCATAAAGAACAAAGCAAACTTCGTTCATTTACATTCCACTATTAACTTAATTAAATGTCAATATCAATAATGTTACATATCAAAAGTGCAATTCACATAATGCGTGTGTATTAAATTACATGTAAACTGATATTTCACATAATTATAATTTACAGCATTGCTTTTCCGAGGCATTTAACTGTTATACATATGTACGTATTAATACCTATTTTTCAGTGTATTCAATCTACGATTAATAAGCTAAAGCGAGGAGCAAAGGAGAACAGCTGCTGTGCAGTACATGCAAGAGAGAGGCTGGAACACAACAGTAGTTCTCTCTCTCTCTTTCTCTTTGCTTGGCACATTCGTTGCAGCGATGTGCGTATTTTTTTTCGCCTTCACTTCTACTCTTGCTTTTTCGCAGTTAACATTGCATAGCGCGGGCGCTTGTAATAAAATAAATTGTCTTAATAATACAAATAATAAATTGTCTAATCGATCGTGGTTTAATTCGTAACCAACTCGCTGTAATTTGTGGCAGCCTCAATAAGACAACGACTGCAGCCTGCATTTAACTTTGCGCAGTTTTGGGGCTCCGCTTGTTTTGGTCGCAGCCATAGCCAACATACAGTGTGACCACATCACCTTTTGCTTAAGGTGACCAGATGTTAAACTCTTATACTGCACAGTGTGGTGTTACTTGCTTATTACCACAACGCTTCAGTCTATATCGAATTTAAAGGAACTCAAAATATTTTAAAATTTACTATTTATTATTATTGTAAGATTTAATAATTTCATCATATGTATGCATGCGAATATTAATAATTGAGTTACCTTACATTTAAAAGCTCGAATTCTGCGTCAGCTTTAAAGTTGAAATCGTTTTTGCTCAACTTTTCGCCGAGTTTTGTTGTATTTTGTTGTTGGAGTTAAATTTTTTATGTGTCAGCGTTATATTTGTTTTCATTTCATTTATTACGACGCGAGCCAAAAGAACGATTTTTATTGTAATTGTTTTATGCATGCGCTCATCACGCTCGAAACGTTTTGTTTATGAATCGGTTTGTCGACTTGTCCCACTCTCCTCCCCTACCCTCCCCCCTCCCCATCCGCAATGTCCTTTTGAGCCTGCAACAAAATGGCGACAAATTCAAATGCAATAAATTTATGTTGCTCGTGTTTCGGCTGCTGCCGTTGCCGTCGTTGTTGTTGCATCGTGATTTTGAGCAATTTGTTAAAACAAATACGAGCATCGACACATACACACATATATATTTGACTGGTTTGCCGCTATGTTTGTTCACGGCAATATGCAGCTGCCCCCGGATTCGTGCAATTATTTGTGTATTTATTTACTCTTCTGATTATACGGCGCCGGAGCTTTAATTTGATTTATTTATTTAGCCCAATTCGCCCAAATGTTTGCATTCATTCAACATGCTCAATTCTCTCTGTATTCTAATTTGCGACCTATACGTGTAGTCGATATGGTGTCGTGGGTGCAACAGGATTGTTCGAGCAGCTTTTCTCTCGAGTTGCATATCAGTTGTCGGCCCGAGGAAGCATTACACAAAAATACTCAGTCAAGTTTGCCATGCGGTTATTCTCATGTCAAACTTTTTGCATTGTAATTGAGCGTAAAGGCAAAACTTTTACTAGCTGCCTCTGTTCTGTGTTCTGTGTTGTGAGAATTGCATAGGCAATCGAGCCGTGCTTGGCTGTTTGGCAACTGCGTCTTAGCCGGGCCAGAGCCGCAATTGAGGAAGCTACTCAAAAAATAACTTGTACATAAACTGTAAACAAGAGCAGAAGAGCAGCAGCAGAAAAGGGGAAGACTTGTTTCTGGCTTGAGGCGACTCTGGTGCTGCTCATAAAGTTCAAGAGCAACATATGTTGTGGCATAAATTTATAAAGTCCTCGGGCTTCCTTGGGCCGGGCGCCTTCTCCATGCTGTTTACTTTCATGTGGCCCAAAACCAAATTATGGTTAGACTTTTAACTTGTTTATTATGCGCCGCTTCGCCCGTCTAAAAATAAGTTTTTTAATTTAATTTTAATGAAAATTTATGATTATTTCTTTCACACGCCGCATCGAGAAACTTTACTTCATTTCTTTTCATTATTGTTATTATTATTGTTTTTGTTTTTCTTTTTGTTGCTGTCGTTCTTGCTTTATTTAGGCACCAACACGAAAATTGTTTATTTGTCGCAAAAGTTTTGCATGTGAAGTCGGCTTAATCTTTTTAGCCAACATGCTTTGCCTGCTAGCTTGCAATTAAAACACAAAAAAGGCTCTGTTCTTATACTGCGCACAAACTGTGATTTTCTGAAATTATTTTCAGAGTGCGAAACTCTCAAGCTAAGATTTTCAGCTGCAAGTTAAATTTGCATAGCTGAGAAGCACATGTGAGAAGTCTTTAAATTAAAGAAAACCCCCATAAAACTGTGGAAAACTGTCACCCAATAAACATTAAAAGTCTCCTTTCTCATAGATAACTGTATAGTTATAGTTTTCTGATTATTATAAGTTGGAATTGATTGTATAGTTTAATGTACCACTCAATTGTGCTGCACTTTAGTTCTAATTTAATGAACTATCTGTCTGTCTATCTATCTGCTCGTCAGTTTGTCTTTCTGTCTGTCCGTCTAATTTTGCGCTGAGAAGTACATGAGAAACGTCTTCAAATTAAAGGAAACTCGTAAAAATCTATACGAAAACTAATAACTATTTGTTTAAAGTGTCCTTTGTCATAGATGAACACATTGTCACAGTTTTCTTAATATAGATTTCTGATTATTATAAGTTGAAATTTATTGTATAGTTTAATGTAGCACTCAATTGTGCTGCACTTTAGTTCTAATTTGATGAACTAACTGTCTGTCTGCGCGTCAGTCTGTCGGTCTGTCTGTCCATCTAATTTTGCGCTTTCCCCTGAGAGTCGCCACGATAACTCCGTCGAATCCATTAACGGCACGGCGTTAGTCGCAACGTAAGTGAAGTGCTGTATAAATATTAATAACGTTTCAAATGCCGTGCCACATAGCTGTCAGACTCTCGAATGCTCGCATGTGCCACTGCCCGGAGTGCCACCTCATACGGCATGCCGCAAAGAGCCACGTCAAACATATCGGAGGTGGCAGCCATCGAGGGGGAGGGGCGGGCGGTGTTTTACAATTGCGACAAATTGCATTTGCCTAGCTGAGTACGAGTGCTCCGAGAGCATTGTGTTCGAGTTAAGCTTTGTCTCGGCATTAGAGCGAATCGTGGCAGAGGGTGGCAGCGGGAGGGGTTGGCGAACAAGACAGGCGACAACGCTGAGAACATAACCCTAAACATTACAACATGCATCATCAACATAATCAGCGACAACATCAACAATAACATGCTTCCCCAGCTTCACTTGGTCGACGGTCGCAACACGCGTTTGTCATTCAACTGATATCGCCTCGATCTAGGTGCAGCTCAGAGGGGGCCAAAGGGTGTGCGGTGGGCTGAAGTGCGGGAGGGGCGGTGGTGGGGGGCAGACGTGCTGCTGTCCGCCTACAATTCACGAACGAATTTAGCGCAGTGCGTGCCAGCGAGTTCATCTTCCATTCCTCCACTTCTCCACTTCTTCACTGCTTCACGTTTAAGCTCGCTCTCTCTCTCGCTCCCACTCCTTCACCTTTGGGTGTGTTTATATTTATCTGCGTATTAAATTGCCAGCTTGTGTGTTGAACGCAGTGCGCAGAGCCAAGGCTCGACTATTGTTAGTCTGCTTTCGTGTTGTTCTAGTTTACGTTGTTGCTGTGCTCTTCTGCTATTTTTATAGTCATTTTTCTGCCATTATTTTTATCAGCAAGTGAACGTTGCGAGTCCATTTTCAGTTTCAGTTTCTTTGCTTCTCTCTGCCTTAATTCCCTTTATCAATCTCCCTCTCTCTCTCTCTCTTTCACTCTTGCCTGGCACTGTTTCTGCCAAGCTTTTGTTTTTCTTTGGGTTGAAGTTGAAGTTAACCCACAACTTTAATACATAATTTTCACATCGCATGTAGTAACATAACCTCACATTATAAATATTAGATATTTCAGAGACGCAGTTGAAAGCTTTATGGCAACCGATGTGAGAGCCTGATTTATAGCTGGATAAAGCCGAAGCACTTGCAGATAAACAACAGACAATTGTGCAAGCTAATTTATTGATGCGCTAATCAAATCTCTCTTTTATTTGCAGTGTGTAGTAACGTTTGTGTCCGGCCAAATGTTAAGCTCATCTTGCTGATTAACTCTTTAGCTTATGGCCGACCAAAGAGAGTTGTCGTTAAACGAAATAACTCACTTTTCGAGCTGAGACAAAGATTTGCGGGCAACATTTCCATTTGAGCGGCTAAAATGCCGCCCTAGACTCGAGGCGGTTCCATTTGGGCTGACAGGATGTCGCTGCGACGTCTGTCCTGCGGCAAGCGTGGCATGCACACACAGCCTGCCACAGCGTCGACTTTTGCACAGCTTTGCTTGATTGTCTTTCACTCGGCGCGCAGACAAGAAAGACAGGCGAGGAGGCAGCAAATTTGATGTACTCCTCGCTCATGTGGAGTGAATGCCATGCATGACAATTTTCCAGCCTGCCTGCCGAGGGGTTGAATCGAGTGGCTGCGGGCGGGGAGGGACGGTGGGTTCAGAGCAAACACACGCTCCACGTAAATTTCATGCAATTTGTTATGTTTTATGTGCCTCGTCTGGCAGCCGGGGCAGCTACAGCGCTGGCAACTGGCAACTGGCAGCTGGCAACTCGAATGTTACGCCTGGGAATCTCAAAATGACAGACTTCAATTTATACAATTTATTTTATTAAGTCAAACATTTGTCTGCCGCTCTCTCTCTCACCCCTCCCCCTCTCCGTCCCCCTCGACGTGTCTGTTTGCCGTTTTATTAACAAATTGATGAAACAATTTCCGCAGCGTTTAATATGGGGCAATTTTGTCTCTGACCAACCGCTTTTTGGATTTCCGCTGCGCAAAAACAAAACGAAAAAGAAAGTCCGGGAATTGAACGAAATCGGAGGGCAATCCGAGTATATGAAACTGTCCCTTTATGGCACGTTAAATTTTCATTTTTAGTACACACATAAAATCTAGGAAATTGGCAAATTTCAATTGCTGCTTGGCTGTAAGCAGTAAGCGAAGGATGCGAGCGCAGGAGCAGGAGTAGGAGCAGGAGCAAAGGACGAGACTCGACTCTCACCTAAGCGCCCATATAAATCTCAATTTATGTGCCCTATTTAGGCATTTTGGGCACGCAGCAGCCATTTGGGTTTGGCTTTCGCTTTAGGCCTCAAAATTATTGAATCTAATTAACTTAAATGAAATGAATGAAGACTACAAATGCGCCTGGCAAACTCGTAAAACTTCTTGCCCCACGATGTGTGTGTGTGTGCTCGTTCGAGGCACGTTTAATTTATGGTTGTGTATATAAATTCATTTGGAGCTCTTTAATTGCAGCTTAATGGCAGGCATCGTGTAATGCCTGACCATTGCCTGCTGCCTTCTGCCTTCTGCCTGCTGCCGCTGCCTATGCCCCAAGGTCAACAGATTGATTGAGGATTAAGGCGCCCAGTCCGCCGAGCTCGAAGTCCTGTTTGTTTGCCTTTCTTCTGGCAATTGATGGCTGCACAAAACTCAACTGAAACCTTATAATTAATCATTTACGCCAGCCAGCAGCTGGGGGCGGGGGCGGGGGTGGGTGAGGCTCTTCTAATATTTATAATGTAAATTGTTTGCCCGATTGTGGCGACTCTTCAGCAAGGCTGCTTCACCGTGTTGACTTTGTTATTGTGGCTGCTGCTTAATAAATTGAACGCAAACAGTTCTCACAGCGAACCCAACTCAACTTCGAGTCCGACTTGCTATTGAAACTACATGTTTTTCTACCCAGCTTGTTCACATTTCTGACATCTTTGAGTGATGGCTGCAGCACAGCTCAAGTGGCTCGCATCGATGCTAATTCTGCCAAGACGCCGTCTGACAACACAACTGTGCACAGGTGAATGTCGGAATGAAGTCGCAGGACTTTGAAACTGGCTCTTGATAGGAGCACAATAAACACAATCAGTGTGTGCCGGCGGGCAAATGCTGGCCGAGATTCCCCTGGCTAATGAGTTTCCGTCGGTTTCTGCTTTTTTGGCTGGCGCAATATCAATTTGCGACATCGCTTTGAACCCTTCAATTGCCAGGCCGCAGGCTATACCGAAAAAGGTTACGCAAAATAAGTCAACAGCCTGGCGGATTTTTCTATTTGTCACCCGCAAAACATGAAAATGTCAAATGAAAAATTTGTTTTTTCCGCCAGAAGAAGGCGAAAAATGGAAATAGAAATAGAAATTGCAAAAGCCTGCATGAAATGTGTGCAAACTTGGCCATGGCTCAGACAAATCTGCAAACCTGCAAACGGCAAAACTTTTACGCATCGTGGCACAAAGTGACCCCGATAAAGTTGATGTAAGCCCTCCATTGCTAACTGTTTTTCGTTGATGCGAATGGGGAAACTTTTTAATGGATTTCTCCGCTTGATAAGGTTATTAAAAGCAACATACTAAGAACTGGTTTAAAGCCGTGCCAACAAATTTCCATTTCGGCCATTGCCAACCCCTTTAAAACTCGCTCGGCTCGCTTTGTTTGATGTGGTCATCAAACTGCTGTAACGGAAGTCTCTCACTGACAGCTGAGAAATCAGCTCTTCTGCCTGCCACCGACATCGACGTCGACGTCGACATCGACATCAACTTCAGCTGGCCATTCAATCTGCCCGCTCAGTCCATCAGTCGGACAGTCAATCATTCGAGCCATCGTGCCAGTTCTCGCTGCAGAGGTTCCAGAGTTGTTTGTCTGTGAAATTTGAGTAGGCAATTTTAATAATTTAAGTAAATGATCCATCACAGTTACAGTTAATCTATCAAAAGGCAGCCCGTAGGGCGAATTCAAATACATACATCTTATATCTTTCTCGTCTCTGTCGTCTCTCTGTTAGTTAACAAATTGTCTTGTTAAAAGTTTTCCGCTCTGCCTTATTTGCCTGACCGCAGTTCGCGCTGTGGAAATAAGATGAAAAGTGACTTGAAAAATCTGCAAAAATTCTTTGACTCCCTCTGTATGTGTGCGTTGTTGTGTGTGTGTGCGATAAGGAAATTTGCTGGCTATTAGTATTTAAGGCGTTAAGTCATTTATATTCATTTGGATATTTGGCCCAAACGAGACGGAGGAACGCTTGATTGCCAAGTGCTGATGGATAATCGTAATGGCTAAAAGTGGACAGCCCAAAGGACACCAAGGACATTGAACTGACAAATGATTAGCAATTGAAGGCGGCTCACAGAGGATAAGAGCAGAACGAAGAAAAAACCAATTTTAAAGCCCCCATTAAGCTGAAGTGCTTAGGGCCTATGGGCAACTTTAAAGCAATATAGATGAGTATAAATTCTCCGAATTTATCTATACGCAAAGTATTTTCTTGGTATTTGTGTCAAAAGAAAACAATTTCCAGTGAATTTAAAAATATTTAAGTGATATTGTGATCTATTTGGCTTTCGATTTTCAGATTACATCTAAAAATAAATTGAATTTAAAATACTTCTCTGATTAAACACTCTGTTCTGCGTTTACTCATTGACCTTCAGCTTTAGTCCTACCTAAAAAATTATTTGTTTTGTCTGTTTACACCAGATTAAATGTCTTTTCAGCGTGAGCTGTCGTTTAAATAGTTGCACTGTGTATTTATCTACCATCAGGAAAAATTGTTTTCTTCTAAATTATTTTAAGATTTGTAGGCACTATTTTCAATACCCAGTATTTTCCACGTTCTTCACTGATTCTCTAATTTGCATGCTTTTGAAGTGTTGTGCTTTTATCTACATATTTAAAAATTTTAAGAGTACAAAGTCCAAAGAATGCGGTCAGTTGTTGTACTGTAGTTTGCCGCAAATGAAAAAGGCGAAAGCGAATTGAAAGTCGCTTTATAAGTGTTCTTTTAATTGCAGCCAAGCGTCGCTTAAACCAAGCTTAACTAAGGTGGCGAAGCGCGGCGAATTCGGCAGAGCGAAACACAAAAGCTTTGTTGCACTCTCACTTCGCCCTCATGCTAACAACTCTCTCTTTGGAAGCATCAGGCAATCTTGTAACATTTGACAGCACTGCCAGATCGTCAAATGTTATATTGCGTCATTCGAAGACAATTTTTACCATGGAACAATACACTTCAAAAGAACACGCTGAAATTGATCAGCTTTACATTCAAAATAACTTCTCAATTGTGAAAAGCAAGCGTGCTTTCCGTGCAGAAAGTAATATAAGGGACTATATACATATATGTTACTATGTAAATAGATTTCGAAATATAAATTGTTTCCCATTCAGCTAGAGTATTTTGTTGGTCGCATTGTCGCTTGTCTTCGTGCGTTCGACGAGCAATTTAGTTGATTAGATGAATGTATGTGATTTTTTTTATGTGCCATAAATTCACCTTTCGACAATATTCGATGCGAAGGATTTTCGTAGGCATTGAAAAGTTTCCTCATTCAATTTGATGCCAAATGGAAAACTCGCATTTGCTTTCTCCAAACAGCTTTTGCCTTGGATATTTCCTCTCGGCAGGGGAATATGCAAATTTTATATTTTATTGCTTGGGCACTCATCAAATTTGGAAATCACTTTTTCCAGCCGTATACTAAGCCGTAAGTCAATACACAAGGTCGCTGCGATGAAAGTACTCCTACACTGTTATCGGTAGGATCCCGAGTGGAGTTGGGACACATGACCGGGACCGAACGCCATCAATCTTTTAATGGGGCCTCTCACGTAGTCATCGCACAGCTGCAAATAGTTGAAGCCGCTTAGGCACGAATTTCTATTAAAATATTTATGCAAAATCCTGCGAAGCGACATTTTAAGCCACCGCTGAAAGGGTCCGAGGGTGGCTTGTGGATTCTGGATCGGCTGCAGCGCTCCGGCTGTGCGTAAAAAATTTCAGCAAGCGATTTTCATAATCGATTTTCAGTGCCTGCTCAATGGCTGTTGACAAGAGCGAGCGGCTTGTCGAGGGGCGGGCGTCGTGACTGAAGAGGCTTGTCAACCTTTATCAAAATAAAAAAAAAACAAAAAGGGATAAGAGACACACAAGTGGGGATGAGAGGCCAGACAGAGACGGAGCAAGAGACAGGCCGAGACAAATGCGACATGCGTCTGTTGACAATATATCAACATGTGGAATGCGGGCGGGCAGGCTTCAATAGCGCTGGCGCTGGCGCAGTGGGCGGGGCGCATCGCTGCGGCCGTGACTGCGAATGTCCTTGCTGCCGCTCAGGCTCGTTGAAAAATATGCAAACGCCAAGCCGGCTTTACAATTTTTCTACTTGACTTTGACTTTTTCCCATCTGTTGTCGCTGTCGTTCCCGTTGTTGTTCTCGTCTGCTGTGCTCGCTGCTAGCTGCACGCCACCAGGTCAAGTAATCTTTAAAGCGTGCCCCGCCTGCCGCTGCTCGGCAAATCCTGCTGGTATCAGGATACACGCGCTTGCCAATCCAGAAGCAGCAAAGCGCGTCTAATCGATGCGCTGGCATTGCCTCGCTCTGGGACTCCGACTGAGACCTAGTAGAAGGACCCCCGGGTTTGTCCTGGTCCGCTTCGGTTTGACTTTGGGGCTCGGACTTGGGCTGAGCTGCGCTGCTAACCCGTTTATTGGGCGTATGTGACAATAGTTGTATGAACTTGTCGGGCGCAAAGCAAGCCAGAGATTACGCACAACATGTGATAAGCAACAGTTGCCCGCTCCCTTTGGAGCTAGTCTCTAAATCACACATTTTTTGCCCTGTCCATGTGAAATGGACAAGTCGCAAGAGTTGGTTGGGTGAAATGTTAAATGTTGTCGTCAGTTTCCCGTTGCGCTGAGCATTGAATGGAAATTTAGTTCGTGTAGAAAACGTTTGCTAGTGAAAACAACAAATTGATTTGGCTGATTTTTTGATTTATATACATTGATTAAGTAGTTGAAGCACTAAAATACCATAATACATTTCGGGAATATTTCATACAGACCAAAGCTCAAAAATGTATGTCATAAGGACTTATCAATTTAACCTATACGCTTTAAACACCTCAGAGGTCTAGCAGGTAGGAGTCTCCTAGCGAATCTGCTTGCTTTTTGTGTGAACATTCTTAATTATTTGGGATTTTAATTCTCGAAAATGATTGGTTTGACACTCGTGTCGCTGTTTTATTGGCGTTCTATTTGAAAATGCAAATCAATAATCAAAATCAGCTCATTAAGAACGCTTATTGCATTTTGGCCTGCGCTCATAATAGCATAATTATATTAGCAAAATAATTGGAGATATAGAAGCGAAATATTAATTAATTGTGCCATCAACTTAAACACAAAGCAGCCAGTTTTCAATTCAATTGTGTGGCGCAGGTTCGCTGGTCCATGGCTAATTATCAAACTTGACAGGGCATTTGCTTGTTTATCTCTCGCCAGCACGCCGCACAAAACTTAAGATTCCGCGTAGAAGTGTAGGTATTGTGTCGCTGTTCCAGAGCTGTTTCCATAATGAAAACGCTGATACATTAAATGGATTTATTCGACGCTGACTTCGTTGTCAACGTAGTCGCTGCTCTTCTTACCCCGACTCTCGGCTCGCGAACTCAAAGCTGTTGTGGACCAAGGTCTTTCGCAGCTCCAAAGCGCGTGCTGTGCTCGTGGTTTTAGGTCGGGGGATGATTGAATGCTTGGCGGGTGGTGCTCGTGGTGCAGGGGGTGGGGCGGTGTGGTAAGCGCCTGCAGCTAAGCGCATCGCGTTTGTCAAATTTTGACGAGCAGCCAGCACGTCTCCTCCTCTTATCGATTCGGCCCCAGTGTCGTTTGAAATCTATCTGTCTGTGGCTGGCTTAGTGTGTCCTTAAGCTAAATTAAAGCATATATTACATTGCATTAATCCTTTGATGTTTGGAAGTGGTTTTTTCCCGCAGCGTTGTGCTGATTAAGTCGCGGATTTAAAAAGCAGAGATGGATGGCTCCACATTTACTAATGAGATGTGAGGTGCTTGCTTCACTTTCAATGTGGCCTCGGCTATCAATTTGTTACATACTTTTTAAAGTGCGTTTGAGAGCACTGAGAGAGGTACTTAATATTATATTTCAACATTACATCAAAGAGAAAATAATGAACTTAAATCAAGGACAAATTCTTAAACCAAAACTAAACGATGTTGGTATAGAAATAGAACTTCAATCATCAGTCAACAAAACCTTCAATTTCTGTATTTTTTGGAAATTTATAATTATTTGTGTTTGATTATGTTTGTAGTTGTAGTAGATGAACGGAATTGTGGCATTTACTTGGTCTGGAATGAAAATACCTGTTTTGAGAAGCATTTAAGCTGACAACTAGATTTTGCTCAATTGTTCAAAAAATTAAGATTAAATTCTTGTTGGAAGATGATTTCAAATTCAAAACTGTTTCCAAGAGCAAGTGGTTGTTTTAATCTTAAAAAATTGAATTCTTTCTGTATTCTTGTTGCCAGCTTTGTTTTTAATTTAAAACGTTCTCAAACTAAACAATTTCATTGTATAATTTACACCGTAATTTTCTTTTTGTGTTGTAGTGGAGAAAGTGCAAAGCAGAGTCCAGCAAATTTCCGCCTGCCAAAGCAATCAAGTCGTTTGAAATGCTACTCCTATGCTGTCCCTTGCCCTTGTTTACTGTGTAAACAGAGCTACAACTGGATTGTCATTCATAATTTAACTGGAACTTCCAAACTTGACAACATCAAATGAACACTAATTTCCAAACCAGTCCGAAATCGACATGCACAAAGCCAATCTAAAAAGGAAAACAAAGATGTTCGTCACGTAACAACTTTGCTTTCTGTAAAGAAAACAAAAAAACATAGCAAATACGATGAGTACGAGAAACGCATGATTTAGGGATAAGAGTGCTGCAATCGACTAGCAAATACCCTCTAAGTTGTCAACGATAAATTTGAAAGTAATTTGAAGCTACATTACCAACGAACACTAGATGGCGCCAATACGCACATGATTGGGGCAGCCCAAGTGGTTCCGTCTGCTGGCCATTTAATACTTCATTCGATACTACTAGCTTAAACGATAACAATATTTCGATCGATACTTCACTCGATACTGCTAACTTAATCGTTAATAAGAGCGTAGCAGTTTAAATGTAGATGCAAGGCGCGTAGATTCAAAGAGCTATGAATTAAAATGTGAAGGAATTAATTCAAATGTGTAATAAGAAAAACCACATGCTAGGAAATTACATTGCATAAGTTCAGCTGTCTTCGTTGAAAACTGTCACAAATTAAGAATACTTGTCCGTCTTTAAAATTCGATAGATGTCCAAATGCATGTTGCGAGTGCACTTTCATAAAGTAAATCACTTAATATGTAAGCTCTTTCAAGCAGCTTATAAATTGATTTCGTGATCGCGAAATCAACAACAATTTCGTTATTTTGGTTGAGCGGCTACTACGCGGCGAGTATAAATCCTGAACGCAATGCAGACTTGCAGTGCGCCTGGCTGGCCAATTCCATAACGAACAAGGACAACAAACACTCAAGCGAAAGCCAAGTCGAAGCTAGGCGAGCCGAGACGAGTTGAGTCGACAGTGTGCTCAAAATTTTCCGCGCGTTGACTACTGAAGTGGCGCCAAGGGGCGGCGGGCGGCGGGTGGCGGTTGACGGGTGGGGGTGGGGGTGGCAATGGCCTTTGTCACAGCGTGCGACAAAAACAGAGCAGAGGGAGCGAGTGCTGCGTCCTTTGCATTTCGGGGGGCGGCTGCCGCAGACGCAGAATTACAAATTCAGCACAATGTCCCCTTTGTCATTTATGCACTCGCTGTATAAATTAAGCGCAAGACATTTCGTTACTTGCTATTTGCTACTAGCTGCTTAATAAGCTCCTAATGTTTCTTTTGTTGTTGTAGGTGGCAGTGGCAGCGGTGGCGGCGGCGGCGGTGGAGGCGGCGGCAGCGGAGGGGGCAGCTCCTCGGACATCTCTAAGGATCATTGCAATAAAACGGTGGACATCTTCGAGGACATTAGCTCCCCGGAGGTGAGCAATCAGAACGTGGGACGACCACTCACCTGCTGGTATCGCTTTCGACCCCTCAAGGGCTCGCCGCGCGACTTTGTGCTGCGTTTGCGCTTCAAGAAGTTCAAGGTGGGCCAGCTGCTGAACGCCACCCACTGCGATGGGGGCTACCTACAGGTGAGTACGCACAACGCTGATGCCGCTGATTTATGGCCCTGGCTCAGCAATCAAATCTAATTTATAACTTGGCGTCGCCTAAATGATGACACATGTCCTAGCGCCCTCAATGCTCGACAGCTTTATGGCGCAGGACATACCATGCACTTCGCACTGCCAATTTATGATCGACTCCCATTTGATTTGCCTTCTCTCTCTGCAGATTGTTGATGGCAATGCCAAGACAGACGTGTCCAATCGTCGGGAGCCCGGCATGTTCTGCGGCGAGGCGGAGCAGCCGCAGACCTTCATCAGTGAGACGAGCTACGTGAAGGTGCTCTTCCACACCGACAACTTTACGGATCAGGTAAGGTTATAGCAATCATTCCAGCACTCTCTCCAGACGCTGCTGCTCCAGTTGGCATCCCCATCTAGGCTTGTGTCAAGCGCACTCTGAGGCACACCTGGCCTGTCTCCGCTCCAGAGACTTGCAATTACGCTGAAAAGTCGCTGCAGCCTACGCACTTACTCTAATAAACCAGAGCCATCTACTTGTGCGCTCCCTCAATCTTATTTTGATGTGCATATATCCATACATGTATATTTATATTCATCACTTTATTTAAGCAAAGTCTGGCAACATGCAATCCGTGTTGTCGGCGGCTGCTCTTGAGGCATTTCCACACACTGTGCTCGAACAAAGGCAGTCGACTATATGGTCACACTAGTAATAAGAGAAGTTCTTGATATATCTATCTATTAAAAACTCAAAGAGCATTTGTCGTTTCATAACGCACAGCGTTTGAGTAAAAGTTTGGTATTGAAAGGAGACATTTGCTGAATTAAATTGTTAGATATTATGACAAAAACGTGTAAGAATTTAGACTCCAGAGTCTTCTTAGAACGACAAACGAAGCTGTATACTTAGCTCTCAACAATATTAAAATGCAAAGGGAAGTTTTGAACAACACTCTCAACATCTCTCTTACGCCAGCAAAGTTTTCAACATTTCATTTAGTTAATGCGAGTAATATTTGAATCTTTTAAACTGCAATACAAACATAACATAACGATTGAGTTTAGAAATGAAGTCCAGGCGAACAGAGTGTAGAGTGTCCGCTAGTCTGCTAGTCGCTAGTCGTCTACCTCGTCGAGTGAGTGTTTTATTTGGATATTTTTTACTCGCATCTGCAGTCTCATTTTGCTTCTTTTTTGCTTGTTGGCGCTGGCTGCGACCCATGTTGCTCTATCTGCCTGGCTGCATTCGTGCAACTCACTTTCGCACTTTGCTCATATAGTGCCATATATAATGCCCGCACACATGCATATATATGTATATGTATATGCACACATGTAGCATACATATATTTATGCATGCATTATTCAGCTGGGCGTCTAGGACGTGGACTCCCACGTCCTCTCGACTGTCGTCTAGTTGCTGTCTGTCGCCCTTTTCGACTGACTGGCGACTCGCTGCCGCTTGCAGGTTTTCCTCTCCCCAGCTGGGGAAAATGCTTTTCACAACTTGAATTCTATTTAACCCGCAGTGTTGTTGTTTTTTGCACTCTGTCTCTCTGATTTCATATGATGTTTTTTTGTGCGATGCGCTCCGTAGTTGCTGCTGTGGTGTTTACATTTATCAACTTAAAGGCAACTTTTAAAGAATTGTTTTTGGCCAAATGCTGCACTAATCTATTGCAAGTGGCGCTGTCAATTTAATGTCTTGGATGTGGCAAATCTGTTACATAGTTGCCCCCTGTTTTGCTATTTCCAATCTCCATCTTGAGTGACTTCCAGTAGTAGCTGCAGCAGCCGATGCTTGGCTTAGCTTATTGCATGCAGCTCAGTTCATGGCTTAACTGCATGCTGCAGCTTACAAGTTGCATGAAGCGCAAACACAAAAGGCACCACACACACACATACACACACGGGCTAAGAGATAGACTCTCGCTGCAGCTGCCTCCAGAGTGTCTTATGGACACCTTAATGGAGTCATAAATATTTATGAAAACTCGTCCCGTCTCGCTGCCTGAAAAGTTGCCTGAAGTTGGCTGGTTGGTTGGCTGTAGACTTGGCTGCTTTTGGGGGCGTTGTGCGCTTTGTTTTTGCCACGCTGATTTTGCCGGAGTTTCCTGCTCTGCACGTCTGTGCCACGCACACACGTTGCTGCCACTTATTTTGCGCGAATGCGCTGGAAAATGCGCTGCGTTGCGTTGCAGGGCACGGCAAGAGAAGAGAAGAGAAGAGCGTCAGTGCCAGTGGCAGCATCATCCATAATAATAAATAAAAATAATAGAGCCCTGGCAGGTAATAACATTGCCACGTTCACAATTTAATGAGCAGTGTAGCAAACAGACAGAACTTTAAGACGGCGCCAAGCGGGATTAACATTGTTTCAATGCGAGTAAATCAAACATAAATTGCACAAATTGCCCGACAAACGACATTGGCGACAGCAACGCAATCCGCCTGATTCCCCATTTAATCGCACACCCAAAATCCGCGCAGATATTAAAACCAGTCGTCGCCCGTGCGGGAAGAGCGGGCATCATCCAAAAGGTGGTGCGGTTAATGGCAGCGCAATCGATGCTGCAGCGTCATCCATAACGAGTTGCCTCAACGTGCGCGCTGCAGAAATATTCAATGCATTTAAAGTCGTATAATGCGGCAAATATGAGCAGGGAATGCGGCATCCACAGCGACGCATTTGACAGTTTTCGAGGCAAGCCCGTGCACGTAACAGCTGCCCCTGACTCCAACTGTCTGTCTGGCTGAGAGGCCAGCAGCAACCAGGTCGTCCTCCGGCTGCCTCGTTGCCATTGTTCAGATCGTTAAGTGGCGCTAACGTCATTGACGCCGGTAACGCATTTAATATTGACATGTGCATTACGCACCAAGCACCACGTTGCATCCACGGGCAGCAAGGCGCACCAAGCAGGAGTCGCAGCTCTGCTGCACAGCATTATGATGGCGATAATGATCGAGGTCGACGATACCAATGCCGATGCAGATAATGGCCAATAAAATGGAATATTTTATACCTATATATTGCGATTATGGCAACACGATGCTAACGAGTTGGCACCTGCACTCTCTACTTGCAACCCAAGGGATCTGTCATGCAAATTAATATTTACTTCAGCTTTCAAGAGTTTCGTTTTTATCAGAAAGATAGGAAAGATCAGACAAGATTATCACTGCTATCGATAGTTTTCTAGGGAAACACAGCCACAGCTTTGCAGTTCAACTTGCTAGTAAAAAGTATGCTAAACAACTATTGTCAGTTAGTCTTTAAATAATGCAACAAAAAGTGCAATTCAACAAAGAAGAAGTTTGAAAGAAATACGTGTTATACTTCGTAGCTATTTCTGTTTGGAAGATGCTTCGCAATATTCCAATGAATTCGCCATTTCTGAGCTAAGCTCGTGTAGTCTGATAGTGTGGTTTTCCAACTCGGGTTACGCAACGGAAGAGCCGTGGAACCTGCGTCAATGCAGCAGGTCATTAGTGCTGATGAGGCGCATGGCCAGAACCGCCAGAAAAGGGGTCACAGAGTCATCGTCAGACCCAAAGCCAGAGGCTGCGAGGGGGGAGGGGGGGCAAGAGTGGAACGTGTCGCGCTGGCAAACAGCCACACAACGGTTGACAACGACGGGCACACAAAATACAATGTTTTCATCTCGCAGTGACGCACGACAAAGTGTTGAGGGGAGGGAGCCGAAGTTGTAGGTGGAGGGGCGATTGTCTGGCTGTGGCTGCAGCGGGAAATTGACGAAATTCATCAAGTAGGTTGCTCGCATGGCTACTAATGGCATGCAGTTTAGCGTGGCAGTGGACAGCATTGCGTATACGTGATTTGCGCAGCGCTTAACAAGAGCAGCAGCGACAACGAGACAGCTTTACTTAACAATGCATAGATTTTAACTCATTAAGCTGATGTCTGTTCTCTCTTTTTGCGTTCTCTTTGCAGACCTACTTCACATTCGATTCACGCGCCGAGCAACAAACCGAAGTCTATTTGCGCTATGGCCAGCACCCGGAATTGTACCCAAATCGTCGTGGCGAAGTTGTGCAAGGGTGCGTATACGTAATTAACTTCAGCAGTGAGCTGCGATGGGAAGGAGACGGACAACTGAAATCAGATACGCACGCCAACTGTGACCCCAGCTTATCGATAATGTTTAGCGCCTTTGTGCTCCATTTTTATGTGCTCCTATCGAGGGGCGGGGGCGTGGCTGACAACTGACAGTTACTACTTTGTAGCCAGCGATGCGTTAATTTAATTTTATTATGTTGCACGCAACTTGAGTGGTTTTTCGAGGGCGTGGGGGCAGCGCACAAGCGATGTCTTTGACAATTTCGAGAAATGTCCTTCCGCCAGCAGTAAGGAGGACATTTCATAATCATATGCGAAGGGAGCGGCGCGGGCGCGGGCGAGGAGCAAGGCATGAATGCGGTAACAGAAGGTCGCATAAAATTGAATTACAATTTGCCAGCACAGTGCCGGAGTGGGCGTGGCGGGGCGGCGCTGCGGCAACACAAACTCGCGACAAGCTGCGGAAACTCGACAGCGAGGAGAGCGGCAAAGACAGAGCAATTGCTGGCAGGGACTAAAACGAGCATTCAGTTATCCCGAAAAACTTTGCAGACATTAAATTTCATTTGATTTCGCCCGCTTTTTTCGGCTGTTCTTCTTTTGGTGCGACGTCGTCGTCGTCTAACTTTTATCTTAATAAAATAAGTTGCAAGTTCTCAGTTGCCATGTGGCATGCGAATTGAGCCAAGCAAAGGAATGCTCAGCATCCACGCGGATATTGTGTGTGCATGCATAAGAGGAGTGGCACATTCACAGATTGCAAGCTTGGCGAATTATTAAAGTGGAAATGCCGAACTTTATGCGTCCATCAATCGGATTCAATGGTCGCTCAACTGCCTCAGTGCGAAGGGAGCGAATCCCCATCTAATGGCAAACACAAACAAAACAACCGCCCACATGGCCAATATGATTTCTATGCTAATTTTGCGGTCGCGCGCAACGATATCGAGCTAACCCGGCTTGCAAATAACTGAACGAATGCTCGACTGGGCAATGCGCATTATAAACGATTTTGAGTATCGAGAACTGCCAGATATATACAAATAGGCCTAGTGTAGGGTAGATTTTAGTGAGTGAGCATAAAGAGCGAAATGGATGCGAAAGTTAGAGTGGTAATCATATTGGGGCAAACTTGACAACCCTGGCTGGCAGTGCGTTTGTTTGACACGAACAAATTGAAAATTATACGCACGGCTTTCTTTACAACATTACAGTTGTTTTTGCGATTCAAGAGCAATTTTACAACGCTACCTCGCCGAGGCGAATGCTCAAGAATTTCCGAATCAGTGAACACAATTTTCTGCTTTTGTTGTTTTCCGTTCTGTTCCGTCCGTCCGTCTCCGTCTGCCTCAGTGAGTCGCTGCCTGGCAGGCAATTCCAGCGATTAATTTGTTGGATTTGTGCCCAAGGGGAGAAACTAGCGCGCCAAGTGCGGGGAGCGAGATTTGAGCCGAGATTGGCGACATTTATTGACGGCATGTGGCAGTGGCCGAGAGGCCGAGAGGGGTCGCAGAGCAAAGTATCCCAAAATAGAAAACTAATTGAATTTAATTACAATTCTTATATTGTATTGTTGTTGTTCTCCGTTTCAGTTCGTACTGCGAGCGCGAGTATCGCGACTGCCGCCTACAGACCTGCTACGTCCAGTCCCCAGCCTATCCCGGCCTGTATCCGCGGGCCCTCAACTGCCGCTACAAGCTGCACACGCGCCAGCCGTACATCAAGCTCTATCTGCAGAACGAGCAGTTCGCCGTCGATGGTCAAAGGTAAGTGGGAACCCGTTCCGGTGGGGGGTGGGGGGCAGGGCATATGCAAATTACGAATGGGCGAGCGAGAAATTAGCGCCAAGTTTAACACCCTGTAATTTGTCATTTTGGCACAGCGACGGCAGCGATGCAATTCCGCAAATGCCAGCTATATTTTTGGCTTGTATTTTTTGCAGCTCCAGATGCCATTGGCGAACAATCCACATTACGTGTGTTGCGCCAGCGACGTCGTCGTCCTTGTCACTGTTGTTGTTGTAATGCATTTGGCATGCTGACAATGACAATGTGACAGAGCGCTCAGGAAAAATTGGCACCAATTGCATGGCAAGCGCTGGCGTCATGTCACAGCCCCACAATCCGGCTCCCAACTCAGCTTTTCCATTTGCATTCCCAGTCGCAGTCGCAATCAGAATCCCAGTCGTAGTTGCAGTCGCAGTCGCAATCAGCCATCAGCCATCAGCAGAGCTATCAGCATTACCGTGACAAGGCGAGAGTCCTTGCTGGCAGTTTCTATCTGCCCACACTCAAATGGCCTGGCTAAGGCATCACACTTGCAGTCAGCGTCGATTGGCTATTATTAATGCGAAAGTGATCTAATTGCTCGCTTTATATAGTGGTTCAAGCCAAGTCCAGGTCCGAGAGCAACCGAATTGCAGCTTAAAGCTGGCGAGAGTGTCGTGCAAATGAACGTCAAATAAGATACTCACAGTAGGAAATGCATTTTTGTGAGCAACTAAATAATTTAGCCACCTTCTTTGGGAGATTTGTCGCTCTAATCGCTTCATGGCTAGGTGAGTTAGCAGAGCTGCCGTATGCAGCGCATTTGCATGAAGGTGAAGCCTCGACGGAGTGTTAGCAGCTCTTCGGGGACACTTGCAAAATGCCAGCTGTGTTTTGGGCTTAAATCACAACTTGAATATTTTATGAAGGGCCCAAGTGGCTCAGCCCCGAGTTCTGTGCCACTTAACCCCAGTTGAATTTACCTGTTTGTCGGGCTATCTATACCTGTGTCTGTGTCTGGGTCTGCGTCGAGTACAATTTACATTTGCCATTCACTGACCTTTCACAAACGTTGCGGGCGGTCATTAAACATTTCGCCCCTTTCCTGCCGCACAATGGCAACGGCGGAGTCGTCTTGCTGTTAACACTTCACTGCGAGGGGCACTTGGCGAATGGGCAGAAAAAGCGTATAAGTATCTTAAAGCTGTTTGATGTGCAAATGCCAGAGCCACTGCCAGTCAGCATATTTCAGCTGAGTTCCAGCCACTTCCCGCGCCTGCTTAGCACGTGCCCAGCAACTGGCAACTGCGAGTTCAAATTAGATAAGCAACATTCAATTTATTTTTATAGATTCAATTTGAATATTTACCTTTTGAGTGCAAGCACGAAGGCATGTCAAACTGACAGCGCAAAGCGAAGAGTTGCAAACGTTTGGAATACAGCCAGAAAAAGCGTCGAGCTGAAAAGAAGACCCGCCTTTTGCACTTTCTCACTAGTCGAAAATCCGCTTTAAGTGCGTATTAATTTGCAAGTCTAAGTTACTCCGCCCGGTCGATGAACGGGTCAGTCAGACAGCCAGTCAGACAGAGAGACGGCAGGAGACGGCTGGCGTGCCTGCGAGGATTAGTCAAACAAACGCTACAAACGAGCTAATAGCAAACTCAGCAGCAGCAGCAGCAGGAGCAGCGGGGGAATGAAGAGAGTGTCGAGTTAATCGAAAGGTTTTCGACGGAATCCGAAAAGGGTTTCAATGCTGCACACACTGGAACACACTTGAAATTCTGTCGACTCAGTCGCCTCCCTCGACAAACTAACCGTAAAGTTAAGCCCAAAGTTGGCGGGCAGCGAATTAATTAGAGATTTCCAAATATATGTGTACTCGTATTGCATACGCCCTCAAGTTTTAGTAACATGCCGGATGGACCAGCTAGGGGGATTATTTAGATTATACAGCAATTATGTGGAAAACGTATTTTGCCAAAGTTTGCGATTGCCATATTTGAGGGATTTGTGCACAAATTATCAAATTTCATTGCGACTTTGTTCACTCACCATACTTATTTAGTTTGACAAATTCATTTATCTTTGTCAGGATGTATATACACATTAAAGTGCGGATCGGTATACAATAAACAACTCTCTCTACAACAGTAATTTAGACATCAGCAACAACAACAAAAACATCGTAAATCAACAAAGCAAAAGTCCAGTACGAAGAATACTTTGGAAGCATTTTGTATTTTTTTCATTAATTACATTTATTTCATTAAAGTGTTTTAAAAATGTAATAGAAATTAATAGAAATATACTAAATAGTAATTTTTGGTAATTAATTCTGGAAAAATTGAATTGAAAAATCTCCAAAAGTATACATACATAATTCTTACATACATGGGTCGCAGATCAAAGTTTAAATTTTGTTCCAAATTGAATAGCTATGAAAATACTTGGGTGATATCAGCTGTCGCCAGACATCTATTTATGCAATATTAGTGTGGTGGAATATACAAGGTCGATGATACAATTTGCATACATCAGTAAAAGTTGATCCTAAGACAACCACAAAAATTGTCATATTGATTATAAAAATAATATTTTTGTTTTGCGCGTCTGCGAGTCGAGCTGGATGTGATAGAGCAATGAGTATTTGAGCTTTTCAATGTTTTCTGATACATTAAATTCGAAAATTTATAGCGCGAGTTACAAAGTGTCCTTCCACTAGATTAATTTGCAGCAGGAAGTGCGAGAAGCGTTTCATATATTTGTATTTACGCGCTCAGTCTGAAACTATTTGCAAACAATCAGTATAATCCATCTAAGCATTACACACAAAGCCCACTCAAATCCAGTTCATAAAACACACTCTCATTCTCAGTCTGAGTCTGAGCCAAAGTCGAAGTCTGTGTCTGCGAGTCGGTGAGTCGATGGCTAGTTTTAAGGCCGAGCTGTATCGATGTGAAGGTGCTTATGCCAAGTCAGCGACAAGTTGGTCGTCTGCCTCGATGCGTCCCTTATAAATCAGCCAAGTTTATTGGTGAGGCTGAGGACGGACTTCGACTGTGGGGCAGCGGGCCGCCAGTTTTGCAAAACATTTTTCTAATTTCTGCGTACCGAACACAGCAAATATTTTGCCAGCGCAGCGTTTTGGCCAACAGAAAGCCCAACGCAAACTTACAAACATACTCGCGCGCACATACAGAAAGTTTGGGGAAACTTTTTTGGGATACAGTCGAGGCGAAATAAATGCAAAAGTCATCGAGAAAAAAGTTTTTTAATATGCCGAAATTATTACCAGTCAGTTATTTTTGATATGTCTGTTGGCCAAAAACTTTTGCCAGCCACCAACTTTGGCCTCTCGTCCTTCCCGCAGCAGTGCAAGTGTGTGCGAGCTAGACAGAGACGGACAGAGAGATAGAGAGGGGGACTGTCAAAATAATCAACTTTCTGCCCTGCGCATTTATTATCAAGAAGTTAGATTAGGCAGCCCCCGCTGCACAGATCTCTACAGGAGAGCAAACTTGCTGACAAAGTGATTAAATTGACTGAAACGAAACGAAAGCGTACCGAACCGAACAACTGTCTGGCTAATAGATACAGTCACAGTCACAGTTTGCCAAACAGCTTCCAAGTTGGGCCCTCGAAGTTTTACGGAAATCATTCAAAGGCTCAATAAAATGTCAATTAGTTTAGCTTTCTTTTTCGAGCGCACCGGCCAGCTGCTGGCGACCATTTGATTAAGGTCGAGAGCATAATTGCCAAAGTTGGCTTTCAATTAAAAACTTCACACACACACTAGCAGAACACTCATACACACACGCAGAGAGCGAGGTCAGGTAGAAGTCCATTCGTTTGCCTTTTAAATTGCCTCGAAATTCGACGCCTTCCAGCAAATTGTATTGCCAACAAATGGACGGCAAAAAGAGTTCTCGTCAATAACCGAGCACAGAGTGAATCGCTTTTCAAAGGTCACTTTGACTGCGCTCTGCTCAACTGAGATGAAACCGAAAACATAAAGAGTGCTGAAGACGAGTCTGCTCGACTGCGAAATACGTGTCCAAATTGATAGAATACTACATAGGTGCCTAAAGCCTGCTC
The DNA here is from genome assembly GCA_035046165.1 of Drosophila rubida. Lineage (NCBI taxonomy): Eukaryota > Metazoa > Arthropoda > Insecta > Diptera > Drosophilidae > Drosophila > Drosophila rubida. The sequence continues at coordinate 12,501,132 of JAWNOF010000022.1, forward strand.
TGAATTTACGATAAATATGATATGAGACTTCCTACTACAAAAGTAGACTACAATAAAAGTTGTCAAATCCTGAAAATACAAGAAAATACTGCAAAAATATTAGAAAAATATAGAATTTAAATGATAATGTATCAATAATATAAACATTAAAATAAATGCCAAAAATATGATGACCAGTATTTGGAAATCTAATTTATTCAGTTTCTGAACTGAATACCCAAAGTCGTTTGAGCCTGCTCTTACTTGACTATAAATAATAATAAATCAATGAATATAAATATAAAAAATATTATGACAATATGTATTCCTCTAGTGAATACAGTTTCTACAACCTACATGATGTGACAATTTCCATTTGCTAATCTCGTTTGCACTTTGGAAATCGGAAATGAAAGTGAATGAAGCCCGTTCTGAATTTTCTATAAATGATAATATATCAATTAATATAAACTTCAAAATAAATGCACCAAAAATTGATGTATAGTTTTCAGCATCAGATAATGTGACAATTTCCAGTTGTTACGCACTTTCACACAGTGGCTACCAAAAGTGGCGAAAGCCTGTTCTGACTTTAGTATTATTAATAATAAATCAATAAATATAAAAATGAAAAATATTATGACCAGTTTTATTAGCTCTAGTTTCCAGCTGTTACGCTCTTTTGCACTGTATAAAAAAAAAAATACAGTGACAGTGTTAAAATTCACTATAAATAATAATAAATCAATGAACAGATTTTGTATACAAAAATAAATGTGTCAAATTTGTTGACCCTTTAGTATATACAGTTTCTAATACCTAAATGTTGATACCATTTCAAGTTGTCACGCTTTTTTGCTCTTCGGTTACCGGGTACAAAAATAGGTTGAACATATTTCACTGCAAAGCAGTCGGGTCTTTCGGTTCTTTTTTTTGCCAAGTACGAGTGAATGTCATGGACGACAAGGACAAAAGGGCGTCCAGGATGGGGTGTGGCAAACATTAAGTTGATGATGTCTTAGTTGATGTTTGATAGATTAGATAAAGGTTTCGGCACATTCCCAGACTACAGTCGTCGCTCAATCAGCCCTCGACTTTGAACTCTTCTATCTGTTCACTAAAAGCTGTCGGGCTAGCAATTATTCATTCAATTTCTGCCTGCACTTCAACTTGTTTTTCTATTCTATTTGCTTTTGGCTCACTTTTTCTTCTGCTCGCTGCCTTTTATAACATAAAGCTGAGGCGCAAATTAGATTTACCTTTTGACGTGCGCCGTGAATGCATCAAAGGTCATTCTCCTCGCACTCTCTCCTAAAGCACTTTTAAAGTGCAGAACTTTGAATCATATCACACACATCTCTTTAAAGCATTTCAACTGCACAACATAATATATTTGGTTAAATTTGTACATGCTCATCCCGTTATAGATGCGAGAACGTGATGACGTGTCCCATCAGGCCCATCGGATCGGGGAACGAGCACTGCCCATACGACTGGTTGGCCGTTTATGATGGACGCGATGAACACTCGCCGCTGATAGGCAAATTCTGCGGCCTCGGCAAGTTCCCATTCAGCATTATTGGTAAGTACAAAGAGCACGCCGCTGGCGCCTGCCCGATGGAGCACTATAGAGAACGGCAGACCGCAGCGCACGCCATGCCGTAAACCACTTTGCCAATCATTCTCGTTTCCGCCTCCTTTCTGCTCGCCTGGCCCACAGGCACATCACAATACATGTATGTGGAGTTTGTTACATCGCCGGCGGGTCCGTTGCTGAATACGGGTTTCCACTTCAACGTCGGCAACTGGCCGGGCCATGTGGAGACGGCCGGCATCAAGCACGGCGTCTGCGACTGGCTGCTTAGCTCCGATTCGCTGAAGGACAGCAGCGCCAGCGAGGGCATCTTTCTCAGCATCGCGCATTGGTATCCTCCGAACACTTCGTGCAGCTACCACATTAAGGGGCATCCTGGCGAAATCGTTCGCCTCTACTTCCCGAGGTAAGCTCCACATTTCAGAAACCTGCAATAAACACTAAATAATGCTAACAATCAGATAGTAACACAAAAAATGGTTTGTATATTCTATTTTGTCCACTTGTGAATTAAGCTTTTGCCCATAGTAAATTTCATTATTGAATAGGCATGAACAAATAAAATAATATACGCAGGAAAGCAAAGAGCACAAGTGCGTATTCCTAAGGAATGCAAATGGATCTTTATACATTTTTCTAAATTGTTTAAAACCCAACAGTTGGCCAGAAAAGCCAAGCGAAGCAATTTACGCAATTGAGAAACCTACAGGCGAGTGTGAAACACGCGCTAGCCAGTAGGAAAATATACAAATATACCTAAAAGTTATAAGTATATTTAGGTTATGGTGGTATAAAATATACCACACACGGTAACTAAGGCAGCTAATGCAACTGCATGTGGATTTTCCTATACAAAATTGTTTAATGAATAACTGCTAAGTGTTTCATTCGATGTCAAATCAAATTGCTAGGGATTGTATATTAGCATCAAACGAGCTTAACAAGTACACTCGCAAATAGTTTTGTTTCGATTTGCTGTCAATGTTCATAAGGGCGGACAGACGGGCATGACTTATCGTCTTTTGAGAATATGAATACTTTTCCCGTTGGCACAATGTTATACAGAAGATGTTTTTGTTTTGTTGTTATTGTTCTATTTATATTATCGACTATCGAGCATCACAATTACACTTGTAAATAGATTTTTTCGATTTGCTCTCGATGTTAATACACCACACAGACAGATATGTATGTATCTATATCGTCTGTTATGAATATGAATACTTTCTGGGGTCTGCCTGTTACATTTCCCGTAGGCACAATGTTATAAGATCCGTGTATTTGTAGCTGGAACATACAGTCAAACGCTTTGCAGCTGTTTTGCCACTTTCATAACCAAATCAAAGACTTGGTAATGCCATTAAATTGCTTAAACTTGTTTAAACTGAAATATATTCATATGTATATTTAGTATGTGCACTTGCAATATGCCTGCTCTATGCAGTAAGTGCATCGCCACTACTTGGCTGCTGCTCTGGCCGACATCGTTCACAATTTGGTGCCGCCCCTCGATCTGTCCTCATTGTTCCCCCATTGTTGCACACCACACACATAACAGGGCCGCAGTCTGTTATTTTGTAAATATCTGGACGAAAATGGGGCGTGGCTGCGAGGGTCTGTGCGGCACAAAAATCCATCGCCCTCGTCGACATTTCACTTAAAGTGCAAAGTGTAAAGTTTTGCGGCCATGGAGGATGTCTGGCAGCGGTTTTGCATTGCCCTCCGTCTCGCTGCCATTGTGACAAAAGTGCGCTCTCGATTCCTCCGCCGGCCCTCCGAACTCCGGCTCGATCCTTGGCTACCAGTCCCCGACTTCAATCCATTTTGGCGCTGCGTTGGTTCTATGCTGTAAGCGTATTTTAATGAAATTTGCCGCAAAGATTTATGTGACATTTTAATTTAACGTGTCGAGTTGAAGTTGTTCTTTATATTTTTTACTTTGTCCCCCATCCAATTCGCTCCCTTCGTTCTTATCCTTGTCGGCCCGTTGTTTGTGTCTGAGTCCGGGCTCTGAACTTTTGTCCAAGTCTCGCACTGGTCCTGCATTTTCCACTCTCAGTCGCCGCTTTCAGTCTTGCTGTTTGCAGTGCTCCGTCTCCTGTGTCTCCGCCTCCTCCCACGCCTTGCAGTGCGCCTATGCATGGGATAGGGAAATATTTTATTGTGCTGCGGTTTTTGCCAGCTTCATTTCGAATCTGCTTCCGGGAGAAGAGGAATCGTCCGGCTTAGTCCCATCCCTAAAGACTGTGCGAAAGTTTTGATGCTTTGACAATTTGGGGGGCATCATTGATGCGCGCTTCGTTTAGTTCGTTTCTGGCTCAAATTGAATCCATTTGCAGGGTGTTCCGAGGAGTTTTGAGAAGTAAGCAGGGCTTAAACTTAAGAGCGTAGTCGAGTTTCGCTAACTCTTGTTGCGCTATCTATGACGCATAGAGCCAGGGACTTTATTGGAAAAGTTGTTAACAACTTTGGTCCAATTATTGTAACCTAAGTAAATTATGAGACTAGCAGATTACTTGGCTTAAAACTGGAAAGTGTTCACCCTACCTACGCACGGCAAATGCTGCCAATAGGGTATGTAGGGATCGTAGAGTGACGTGAATTGTTGAATCTCACTTGACTTATACTAAGGTTCTTGAGTGTAGATAAAGTTGTGGATTAAGTGGTCTTAATATGCTCTCTCAATTCCACAAGTAGAGCCAATTCTATTGTTCTATTGTTGAAGATAAGAGACTCTCCCAGGCTTTCTTTTTCATTTCTGCAAGTTGTTTTCTCGACAATCTCTGGCATGGCGGAACTAGCTGCAATATTGTGAAGCAGCAATACTTTAGCTCGAACCTCGCCCTAAAAGTTGTCAGAGGAGAAACCTTCAACTGTCGCAATGCAACGTAACGGAACGCAACAACTACAATTGCAAGTGCAGATTCGAGCATGTTGCAAGCTTATAATTTATGCACAAAATGTTGCAAAACATTGCCAAGTTTCTGGCTAAAAACTGCAAAAGAAAACTGTGTGCATGACAAACATCGGGCACACTGTCGCACATCGCACACACCCCCAGCACACACGTTCACACATGGGCAGCAAAATATCAAGCAAGTTTTTGCCAAAAGATAAATATTTATGTCCACCTACGAGAAGCAGGGCAACGAAACTAAACCCAGGCGCATCGAGAACTTGTGCGCACGTTTACACCGATTGCTATTAAGAGTTTAGAAGTGGGCAACATGATTGCGTGATTACAGTGCACAAACAGAGCATGCGGGACAGCCAGACAGAGAGAGAGAGACAGACACATGTGCACTGCGAGTGGCCAGCAGCAGCGACGGCGAGCGAGAAGTTCAAAATAAACGAAAAATGCAACGGGAAACTGCGTGAGTTGTGCTCAATTTTCGTACTTTCAGCTCAAGTTTTTGTCTTTGCCGCACAAATTTGTTGATGTTGTCGTTGTTGGTGTTGCTGCTGCTGCTGCTTGCTGGCAACTTCATTCAAGTTGTTGCAACGCCCACGACAACAATTGCACAGCCCGGCACAGACCCTTGCCATCCATCTGTCTGTTTGCATTTCGCCACCTCCCGCCCTCCTCCTATTCGGCACAATCCTTGAGCGCTTCACTTACATGTGCGCGAGACACTCCTTGGCTGCCTCAACTGTTGCTACAGTTGCCGTTGCTGCCACTTCTGCTGCCTGCCTCAAGTCTGCAAGTCTAGACACTGTCGACATTGTTTCCAACAAACTTGCTCATTTAAGTAACATGTCATGCCTCGGCTTTCTTCTGCAACTCATACCCGCGATTGCGCGTATCTACTGTTCTTTTTCCCCTCCTTTTTTGGTCCACCATACATTCTAAATGATTGGAATTAAGCGCGTCACAGATGGTCGACATGCCAATGCTCTACAGCGCTTAAGAGTACGCTACGAAATTCATCAAAGTAATCAAAGGGTAACAAAGCAACCAATAACAAGTCCTCTATGATTAACTCCACAAAACTATAGACTGGCAATTTTTGCTGCATTACGAAAAATATAAGTGTCATATTCAGAATGTGTTCTAACATAAAATATTAATTCAAAGTCAATCATTTGACAAATAAAAGCAAATGCGGAATTTAGAAATCTAGCTCAAACACGGTTTTCAAAGGACACTCACAACAATTGCCACTGAAATCTTACGTTACACTTATTAATCACACTAAGTTTTCAAATGGATGCGATAGACTTTGTTCGATATAAAACTGAAATTATAAATCTGAAGCATAACTCATAATGTCGTCAATACTTAAATTGGAAATCGTAGCAAATAAACTTACTTTATTGCCCATGGCATGCTGAGGATGTTAACGAGCTTAATATTTCTCCGAAAATAGCAAATTAAATTGCAGATTAGGCCATTCATTTATTGAAAAAGTAAAAAGTTGTAAGTCGCAATAGAATATAAGACACAGTATTCAGGTTAGTGCTGCCATTTGCAATAAATGTGTGTAATAAATCTGTTTAGAGGACAACTGGAGGCTACGACTATTTATCAGCTGACGCCCGCACTTAAAGCGGCACTCTCCACGACACCAATTGACTGCCATATGCACATAACCAAGGAGTTGCTTCCCAACCAGCTGACAACAGCGTTGAGCATCGGGTTGGGGAGGGGAGCTGCGGAGCGTTGCCAGTTCAACTGGTGCTGCTGCTGTTGCATTGCATATTTTAAGGCGGACTGAATAAACTCCCCACTGAGTCAGCATAGCCAGAACTAGGCTGCGAACGGATTATGAGGACATGCCGCAGGGCGTCAGGCTTACTTTTCGACGTCGCGTACGTGAATAACGGCATGGGCACGTATAGACGAAGAGGGGAAAGTGGGAGAGCGCTCTATTATGAATAGGACAAGCAGGAACGAAATAATAGAGGAGCAGCATACTCGTACAAAAAACACACACAAACACAAAAACGACAACGAAAACGAAACGAGTCAAAATGAGACGGAACAAAATGAAATGAAACAAATGAAATGAAATTGTGCCGTGACTCTGCGCTGCTTCGGCTGCTGTTGCTGCAGCCTGTCTGAATGGTGATTTGTTTGTTTTCCTTTTTGCTCTGCTCTGCGCCTCACTTTCTCGCTTTTGACATTTGGTAACGCTGTGTGTGGGTTAATAAAATGTTGTATTATGTCATATATTTTGGACAGCGCCAATGTAATTGTATGAAATCTGCTTAGCTGAATGAATGTGCGACGGTTACGTAAACTATTTTTACGGCACGGCTGCTTGGATGCTGCCTGGAGAGTTGGGGATTGGATTGGTGCCAAAAAACTGAGGATGAGTGTAATTGGAAAAGTTTTTGCGGTGGCTGTAAATTATATTAAAGTCAGGCCATAAAGGTTGCTCCCTGAAATAATTTGCCGTTTTTGCTCAAAAGTAGAGCTCGCATATTAAATTACCTCATTTTATGAAAACGATTCTTCGAATTTATATTATGCGTTGACAAAAGAGTTGTAAAGAATAACTGTGGCATTCTATTCTATTGAAATTGACTTTTTATTACATTTTCAGATTTTTTCACTCGAAGGTTGCCAAGCTTGCCAAAATCGGTTCGCATGAATAATTAGTAGCAGCTGGAATATTATTACTATTATTGCTTCCTACTGAACACTAGATGGCGGCACTGCGGATTTTTGGGTTCAGCGATTATTAAGGAATTGTCGCAAGGTTTGGGGGTTGATATCAACGATTTATGTTGTCTTATCTTCCGCTCTGTCGGATTGTCGAGTTGCGAGTTCATCAGTAGCTCAGGCACATTCCTCGCAATAATTTGCTGGCTTCAACGTGCCTGCCAAAATACTTTAGCACTGCAATTTGCATTCATTTTTTTCCCACTGCACTGCAACGGGAACGCAAACAGCCAACGGCAACTGCAGCGAAATGCAGCGCACAAAGCAGCAGGCGAAATCTAACGAGGCTACGTGTGCCAGTAAAAAATGAGATTTTACCTGTTAGCAGTTGGAATTTATATTAAACTGCGCCACGACGCAGCACGCCGTACTTGATGGCGTCGGGAGTCAGGAGCGGGAGTCGGGTGGGGAATGCTGACCAAATTGCGGCTTGTTGGCCTGGCAGAAAGCCAAGGGCCTTCGGATGGGGGCCACCGCAGTTTATAGCTACGGCTGTGTGAAATATCAGCGTCATATCCAGTTATCGTCTCATCGTTTGCTCTCCATTTCTTTTTGGCAGCTTTCGCATCAATCGTATCGAGTCGCCGATACTGAAGTACGAGGGCGACTGCGGCGAGTCGCTGACCATCTACGACTCGGACCACGCGGACCCGGCGCGCATCATCAAGACCTTCTGCGACACCTTCTCGCGGCCCATGGAGAAGGTGGACTTCGTGAGCACGAGTCCCTCGCTGTACGTCCAGTTCGACTCAAAGACCGGCAGCTACAGCGGCAGCTCGCTTTACTACTGGGCGCACTACGACTTCTTCAACAACACGCGTTTCGGCGACCCCGTGCCCAACACCCTCTGCGACGAGGTCATGTACGCATGGAAGCACCCGGGCGGTCGGCTGCGCTCCCCGCTCAACTCGCTGATCTTCAAGCGCACGGGTGGCAGCGATGTGCGCTGCCAGTACAAGTTCGTGACGGACCGCAGGCTGTACGCACGCGCCATCATCGAGGTGAACTCGGTATCGTTCAAGGAACTGCCATACAACAGCAACGCGTGCACGCGCTGCCACGAGGAGCGGGTGGACAAGCTGGTCATCTGGGAGGAGCGCGACAAGTACCAGAACAATCTGGCCTGCTTCTGCGACAACATTCCGCGTGCGGTGCGCGTCATCTCGTCGGCGGACCAGATGAACCTGGAGATGATTGTGCAGGGCCAGCACGCGATCACCTCGTACTTCAAAAACCCCAATCCGCTCTTCGAGGCCACATACGAGTTTGCTCACGGCCCGCTCTGCGGTCCCATCACGCTCGGACCCTCGCCGGACGGCGATCTCGTGTTTCCCTACAAGAAGGCGCTGGCCATGGTCGCCGGTCCCATGGCGCCGCCGGAGCATCACTATCGGCGCGAGAAGTGCATCTGGGAGCTGAAGGTGGCCGCCCAGCGTGACCTCTGGCTGAACCTGGAGAAGGCGCGCTTCGCGGAGCGCAGCTGCGAGAGCGCCAAGATCGAGGTGTACTTGGCCGGGCGGCTGGAGCCGCGCTTCGTCGTCTGCCCCGACAACATCTCGCTGGCCAGGGACCTGCCCATACTGACCACCGCCGAGCTGGGCGCCACGGGCGCCGACCAGGAGCCGCTGCCGGTGCTCATACAATACACTGGCGACGGCCAGCCGGGCAAGAACATTTTCCGGCTGGTCTGGACCGAGCTGTTCCACTTGCCGCGCAATCCCGACGGTAGTCTGGCCGCGTCCCTGCTGCAGGACGGCGGCTGTGACTTCCGCTGTCCCGGCGACACGCAGGTTTGCATACCGCGCCACCTGCTTTGCAACGGGATCGCCAACTGTCCCAATGTGACGCATACCTCGACGCTGGCCCAACTAACGCGGCACATTGAGTGGAACCTGGAACAGCTCGGTCTGCTGCACCACGCCGGCGAGTACAGTCAGCTGGTGCTGCACGACGAGTCGCCCGAGATCTGTTTGCGGCGCGACCTCAGCGAGCTGCCCTACGGCAAGCTCTCGCTCATCGCCCTCGGGCTCTGCGTGATGTTCGCTCTCCTGATCGCCATCCTGCGACGCATGTGCCGAGGGACGTCGAAGCAGCCAGGGCTGCAGCACCTGCACGAGGACTACTAGGAGCAGGCGAAGTCCGCTCTCATTTCCAACACGTTTTAAAGAGGGAGAGGCATTCAGGTGCCACACTGCCAGCAGCGCAAGAGTCATCCCTGTTCCAGCACTCTGTTGCACTTCTTTCCCCCTTTTCCCCTTTTACTCCAGACGCTTCTTCAGAGCAAACCCTATTTGCACTTTGTAAGTAGTTTTACAATCTGAACTCTGTTGTACATGCAAGCATAGGTGTAATACCCCGAACACTCCCCACTGAACGCGACGTGACGCAACGGCTATTGAATATTAATTAATAGAATTATACGACATTAACTCGTACATATAAATGTTTGAAAAACACACGGAAAAAATGATTAACTGCCCAGAATAAATTAATTAAACACAAACGTAAACGTAAACGTAAAATTGTCACGTGATAATTGTTGAATGCAAAAAGTTTAATGAAATCGAAACAAAAGAGAGAATAGCTTAACAGGCATAAAGAAACAACATATTAATTAAGGTAGACAGGTAAAATGGAAAATAACATGAAAAACGAAACTCTTTGCTCATATTGAAAAACGAAAACGAAAAAAAAAATTGTTGGTGGTTTTATTAGTTATTACGTATATCGTATAAAAAACAAATACAATGTATCATTGGCAAATTGGCAGGATTATAAAACAGACGATGGCATACATACTTTATATATATATATTATATGTATATAATGTACGATATACAAGACATATACATATACATATATATTTTTTGCACATAGATTTACCTAGACCATAACGACGATACCAAATTCCATTTCAATTGGAAAACTGAAATTGCCCACAAATCGAAATGGCTGATTAATGCTGCTGATGAAATCGAGAGAAATACCTTGAAAACATTCCGTTGAAACCAGTGAAAAATTGTAAAGTTCAGCCTTACTGGCTTTAGAGTTTAAGTCGTATTACCTAGACCTAAGCTGCATAATAATATATATATACAGAGTTGACGGGGCGTTGGAGCGGTATAATTTCTACCCCAAAACGATTGATATACATCTGAGTTTATTGAAATTAAAATTGTATGAAACCAAAGGAAAAATGCCATAATTAGTAGATATAGTTTGTTGAGTTGAGTGAAACCAGATTTCAGTTGGCTTGAAATGCTTGTAAAATCAGCAGAGAGACCACAAGGCAACCCTGCTCCAATGCGCCAATGAATTATAGAGGTTAACCCACAACAATAAAGCAGAAAATGGTAAAAGTAAATGAAATAGCAATTAGATCACATATTTTAGATGTACGTCAAAGTAAAATGTAAGCATTGAGAGGAGAACATGAAAAATACATAAATAAATGCAAATGGCAAAAATGAAAAATACCGTGAGTTTGAATCGAAGATTCGGGGGAGTTGGCAGCGCTGCGGGCACGAGAGGTGTGCAATGCGTCCCTGGGCGGCAACTGTCAACAAACATCGGGGAAAAGGGGGAGCGAAGAAAGCTCGGAACAAAGCAAATGCGAGCAAACGCGAACAAAACGCAAACCACAGCGACTTATATGTCAGCCGACACACAGCGCCATCGTCAGAGGAGCTGTCAAGCAGCCAGTAGAACTTCGACTTCCACATCGACTTCGACTTCGACTACGACATTGATCCGTTCCAAAATCAGGAAATTCGTTGAGAATATAAAACGCGAGGCTAGCAAGCAGAACTTCATATTTTTCATTTCCTGAAAAACCAGCTAAAACTGCCATGTCCGAGCGACCCACTGTGCCCCGGGGCAAGCGCCCCCGCGTGCAGGTCTCCATCGACGACAAGGAACGTGCCATTGCGCGCATTCGCAAGGGCGAGACCAAGGCCGGCATCTCGCGGGAGCTCGGCGTGCCCGAGTCCACGGTGCGCGGCTGGGTGAAGCGCGCGGATCAGCGCAAGGCGCGCGAGGCCTGCGAGGGTAAGTTGCCAACCCGGGCTGAAGGTTGAGCGCCTAAACTGAACGTTTGACCCACAGAGCACAACAGCACGCCGCCTGCCACACGCCCCATGGCCAGCATGCAGGCCAGCCTGCCCGCGAAGCGAGATCACAACGGCCAGCAAATCGTGGCGGCGCCCATGCCCATGCCCATGCAGCTCTTCCAGCAGGCAGCCGACAGCCAGCTGCAGCTCAACGGCTGGCTGCACATCTTCAACGCGGGCATACTCAACTTCACGCTCATTGCGACCGCGGCCTCGTTGCGGGCACGCGTGCGCGGCACCTCGGAGCGCATGTCGCTGTGGCAGATCATCTGCGACTATGTGGACGAGGCGGGTCGCAACGTGCTCGCCAATGGTGGGCAGTACGTGGCGCCGGGCCTGCCCCCGTCGCTGCCTCTGCCTCTGCCCAGTCAGCAGCGGCGGCTCAGCTCGCCAACGCGGTTGCGCGGCAACGCCATGGTGGCGCCCCGTCTGCACATCACGGCCGAGGACGACGAGGACGACGGCGACGGCGACGGCTATTGCGATGGCGACGGCGAGGGCGATTGCGAGCTTGATGGCGACGGAGACGTCGTGTTCAATAGCGCGGACGCGAGGGCGGAGCCAGTGCTGTGAGAGGCAATGCGCGATTTATTTATGTGCGAATATATGCAAATAAAACGCCTGTCAATGCGATTATGTTGTTTAAGGCAAATAATTGCATTTTAATTAGCAGCGAAATAAGTGCGATAATTGGCTTCGGGTCCGCTGAGCAGCCAACTCCCCTCCCACCCCGTTGTTCGGGTTGTTGTGCTCGCTCTTGCAAACCGAATCCGAGTCCGATGTGGCTGACTTTATTAACCATATTATTATTTCATTGCGTTGCATGTCATGCAAATTTCCAATTGAAATCGTTGTTGCTGTTGCTGTGGCTGTTGCTGTTATCCGTTGTGCTTGTTGTTGCCACGGTTTCCTGCCACGCTGCCCCGCTGCCCCGCTGTCTCGTGCCTCGACCAGTGTCACGTAATTAAGCGGTTTTATTTGCGGCTTTGCCGCACATTAATTGCTCACGTTAAATGCGAAATTTATTTAGTTGCACAAGCCAGAACGCATCAACCAAAAATTTGCAATGAAAACTCAATTTTTACAAATTAAATATTTCCCACTTCGCACTCGCATTTTCAGCTGTCGCGACAGTTGAAATACTATTCCATTAACATTCAGATTCAAACACGAATAGCTTTTAGTTTTTATCACAAATTGATGATTGCAAAACACAACGAAGCCTATTGATTTCGCTGCAGGACAATGGTATTAATAATTCGATGCAACAATTACAGTTTCCCTAATTAAGTGTCGAGTGACAGACATTATAACTTTAAATTTTAATTTATTGCTCTCTGATATGTTCGCTTCGAATTAATCACGGTGTGGAGTTGTAAAAACTTCACAAAATTATCAAAATTATTAAATTATTATACATTTACTTACAAAAATATAACTGCAACATTAATGCGAGATTTCACATTCTAAAACATATTTTGTGTCAATGCCAATTGTAAGATTATGGAGTCCGTATTTTGCTGATTTAACTGGACCGTGCTATCACGAAAAAACGTCCGCATACGGCAAAAAAGAAAGCGGTCTTTCGTCAACATAATGCACCGTGCCACAAGTCAATTTCTGTTTCTCTTCCAAAAATTTGACTCCCAGCGACTACTGGCTCTTTCAGAACTCAAAAAGTGGCTTCAATGAAAAGAGACATCACTGAAATGAGGATGTAATACATATTTTGAGGGCCAAATTTCATCCATATACAAAAAAAAAAGCGATAGACGGAGTGTGTGACTTTGGATGGAAACTATATTGATGAATAAAACTAAATTTGACTTATTGAGCGGTGTGTTATTGGGTGAATGCCAATTATCATTAGGCAAGATTCCGTAGCAATTTGCGAATAAGTGACTGAAGGCGTTGCATAAAATAATACACCTAATTGAAGGCTAATCAGGGTCACGTTCTCATATTTACCTTTACCATAGATATTCCATTCCTGCAGGCAGCTGGCAGCTGGCAGGCAGCTTTGTGGCCAGGGCCAACCACGATAACTAAGGCAACTAAGCCACAGGCTGTGGCCAGAATAGCATTCGGCGATTATCCAACAGTTCATCGGACCAAACGAAAGCAGGCTCGACACGAAACTTTTTCCATTTTCGTTTTCATTTTCATTTTGCGCGCAAGACCATAAAAAATGCGGAAAAAGGACGGCTCAAGCAAATGCGAGGCGCCACAGTATGTAGTAGCAGTATTTTCGGCTGAGGCAACGTTTCTTCTCTCCCTCTTTTATTCTTGCGATTTTCCGAATCACTTTTGGGGCAAGTCAATGGTGCCGATGCCCAAGTCCCAAGCGATGTCGATGCCGATGCCGATGCCGATGCCCGCGCCCAAGTTGAAGGCCTATCAAAGTTGATTATCGTGAAATATTTTGAGCGAGAGATTTGCGCCGTGGCCTGTACCTGATTTAAGGCGTAAGCTGCTGGGATTTGCGACCCGGATTGCTGAGCCTTTGCAACATTTTTGCTCCATTATAACTTTGATTAACTTGTTGAAGTGCACGCCTCAAACCTGTCCGTAGAAATGCAACGTTAATGGATATGAGAACAATAAATATTTTTGTGGCTACGTCAGGCCCTGCCATGGACTGGCCACATGGAGAACGACGTTGCAGCAGCTGTGGCTGCCATCAAGATGCTTAGCTTTTATAGTTTGTTCGTACCGCAATAAACGCATTTGCTTCTCGAATTGGAACTGTGGTTGCAAATGGCCAGACATTCGCCCCTTTCTCTACCTTTGAATACCTGCACTGGCCTGGGCTGGGTGGGGCGACGCAAGTCATAAATCAAACACGTTTAATTAAAGTTTCGCCCGTGCTCTTGGCACTGCGCGCTGTGTGGGACAAGGGACAAGGGGCAAGGGGCGTGACAATCGCTGCTAACTATGGCGACGAGCACTAAGTAAAAATGCAATTAGACGTGGCAACGTGGAAGTCAGAAAATGTAGAACGTCGACCAGGACCACACAGAACCGTTCAGTGCTTGCTGGTCACGTTGCAGTCGATGGCGACGTGCATAATGCTTACAGTTTGCAATGCAGTTTCCAATTGCGACTGCGTTCGCAGCATGACTTGACTCAAAGATGTGCAAGCTGTAAATGGTCATGTGGCGCCCGAAAGTATGCTTTAAATACTGAGCGAGTGTCATAGCAGGCAGCCAGCGGTGGAGTGCATGAGAAATTGCAAATTACACATATATACGTTTGATTCTGAATAGAGTCAACAAGACTTCAAATGGAAAAAGTTTACCTGAAATCTATATTTATTAGTGAACTTTAAACGGAAAATTCAAGAGAATTCGATACATATGCAGTTGCAGCAAGCGCACTTCGACAACAACAAGAACTCCGTTTCCGGACGTGGCCCAAACGAATTGCCTGAAGATGGCGAGAACTATGCCACAACTTGTTAAAAACAACACAAATGCACTGGCAACAACAGTAAATTATTCGCCCAAATGTTTTACCACCTTCAAACTGACTCAAACGCCAGCCGGCAAAGGGAAGTCAGGGAGTAAGGTCTTCGTCTCCCACTCCTACTCCTGCATGCCCATTCTTCAGTTGTCCCTTGCTCTGGGCTGAGTCATTGCGGAGGAAATCACGCAATAAACTAGAGGGGAAAACAAAACTTTAACTACTTTTTCCGTTCGCCGCGAAACTCAACTGGAAAAAGTTTTTGAAACAATACAATTTATATTTATGCGACGATGAGGATGACGATGACCCAGAAAATGCCCAAAATAATACTCTCGAGTACCCAAAAAGCAACCAAGAAAACGCCATCCAGCAGTTTGTTGACTCGCAGGCGGATAGCGGAGGACTACAATACCGCGGCCTGGATTGCTTACTTCATTTAAGTGCTAAAAACTACTTGACCCACTTGCAGGCGATTGTGAAAAATGTTCATGGCTTTTATGGCCATGTCCGAGGCACAACCTGCGGCCGGGTTGCATGAAACTGCATATACCCAGTGAGTGGGAAACGCATATGGAATTAATCGCCGTGATGGGCCCACATGTTGACCATATTTTATAATTACAATTCGGCTAATGGAGTACAAAATGACGCCCCGAGGACGAGCACACAGGAGCGTGGAAGGAAGCAAAATCAAAACCAAATTGAGGACAGACTGCACCAAATGGCAAATGAACTATTCCCGCTACTAATTAGTTTTGGGAAGAATCGTTATTTGTTGTGGGTTGAGCCGGGGCCAAGTCATAAGCGAAACTTTGCCATCAATACACAAGCTCTGCCAATCACATGCCCCAAGCGAACCAACACACACAAGCGCTATTATACTAGACTCACAGAGCACTCGCTGGCCGACTGGAAGTTACTCAAGAAGTGGCTCTTAGCTGTGACGCAGATGTAGGAGTTTCCTTCGCTAGTTGCCTACGCCCCATCGAGGTGTGTGCCTGAGTACAGGGTAAAACAATAGCAGCAACAATGGGTAGACGGCAACAATGTGTGTCTCCAAATGCCTGGTGGAGGTTGATAGTGAGCCTGCCATGAGGGGAAACGAGAGGTGGGTTCGAGCACATAATGACCCAAAATCCTATCAATCCAAATGAAAATTCCCCAGTCGTGCGTATAATTGGAATTAATACAAAAAGCAGAGCAGAAATATTGCTTGCAAGACTAAGCAAAATGATAGGGTTACGGTGAGCCGAGCTGCTGTAGTGGCACATCGATGGCTTAGCAGGACTGCTAATGATGTCAGCTGGATCACAGTTGTGGATGCGAATGGTAACAAATTTGATTCAATTTGCCAACAAACAAAGCAGACATCATTTTGTGTCATTGGGTTCATTATTGAGTTAAGAGTATACAGGAAAACACAGCATAGCCTTACGAAATTTCTTGGGGGGAAAATGCGAAAAAACTATCGATTATAGCAGTAGAGCCAATTTCCCGAATTTACTTAAGTGCGCGTTCCATCTGCGCGCTGTAATACGAATAAACTCATCATAAATTGATGACTTTCCAAAGTTCCGGCTTCCTTCATCATCCCTCTGCTGCTCGACTTTTACACTTTGTGACTGAGGACGCGACTAGCGATGGCAACGCATTTGATTAATAGCTTTTAATATTTAATAACTTTATGCAAAGCAGCGCACAATTAGGCGACAGCCACGTTAAACGATTGTTGAACAAGCGGCTTAGTACACAATCTCAAGAAACAACAGCAACAGTGCTTTGGGCAAACTCCGGCGAGCCGAAGCGTAAATACCCTAAATGGGCATGTTGCATGTGTAGGTAATAAATCTCGCCCATCTAAAATAATTGACAAAGCGAACCTATTTAGTAGAAATTAGCTCGGCAAATTCATTTAAAAGTCAACTCAAAGCATTCGACTTCTTTGAAGATGCAAGTATTCTCGACGAATTTAATTTTGAATTTAACTCACGATGACAAGATCAAAATTGGCTTTAAAATGCAGACTTGCGTAACTCGTGAGTAAGCAAACATTGTCAGAATACTTAAAACGCAAAGGGAACAAAGGATGCAAACCGTTGACAAAAGAAGTATTAAAAGTAAGCTTAGCTATGTATATTGTAGCCGAGTAGAAAACAAATTAAATCAGAAACAATCGAAAAATCGATAGGGAGTACTCTCATCAAATTTATTAATGAATCTTTTAAACATGGCTTCCACATTAAATTGGTTACTCATATAGCGATTGTCTCCCACCTCGATACGCTTGCTGAATAGGGTAGTCACATGAAATGGGGAATCAACCTGGCTGTTAATACCAACAACCTGTTAGGTAACATATATATATTTATTTTGCCCGCAATTAAGTATGTTTATTGACAAGTCCCGAACACGTGACACCCTCGATTAGATAACTACACAGCGTGCCAGAAAAATAGTTGCATTCATTTTCGATCGCCAACTATGCTGTTATTCATAGAGGAATTAATAAAAATCAATAATTAGTTAGCAAATTGATGGTGTATCGCTGCAAAAGTGAATAATCGCCTGCGGTTTGATTGTCACACCAAAACTTTCTATTACTTGTGCTGAGGGAGTCGTTAAGCCATCAGATTACCATCAGGCCATAACGCGCTTTCAGCTAATTAAATTTGACCCATTGACCTGACAGCGGGAAGACGCTCGAGCACTCATAAGTCGACGCTTTGGCGGTCCTAATAGCAACAGGGAGTTGTATCGCATTGGCCGGAACGGTAACATGTTGCTGCAACGTAAGCTGGCCCTGTGGCTGACCATCAGTTATTGCCACATGCTCGCCTACGGTCTAATGCCCGCCACACTGCGAATCAACAGCCACGCCAAGCTGCGCATCAGCAAGGTGTCGTGTGTGTATTTGGTCTACAGCCTCGTCATAACCTTCTTGCTGCTGCTGCAGTTCCCGTTTATGTTTCCGCGCGGCATCTTCAGTGGCTACATGAAGAACAATATCGTGCTGCAGTGGAACCTCATTGTGAATGCCGGACTGCGTCTTCTTGTCATCGTTAGCTGGTATGGTCATGTGTGGCTGCAGCGACAACGCCTGATTCGCTTCTACCTGGAGTTTCTGTTCTACTGGCGCAAGCATTGGCGCATTCTCAGTCGGATTGCCGGCGATCAGGCGCTGTGCAACATGCAGCTGCAACTGGCGAATATATTGCAGCGCCAGTTCTACGTGAACTATGCGATGTTATTGTGCTCGATTGTCATACAATACCAGCTGGTGGCAGGCCGCAATCTGCTGCAACTGTTCGTGAAGATATTTCAAATGGTGATGTTGACAGCCATTCGTCTGGGCTTCAGCGCACTGCTCCTGCTGCTCACACATCAGTTTGAGAGCGTGCAGCTGGCGCTGCTGGCTATTCAACGACGAGGGAGCTCTCGTACATTGGTGAATTTGCGTCGTGTCGCGAACATTCACACCAAGTGGCTGCAGCTGGCGCAAAGTGCTTTTGGAATCTATGACTGGACCATGGCCACTGTGATTGTCATGCTGTTTGCCGTCAACGTGAACATACTCTATCATGCAGTGCAGTATACCAATGCGACGATTAAGTCCGACATGACCGGCTACATTTTTGGCGACGCTCTCATCGTGTTCAATCTCTGGAACTCAGCCTTGGTAATGAATCAAATCGAGCAGACGACTAACTCCTGCAACGAAGCCGGACAACTGTTGAGGCAGTTCACAGACATTCGCAGACTCAGTCCAGAGACGCAGCTTGAGGTAAGTTTAATTTATATTCATCAATTCTTAATATATTTAATACTTGAGTTCGCAGTTGGAGCTGTTCATGAATCGCATTCGAAACAAACAACTCATCTTTCGAGTCTGCGGCTGCATTATGTTAAGCAGAGCCGCATTTCTGGGCTATATCGGTTCGGTGTTGAACAATGTCATAATTCTCATGCAGTTTGATTTGAAGCGTAAACAGCAGCAGCAATGAAAACAGTCTTTACTAAGAATAAATCATTAAATATATGTACGTATACTTAATGTTATGTCGATTATAATCGATATCCTGTTTGATAGGTTGTTTTTTAATAAAATCTTTTTCGTAACTCTTGTATAAATCAAATTCAAAATAAATTGAAGTATTTTCTTAAGTAATGCAAATTTTATTTGAGTTTAATGGCAGACAAAGCTTTTCGGCTAGTGCAAAAGCTTTTCTCAGCTAGTGTATAAGCTCGCAAGTTTCAAGAGCGCTTTCGCAAAAGCTTTAAAATATACAGTTACTATAAGTTGGAAGATTGAACTTGATTTACAAATAATTTGGCGCATTACAAGGAAGTTTACTTGCATTTGTAAACAACTTGTGGTCTCTGAAGATATTTGTCTAGTGTATATGATATTTCGACTGTTGCGATACATCATAATAGTTAATGAATACTTGACACAAAGTAAAACGTGCAGATGCAATGTTTAGCTATCGACTTTTATCGGTTGCACGCCCCAATTAATTACAGTGTATAGAAACGTACTTTATGGTTGCATTTAGCGGATTTTCCACTGCAATTAGCCAGTGTCAATTGTTCATGTGTGCTCGGCACAAATGGCTCTGTGAACATTAGTGGCTTGTTTTATTTTTTACACACACGCATGCGAAGCACACACACACACACACACACTCGCTTGTACATACAGTTTCACTTCTAAATGCCATTTGCAGCTGTTTCTATTTCCGTTGGCAGGCCACAAATCAGGGGCATTCAGTCAAGCACATCCCCCCCCAGGCAGCCGCCGAACTTCGCCTCGCTTGCCATTGTGCCTGCTCGCAGCATCATTTGTAATTTGATGCCATGTGCACACATTGGTTGCTGCAGTTGCAGTTGCAGTTGCAGTTGCAGTTGCATTTGCAGTTGCAGCTACATCTGTCGTTTGTCGGCAAGGAAATATGCCTCAAAGTATGCAACACAAATGTGGCCAGAGCCATTATAATTGGAATACACATATTGACACTCACCCATAGATGGCGTTGTGTTACTGTTCGAGTTGCGTTGCAATGCATTGCATTTGACATGCTGCTTTATTATAATTAAATCACAATCAAATATTTGATGTTCCCGAGACCGAGAAATGGAAACTAATCAGGCGTGAACCTCGAATAATATAGAATTATTTACAAGGCTACCAGGATGCCTTGTCTATGGTAGTAAAATGCAAATAATCAAAAATAGAGCCAGCTCCCTGACATGGCAGGAAAATCAATATTGGGCGAACTGCATCCTGCATGCTACATGCTGCATGCTGCACGCTGGATGTTGCATGAAATGCGCCAATAAATAAAACTCCCTTAACAATTTTCTTGAGAAATGGGTTTTTAGCGATGTTGTCGCCACCTTCTCCATTGCCCCACCATCGCCACCACTAACCACGCTCTAGTTCTCGACGTCATCCGCACAACCGCTGCCGGAGGGTCAAAATCAATTCGCCAGCTATTGCACAGCGTGTAATTTCTCAATTTTTGGTAGCACGCTTCTCTGTCCCAAGCAGACTTTCAGTTCAGTTCACTTGGCTCAGTTGCAGTTGCCACATTGTTTCGTCGGTTTTTCATGCCGCGCGCGCTGTAGAAGCTACTTAATTTCAACTTAGAGTCAGCGGGGAAGGCTGCTCAATATGCTTGGACCCGACTACTTGCATAAGATGCGGGCAAAGAAAGTATTCTCATTCCAAGGCTCCAATAAATCAATTAAATTTGGTGTTTACTGTAATATAGCCAACAGTTTTTACGCGACTCTAAGCAGGGATAAAAGACAATTAGTTATTTTTGTTATCTCTAACTACTAAAATCGTCTTAACAGATATATAAGTCGAAAATTAAATTTCTAGTGTGCTTTTATCGAACTTATCAAGTAATGAAAGTTATATATATATTTTGATCAGCAACTATCTAGTCTATCAGTCCCAACAGTCTCTTCGATGTCACTGATATTCTATGGACAGTTATTTCATAGATAATTTGACAAAATAGTTGAAGTGATCGAACAATATCGTTTTGCAAGTTAGCTTATTGTAGTACAAATCTAAAGACTAGCAACTTTAAGGTGCATCCAGCTGCAGGCCCAACATCTTAACCTTCTCATCAATCCAGTTTCGAAGGAATGGAACATTGGCGTAGACTGCAGGCACATCTTCCTTGGCGCAATCGATGCCCCAGGACACAATGCCCACCAGGCGATAGCGATTCATTTCTCCCGGCATGGTGCAGAAGAGTGGAGATCCGCCATCCCCCTTGCAAGTGTCCTGCCCCGCAATGCCACCAGCACAAACAAAACTGGGCCGCAGTCGAAAGCGTCTGCCCAGATCTGTGACTCTCAGCATGGCCTGGCATTCTGCTCGACTGACCAAGGGCAGATCAATGCGCTTCAGCAGATGTTCGTTCCTACTGCTGCCCGGCAAGCGCTTTCCCCAGCCTGTGGCATAGCACTGTGCGTCCCGCAGCTGCGCTTGCAACGCGGCAGTCTCCGCGGGGGGAAGGCAAAGCGGTTGAATGTGCGGCTGAATGGGCACAGGATCGTCCAGCACCAGCAGGGCAATGTCGTTGAAGTAGGCCTGGGGATCGAAGTCCTCGTGGCGGATGATCTGCTTAATGCGGCGCACCTGAAACTCGTGTGGCTCATCGAGACTGTTCAGATCCCATTCCCCGAGACGAGCGACCAGCGTGTGAATTGTGTGATTGCCAATATTGTGGGCGCTAGTCAGCACCAGCTGCGGATGGATGAGCGTGCCGCCACAGAGGTATTGATTGCGACCACTGAACACAGCCGCCATCCAGGGAAACTCGGCGAACAGGGAGACGTCCTTGGCGTACTCGTAGTTGTCCTGGTCGGGTATCAGACCCTTCGGATTGCTCCAGCCACAGCCCTGATACTTAAAGTTGGCCAGCTTGGACACATACGAACTCTCATTGGCTAATATCTGCAAAGCAAATGACATTTAAACCAATTTCTACGCATGAAGATGGCAAGTCAATACCTTCTGATCTATGGCACAGCAACGATGCAGAGCACCGACACAAGGCGTGTCGCCTATGCGCGGATTCAGTATGAACCGTCCGTCGTCAATGATAACATTTTCACTACACAGCTTCCGCGGCACACACTCCATGTTGAAGCCACAGCTCTCATAGCCGCTGGGCTCCACCGTCGTCGCCACTGTAGTCGTTGTCACTGACGTGGTGGTCTGAGGTTTAGTTGATGAGCTGGTCGCGTCCTTGGCCAGCGTTGCGTTCCAGCTCTCCAGCTGCTCGCGATCGCAGCACACCAAGCCATGGCCACAAATACGTGCAATTCGCGGACCAATTGCGCCGCGCCCCGAGTCATCGGACTCGATGCACAACTCTTCCGTGACGCACATTTCCGCGGCACCACACATCAAGTCAACAGCAGCTGGTTTCATCTGCTGGCCGTTGGAGAAGCGTTGTAGTGCTATCGCAATGAACGCGAACAGTAGCAGTCTTATCATCTGGAATGGGAGTATGCATCACTAGTTACTGATAAGAGCTAGGCATTGTTGAGGAAGCATTCGACGCGAGCGACTGCATCAGTGCAAAGGCTATCACTACCATCTCGATTACCTTCAACACAATTTAACGAATAACGAATGAAACATCTTTGAGTTGAATTTCTTACAAAACAATCCTAAATTGAAGTTTAACTGTTACTTTTGTAATATGATAAAGGCAAAATGTAAATATTATCCCACCCCTAGACAAACTCATTTAAATTACGAGCATAGTTCTACATGCTCAAATTTGTTGTAGGCACAATCAACGATCACTTGCTCTACAAAATGAATATGGCATACTCTCATTTTGCAATTCTATTTTGAAATTTATTAATATATATTGCTATTATTAATATATACTTTATATTTCGGTAATCAATATAAAATGTCTTTATTTCTTTAAAAATACAAGTTTTTGATATACTTGCAATAGAATTTGAATGATATATGTATTGATATTATTGTTATATGCCTGTGTTCTTATATAATTAATATTATTACCGTTCCGAGCGACATTTTATACTGACAACATTGTATATCAACAAAAATAGTATAAGACGAACTTTTGATAAACAAATGAATCCCAAATAAATATTGATTCTGAATAAATAACATTTTTGATTTGATCAGGGTTCAATTTCACCTTTCCACTTTTTCACTATTTCCTTTGCATATTCATTGATTGTCACTGGGTTATTAAAGCGAATTTAGTACACAATACTCGTATGTATCTCTTACTAACCGCAGCATATACAACTAGCTTCTCTAACTAGAATTTCGTCAATACTAACTCTTTGAACCGTTCCTATTTTCTCACAAGCTTTAAATATATGCATTATTTTTGTAGTAAATTGTGCTCACGTTTTCAATAAAGTATTCTGTATTTTAGTTAGTATATACACTAAACATATAGACACTCGCTTCCATATGCTATTTAGGCGCGTTGCGAGCTCCCAAGTTCAATTTGTTTCAACGATGATTCGCGCTCAACATCGACTGAGTTGATTAATATTGATTTCATGCGTCTTATAGTTAGAACCGGCTTGGAATTACAACTATACTGCGAGCGCGAGCAAGAGAGAGTGGTTAAATCTATATAGCTAAATGAGTTTATTTTCTCTCATTATGCAATTTGATTGAGAGAGTTACCCGATACCTAGACCACGACTCTCGATGCGAATATAAGCAAAGGCATTCGGAACGGAAATCTCAGTTGAATTCTAAAGCTGACATTGAGTAAAGCTCAACAAAGTTCGCGAATTGCGGTGCTAATTAGTTAATAAAAAGTGAGTGGCATTGATAAGATACTGAAATACTTATTTCAATACAATCAAATATGCAGTGATCAGAGTGCATTACTTGAAATTGTGACTAATCTCTCCCTGTTTTTCTCCCACATTGTCAGTGCGCAAGTTAACTATGTCGAATCAATTCAAGTTAGTGTTGCTGGTGCTTCTCCCCTTTGGCAGCTCTGCTCTTCGTGCATGCACTCAGACTGAGCTCTGCATCACCGAGCAGCGTTGTAATGAAACCGACGACTCTGGACGCGGTTTGCTGGGACCGCGCACCTTGGATCGCAGTTGTGGCATGGGCCTCGTCTGCTGCGACAAAGAACAGCTGGAGAGCTATGAAGCAACCCTAGCGCAAAAGCTGCTCACTGACCAGAAACCAGCAACACAGGCCCTAACGCTACCTTTCAATCTTGACTTCAACATCGACTACGACACTTGCGACACCGACAAACTGTGCGTGCCGAGGCACCTGTGTCGATCTGGTATGGTCAACGAGGATGGTCGCTTTATAATCACGGCACGCATCGATGACACTAGTAACTTTGGCTGTTCCATATTCGAGAGTTGTTGTCCCGTAGGCGATAAGGTGAGATCATCTCGACAGTAGTACTCGCGACACCTAACATTTTAAAGATAAACTCAAAACATGTGCGCTAACAAGCTTGTATGTGCTCTCTCGATCACAATGTTTATTTCTCAGAAGCGAATTTATACTGTGCAATTACCTAGAGATTGCTTTCTTGTTAGACGCTAGGTGTTCACAGTGTTAAGAACTTGAACTCAAGCATCAAAGAAATTGCATGAATATATGAAACCAATTTGATCTAAATTTAAATTCTATTTAATATCAGCAATAATAAATATAAATTACATTCAGAATATATAAAATTATAAAATCATAAATATAAATTGATATAATAATATTGATTATATTTGTTTGCTTCATTTTATACTAATATTAAAATCTCTCCGACTTATATTGAAAAGAATTCACATTGAACGAACTATATGTATATATGGTAGTTCTATCTGTCAGCTTTGGTTGCGAATTAACTGATGTTATACCTTTAACATCCACAATAATTGTTTACATTTTATTGTTGAGCAAAATAAGTTGAAAGCTGTAAATTATGACAACTACTAATTCCATACTACGTTGTTAAATTAGCATTCAAAGTAACTCACTTCTCGTTCGCGTGTTCTACAGATAGACGAGAGCGAAAGTCCCATGCTGCGCCATCTACAGCAGTTTCAGTATAAGGGCTGTGGCTACAGCAATCCCAAAGGCCTCTACTACAATCTGGTGGGCTACAACAACCACGAGGCACACTACGCCGAGTTCCCTTGGATGGTCGCCTTGACAGACATGCAGGCGAAGTACATCTGTGGCGGTACTCTGATACATCCCCAGCTCGTGCTGACGAGTGCCCACAACGTGGACAACCACAGCTCGGACTCGTTGCTGGCCCGGGCGGGGGAGTACGACCTGAGCAGCCAGCGGGAGCCGCATGCCTATCAGACGCGACGCCTGCGCCATTTGTGGCGCCACGAGCTGTACAACAAGCTGAACTTCCACAACGACATAGCGCTGCTGGTGCTGGAGCAACCTTTCCGGCTGGCGCCGCACATTCAACCGCTCTGCTTGCCACCAGTGGAGAACCCAATGCTGGAGGAGGCGTTGCGGCAGGCGCAATGCTTCGCCATCGGCTGGGGAAACGCGAGCAACAATTCGAAAACTATGGACCGCATTCTGAAGCGCATTGACCTGCCCATCATCGAGCACGAGCACTGCCAGCGACTGCTGCGTCGCACTATACTCGGCAGGCGCTTTAAGCTGCACTCGAGCTTCGTGTGTGCTGGCGGTGTGGAGGGTAAGGACACTTGTCAGGGCGATGGTGGATCGCCGCTGTTCTGCAGTATGCCTGGAGAGGCAAGTCGCTTCCAGCTCGCGGGCATCGTCTCCTGGGGCATTGAGTGCGCCGAGAAGGACATTCCAGCTGCCTACACGAATGTGCCTTATCTTCGCAACTGGATCGATGAGCAGATTAGCAAGTCAGGTCTCAAACTGGATGCTGTCTAACTGAGCAGCAGCAGTCTAATCATCGCTGCTATTTTAAATACTTTTCAATTATCAAACAATTATAAATTAGTAAAAAGCAAAGCCTCGCCAATCTGAAGTCTTAATAGGGCGGTGAATACTTCAACGTAACTGAAGTACTAAACAGAAACATTGCAAGTCGCAATGCGCAGTTCTCCTCGATATGCAGCCAAAAATTGCAGCCGAATTGCTAAATTGAATTTTGAATTTTTGCCTGGAATTTTTCGACGAAATTTTTATTCGATTTTGTTTCATATTTCTGCACACAAAATGCCAAATATGCGACTATTCCGAGATATTCGTTTTTCAGAGAATTTATGCTTTGGCCAAGCCTGATTTATGGAAGTTTGGTTTACGATTTTGATTTGTGGAGCCATAAAATATGCCTGCCAGCAAAGTGCACGTCTGACTGCTGGCAATGGTTATTGAATTGCGACAATTGAGTTGCAGCTAACGGTGCGTATGAGCAATCAGTCAACCAAGCACCGAGCAAGTCACAATCTACCAGTGCGAGCATGCACTCATATCGGCCTTTGTGCTTCATCTACTGTGAGCACACAGCTGCCGAAAATTGAGGTGCAGCTTTTATGAAAATCACAAAGAACCTAAAGGAACAAAAGAATGCAAGTTGGGTATGAAAGGGTACTCTTTATTTTCAACCAAGTACACTTGCCCATTTTTCTAGTGACAAAATCCACATGATGTCGTCAATCAGCAGTAACACTAAAAATACAAAGCACTAATTAAGTTTTTGTCTTGCAAATGAATGCGGAGTACACAATGCAAGTTAAGAGCTCAGTATTTGCCCTTCGAGTGGGTCAAGTTGATTGCTTCGACTGGTTTTTATACCAAACCGACTCCAATTAGTCGAGTCAGACTCTCTCCCTAATTTAAACTTAAAAACAGGACGACACATAAAAAGACCCACTCGTAAGCAAATTGTTCATTTGACTAGAGCTTAAATTGAAAACACTTGCAGAGCAGCTTACATAAAATAATGCCTCAGATACGAACTGGCAAAGGAAATGGCAGCACCTTCACCTGCGACACTATAAATTTCCATTGCATCATCGAGATGCGTCGAGTCGCAGTCAATTGAGCTTAAATGTTCGACATTCACGACGATTTATTGCTATCAGAGCCATGGATTCTGGGGCGGTGTGTTGCATGCAACCAGCGTTGACACAGTCATGGATTAGCCATTTTTCCATCATGGACTTAACTACATTTGCAATCGACAGTGAAATCTGAAGCCTTTATCGTGCACTCCTGAAAAAGTAATGATGTATCACGGCAGAGAGAGAGAGAAAGAGAAAGAGTGGGAAAATCCAACAACATACGCGAAACATATCATATATTTTGTTTACATTTTAATATTCAAAAAAAATGTTATATATAGGAATATTACTGCGATGACTTGATTAATTTTCAATAATTACCCATACAATTTATAATAAGCGTTATTTATTTGACGTCAAAGCTTTCACAAATCATTTTGCTGAACGACTTCGACCACATTATAAAGAAACGCTGTCTTGTTAAATGATAAAAGTCACTACTAATTCATGCTCTTCTTTTTAAAAGGCAATCGATTTTTCCCAAAAACGATAAAACGGCACACTTTTTCGTTGTAGACCCCTAGTTGTAAGCCCCTATTACGGTTTATTTGTGCATATATGAGATGAAAATGGAATCAGCAATCGTAGCCAGCAGTATGAATCGGCAATCGGAACGTGAAGAGCTGTGATCAGCAGTCCCAGTGAGGAAGTGCGTGTTCAGCAGACTATCGTTATTAAGCCGTTCGAGTGTCTTAATATTACATTCAGCCGTTGTATTAATATTGTAATCACCTACCTCAATATACATATATCTTATTCATATTATAATAAATATCTTATTCATATGATAATAACTATCTGGCTTCTAACATTATATATGTGGAATACAAAAACAGTTTCTTAGCAGTTTTCTCATAAAAATATGCCTGCAAAATATACAAATTTAACAAACAAGTTTGCCCGATATTATTTCTGGATATTTACGCGGTAGAGACTTGATCGCTAAAATATACTAACTCAAAATACCAAAACTATACTGTAAATACATGTAGACAATATATTTACAATTAATTACATTGTCAATTAGAGTAACAAAGCCGTACAATTTTTAATCTTGATAAAACACCTGCATAAAACAACGCTGATAAATACCCTTCTGTATTATCGGCGTATAACAAATAGTATATAATTTTTTGATTGTAAATATTTAATCAGTATCAATAGTTTGTTGGATTTTAATTACGATAGCTCAGTAAAACAAAGTTATTTATGTAACAAGTTTTGTATTCTGCGAATGGAACTGCTGTTGTAATGCCATTACCCAGTTCGACCAATATCATGCACAGTTGGTTCCAGACTTCCAGCTTTTACTATTTGGCATTTAGTAAACACTAAAACTGTTTTGTTGCATGTTTGTAGATTTATTGTGTACATCGAAGAGCTTGCAGGACTATTTGGCATGGAAGTAACGATCACAATATGGCTCGATG
The DNA here is from genome assembly GCA_035046165.1 of Drosophila rubida. NCBI lineage: Eukaryota > Metazoa > Arthropoda > Insecta > Diptera > Drosophilidae > Drosophila > Drosophila rubida. The sequence continues at coordinate 12,529,443 of JAWNOF010000022.1, forward strand.
ACGATCAATCTTCACGGCGGCCAAGAATGCTACGAACATCGTTTGTGAAGCGCAGCGCATCCAGAAAGGGCAGCAGGTTAAGAAGCTCCTCATCCTTGGGATCGTAAATGTACGTCTTGATGGGTAAAGCATTTTGGGGAAAATCACGGTAGGCGCCGGGTGAGTTGTCGATAATCAAGACCTTCGACAAATCCCGATTGACAATGTGAAGATTTTTGCTAATGAAATTGGTTGAAGAGATACAGTGCTGCCGATAAAAGCGACGCTGTAGAATGCCACGACCCGCATCCAGCTTGTCGACCACAAGCGAGGCATAGGCTTCCATGCTGGCCGTGTAGATGACCAAGTCATACCATTTCCCCACATAGTCGAGAAAATAATCGACGTGGGGGCGTTTATACACCTGGAACTGAATGGGATTCAGATCAGAAAGAATCTGAATATTCATCACATAGTCGGGCTTAGCTGATGTAGGTACAAAGCTACAGCCAACAACCGTCTGTGTCTCGGGATCCATATAACACGAGTGCACTAGCGTTTCGTCCAGATCGAGGATCAAAGTCTTTCGCTCAACGAGCTCTAACTGCTGTTGTGACTCCTTGGAGAGTGGTGCCTCCCTATACACGAAGACTTCCGAATGGAACATGAGTCGAAACTTAGACGCCAAGAAGGCGATGAACTGCCGTACATAATCGCCCAGGTCGTCTATATGGCGTAATAAACTGACCCATAGCTCTGAGTAATTTTGTTGTAAACTCGTTATGGAGCCGGAACTGGCGCTGGGCACAATAAAGCAAGTTGTGCTGACTTGAGGTATTGGTATTTCCAGTTCAATTGACGGCACCTTGGAGACGCTGGGCAGATCGATTGAAGGCAGCGAACTTGTGGACGGGTCAGACATTTGTATGACCATTTTTTGCAGATCATCAATTCGGGTTTAAATCCAGTTGGATATGCTCAACTGCAATCTTACATAACGCTTAAATTTTTGCTTGGAATTTTTTAGCCAACAGCCAATTTGTCAGTGTGCAATTTAAAACTTGTCGAAAATTACATTTAAATTATTTTAACTAATATGTGACTGTGTTCTCAACACAACTCCATTTCAAAATACTTTGAGTATAACGCCATCTATGACTCTGGTAATCAAGTGTGCCTTTATTAAATATATTTATATATATAAATATATGTATATTTATATATATTGTTGCACAATTTTAGCTTAATTAATGGTAAAACAGATCGATAAGCTTATATATGCATATAGAAGATCTTATAAAGTATATTTATTGTATATCAGCTTGACTAGTTAAGAGTATATGTAGATCTCAAATAATATTAGAGCTGTCGCTATTGAAAAATTGTTCTTAATCTTGCTCAGTTTAATTATACCAAGTACCTATAGGTACAAAGGTATATTAAGTTCGTTCGAATGTATGTAACAGGGTGAAGGAGACGTCGCAGACCATATGTTGTTACAACCAAAATGATCAGAATCGAAAATAATATGGATTTAGCCATGTCCGTCTGTCTGTCTGTCCGTCCGTCCGTCTGTCCGTCTATCCGTCCGTCCGTCTGTCCGTCTGTCTGTATGAACACCTAGATCTCAGAGATGGTAAGAGCTAGAGTAACTAAACTTTGGATTTAAGTGTAATATGCAAATACGCAGATCAAGTTTATGTTTTTTTCCTCCCCCGCCCTTCCCATTGCCCACAAACTGCAAGCTACTCTGGATTCCTTTGAGCTAAAACGTTAATTTAAAGTGCAATATGTAGATATTTATCATATTAACCGAAATCCAAAATATGGTTCACATCGGATAAAATCTAGCTTTGGTATAAGCGAAAGAAATTTGTTATACGCAAGCAATCACAAGAGGCGGGCACAACAACAGCAACAACAACAACAACAAGAACAAGCATTAGTCTTCTGGCGTATTCGTACGCATGCATACACATACAGGTTTGCTTGTATGTGTGTGTATGCATGCGTATTTCAACGACACAGCTGGACTGCTGCTTTTCCAATGAAATGATATGAATGTCATTTGATGTGATCTTTTTTACATTGGCTGAATTTTAGTATTCGCTGGGTTTAATGTATTATTATTTTAATTATAAGTAAATTTAGGCGATTACAATTTTACATATGTTTGTTTTAAATTTTATTTTCTCCAATGGTACATGGTATATTACAGTTGGGCTAGCTCGACTGTAGCCGTTTTCACTTGTTTTGTTTTAGATTTCGATAACGCCCTTATCGCCCAAAACAATTATGAACGCAACAGTTGAGGTTTATCGACTATAAAATACCCATTACCACTATTGTATAGGGTCAACATCGAATAGTTTTCTTCAATAACTTTAAAAATAATTAACCGATCATGATGAAATTTGGCACAAACGTATACGCACATATTTAGACATAAAATCATTCTACCAAGCTTGAACAAGAAAGTTTAAAAAATATGGAAGTTATTCACAAAAATCTATTGTGGGACTCAGGAGGGGAGTATAAAAAGCAAATAAATTCGTATAGAAACAAATCTAGAAGAGTCGGGACACCAACTTTAGTTATTTTAGCTCTTATAGTCTCCAAGAAATACTCGTTCATACAGACGGAAGGACGAACGGACATGTGTATATCGATATAGAATTCGATTCTAAGCTACAAACAATATGATAATTATAGATTTTATGTCCAAAAAACGGCACTTATCGAATGTTTGATATTTTCTTGCATCTATATTAGTTTTATCTATATAATGTGTTGCATTTAAATGAAGCAATATAAATATAAAATAAAATAAATAAATAAATATAATGTAATAATTTTATCAATAATTAAAGTTGGCAAAATTTTCAAACTAAATGAAATATTCAGTTCAATAATACAATCTTAAACGTGTGTTTTATGTTAAATAAATCCACAAATTTATTTGTTGTCTTCATCCTTTGAATTTTTTAATATTTTGTTATTCAAATAGATAGATGGTCGAAAACTACCCCAGATAGTAATGGGGATTTCTGCTTAAAAGTGTGTTTAGATAAGTTTTCTAAAAGGAAAATATGTAATTTTAAGAATTTTGTATTTATTATCTTCTATTTACATATGTACATATATATTTGTTAATAGGAGGTATAGAAGGAGGTATATCGATAAAATATTCAAAGACAAATATATTTTCTTAAATATTTTAGTAGTAATGTTGGTATATACTATTAATAATTTATTTTTGCTATCCCAGTTAAGCACATAGCCATCTGACTTTGTTTACCAATTTACAATTCACATAATTGATAAAAAATATCAGTAAAAATGGGTTTTTGAATTTTATTTTATTTATTGTCGCTTAATAAATACGTATCCAATTTGGAGTGTATAACTCTTATAGTCCCTGAGATTCAAGCTTGGATAGACGAGCAAACACAGTTGGCAAAATCACATTTTTTAATACGGATGATCAAAGGGATTACTACCTCAAACTGTTATATAAATTACAACATGAAATATTTATATATAAGGAAAAAACGGCTTTCAATTAATGTAAGAGTACATAAATATTATAAATATTAAAAAATGGATTCAAATTATTTCTAATTCCGGACCAGGTGCCGTTTTTGACGCCATGTGGTTTATTTAAGTAAACACAATTGAAACTTCCGTTTTGTGGTTGAAATGGCATATACGACTACGACTGAAAATATGATTTCACATGGAGTACAATAAAAATGTTTTCGTTGTCGAACATTTGATCAAATCGATGGAATTTGTCAACTGCACCTTTCCGCAGTGTCGAATGTTTTCGCAGAGCGTTCTGTTCAAGTGACAAAAATGGCAGTGAAAAACTTGCAAGATGGATTCCCAATAAAACCAGTAGTAAGTTATCTTCTGCCTTACAAATTTATGCCGAACACAGACGGTGAATATCCCGAAACACCTTACCAGACACGTCTGTCAGCCGTTGGAGCATCCAAAGGGAACTTCAGAAAAACGAAGCCCTGGAATAGAGTTCATAATATTTTCCAGTTAATAATATCACCATTTTTGTATCACTAGGAAGAGAAATTGTACTCGGTGCAATGCAAAAGCTATTGCTAAAAAGCACATCTAACAATATTATGAAGTAAGTTGTATTCAGGAAGAGTGAGACCTATAAATCCATAATGAATACGCTCGTATACAAATATCCTCTTTTGGTATTTCGATTATCTCTCCGATATGTGAAGGAAAGGACATTGAACTTAATGAAATCTTTTAACAGCAGACCATTCACGTTGATGGTGGTAATGAGGTGTGGTGGCAGCAGTGGAGATTATGCCAAGTCAACTGAAGTCGAGTGGAGTCTGCGCTAATTGCAGCCAAGCCACAGACAGCACTCGGTGCACCCAATGCAGCAGGAGCAAGCAGCAGATTCATTAGCCAACTGAATCAGACGCACAAAAACAGACACAATGGCCGGGGGAAAGAGGAAATAAGGCGTGGCTGGGAAGCTGCTAGGTCTGGCAAATGATATGCAAATCGAAGGAACCAGGGCAGGATGGAGAGAGGCAATGTAACAACAATCCCCGTGCTGCGCTCACATTAATTAAGTGCTGCATAATTTATGTATACGTAGTTGCTGCCTGTAAATGTAGCTGTTGCTTTTGGTTTCGGTTTGGCTGCCTTGCGGCAACTAGTGGCACTTGCTTCCGGTGGCCAACGCGGCGTATACGCAAAGTGCTATCTGCTAATTGAGTTATAATACTAAGCGCCTATTTATTGGCCAGCCAGCGAAGCGAACAATCCCAAAACAATGCAGAGCCATTGTGCAATTTCTTGCTGTTCTCCCGTAAGTATTCACAAGTACACAGTTAGTTGCTAGCAGCCAGATAAATTTCAACAATTCTTAGTATCCGTAACCACTAGGCGGAAATATTTTGTTTCTCCCTAATAAACTGCAACATAAAACACAACAAGTTTGCAAACTCTTGTAACTACAATTATTAGTTATACCCCGTAAAAATAGAGTTATAGCGAGCACAATGTTGAAGACAACTACATTCTTTAATCTACCTTAAGTTCAGTCAAGTTCTAAAAACCTAAAAAAAAGTTTGATTGGTAATAAATAATAGTTTTTAATTTCATAGGTGAAAATTTTAATAAATATTAATTTATTCATCTATTTTATAATTGATTAAGACACATACTTGTATTACTATATTTTTAATAACAAGCTCACACTATTACACGCAGATTTGTTAACAAAAATTAAAAATGTGACTGAAAAAATTATGGTTCAAACTAAAATTTATACACAATTCAATTATAATAATTTAAATAGGTAAATTTTTTTATTCAAAGAATAATTGCAGTCGTTAAACAGTCGCAGTATATTGATTACTAGCATTCAAATTTATTCGCGTTCAAATAAAAAGTCCCCTTTGATAAGGCAACACGAGCCGTGTTGTCTACAGACTGAACATCGTAAATAAATTTATAAGTGATTATTAACAAACGATAGTGAAATTCAAAACAAATATCAGGTGAACATTCCAATTTGATCGAAAATTAAATATTTGATGACATTAACACATCAAGTAGAGATTTCAGCAGCAATTTGAAGCTAACTCCGAAAGTGATATGCAAATGGGAAAAAAAACTGCGGAAAAAGAAGGAAAATATAAAACAATTTGATAACAAGTAAAATGCATCAAAACTCATGGAAGGCATTCCGCTTGCCATTTTATTATGCTTGGCAAAGGGAGGCTAAGCTGAAGCTGCAGCTGCAGCTGGAGATGCAGATGCAGATGCAGATGCAGATTGAAATGGAGACTCGGAAGAGACAGTGAAAAAAACCCAAACTGTTGCAAAAACATGTCACATTAAGTGCAGAGAGACAGACAGAAGGACGTACAGCCGGAAGTCTATCGGACTTGAGTGCTTTTACTGCAGCTCGAATTCTGCGGGCATTCACGTTGAAGTTGACGCTTGCATTGGCTTCCATTTCTCCATTTCAGCATTTCTCTATTTTTTCCGTTGTTCTTTCTTCTATTTGTGGGAGCGCCGCCATGCTTGTTTATGTTTATGCAGTTGCACTTAAATGTAATGGTTATGTTTCAGTTGGCTTCGCATTTCGTACTACTTAAATGCCAAGCTCAACACAATTTGCATTGCTCGATTTCATCAGTGCGTTGAAATTGCAAGCAGCATTCGCTTTCGGCTGAATTGTGCAACAAGAACTTGCTCAAGAGCCATATTATTTTGTTGTAGATAAGACAGATATCTGTGCTTATTTAGGTTTTTCTTACTCCTGAATTCTCTGCTAAATCAAATTTCATTAGCTATTCATAACTTCTATTCATTGCTCAAACTTAGCCTAATTGCCAATAATAAATTCTTATTGTCTACCTTTGCAGTTAAAATCGTGGTTCATCTATGATATATCACTGCTATTATTCATGGCATTGTTTTCTCTATTTTAAACGAATACAACTCAGATTTCGTCAACGCAAGCATTTGGAAGTCCAAAGTCCATCTTAAATTGTAATCACTTATACAATCATCTCTCATCATTATTTATTGTTTGTTTCGCATCTCCTATGACCCAATTTAAAGCACTTGGCTTGCAATCAGTCACCAGGCATAAGGTTGTGGCAAATCCCGAACCACTTTAACCCTAATTAACGACAAGATTTCGCTGTCACTTTAAGCTTTTGCCCCATTATCCTCAAAGCTTTTTACATCACAAACGCAAGCGGACACCCCTTGTGGCTCTGAAGCTTCGCTGCTTGACAATGCAGCAGCTGCCTGGGTCTCGAGTCCGGAGTGCCTGTCGGATTCGTCTATCAAGGATCTTCCCTTAGCGCTTGACACGCTGCTGCTCAGGTCAACGCTTAAGTTGCACATTGCACTTGAGGGGTGAGTTGGACGTTTTAATTATGATACTTCATTAATATAATTAGTCACGGCATTTGCAAACGTGGCAAGTAGAAATTCTTATGTTAAAAGCAAGCTAAAGTGGTGTCTACCATATAGCGGAAAACATTGCATGAAACTTATCATTCATTCATACTTGAAATACATATTCTAACGATACCATCGAATGCCCCCCACAAGTGAAAAATATCTGATGATTGCTTTAATCTGAACTATGTCATGTGTATTGTAATATTTTTATTATGCAGAAGTTTAATTTGTAGTAGAGAAAGCCTAAGCCCTCCAGTTGGACCAGTTGCGAATCTCGTTCCATAAGTTGGTGCCAGGGCACTCGGTGGCGCTCACCTGACGGTGGCCGTACAGAATGTAGCCGGAAACGATCTGGCCACGGGAAACGGCATCAGCCAAGATTCCTTTGGCGGCACTGACCATGGCAGAGGTGGCGGTGTTTGAATTGTAGTTGCCGAGGAAAGAGATGCCAATGGACTTGGAGTTCCAGTTGGTGGCATGGGCACCCATGACGTTCCAGCCACGACCCTCGTAGACAGCGCCGTCACCACCGATGAGGAAGTTGTAGCCAATGTCGGACCAGCCCAAGCTGTCCATGTGGTAGCTCTGGATGTTGCGCAGTTCCTGAGCACAGGCGGCTCTGGTGCTGCAGTAGTTGCCGGCGGTATGATGAACCACGGCATAGCTCAAGTAGTTGCCCAGAGCTGATTTGCTTTTGGCAGCACGGCCTCCCCAAGACGCCTTGGAGACGACAGCTACGCCGAAGACGGCCTGAGCGAAGCAGAGGACTGCCACAAGAATTAGAGCTTTGTTAGCCATGTTTATAGATCGTTCTATGCCAGTTGACAAAGCGCCAATCGCTTAAATAGCACTCCGAAATGACAACGCTTTCGTTTTATTGGTCCGATAAGACACTTTCAATTGATAAAATAGCAGTCCTAAGTGACAACGCTTTCGTTTGATTGGTCCGTTAAGACAGCTTTAATATAAAATAACATACGAATTTACGGCAGTAAAATTTAAATTTCTTTTATCAATAGCAACCGTACTCCAATTTGAAGACGTAATCAGTGTTCCAAACACTTTGAATTAGCATAACCTTAAAAAGTGTTGCATACTTTCAGGAAAAAAGTTAAAATTTCTTTAATGGAGCAAATAATAAAATTCAGCGTGACACGAGAGATTAATACTAGAGATTAATGCTAGTTTTTTTATTAAATAATATAATAATATCATAAGATAGGTATAATTTTCGATTAGTACATCGAAAACTAAATGAAACAAAATGAAATTAGATTAGATTACTTATCGCAAATGTATTTTCTAAGTTGGGAAGAAATTTTTATCATCGCTCAGTTGGTGGACTACATCCCACTCGGCGAGCGCGGTGTACAAGAAAAATAACATGAATAAAATGCATGAGAAAACACCCATGGAGCGTCTGGCAAAAGCATTGAGTGTGATGATCCACCAAAATGTCGAAAAAATTGCCAACATAAAGAAAGTATATGCGTTTCCACCGTATTCCCCGTAGAGCCAATCTACAGCCTGTTTTTTTTGGGCATTACGATTGAAATAGCAAGGAATGCCCATAGTTGCCGTAATGCCTGCAATGGTACCTTTTTAATCCATTGATCATTTGATTGATCAATAACTCACCGAATAGTGGCGCAGTTAGGCTGGCAGCAAAAGCCATCTTTTCGTAGCCGTTCATTGCCAGATCGATGTTAATGATGACATCTGGTATTGCTCCGGCGATTGATCGAATGCAGGCGGCCACAAAATCTTCGGTCCTGTGAAACACCAAGCCGATAATGCTGAAGAGCACCTCCAGCTCGGTACCGCAAATGATCAACAACAGCAACGAAACTGTCAGAGTCAGTGTGATGAACAACTGGAAGTGTAGAGAAGGAGTAAACATTTCTCTGTGCCACCTGCTGCATACCTTACCAAATGAAACGAGGGCGGTCTGTCTGTGCGGGACAGAAAGAATACGGCAAAGGCTAGAGGAATAGTGCCGCACAGCGTCCATTTCGCGTAAGTGAAGGGTATCGTTGGAAACTGTTTGCTATATTCATTTTCGACCATGGCTAGACAAATATATCTGCATACTAAGAGTAAAGCAACTATGCGCTCGTCACTCACCTTCAATAAGCATGACACTCAAAAACGGATTGGTAATGATCTGCGTGCAATTGAGCAACTTGCTCCAGCCATGCTTGTCCTGTCGATAATCCACGCAGGGTATAAAGATGGCGCAGAAGAACGCAATAGGAGCTAGTATTATGTAATAAATGCGCAGACACCAGCCGCTATATCGCCACTCCATTGGTATGGGATTCAGAGCCCTGAAGAATTCCTGAATCAAGAACAAATTCTTGGGATTCTTGGGATTGTAGAGTACATTACGAGTGAAGTTCTCATTAAATCGCTCTTCATCCGAGATCTTTTGCTGGAAATCCAACTGCCGAGTATTGCGCCAATAGGAACCCATGTTCGAGGAGTTATAACGTTCGATGTTCGACTGATGGTCGACCACCATTTTGACCTCTTGCTCCAGTCCGTACAACTTAATCAGCTTACGCCTGATCAGTTCCTCTCGCTGCGGCGAGTAGGGCTGCTGCTGCAACTCATTGACCTGTTTATATAGGCCTTAGAACTAACAATGACTCACTATTCGAATGCCACGTAAATTTCAATTCACCTTTGATCGCTCTTTGCAATAAATTGCGATCCAAGAGCGCTACAAGAACGAAAATGCCATAGACCGAGGAAAGTACTAAGTAACAGCAGGAATTATAATGCAGACTTTAAATAACCTTGTATCTTACATATTGACTCATTCTTAGTCGTTACCGTGCCACTGAAAATAATATAGATGAGTAGCTCGGTGGCGAGCAGCAGAAAAATAAGGTCCCTTATGGCACAATAACCGTTGATCCGAAAGGGTCGCAGAAAACAAATCGCGCCGCCACTCAGGAGGATCACAGCCAAGGCGTTGCTGATGGTTATGGTGACGATGGGAGCATGCTCACGTATGGGCATCAAATTGACAATGATATCCGGCAAGGAATTCCCGAGACTCAAGAGTGTTACTCCAGTCATGTACTCGCTCAGTCGCATCTTTATCGCAAGTATCTTAAGCACAGGCACAATGCTGAGGTACTACCAATCTTAATACTCAGGTGAAAGCTAGAGAAAGGAATCACTTACTATTGGTCCACCAGGTGAGCTATCGAAATCATCAGCATGAGCATTATAATGGTGAAAAAGCCCATGATGAAATTCTCTTGGAATTTGCTTTGGACGTTAAAGTTGCAGTACATGATCTCATAGTAGTTGAAAAAATTCATAATGTATTTGCAATTCTTGACAGCCATGGATAAGTCGCAACGATGCCGAAAGGCCACCTCCATCAGACTAAAGCAACTCATCTTCAAATAGAATAAATGGGACATTAATAATGGGATCTTCAACTTGGAGCACAACTCACCTCTTTGTATGAGGCCTTCAGTGATATTGTCTTATTCATATTGGCAATGTCCAAATGGTCTGTGCCAGGAAAGTGTATTGGGAGCAAAATAAGTGTTCAATGTTTTCAATGATATTTTCGAGTTTCTGAGCACAGCACACTTTCATTCAAGAATCTCATGAAGGCATCACCTGAGGAATGTCCAAGGAAGTCAAAGTCAGCAGACTAGCTGTAAACCGATATGACAGATAAGTGTATAATTTATAGAGACGCTTTGCCACACGCTAATTTTCTAATCAGCACATTGCCGATTACGATTTCGAGTCTTCGTATCTGGACATGAATGAATGGCTGGCTAGCCAGTGTGTCGACGGTAGCCCATATAAATCATAGATTCGACTGGACTTCTGGTACAGTCTGGTGTGCTTCCCCCAATGGTGGAATCATTACCATAAATCACCATTACTGTAAATAATAAAGAGCAGCTTCCATAACATGACTCGAACATTCTCAAGAGTTTGATAAGCTGCCAACTGGAAAGTTTGCTGTATAAAAGCTCTATTCCGTTAGCGAATCCAAATCAAACTGAACAGCTTAACCATGGTGTCCACAGCAACAGTTGCTCTCGTTCTGGCCATGCTGGTCTGCAGCCAGTATGCTGCTCAGGGCGTCTATGTCGTCTCGAAGGCCGAGTGGGGCGGTCGTGCTCCCAACTACCGCGTTGCCCTGGGCAACTACCTCAACTATGCCATCATTCACCACACCGCTGGCAACTACTGCGAGACCCGAGCTGCCTGCGCACAGCAGCTGCGCAACATCCAGAGCTACCACATGGACAGCCTGGGCTGGCCCGATATTGGCTACAACTTCCTCATCGGCGGTGATGGCGCTGTCTACGAGGGTCGTGGCTGGAACTCGATGGGCGCCCATGCTGCCGAGTGGAACCCAATCAGCATTGGCATCTCCTACCTGGGCAACTTCAACTGGGACACCTTGGAGCCCAACATGATCGCCGCTGCCAAGAACCTGCTCCAGGATGCCGTCAACCGAGGCCAGCTGAGCTCCGGCTATGTCCTCTATGGCCATCGTCAGGTCAGCGCCACCGAGTGTCCTGGCACTCACATCTGGAACGAGATCCGTGGCTGGGCTCACTGGAGGGCTTAAGTTCATTGTTGAGCACGCAATCCGAATAAATGGTTTAAATGTCTGCCCTACAGTTGATTTATTGATTAGCAAATTAAATGGGTAATCAGTGTTTATTTGGTCTTCTATTTGATAGAGTAGAGTAATTGATTTTCAATCTGAGGCCAGAATACAAAAATACATATTGATAGAGTCGCCATAAACGAATATTCTGCTATCGTTATCTTTAGTTCGATGAACCGCGTATCTCTTAACACTTTGATTAGAGCTTTCGGCTAAGAGATAAACGATTGTCAAGGCGGCCTTGGTCAAAACATGGTGAATCTGTTGTTGACATTAAGTTGAAAAAGTGCATACACACTTATGTAAACTATTGCTAGTTGTTAATCTTAAATTGACATTTCGATTAAAAACTATGTCTAGATTCACACAATAGTAACGAAGTCTAGGTTAGTTGATCATTTAAAAACAACAAGAAATCGCCCTTAAAGTATGTAACACTTTTAATGAAACTATTCACAATGCCCAAGATACACTGCACAATAAAAACCAGTGAGAATGCAATAAATACAAATAAAGATAAAGTTTCCAAATATTGGTGTTTCTAAATGTGGGTATTGTAGGTAGACTAGGCAAACTAGACTAGAATGATTTTAATAAAAGTGATAAATTAATATATAGCGATAAACTTGTTTTATTGAAAAAAATTGCAGCCTTCCGTTGCAGTATAAATGTCAGTCTAAATTGGACAATTGCTGCTGAGTGTGATCAGTCAGAGAGAAATAAATTAGGTCATAACCCATCAGAAACTTTATAAATAAATAAAATATATCCCTGTAGGTAGTGATGCTAAATAGAGCTGAGACTGCGAATGACAAAATAACTTTCAAAAATTTTGCTCGCCCAATAATATACATTATATTTTGAGTGCTTGATTAAATGATTAGATGAAGTAAAAATTTTACAAAATCCAATTATTGCTCAATCCATTTTGTTAATAACTGTGACATCAGAATATATTCATTCTTTTATCTTTTTTAATATTGTGTTTCATAGATTTTTGAAAACCGTGGAATTTTTCGCTAACCAATCTGTAAATAAAACAATTATATTAAATCAATTGAAACTTCACATTCGCCAGTTTATATACTCTCGCAAACCCAATATACCCTATTATTGTATTTTCAGTGGATCAGACTTTTTGAAGTATGAGAAAATATGCTACGCCCTAAAAGCTCTGCAAGAACAACACCTGTTTAGCCTGAAGACTCTTCAGTTATTCTCAGCAAATTAATTAGAGGCCACTCTCGTTGATTAAAAACTCATTTGACCAATGCAGGGAGAGGCCCATCGCGTCATTTGGAGGAGTATCAGAAACTGCTTCAGATTGTCTGCCTATCAGATCAAAAGCCCCCCAATAAAAAATATATTATTTATACGCAGCAAAGTGTCGTGTGCCTCGTGCTTCGTTCTCGACTGAGATAAGACAGACTGTGGCTCTATATAAAGACGAGCCCCGTTGCCGGACAATCACAAGTTTTGAAATCGATCAACAAACATGGCAAACAAAGCAATCATCCTGCTGGCCGTCGTCCTCTGCGCCCAGGCCGTCTTCGGTGTTACCATCATCACCAAGTCCCAGTGGGGCGGTCGCTCGCCCAACGGCAAGTCCACTCTGGGCAACTACCTGAGCTATGCTGTGATCCATCACACCGCCGGCAACTACTGCAGCACCAGGAGCGCCTGCGAGACCCAGTTGCGCAACATCCAGAGCTACCACATGGACAGCCTGGGCTGGGCCGATATTGGCTACAACTTCCTGATCGGCGGTGATGGCAACGTCTACGAGGGTCGTGGTTGGAACGTCATGGGTGCCCATGCCACCAACTGGAACTCCAAGTCCATTGGCATCTCTTTCCTGGGTAACTACAACAACGACAAGATCAACTCCGCTCAGATCGCCGCTGCCAAGGGTCTCCTTGCCGATGCCGTCTCTCGCGGCCAGATCGTCTCCGGATACACTCTGTACGGTCATCGTCAGGTCGGCTCCACCGAGTGCCCCGGCACCAACATCTGGAACGAGATCCGCACCTGGGCTAACTGGAAGGCCTAAGTACTCGGTTCATGGAGTTCAACTTTCAAGTACTTATTAAACTGCTGCAAAATAAAATTTCTTAAAAATATAATACACATAACGTATTCAATTGCAATCCGCGGGTATTTTTCCTGGGGGATTTTTGCCTGATTCACTGATTACAGATTCATGTACTTTCCTTCGTAAAGCAATGACTAAATCTCGTATTAATTAATACGAATGCAAATGTAATCGCTGTAACTGATTTTTCACTTCACTACGGTAAATCTTTAAAAATTAAATCTGTCGCAAATTCAAATTTTCAGATTTAAAGGTTTGATAATATAGACATTTTAGCAGTGCGCTGAAACAATATGCTTAAAAAGTTGTTTTCATCAATAGCATTATTTTGTAGTAAATAAACAAATTGTTTCTACATCGTAATTACCTTATCAAGCTGAAAATGGAATGACCCAGTGCGAGTTAAGCCTTATTATGATTGTTGGACTGTGGAGCAGCTACGCATTTTGAGAGAATACCAACAATTTTTTAGTTTTACTCAAATTAGAATTACGTTCAGTTCTTTGGAAACTGTAAAAAAAAACTTACAAACTTAATTACAATTACATTACACTATATTATTATACAATTGCAATAGAGGTTCAAAGACCTATGTAGCTATTAAATTTTTAGAGAAGGTCAGTCGCGAGTGTGTTGTATTGAATTGTTATATAATTATAATTAAAAACAAAAAAAATTAAAAATATTTTTCTGAACTTTGTGCAAAATCTTATATTTAATTTAAATTTAAATAATAAAAAATTTCAAAATTAAAAATAAAAGAATTGTATAAATTTTTATTTAAAAATATAAAATTAAAGCTCAAGTTTAGTTTAAAAATTTATTTCAATTATTTTTTAAGCACATTAAGGTATTTTATAAATCTGTAATTTTGTATACATACATGTCATATGTTTTATCTATAAGCATATATATGATCAATCTTAAATTTTATTTAAATGTTATTAATTAAACTTGAACTATAATTTTTATTTTCAATTTTTAAAATATAAATTTAATATTTTGTATTTTCAATTTTCACCATAAAAATTGAATCATAACTTTTATATTTAATTTTGTATTATATAAATTACTATTATTTTCAACTTTTACTGTTTCAATTAAATTTAAAATTTAAAGATATATAATAGTTTATTCTATTCTTAAATTGTTCGTATAAAAGGAAGTATTATAAGTGTGTTTTAATTTTGAATCATAACTTTTATATTTAATTTTGTATTATAAAAATTACTATTATTTTCAACTTTTACTGTTTCAATTAAATTTAAAATTTAAAGATAAATAATAGTTTATTCTATTCTTAAATTGTTCGTAAAAAAGGAAGTATTATAAGTGTGTTTTAATTTTAATAATTTTAAGACCTTTTTTTAAGATTTACGGTCATTGCTTTTCTGAATAGGTTTTGATTGCAGTAAATTTCAGTGCTAAATGAACGTTATTATTGTTATGCAGAAAATGATAACTATAGCTGCAATTTTAACATTTTCCTTTGCTTTTGCTTGCAAGCATAACTATAAATGGTAACTATCTATGCTTGTTGACGTTTGGGGATGTATGTTAATCCAAATATAAATTATTATTATTTTAAAAAATCAAATTTAAAATAAAAAGAAGTGATATCATTTGAGAAAATAAAATTTAAAACAAACAAATGTAAAATTGTAATGGCCCCAATTTAGTTTCAATTATAATAACAATTCCTTAAACCCTCGAATACTAAAATACAGTCAATATAAAAGAGATCACAGCAAACGACATTCATATCATTTCATTGGAAAAGTAGCAGTCCAGCTCTGTTGTTCGAATACGCATGCACACGCACACATGCAAGCATACCTGCATATGTGTATGCATGCGTACGAATATACTAGCAGACTAATGCTACTACCCCTAAATCCAAAGTTTGGCTACTCTAGCGTTTACCATCTCTGAGAACTAGGTGTTCATATGGACAGACAGACGAACATGGCTAAATCGATTTTATTTTCGATTCTGAACATTTTGGTTAGAACAACAATTGGTCTGGGACGTCTCCTTCCACCTGTTACATACATTCGAACGAACTTAATATACCTTTTCGGATAAAAAATAGTCTTCAAATTTGTCACAGTTTTAAATACCTAAATTAAGAATACATTCATTAATTGAGAATGTTTTACATTGTTATAAAATTTAAAAACAACCTTAATGCTATTCCCAGGCATATTCCCGCTTTTTCAACAATAGAAAATTTTGTTCAGCTACATAATTTGTTTTCAGAACCATTTTCTATCGGATAATAGTTGAAACGGCTTGAAACGTTATTGATATGTTATGAAAATATAAATTATATCCCAACTTCATTTTTGGAGTCTTCAAAGATTAGTAGTATAACAATGTTAAGATTTCTCGAATATCTTATTGACTTCAAACAATTTTCTTGAAGTTGTTTTATGTGAATCCTTAGAACATAGAATACCTGTTCGTCCCATGAATACTTTTAAATATGACAGCAGAATTGCAATTTCAAGAGTATTTATTGTTGTGACTGTTTTAAAAATCATACAAACAGAGTTGGCTTAAGCCCTCCAGTTGGACCAGTTGCGAATCTCGTTCCACAAGGTGGTACCGGGGCACTCGGTGGCGCTCACCTGACGATGGCCGTACAGAATGTAGCCGGAAACGATCTGGCCACGGGAAACGGCATCAGCCAAGATACCCTTGGCGGCGCTGATCATGGCAGAGGTGGCGGTGTTATAGTTGTAGTTGCCCAGGAAAGAGATGCCAATAGACTTGGAGTTCCAGTTGGTGGCATGAGCACCGACCACGTTCCAGCCACGGCCCTCGTAGACGGCGCCATCACCACCGATAAGGAAGTTGTAGCCAATATCGGGCCAGCCCAAGCTGTCCATGTGGTAGCTCTGGATGTTGCGCAGTTCCTGAGCACAGGCGGCTCTGGTGCTGCAGTAGTTGCCGGCGGTGTGATGGATCACAGCGTAGCTCAGGTAGTTGCCCAGCGTAACTTTGCTCCTGGGAGCACGGCCTCCCCAAGACGCCTTGGAGACGACTGCCACGCCGAAGACGGCCTGGGCGCAGCAGAGCACTGCCAGAAGGATTAGAGCTTTGTTAGCCATGTTTGTTTTCGTTCTATGCCAATGTCCAGGAGATTCGGTGCTTATATAGCAAACGTTGCTCACGTGTGATTGGTCCGATAAGAGTCTATCAAAATAAGCTCCTGATATTGCACGCTATCAGAATCAAGATCATTCCTAACAGAACTTGCCAAAACAAAACTAAAGTAAAGAGTGTGGAGGTCATAAACTCCTTTTTGAAGATAGTAATATTATTTATAGCTGGTATAGTTGGTATAAAAAGCCGTCAAATTTAACCGAAAAAAATGAAAACAAATATGTGCGGCTTTTTAGCCTTTTTATAAATAAAATTTATTGCTCCATATCTTCTGGTACTAATTGTAGCTTGTTGCTTCAATACTGATTTGTCAAATAAGTAAAGGGGATAGAAATTTATATTTTTTATAGATATTGTTAAGCATGAGCTATCTATTTTTTAGTTGGTAAGTATTTAAATGTAAACGAAATTATAAGTGTATAGGCTCTGGAGAGTCTACACAGTCAGCACCGTTGAGCTGTAGCAGAACGCTCCGAACTCAAGCAACTAATTTACAATTTAATTTTTTATACCATGTACCTATAGGTACAAAGGTATATAAAGTTCGTTCGAATGTATGTAACAGGTTGAAGGAAACGTCGCAGACCAATTGTTGTTCTATCCAAAATGTTCAGAATCGAAAATAAAATCGATTTAGCCATGTCCGTCTGTCTGCCTGTCAGTCTGTCCGTATGAGTAACCAAACTTTGGATTTAGATGTAATATGCCACTACGTAGATCAAGTTTATGTTTTTTCCTCCCCCACCCTTTCCCTTGCCCACAAGCCGCAAGTGACTCTGAAATCCTTTAAGCTAGAAAGTTAATTTAAAGTGCAATATGTAGATATTTATCATATTAACCGAAATCCAAAATATGGTTCAAATCGGATAAAATCTAGCTTTGGTATAATCGAAAGAAGTTTGAAAGTACGGAAAGCAAGCGCTAGAGGCGGGCGCAACAACAACAACAACAAGCATTAGTCTTCTAGCGTATTCAAATGCATGCATACACACATACAGGCTTGCTTGAATGTATACGTGTGCGTGCGTATTCAAACAACAGAACTGAACTGCTGCTTTTCCAATGAAATGATATGAATGTCGTTTGATGTGATCTCTTTTAAATTGGCTGTATTTTAGTATTCGCTGGGTTTCATGTATTATTATTTTAAGTGGAAGTAAATTAGGACGACCACAATTTTACATATGTTTGTTTTAAACTTTATTTTTTCAAATGGTACATGGTATATCACAGTCGGCCTAGCTCGACAGTAAACGTTCTCACTTGTTTTTTTTTTATATTATTAGCTGTATTTACAAATGTCGGTGACATAACGAAGTGGTGTACAAAAATGAGTACATGTTTGCAACTATTGACTGTTGGTTTGCATAACAAAATTATTTGTAAAGCAAATAAGTTGATTTATTTATTTTTATTATAAAAATATTTTTCTTTATCTTATTCATAATAAATAGTATATTTAGAAAAACTGAAAACAATAACAACTCGCGTGTTCTCAAATGTGCTAATAAGCTTTTAAGTAAATGCTTTCCGAAAATCATTGTTTTTTTTTTTAATATTTTGTCCAAAGTCCCTTATTTTTAATAACGCTCTCAAGTCGTTATGGCATGCTAAAAAAATGTTCTCCACCATGCTGGACTGTCTCCAAGAAATGGACTTTCTGTGTCAATTCAATTTCCAGCGATAAATTCTTAAACAAAGCTTTTAGTTGTATCAGGTGTGAAGCTCTCTTAAAAGTATCAAATTGAGCATAATTAAGCACATGAGAGATTAGTTTTGAGATTTATTATGATTAAGATACGATTTTCACTTAAATTTCTTAAGAAATACTGTTACAATAAATAAAAACAAATCAACTTATTTGCTTTACCTATTCTATGCAGACCAACACTCAATAACTGCAAACATCTGCTCGTTTTTGTACGCCACTGTACAATATGGTAATATGCGCTAACCAATTTAAATATACGAAAATATACTAAAATACACCGAAAAGTATATTTGTTAAATCAATATCCCATGACGTCTTAAACATATCATAGAGTATAAATTATACAACACATTAAGTCAACTATTTTAATTAATTACGTTTTTTACATTTTTCCCAGTGGGTAAAAACGGGCCTAATAAAAATCTGAAACTAATTTTATATGCGTAGCTTTCTGTGATCTAGGAGTTTATTCAGACAGTCAGATATGTCCAGGTCTGCTTTCTTCTGCCTTTTACATTCATTTCCTGAAGTAACAAAGTTATGAAACCCTACCCCATAAGTAACTGGTATAACAAGTCAGTAATAAAAGTCAGATAAAACCAAATGTGCTCCCATACTCAACAAAACTCATCAAATGTATTATTATTACTATGAATATTAAAGTATGAATAAAGTGGTAAAAATCAAAAATACATTTGATTTACGTAGGCAACACACAACTACGATTAAATTTTTATAATTTGTCCATTTTGTTAACCTTAAAACCAATAAGGATTAATTTTAAATTTTTATATTCCACTTGCACTTTGCACAAGTTTTTGTCATGTGAATTGTGAATTTTATGTTTTAATATAAAGAATACATCTAATTTCTTATATTTATTCTATTTATATTAACATTTAATTTGAATTTAAATGTTAAAAGTTATGATGACTTAAATTTTTTTTTCAATTTATAAATATTTGTTGTTTTTAGTTTTTGTTATATAAATCTATTTATTTGTGGGCATATAAAATAAACTGCAACAACTAAAAATATAATCAATTCAACTTAATCAACGACCCTGTGAGAATCAGAAACGCCATTACACTTTCTACAATTTCATTGATGAAAAGGTAGGCAAACAATTTATGAGCAAATCGCAAATAACACACGACTCACTCTACTTATCAGCAAGACTTGTATTTAGGCAACTGTATCGCTTTGCTCAATTATTATTTTTAGTAATGTATCTAATGACACAAAATTAACAACACAAAATAATTTATCAACATGCTCCTTCAGTTACTTTGAATGTTTACCATTATTGCCACACTTTCAGTCAGTCAAAATCAGTCAGCTGTTCAGGATAATGAATGAAGCCAAGAGCCAATATAAATAATGAAGATAGCTTTCGAGGTAAGCCAAGCAAAAGTACTTCCCCCAGCTAGAACAACAACATGTATGTAGTACTTATATTACCATAAATAACACACATTATAAATGTTTGAGAGCAAATTAAAAATGGCCAGCAATAACATGACTTAACTTTATCAATGTTGAAGAGCCCGATAAGCTGTCACCTAGAAGTCTCTATATAAATGCAGGAATTCGATAGTTAATTCAAATCATTCCGTATAGTTTAACCATGGTGTCCACAGCAACAGTTGCTCTCGTTCTGGCCGTGCTGGTCTGCAGCCAGTATGCTGCTCAGGGCGTCTATGTCGTCTCGAAGGCCGAGTGGGGCGGTCGTGCTCCCAACTACCGCGTTGCCCTGGGCAACTACCTCAACTATGCCATCATTCACCACACCGCTGGCAACTACTGCGAGACCCGAGCTGCCTGCGCACAGCAGCTGCGCAACATCCAGAGCTACCACATGGACAGCCTGGGCTGGCCCGATATTGGCTACAACTTCCTCATCGGCGGTGATGGCGCTGTCTACGAGGGTCGTGGCTGGAACTCGATGGGCGCCCATGCTGCCGAGTGGAACCCAATCAGCATTGGCATCTCCTACCTGGGCAACTTCAACTGGGACACCTTGGAGCCCAACATGATCGCCGCTGCCAAGAACCTGCTCCAGGATGCCGTCAACCGTGGCCAGCTGAGCTCCGGCTACGTCCTCTATGGCCATCGTCAGGTCAGCGCCACCGAGTGTCCTGGCACTCACATCTGGAACGAGATCCGTGGCTGGGCTCACTGGAGGGCTTAAGCTGGGTCAATGGAACATTGATTCAATATACGAACATTAATATTAAAGCTGCTCAAATTTAGTTTCTAAAAATACAATACACGTTACATAAGTTAATTCAAATTTCTTGCCTAATTTTCGGAAATTTCAAATTAATTTTAAATAGGTCTTTTTGAGTTGCTTACTTACCCAAAATTAATAGATTAACCACTCTGAAACTATAAGAGCTAGTAGATTTGCTATTTCATGGCGGACGGGCTAATCGACTGCACTGCGATGTCTCTATCAAAGGTTAGGAGGGACTTTTGTTCATTCTAATGCCCTTCATAGCCATATTATCCGACTGGCTATCCTATAGACAGTCACTGTCGCTCTTCAACTCTCTAAGACAGCTGTTATGGTTGACTGCAGGTCGAAACAGAGAAGTGAGATCACACAGTCTTGTCTGGAAGTTTATAGAATATATTGGGGATCGAGCAGGTTACTGCTGTAAGGCCATTGTTCTACGCTTCTCTGCCAGCTACCTGATTTCAGAAATATGGTCTTTAAGAACTTTTGAGTGAATTATAAATCCGCAGCTATAATCTCCTTTGTTATGTGTTTTAGTGAGAAAACGCTGTTAGTAACTTTTTATAAGAATTAAAGATAGTTCAAGACAAGATTTTTTGTACTTTAATATAACTAAAAAGTTTTCAGAATATGTTGATAGAATAGAAAAGCTCCAGGCAAATTAAAAATTATATTACTAAAAAATATAATAATTTATATTGAATTGCCACGCGAGCAAATATGTGAGTCAAGCTGGCTAGTGTATCTACATATCTTAAATGAATCCAATATATTTCTTTTCACGGAAACTTATTATCTTCAAATAACTTTTTTGTATACTAATGTATTTTACAAAACTAGAGAACTTATAGCCCTCGATAGTAGTATTTCTCAAGCATTC
The DNA here is from genome assembly GCA_035046165.1 of Drosophila rubida. NCBI lineage: Eukaryota > Metazoa > Arthropoda > Insecta > Diptera > Drosophilidae > Drosophila > Drosophila rubida. The sequence goes on from JAWNOF010000022.1 coordinate 12,551,138, forward strand.
ATTTGCGTATTACAATATCTCGAAAAAAAAGGAAAAAAGGATTTTTTCGATTTGCGTGAAAAGTGGAAAGTGGTATAGCCAAATTTCAAAACAAACTTCATCTGCTTTTAACATATACGAGTATCGTTACCAAGTTTGGAATATCTAGCCATCATAGTTTTTGAGATCAAGTGGTTCAAACAGACAAACGGGCATGTGTACATCTAATCGTCTATTGACCCTGAGCAAGAATATACTTGTATATACTTAATGTAATGCTTATCACATACATTTATGATTGGGACAAAGTTAAAACAACCTTTCATCTTTGATAACCTGGTATAAAAAAATCTGTAAAATCGAACCAATCGAAAAAATTATATTGCTTGTCAGTCTTTATTAGCCTTTATTGGCTGGCATATAATTTCTCAAGTTCTAATTGGCTTGGTTGTGAAATAGTCGCTACTCAGTTTGAATGAAGCAAACAATTATATGATAAACAGTGAGAATACAGCTTGATAACCAAAATACTCAAATGTATTTACCGATTGGTATTTCGATATTCGACTATTCGAAACAAATAAAACTATACAATATCGCATTTTCCTATTCCAAATTGGCACTTCAATAAATTCCAAATACCAATTTGAGAGTTTAAGACGTTATTAGTTTTTCACTTTGAAGTGCGGAAAGGGATATTGTAGGGTCAGTTATAATACCCTTTTACCCGTGTATAAAACTGAGCATGCTGCATAATTATTATTGGTCTTTTTGGTATTCATAAACTTGTATAATTTTATTTATTATTATCGTTGACGATTTTTTAAATATTTAATCTGATGATAAATAATTCGATGCTTTTCGCTACATAAACATTTGGCTCATAAATTTGTACCGCTACAACATTTGACTTGACTCTAAATAGTAGTTGGTAAAATAATCAATTAATATTGTAAATGAGATTTGATTAGAATCAATTGTTAAAAGATAGATTAGATAATTTAGGAATAGAATATACTACCACAATATTTTATTATGTACAACATCATATCGATCACATGGATTAGTTCTTCATCTCATCAAATAAACTATAGCTAATCTTAAGCTTAAATTTTATTTTTTTATTTTTAATATTTTGTGCCGAATAAAAATGGACAGCTTAAGAAAGTCTTGTGGAAAAGTTGCATGTAAGATATTTCCGAACGTATAATATCCAAACATATATTGTATGTATTCTGAATTAGCATCAATAGTAAAGAAGAATTAGGTATCCGATCAAATATACCAGAATTAGTCAAATTTGTCCTCCCACTTTGTAATGCCTTTCCAAACGTAAACTTTCTAACTATAATAACAATTAGTCTTGACATTAACAAGTAAAGTCTGTACGTCTTACTTTTATATCATTTATTTTACTATATTAATTATTATCTAAATGTGTTCACGGTCTTCCGTCACCGTACCTCTCTGTGATGTGTTCCCCGAGTGAATAGTCACTCGGTACGCTACTTGATTTAGCTGTTCTCTATCACATCAATGTCATTTTGTATAAGTATCGTAGCTCAGAGTCGCTACATTCACAATGCAGATCAACCTTTTTATCAATTTTGGATGAAGCGACTTCGCTAAATTGCAAGCAACTTGAAAAGTTCATAATGGAGTATATATATGTATAATGATATAGTCCGCAGACGGATATCGCCATATAATATTGTTCCAACAATCACTTCTAACTTTTCCCTCTGATCACAATAAATCTTTCATTAGGACTCTGCAGTGCCGGCGTTAGCCAACGCGAGGCCCTGGGCCGTGGACTTATCGCGAGGCCTTATTGACATAATTAAAAGATCAATGTATAAATTTTTTTAATTTACAAGCGCGCGCGAGGCCTTTTTAAGCGCGAGGCCCTGGGCGGTGGCCCAGGTTCGCCGCACCTAAAACCGGCGCTGGGACTCTGGTAACTGAGTAACTATGCATTCCTGAAAAATGACATCTAGATTTTTCGTTTCGAAGATTAGCCAAAGTTTCTTAATTTGAAAAACGTAAGTGGTTTCTAATGAAAGTGGTACATTTTTGTCATTTGGAGCTGTGACTCTTCAATATGAAAACTAAACTAAACGAAATTTATCAATGAAAATCAAGGACTCAATCAGACTTGCTACATTATTACTAATTAAAGAGAAACATATAAATGATTAACGAATCACCAGCAAGTCCCAACACACTTAACCCTAATAACAAGAATTCTCTTCATGAATCGTTCGTTGATATAAAACCCCAATACAAGTACAATTTCTACATATGTACATATATAGTTTTTTTTACGCGACCATCTATCAGTTGGTCAGTTCTGCATGTAATGCAGACAAGAACTAAAATAAATAATGAAGATAATTTGCGAGCCATACAAAGAAAAGGTACTTCCCCTTAGCCAGAACTACAACATATTATACCATTTTACCATAAATCATGAACATTGTACATATTCGAGAGCAAATTAAGAATGGCCTGCAATAACATGACTTAGCATTATCACTACCGAAGAGCCCGATAAGCTGTCACTTAGAAATCTCTATATAAATGCAGTAATTCGATAGCGAATTCAAATCATTCCGTATAGCTTAACCATGGTGTCCACAGCAACAGTTGCTCTCGTTCTGGCCGTGCTGGTCTGCAGCCAGTATGCTGCTCAAGGCGTCTATGTCGTCTCGAAGGCCGAGTGGGGCGGTCGTGCTCCCAACTACCGCGTTGCCCTGGGCAACTACCTCAACTATGCCATCATTCACCACACCGCTGGCAACTACTGCGAGACCCGAGCTGCCTGCGCACAGCAGCTGCGCAACATCCAGAGCTACCACATGGACAGCCTGGGCTGGCCCGATATTGGCTACAACTTCCTCATCGGCGGTGATGGCGCTGTCTACGAGGGTCGTGGCTGGAACTCGATGGGCGCCCATGCTGCCGAGTGGAACCCAATCAGCATTGGCATCTCCTACCTGGGCAACTTCAACTGGGACACCTTGGAGCCCAACATGATCGCCGCTGCCAAGAACCTGCTCCAGGATGCTGTCAACCGTGGCCAGCTGAGCTCCGGCTATGTCCTCTATGGCCATCGTCAGGTCAGCGCCACCGAGTGTCCTGGCACTCACATCTGGAACGAGATCCGTGGCTGGGCTCACTGGAGGGCTTAAACTGTGTCAATGGGATATTGACCAATATACATTCATATTAAAGCTGCTAAATTTTAAATGCTTCCATAAATACAATACACGTTACATAAGTTTTTATATTGTTTTTAATCTTGTGTTTTTTTTTTTTGAAATTTTGACGCAACCAAAATTGGTAGCCCCATCAGGAGACACAAAGCAAAGTTCGGAATTGCAAAGTACTCCTATTGAAAAATATATTTTATGTACATACGCTTGTGCTATGTTAACTGATGATTTGATTAGAGTTTGTGACAATATCGACAATCTAATCAAGTCGTGTAAATTTATAGTAATTCTATATCACTCTAATGACGTTCAAGTTCTAACAAATCAGAAATGACGTTCAAGTTCTAACAAATCAGAAATGTCGAGTCGAGTATGCACGACTCTAAGATACCTGATACCCATGAACAGGTTCATATATACTTTGTGGAGTCGAAGATGCTCCCTTCTTCCTATTTTCTGGTGGTAAATTATTATGAAAAGGTCAACAATCATTAAGCAGACAATATACATAAGTATAATTTAATTTACAAATTATACATACAATACTAAAAATATTTAGAAATTTGAAAAATGATATCGTAGTAGGCGATAAAGTTGAGGGATTTGTGTACTTAGTAAACAAACTCACATTATAAAAGTATATACTGCGTCTAAATTTAATTTGTTCTCTTATTAAGCGAGTAAAGATCGTGTATTTTTCATTTTCTTTTTTCCAAGTTGTGGGCTCTTGAAACAAGCGCTCAGATTCGCTAAAACTTTAATATGATCGGCACTTTATTTTCCCGGCTCATGATATTGCTCTTCGGCTGCTTATATCCGGGCTATGCTTCCTACAAGGCCATACGTACAAAGGATGTCAATGAATGTACGAAATGGTTGATGTACTGGATTGTCTACGCAGGCTTCACATGCGTTGAGAATATAGCAGATGTGTTTTTCTTTTGGTTTCCGCTCTACTACGAAATCAAGGTGGGGCTCGTCTTGTGCCTGATCTCGCCAACCATGAAAGGCAGCACCACATTGTACACAAAGTTTGTGCAACCCACGCTGGAACTACACGAAGACGAAATCGATGAGTATATAAATCGGGTGCACGACAAAGGTTATACTACATTGCTGGAACTGAGCTCCAAGGCCGCCAACTATGTGACCGATGTGCTAATGCAATCGGGCATGAAGATCATTCACCTGGCTTCCTCTTGGGCAGCACACACTTGTCGTGTGTCGAAATCGAGAGGCCGCAAGCAATTGGCACGGCGTGAACAACAATCGTCGCGTTCCAGTTCACTGACTGATATTGAAACCTACTGTAACGAGCGAATGATAATCACCGAGCTGGCAGGAGACGACATCGAGGAATATCCGCAGACATTCCAAAGGAAGTCGGGTTTGATCAAGCTATCCGAGGCTATGAAGCGAGCTCAAAAGAGTTTTGATGATGACGAACTATTTTTGCCACGTTCGTACTCCACAAGCAGCATTGACACCCGCACTTCTCAGCGCAACATCGCTTTGAATCTCTTTAACCAACAACTGGCTATTAATGAGCTCAACCAAAAGATCCACCTGATTGAGAAGCCCTTGAAGAAGGCTAATACAATGAAAGGGACATCGTCATCAGCAGCTAGCAAACGAGCCACGCGCAGCACCTCAAGGGTTAAAGTGCCAGATGCTAACAGGGAATCGTCAAAGAGGACCACTCCGTTGTGGATGTCTTAAGGTCAGACGATGCCACCAGCAGAATAAAAGCAAAATAGGTTTAATTTGATTAGTTGATTCATACACAACTCATGCTAATGCAGCTACATTTTATATTTGTTTTTATACTCTTACAATCTTATCATATATTTGTTTATGCTTCCTACAATTCATAAATGACATCAACACACAAATCGTTCTCGTATATTTCTCGAAAATCCATTAAGTGAAACTGTAATTGACAATTCTTTTGTCCACTTTCCTTTTGTAATCGATTGATTCTTACCTTAAGCTAATTGTCAAAAAACATTTAAATTGACTACAAATTTGGAATTATTTTCATGAAATTTTGTGGCGAAAAATATTGAAAGTGCCTGGTTCAAAACATGAATAAACTTTTTACTAGCAACTTGTGCTTATTAAGAGTAGAATGTAAAACAAGGGGCTGTTTGTTTCAAACTATTATTTATTCGAATATTTTTAAAGATTTTAGTATACAGTATAGATATTACATATACGCATATAGATAGTGTACACACATAAAATATGATGGGGGGATTTTCGGGATACATGTGAATTGCAGTACATATTTGATAATTGATACGTAGAACTAATGTACAAATAATGATACACATTTTAATAATATAATAAAGTCTTACAAGTTAGCTTAATCATAAAAAATGCTTTCGCATCCATCGCATCTATTTCCCAGTTATGTCCTGCTTGCATCGTTCAATTGGTAATTTTTGGTAACAACTACTTGTGCTTAATTAGGTAAAACTCAGGTTAACAGGTTTAAGAAATCATACACTACATTGTCAATGTAAAACGGGGCTAAAACTAATCATTGCAATTTCAAAAGACGCGATCGGGAAGAATAGCTACGCGAACATATAATCTCGTAGAGCAAAATTCACTGAATAGTTATAATTCAGTTATAAGCACGTTTCTTTTTGTTTTGTTTTGTTTCAACAACTACACGCGACTGCGGAAATATATCTTAGCTTGTATGTCTTTTGGTATTATAAGCAAATACATCGATTATTACTAGTCCGCCGTTGATATGGATATGGGATGGGTAAATGGGATATCCAATTAATGAGAAAACTTGGGCAAGAAGATGGAAGGAATAGTGTGCATCGCCGCATTGCCGGATTGCCCGATTGCCGCATTGCTCACAACACAACAAGATAATAATAATGGGTGAGAAACAGCTTAACTCAAATCACAACTTAGGCCTGGCTCTCGTTGCGACCAGGCACCTGGCCAGGAATGTTCACCTGACAGTTGAGTCGCGACGGCGACGGCATCTGCACCTGGGCATCGGTCACGTCGTTGTACGGTGGCGGAGGTGGTGGCAAGTTGCCTACATCAATGCCAGCATCGATTATCTCCAAGTCGACATCGTCGTCAACATTGTTATCCTCATTTGATTCAGCGCTAGAAGCTGCCTGTTCGCTGCGTCGCATTGGAGGTGTGTTGGCGTTCACATGAACCGTGTTGTTATTGTTGGGTATATCGTTGTTATTGTCCAAACTATCGTCCGTGTTGGTGGCCGTGTTAACAGTGCCCGAATCCAGTGCGACAAAGAGTGGTGTGCTGCCGCCAGCCTCGACAACATTTGCACCTCCAGTGGCACCCTCGTCCTCGTTGTTGTAGTTAGACATGGCCACCTGATAGGATGGTGGCGGTGCCTGTTTCAAGTACTGAGCAATGGCCTCATCATAGTTGGGCAACAGCGTGGAGTATGCGCGCTCCTCGGCACCAAAGCCGCCGCTACCAAGTCCGCCATGGAGTACGGTTTCGGGCAGCACGCAAGGCAACAGGCTGCGTAGATGCTGCTGGCGCAGGGTCAAGTACTTGTAGCAGCGCCACACAATGCCAATGCAATAGGCTTTCAGGAACACGATGCACACAAAGACGACGAGCACAACGACCACAAGTTCCTCGGGAGGCAGCTCCAGCAGCTTCTCGCGCCACGGCAGCCGATGCGATTCAGCAATTATGCGGTGTATGGCCTGAAGATAGCACAGATAGCCAGCGGCGGTCAATCTAGAAGTAGAAATGCTTAGTAAATTGTAAAATATTGTATTGCAAAGACTGCTTACGTGGTGATGGCAAAGTCGAACAGCTGCAGGCAGAAGAAGGGCAGCAGGTGAGACGGCTTGCCCTTGATAATGCCGTAGATCATCATTAGCGTTATGGCTATCATGCAGGTGCACACGAGACCGCCCATGTCAAAGTTTTCTGCAAAATCAAAAGTTGGCAGTTTAATGTCGGATCTTTTCCGCAGCTGGGGGCCGAGTGCTTACGGTAACGCTTACGATAGTTGAGCGAGTGATCGCGATAGGCGTAGGGAGGGTCCACCTTGCTCAACGGTGTGGGCAGGGCAGGCGCGCTGAGGTCCACGGTGTAATCGTGAGCGCCACTCTCCAGCTCATCCATCATTTCAGGGTTGCGCCAGATGACGGCGAGCACGCTCAGCGCTAGAATGTTGAGGAACTGCAGAAGAAATGAAAATAAAAGCATTACAGGCGCAGTACAATAAAGTTAAGAGCAATTGAATCAAATGAGAAAACACTACACAACACAACATTATTTTACTCTTCCCTTTAACTACCTATTGCTAAGATCAACAGATTGTGAGAAATTAGGTAGAGAAATCGTGTTGCAAGAAACGTACTAAAAAATATATTCGTATGGCAATAGAAAAAATGAATCACATTTCTATCCGCTTAAGCGCACGCTGGCAACAGAGGCACTCGTCGGAGTCATCCACGGATTGAAGCGTTTGCTGCCAGTAGTCCTTGTGCAGCGTTTGCAACAAATTGAGGTAGCCAATGAAAGCTTCATATGTGAATTCCTCGGCGATCTGACAATGCAAGCGATGGTGATAGCTGCAGCCGGGATCGTATATCCACTTCCGCTGCACTGTCGGCGTCATCTGAATACGTTCCATGTGCCGCACGAATGCATCGCTATCGTTGCCGTAGCACAGCCGCGTTGTCGTGTAGCCAATGCCATCGTGCAGTCTCTGCAGCACATCGGGGTGCGACACTACGCGCTTCAGCTCCACTGGCGACCGCTGACAACCGTTCAGCTGGATGAGCAGCCACGGCGCCACCAGCCCGAAGCGCACACAGCTCATCAGCTGGCCGACGATGTGTCGCCGCTTGGGCCACTGAAAGTTGAGCCATCGCACCGCGGCCATGAAAACTTCCAGCTCCGTGTTGACCCCAATGCTGTCCGAGTGCAGCAGTTGCCACATTGCCGGCAGCGGCAGCTGCAGAAACTCCTGCGAGGCGACCAGTGTCAGAAAGAAGCGCCCAACGCCCTGCAGCAGTGGTCGATGTACACGCTCCAGGCGCAGCAGACGTGACTCCAGATACAGCAGCAACGCCGAGTCCTCGGAGAAGCCGTGCGCCAGACAGTGCTCGCACTGCCTGACCAGCTGCGGCATCTTCAGGAACCTGGCGGCGCTCAGCACCTCCAGCAAGCCGAGACGCGCCAGCCGCGGCACATCCTCCAGCGTCCAGTCGTAGACGAGCCGGAAGGCACGTGGCGTCACCCACTGCGCGGGCAGCTCCACACTCACGCCGTTGCTGAGGCGACAGAAGAGCGTCGAGAAGCATTGCAGCGCCGTAAGGTGCACTTCCAGCGTGCTCTGGCCAATGGTGATCACCGTGTTGGGTTTGTGACATTTGCGCAGTAGCGTGACCATCGCGTCGTAGAGCGACGCCTTCTCCGCCTGCTTGCCCTGCGACGTGCGCTCGGGCCACGCCTCGTCAGCCACATAGCCCAGCGACTCGAGCGTGTCTTCTGTCACACTGTTGTGCTGAATGTTGGGCAGTTGATAACAGCTAGCTGCGCTGATGCTGGGCAGTAGCTGAGGCACTTGTTGACACTCGGAGTCTTCGCTTAGGTGCACGCATGAATGATCCAATGATTCGATTGAGCTGCAGCAAGCATCGTCCTCATCTTCGTCCTCGGTTTCTTGCAGCATCGCATCGGAATGTGAATCCCTGTTTGTGGCGATTGCTCCCCGAGCATAATAACAAATACATTTCAAACCTCAAAAGGGGAAACAGACACAAAAGTGTCAAGTTTACGATACAAATATGAACAATCAATACTGCTCCTAAGTACGGATTAAGCGAAGTGGCTCAAGTGCTCTGATTCACTCAATTTGATAAGCATTGTCTATGGGTTTAGTGTCTGTACTCAGACTTGTACTTGCTTTAGTCGCTACCACTTTAAACAACAGATGAGTGCCTGGTTATCACCTAGTTATAGTATATGGTTTATTTTTGTAGATAACCAGTTCGTTATCAGGCAAGTGAAAAATGTAAAAAACATGCCTTGTTTACATTTCAACTACATTCGCAACTTTTGAGGGACCTTATTCATCGTCGAGTCAATAAATATGAATAAAGTTGCTGTCTAGAATTCACTTTCCCTTCTGGCTGCACAGTATGCAAATTGCATTTGACCTTTGCAGCCGCAGTGACTCACAAACTGCGCTGGCTGCGTAAATCGAATAACTCAATTCATTAAGTAATCGCCAATTAGCAATAATCAAGCATAAATGTATCAACAAGTTGCATCAAATGATGGCGTTTGAGTTATTGACACCAAACTACTGAAAATACGTTGTCATGCCACTTCAAAGGGAATTTTCTACAATTAAATTGCAAAAATAGTTAAAACGACTCGTAATGTTATTGTTGGAGTGAGGTTAATCCCCAATTGGCATCATTTTGAAGGTGGTTTGGCATGCATAGGCTTCGTGCATATACTATAAATGCGACAGCGACCGCAAACACTTTATATAGAAGCTGTCAACGCAACAAAAACCGCAAATTGTGTGTGTGCCAAAATTATAAGTTGCTGAAGCGAAGTCAACTCCATTGACGTCACAGTCAGAGCTATGTGACACTTGTCACTTTTGAGAGTAACTGCCTGCTGCCTGGGCAGCGGTTTGACAGCCACTGGACTGCAACGAAAATTGATTTTTCCCTCCTTGACACTGAACAGGGTCAGCTTAAATTCATTCGTGTGTGTGTGTGCGTATCTGCTATGCCAAGCAATGCACTGAAACGTGGGCGTCTACACATACATACAGATACTCGCATAGGGTACATATTGCGATCCAAGGACATTACTTACCAGATGCCATAAACCAATCATTAATGTTGCGGTATGCACATGCAGTCCAAAACAGCAAGTAAACTCCTTATGGAGGCGAGCATGGTTGCCGTTGCCTCCTCCGTTGCCGACACCATTGTTGTTGTTATTGTGATTGCGTTGTGGGCCCATTTTGACCCGAATCCTAAACATTGCACGTAGTAGGTGTCCGCTCAGCCGCTCGTTTTATGGCCTCGCACGAAACTGAAGACGAAATGAATCAACAGAGAGACGTCACATTAATGATGATTGTGCATGCACATAAAGAAATGCTATTTAAATCGTAACGCCATTCTCCTACTCTTATTTATGCTCATCTACTGCACACTCACACATACACCTTCATTTAATTTACATATGGATACACAACTGTTTGTATGTGCTCAGTGTATTTGTTGTTTGCCACTTTTCCAATTATTGTGGCTGGCAATTTCACTGTGTATTTGCCACTCTTTTGTAAATATTGTTCTGCAAATTATTTAGGCATATTAAAATCCTACCAAACAGATGTTTTTTGCGACAATTACTAAATATTAATAAAAATATCTACCGTTTTCAACGTATCTCACACACAGCAGAAATCTACGTTGCGAAAAAACTCCATACCAGAGTGACCGTAGACTTGAACCATATATGCATTATGCCCAAAATTAGGGCTTTCTTCTCAGGGTAATTTTAAAATGATTTTCAAAAATATACTAAAATTTCTACTACTTAAATAAAAAGGTTTTCAGCAAATTATTAGCTATCGGACGGGCTTTTAAGAACCACTGAACTTCTTTTGCAAATGGAGATCAATTGGTGTGTAATATGTGTATGTTGACAAGAAACCAACATAAAATATGTGACCATTCTACTCCAAGAATTTAAGAAAAGTAACGGAAATTTCGAAATATTAACAAAATTGCAACTCCTTATTAGATATATAATTTTAATTTTCAAATTTCATTTAACTGTCAAATCAAAATTAATAGGGGAATACCTATGTCATTTTGATATTTTACCTTGCAACCCATCCATCGATAGGTCAATCGATAGTCACGTCGATTGATTTTCAAAAGCATTAGTTTTTGTTGTTGCTTCCTTCAGTTGCGACTCGCTCGTGTTTCGTTCTTTGCGTAACGTGAAGTTTGGTTTTTATTATATTTTTACAAAATTATCGGTTCACAAGATGGTATTAATTAAGGAATATCGCGTTTGCATGCCGCTCACTGTAGAGGAGGTGAGAACTTGCAATATCCCCCATGTCACCGAATATCTGATTAACAATATCATACAACATTTTATAGTATAAAATCGGACAGCTGTATATGATTGCGCGCCACAGTCTGGAACAGTCCGATGAAGGCGAGGGTGTTGAGGTGATGGAGAACAAGCCCTGTGAGGATCCCGTGCACGGCAAGGGACAGTATACCGAAAAACGCATACACCTATCCAAGTAAGCGGCGGCACTCGATGTCAACACAGATGATTAGCTAATGCGCATTCTCCGACTCCGTCGGTTTTTTGCAGCCGCCTTCCTTACTGGATACAAGCCGTTTGCCCTCGTGTATTTTACGTGATTGAAAAATCATGGAATTATTATCCCTACACCCTGACAGGTGAGCCGCCTCGCGCATGCCGTGCATGTTTATTTTGAGCACTCTAAGTATAATGAATTCAACCTTTCGCTCTCCAGCTGGGTTTATTTTTAAAGACAGGGCTTAATTATTTAGTGAGCCACCGCCTACCTGCTGTGTGGATAGGGCTGGGCTGGTCTGAATCTACCTTGCCATATGGCCACCAAACAGACTCTGGAGCCAATGGTCGGCATTTTGCCTTTATTTCGTGATACGGTCGCACGTCTCCGATAAGCACACATATCCAACTTCACTTGCAAGTTTAGATGTACGCAGTGCCATATCGCATTTGTCATGCCACCAGTACGTCACCGTTCCAGTGATTAGCCATGATAAGACACACAGCAAGCATGATAGCGTAGCTTCGCTTAATTGAATGGAACTGAGCTTTTGAAGTTTGTAAAATGTTAGCAAATGTCGCGGCTCACATGGGCTTAATTCCAAGTACTGTCAGTTGAATGATTTGTTCGCCACCAGTTGAGCATAGTTCTGATAACCAAATTGATTATTGCTCTGTACAATTGTACTATATCATATGGATATGATTATGACTTTGTTTCGATAACCGGCCTTAGCAACTAGACTAAATAGACTTTGTTTCACTATATGATAGCTAATAGATCATAATATGATAGGTATTATTTGCACAACTTTTGATCGTAAAATTTGACGTTTACCAGTTTGTAAGTTGTTTGTATTTTGTTTAGCATGACCATCAAATCAATTTCAACGTCGTAAACACATCGTAAATTTTTGAAATTTAATTTTAATTGGCAATGTGATTGCGATTTCGATTTCCCACTTTTCTTTTCGATCGTTTATAAAACGAAAGGCTAAAAATAGTCGAGAGAAACAAAAACCAATTGTGTTTAATTTTAACTTGCATTGATTTTGTTTTCAATTTCCTTTTTATTAATATTTTCATGGTCATCCATCAACCGGATATAAATATCATGCAGAGTATACGGTAATTATCCCGATTGTTCTTTACTATTTAATAGTGATATATTAACCATTTACGTCTTCCTACATGCAGTGCTCTTTCATCCCCAAGTTAAATGTGCTCATCAAGACAAAATATGAAAACAACAGCGGCATTACTGAAAACGTAATAGATATTTCGAAAGATATACAAAAATAGCTAATTACTTGAATTCCCGCAGTGCCTAGATCTCAGCGAGGAGGATCTGAAGGTGCGCACAGTTGACCATGTGGACATTGCATTCGATGAACTTAATGGCAAACATTACAAACGCGAAGAGGATCCCAAGTTCTTCAAGTCCATAAAAACAAGTAAGTGTAATTAATATATCGGCAGTAAATGGCAATTAAGTGAAATTGATTTTTACAGATCGCGGTCCACTCGTTGAGGGGTGGCGTCAAATTGATACGCCCATCATGTGTTCCTATAAAGTTGTAAATGCCAGCTTTGAGGTCTGGGGCCTGCAGACGAAAGTCGAAGACTTTATACAACGTGCAATTCGCGACATTCTGCTGCTGGGACATCGCCAGGCCTTTGCCTGGGTGGACGAGTGGCACGGCATGACGCTGGAGGATGTGCGCACTTATGAGAAGCAGAAGCAGGCAGAGACCAACGAGAAGGTGCAGCTAAACCCACAGCCAGCTTCTGCCGAAAATGGCGTCTTAACGCCAGCCAATGAGGGCGACGCTTAGACGAATTATGAGTGTTGGATTAATAGGCTCTTGTGAATGTTATACCAAAATGAATCTGCCGAAGAGGCTAGGCAGACAGTTTGTACCTTCAGCTCTATAATATTGTTAATGTTATGGTGCATAAAGCGTCGAGCTTACACATTAAGTCAAAGCCATAAAAATGCATTTTAAATGGTCCAACTAAGCTCAAGAATCTGAAACTGCCTCGCAGCAACAGACACAAATCTACCTAAACATATGCATACACTACATATAGATATATAATAAATATATATACATATATATTAGTACTCGAAACCAAACACAAATTACTAATTAGACATTTAAGCACTATGCTAAACTGTAGTCAAAACCAAAACATTTAATATCGATGTCCATGTCGGTGTATATTTATATATGAATGTATGTATGTGGAGCACAAGTTTTGTTAACTATATTCTTTAGTTATATATGTATATTTATGGGGCTTTACTTCGATGTACAAATACAAAAGATACTTGATTCAGCAATGTTTGCAATTGTATAAATTTCAACTCTCAGTCAACATGGCATAAAATAATCTATGCGCGTCACTAAAAGCCATCAAGCTCCATGTTGAGTTCAATTTTTATTGTACTATACAAAATTAAAACGATTTGAATGCCGGCGTCGTCGAAGCGATCAATGGACGAACATTTCCTAGCTTTCCTAAATACAGCACAGACTGCAGACAGTCTGTTGATGCTGATTGAAGAGAGGGAGAGAGAGGCTATCTTCCACCAAACAGCTGTTCGCAATGAAATCCTCTCAGTGACGAGAGCGTTCTCTTGGCTCACACGCACAACTCAAAACAGCTGGTCAGCTGATTTGGCTGTCGGATCTTTGGAAGCCGCCAAAAACATGACAGCGTTTCGCAGTTGTGCCTCATTTGAACTTCAAACGCGAGAAAAGTAGCACACAGCGCGTGAGAGATACGAAGCTATTAAATGCGAAAAAATAAAGAACAAAATAGAAGCAATATGTAATATGTGCTATTAAAATACGGCGAGTCGGCAACAAAAATAACATTAATCATAATCATAACAACAATATTATGTATCACAAGGCAAAAGCAAAACAAGAGCGCGAATCGGTGTATTGAGTGTTGAGGTGCCGGTGTTGATGGTTTTCTAATTACAGCATCTATAAAAATTCATAACAAAAGCCAAATGTAATCCAAAAACCTGACAAACATTCAAAAAAACACGCCTCTTCAAGAGAATTGTTTAGCTATTAATAGTCCATCGTGCGTGTTGTTTTTGCTCGAGTGTGTGAAGACGCTGAGAATGGCAATGAGCGATCGAAGTGTGTTTAATAATGGAAATTCATTTGTGAGTTCTTACTGCTTGCTGTTGGTTATTTTCGGAAGGTGCGCAAAATATTAATCGGAAACAGTTAACAATTTGGCTGTATTCACTTTTTATCAACCACTAGTTTAAATTTGGTGCGCCTAGATTACGTATACGCAACTTTTTTTTTATTGTTGATGCGTTGAATGCTTCCTTATCATCGAATGGTCGCAGTTGTCTTTCGGACTCGCTGTAATACCCTATCCCATTGATGACATCGAGCCTCAAACGCTTTGTGTCAACGCCAATAAATCAATCTGTTAGCTTTTTTTTTATCAAAAACAACAACAAGCGCCAAATAGGTTTATCGAAAATTTTTACGAACCAAGTTATGTATACTACCACCAAAAATATATGCAAATATTTATTGAGGCTTAACTTGAAATCTCTGACTATCTAATGGCTGACAATCAACTTGTTGAGATTTCAAGTGTAGGAACTTGTAAGTCTTTTCGCCTAATACAAATTCTTGGCTAAATTAACAATATTTACCCTTTAACTTATTGGCTCTAACGGAAAAACTAATTGACTCTCGAAAACTACACATTAATATTATATGCGAAGCTGAAACTTCAGCTTCTACACTTTTAACAATTTCGATTTTCAAACATTGTGCAGATTGTTTAAGCATCATCAAGCATGTCTGATGTCAAATATAGTCATTTATATTTGCTTATCTTTTGGATCGTATGCTAATTCAAGTTTTTAACTATCGTTGCAGTAATTTGTGTACCTCAATGAACTTACAAAGCTTCAACTCGTAGACAGGGTCTCTTCTCTTCTCACTATCTGGAAACTGTCGTCTGTAATCATACAACGCGAGATTGTTGTGAAACTAACAATTTAATTGTAGATAAAATTTGATTTGTTTACTGAAATTATCTCAGTGTCTTGTTTATATTTGTCACATACCATAAAAAATTAACATGAACACATGACACATAACTACTGTGCTATTTTACTACGAAATTTCCGTAAAATGTTTCTTTTTTTTTGCTCAAATAATTACTGCACTTGAGAGATATTCAGTGATCGATAAACAAATTTGAGTGAAGGCATTTGATTGCTTTATTATCAACTGCTGATTTGGTAACGCCAAAAGAAAATAATAGAGCAAATAGAGATAAAGAGCGTTGCTTTATTCATGCTTAGAGATTTTTGCATATTGTAACAACTTGCATTTGTTTGACATATCAGTCATAGAACATCAATAGATATGCGTGAATAACTGATCGAATTATTGACCACTTGTGTTTTATTTATTTCCATTTTATTAAGTGGATTTGTATCAGTCAATCCCCACGACACCTAAACTTCAACTTCAAGCCTTCTATCTTCTGGCTAGCCAGCTGTGATGCCTTTCAATCGGATTAGTTAGTCTTTTGACGTAAGGCGCTGCTAGTTCTGCTAATCTACGAAATAACGCTCATACGCCATGTGAGTAAATATTTAATCTTCACAATCTGGAGTTTAGGCAAAAAGAAATATAATTGGATAACCGAGTGCTAGCAGTTTGTGAATTTGAAAATAAACAGTTTCGTGCATATTAATTTGTGTTCGTTTTTTTCGCTTTTTGTTTTCTATGCGAATGTTGTTAATTTTAACACTTGGGCCAGAAAACATACGACGAAAAGTTGCTAATTGCAACTAAATAACTTCCAGAGGCCATCAAAAAGTATTGCGCACCAGTCGTAAATGCTTAAATTGGAATGGCAAATATTGGCAGGAGAGAAAAGGCAGGAAAAGTGCAAAGATGAATGTGATTCTCTTAACGTACTTATAATTGCGAGTATCTTTTAATTCGATCGACACACACACAATTAAATGAGGTTTTACGAAGTGCTTCGAATGGCATGCCTAATTTTACAATTCAGTCAAATTGCTTTTATTTCGTTTTTATTTAAATTAAGTTTTTCGCTACCAAAATAAATTCTCATCACTCGCCATGAGTGAATTCAATTAATTGTATCACTTGCTCTTCAATCGTTCTTCAATTGGGCCGGCTTTGTTTCCCCAATTCCGATTCTGATTCTATACATGTCACAAATTGATCCAGCAATGTGCTAAGTGGCTTCATCATTATCATCGCCGTGCTCGACATCGTCATCATCATGTGATGCGGCTGCCAGAGTCGAGCTTCACTTTGTTGGCATTGCCGTTTAGTACCTTAGCCCTGTGCCACTGACTTGACAGTATGTGCGGCATACGATGTATTCGTCAAATCGGATTGGCTTGAAGTGCCAACAGACGACAGACAGACAACGGCAATTATTTTGTGGACACGCGTCAAATACTGTCGAATTTCAGGCATACGAAACAAGCGAAAACAGAAAAAAGAGTAGCACAATCAAACAAACCGAATTCACTGACGACAACTAACAACTGCTTATCGTAATCACACAGCATATAAAAAACGAGAATAAATAATTAAAGTTATCCCCCCACAGTCTGTCTGTCTGCAATAAAACCCAGCCAGAACAACTCTATAAACGTTAGCGCTATCATTTATTTAACTCTTGTCACGGTTACTCCTCGCTCAGTCCACAGACCACGCTGATTATCACCTAGACCAACTCGGTGGCCAAAAATAGATTTGGACGTAAATAAAGTCTGCTATATGCGGCTCTAATTGCGCAGATCAACAGTAGCTTAATTTTTGGAAAATTACTCATACGCCTCTTTGCACAGGTTTGCCATCAGCGCTGCGAATGTGAACCTGTACGCTCAGCAGCAGTCGTTGACATTTACAACTCCCAGCTCTGTGGCCAGCACGAGTACGGCTCTGATCACTCCAAAGGCTGCCACCAACAGCTGTGCCCACTGGCAGGCAGAGCCTGCTGCGGCGGACGGCAACTGCACGCGTCTGGCTCAGCCTGGACTCATCCGTTGTCATGGCGGTATGAACAATCTGCAGAGGCTCAAGTAAGCACATAACGATCCTTATATTTCGAAAAAACGATTAAAACATTTCACTTTGCTCGTCAGCCGAGTAAGAGCTTCGTCAATCTAAATGTTGATGCGTTTTGCGTTTATCTTTGTAGATAACTAATTACTTATGACCTTGCAGCTCCAAGCATGGCAAACTGCTGCCAGCGAAGCAGCTGCTACTCTGCGGCCTGCCCCAAGCGGTATTCAATCGGTTGGGCGAGCTGCAGCGATTCCCGCAGCTGCGTTCGCTGACCATCGAGTACGGCGACTTCACGGAGCTGACGTTCGATTTCCCGGAGATGTTTCATTTGCAGGCCATCAACATTTCGTGGACGAATCTCACGCACATTTCGTCGCGCACTTTCAAGCGACTGCACACGTTGAAGATTTTAGATCTACGCTGGAACCGGCTGATACAGCTGGACGGACCACTGATCCTGCCGCACACATTCCAGCAGCTCTATTTGGCCGGCAATCCCTGGAACTGCACTCGCAACTTCAAGTGGCTGCTGCTGCAGCCGGAGAAGGGACGTCTGGTTGCAGACCGGGACGAGCTCATGTGCACCGACGGCAAGTACCGGGAGCTGCAAATGATGCTGGTCATGCACTACAAAGTGGTCAGTATGCTCCCAAAAGTCCCTTGATTGTCCTACAATTAAAGCATGTTGCAGAAACTTAGAAAAGAGTGCGAATCTCACGAGGAGCTGCAGAACTGCACCTGCCAGATGACCTACATCCAGCGGTCGTACACTCCGCACTACACCATCAACTGCTCCAACCTGCAGTTTCACCACTTGCCTTCCTATCTTCCCGAGAACACATCCTCATTGTACGTCAATGACAATCTGGTAAGTTCGCTTGGCACAAATAAAGTCAAAGTGACTTTGTATTCTTTACTTCCAACCATACCAAGTAATACTTGTATTACATATATCAGCAGTAGTTTGTAATACTAGGGGGCTTAAGTTTATGCAATAATTAAGTGGTATTCTTTAGTTGCCTGTAGCTAAATAGATTTCACTTGCCTGAAATTAGTAGATAACTATATTGTATGATTATAACCTGTGCCATGAAATGGTTAAAAAGGCTAATTAATTTTGTGCAATTGTAAGGAACAGGGAGAAGGAAACGTCGTAGAGCATATGTTGTTACAAGCAACATGCTTAGAATCGAATTCTAAATCGATTTAGACTTGCCTGTCTGTCCGTCTGTATAAACGGCTTGTTCTCGGAGACTATAAGAGCTAGAATAACCAAAGTTGGTATCAGGATTCTTATTATATAATAGTTACATTTTTTCCATATAATTGTGTTACAGGCTACTTTATAGTCGATAAACTGGAGTCGGTCGACTGTAGATTTCATACTTGTTGTTGTTGTGCACTAATTATGACCTGTTCTTAGATTAATAATCATATTGAGATACTGTCATCTAGTTTTAAATTGTTTGTTTATTTCAAGATCAGCGACGTGAATCCGTTGCGCGACAATCCGCATTACAGGAGCGTTTGGGACATACAGCTGAGCAACAACCGTATCTCGAACATCGATGTGCTGGAGGACACCTACTGGTTACAGAATTTTCGCATGCTGAGTCTGCATGGCAATCTGTTGCGCAAGTTTCAGGTATTTGCCGTGGACAACGCACTCGAGGACAACAGGAATGTGGCGCGACTGCTGTTCAGTAAGAATCCCTGGCATTGCACTTGTAAGTTTGGCATGCGACTGCGCCAACTGCTGACGAAGTACAAGGACATTGTGGATGATGCGTGGAATGTCAGCTGCACCTACTCCAACGGCGACGAGCTGCGCCACGCCAAGGTCCTGTCGCTCACGCGCGAGGACATGTGCAATGTGGAGCCTGTGGATGAGTGGTTTATGCATCCCATTGACTTGCTCAACTGCATATTTGCCAGCCTCATCATTCTCATTCTGGGCAAACTTGGCTATGACTACTACTTCTATCGCTATCACGGTCGAGTTCCTTGGATCGTCATGAAAATGCCCTAAAAGGCAGTGAACTGATGATGGCGACATGATTATCATATAATACATACCATATAGCATAAATAGAACGTATCGATTCGAAATCGAATACACTTAAAGACATGCGCTTGTTTTCTGAAGTACAGAAGTATTATATTTCAATTATACCAAGCATTTAAAATATATTCTCCACCCAACAGAAATAATTAGCTTAAAATATAATTTAAGTAAGTTGCACATATATATATTTAATAATGTTATAAGGCAACGTGAGTTTGTATAAATATAATACTACGATATGCAAATGATGTATACAAAGATGTACCCTTCATAAAAAAAAACAACAATGTCATTTAAAGCGCTGACATAATGGGAGTAGAAGAACGGTTCAGATTTTACTAGAATAATGAACCACAAGGCAAAGCACAAAGATATTATGCAGCGCTTGTTGATCTGTAAGTGCGACTATGTCATTATTACAGCAGGTCAGCCCACTGACATTAATATTATTGAGGATTTATAGGCAATCCTTGGAACTATTCGCAAGAGCTCTATTGAGATCCAGAGTTTAAATAAGCACCTCTTGAGCAAGAAGCTATTTCATATCATAGCTAACTTTCTGCATAAGTCCACTTTTGTACTTTAGTTCTAATTTAAGAAACGTGCTCTCACAAATAAAAAATATTTTTTTTAAATTATATTCCGATATATTCTTTAATTTGCATGCGTATTTGAACAACAAAGCTGAACTTTAGCTTTTCCAATGAAATGATATGAATGTCGTTTGACGTGATCTCTTTTATATTGGCTGTATTTTAGTATTCGCTGGGTTTTATGTATTAATATTTTAAGTGGAAGTAAATTAGGACGACCACAATTTTATATATGTTTGTTTTAAATTGTATTTTATCAAATGGTACATGGTATATCACAGTCTAGCTAGACTAGACTGTAGCCGTGCTCACTTGTTATAACGATGATGTAGATCCTATTGATTAATACCACCACTGAACTTAACTTTCCTCTCTAAACTAACGTGTCACATTCCTGCTAAATTACTCTGAACTCGAATCATGTTCACTCATCCAGGGAATATGCCACTCGGTCGTTTGGGCCGAAAGTAAGTTTTTTACTGAGTTTCGCGCGTAACTCGTTTTGGCTTGGTGTCACTTTTGTCACTTGAACGTGAATACTTTGTACGCCAACGACCAAACAATTGCAATTGTAACTAAAATCGGATTATCAGGAGGCATAAATGGCTTGAAACAGTGGGCAATGTTGCGGGTACCAGGAAGCTGGCTTCAAGTTTCTTTCTTCACGTCTTATTATCCTAGAGGGAACGGCAAAGATTAATCGCTATAACCATTGATAAGGCTTACTACAAAATCAATATCGAGCAAAATTCCTTCATAGAGCTATCAAAACTATTCAAGAAAGGCAACAGAAGCATGCTCGGCATCTTAACTGGCCATTGAATGGAATCTGCTGACGCTGTAAAGTCAGGCATCTGCATCAGGAATTAGTGCAGATTTAGAGGAACCCCGTTTGCGTGTGCCCCTTTCTATGCCACTGTTACACCGACCCTAGCTTAAAATAGCATTAAAGTTAATTCGCGAATAGTCCTCAAAAATGTGTTTATCATGAAATATTTTCAACACGTTAGTGACATATGTATTGCCGACACTGGCTAGGACTTTCCAAGGCCTGGAAGTCAACATATCCGACTTCATAATTCATTCTTGATCAGATTCGACAGCGATATAGTTATGTATGCCCTCTCGTCTGCATGTACTTTGGTGTACAATACTTGACACTATAAAATATATAAAAAATTCAATTAGAATGTAATATGAGACAATAATATTTCAGTGCATTCTAGCTCAAATTGGAACTCTCCGAACTGATTGCGACTATTCCCTATTGTCCGTTTACAACAAGTAATTGCGAACGAATCGCTAGTCCTTGCTGCGATTGAACTCGGCTTCAATTTAGTCGTCAGGCGACCTTTGGTGGCAATGGTACCTCCCACAGTCCTCTACCGAGTAAGTCGAGCAGTTGGCCTGTGTAATCTTCGGTTAGTGTCAGAGCGCGGACGCTTCGAGCCGGAGACTGGACCCATGTTGATATACTGCGTTGTACTGCAGTTACTCTACGTGCTGCTGATACCTAGCGTGCTTAGCATGATGCTGCACAGTTTTTACGACTGCGAGACATTTGACATGTTGGTGAAGGCCTACACTATCGTCTCTGTGGCTAAGGCCATCTCCATACTGCTGCTCCTCTCAACTACGTGGTTACTCCGCAAACAATGGCTGCGCATCGTAAATGGATTCATGAGGTTCCGAGAACTTTATCACACAGAGTTTATGCATTCCCAACGTTCCACCTTGTGGCAACATTGGTGGAAAATAGTGCTGATCCTGTCGCGATTCGCGTTGATCTTCCATCAACTATTTGGCCCTCCCAGCATATTCATGTGCGAGAAGTTAGATGGGAGCAAACCGCAGCTAGAACCCCACTATGTGGTCCTATCCTTGGCGGCTGTCTTCATGGAAATTTTAATGACCAGCGTGGACCTCTGGATATATTATCTGCTTAACCTCAGCAATCGGCTGCTCGGCTTCATGGCGCAGGAGGCGGAAGCACTTAGAAAGGATTTAAGCTGGTTGCCACTACGACACGGCAGCCATCGCAAAGTCTATCAGCAGCAACTCCTGGCGGGCTGGAGTAGGCTGTGGAGACACTGCGTGCGCCTGCATCAATTGATTAGCGACACGGTGCACGTCATCCAGTGGCAGATACTTTTCAACTTGTTTGGGTACTACGTCACTGACATCACAATCATATTCAATCTCATCATTTACTCCACTGAACCCGAGGAATTCCATTTAATCCTTTTTATATCATACTTCTTGCTCTGCCTACTATTGCATGCGGATGCTATGAGCCACTTTGCGATTTTCGGAGCGAGCCGCTTGCACTGGAGACGTCTCTTGGCGAGTTTGGAAAAGCTTTGGTTCGCCCTGGGCTTCACTGATATCGATCCGAGTACAGACGCCCTCTGCTTGGCAATGCAACGTCAGGTGAGTTGGACACTGGATAAACAGTACTTATTCTCTCGAGATCTATACTTTCAGATGTCATTTGCCATCATTTGCATTAATCGCAGACAGCATCGTCGACAGGATCGAGTGCGTTGTCTGCACATTGCTGGATTCTTTGATATGAACCGACGAAGTGAATTCAACATGACCACCTCTATTGCGATGAATGTCGTTATCCTTTGGCAAATTGCCTACAAGTACTATTATTGATAGGATGCCGAGTAGCTAAGCCACAATCTAGCTTAATGGAATTCTTGTTGATGTACATTTTTAGATACTTCTTAACTAACCACAGAATTATGTTTCGAAAAGCTTTTCTTTCAAATCATACTAAAGGTAATATTCATTCAATGGAATAACCGTCAAAAGTACACTTTAATGTCCCGCCTAGACTAACCCGCACTTATACTCCCATTTGTCTCCCTTAATGCATATCATTACTTAGTAAATAAATACCATTGACTTAGCTTAGTTGTCTTTAATGAATTGTACTTATAATTATTTTCAATCTATCTGCTGCAAATAAGTGTGTTCCATATTCCATTTTTCTTTTAGCCATTGTTCTCTTTCATATTTTATCATCTATATCATTCGACTTGCGCCTTCGCCCCCGGCTCGACTGAACGGGAGATGTGTTTTCTTTGAGATCCGCTTGTAGCAAGGCTTAATTTAATGTCGCTTGGGCCACTTGTCTGTGCATATTATGTAAACTGTCACCCAGATCGCGAAATCATATGCAAAATATATACAATTTCCAGTTCCAAGTGCCACTGTTTTAAATACGTAGTTGTATTTTCATAGAAATAGCAGCGTGACCACTTAACGTAAAAGTCAAGATTCTGTTGTGCCTGAATTAATAATAATACGTACATAAGTGTCACCACTTTAACTTTAAAACCCTCGATTCTTCTGCGCCATACATGACATAAACATAATAGCGATCACTTAAGGCAAACGTCAAGATTATCTAATATGAACAGAATTGCATTTCACATTTAAGCCTTGAGGAAGAAGCTTCTTAGAGTCTTCATAACATAGCTGACTTGCAGCAGAAGATTGAGCATTGTAATCAGTTCCAATTTGAAAAGCAAAAAAGGCGAACGCGCACTAGCTCTCACAATTAAAATTTATTTTTTGGATTATATTTTGATATAATTCTTAATTTGTACGCCAAGGTCCAAACGTTCAACTGAATTTTAGTACTTCAGACACACCCTAAAACTTTACCTGTTTCATGTTACATCTACACTTATTTCAATTTACATACATTGATTTTTAAATTGCAAATACCCATGAACATGAATAAAAATACTGTTGCCATTTCTGCATAGTCGAGAACTCACATTACACTGTTCTGGATTTACAATTAGTAAATTGTTAGCCCTGCGCTCTCAGGTTGCACTCGGAGAATTCCCAAGCGCTTTGTGATAAGCAGCAATTTGCTGCAACTTTTTCCAAACTACCTTTTAAAACTCGAAATTGATTTAGTCACCACGAAACCATTGTTGGCGATGGTATTTCCCACGCTTCTCATCCGACTTAGTCGGGTGGTTGGCCTCTGCAATCTTCGATTTGTGGCAGAGAGCGGACGCTTCCAGCGACAGCAGGGACCCATGTTGATATACTGCATTGCACTGCACTTAATCTACGTGCTGTTTATGTCATGTGGCTTTCTCGTGTTGGTGAGCATGTTCTTCAATTGCCAGGGCATTAACATGTTGGCTGTGGCCTACAGCGTCGTAGCAGTCTCAAAGGTCCTCTCCATACTCCTACTAATCTGTGGCATTTGGCTGCTTCGGGACCGATGGCTGCAGTTAGTAAACGGCTTTCTTGCTCTGCAGCAACTATATCGCAGCGATTTGATTCCGAGTAGCCTCAGCCAGTGGTTGCGACATGCGAGAAAAACACTGATGTGCTTCTCGAAAATTCTCTCAACTATATACTGGATCTTTGGGCCTAACAACTACCTCATGTGTAGCATAGACGATCAGAGTGAGACTCGAATCTACTTGATATACATTGGAATAACCATTGTGGCGGTGCCTTTGGAAATGTTCTTCAGCGGCATAGATTATTGGATCTATCATTTGACCAGCGTCAGCAACTGGTTAATTGATTGTTTGACGCTGGAAGCGCAGGACTTGAAGCAGGATGTTGGCAGGATGCCCCAGAGACACGGCTGCCATCGAAATGTTCATCAGCAACAACTGCTTGGGAGCTGGAAGCAGCTCTGGCGACGCTGCTTGCGACTGCACAAAGTGTACTACGAGATGATAGCGATATTTCAGTGGCAGATGCTTCTAAATATTCTTACCAACTACTTGTCGGACATCACGTCTATTTTCCACATACTCATATACTGGAATGAACCCCAAGTTCTTAATCGCTGGTACTTCACAGCATACTGGATCATATGCATACTGTTTCATTTGGATATTATGAGCTTCTTCGCCATTTTTGACGCGCATAGGTTGAAGTGGGAGCATCTTCAACAGCAGGTGCATGAACTGTGGCTTTCACTCGATGCCATGGAAAATGTCTATTGCGTGGCTCTCTACCGTCAAGTAAACAATCAAACTATACTTAACCCGCTCTTTAATTTTCAAGATCGTTTTTTTAGATTGAGTTTAGTATAATTTTGGTCAACCGCAGGCTGCAACGCTGTCCGAAACGAGTGCGGCGACTTCACATTGCCGGATTCGACATAAACAGAAGATCTGAGTATTGTATGAGCACTTCCATAGCAATGAATGTTCTCATCCTCTGGCAGATAGCTTATAAATATTATTATTAAAATTCCTCGTGTATTATCAAATGTAACTACGTGGATTACAATCCAAACAATTATTGCAAATAAATCTTACAACACTAAGCCATACCTCGTCTTGATTTGCAAACGGAAAGGTTTAAATTTGTACCACTTCAACACCGATGCAATGATTCACACGTATTAAAACTAAAACCTAATGACTTTGTCTGTTGCTGTCTATTGTTGTATGTATATAGATTATCACCATCCACTTGGCATTTATTCGTTCAAAGCTACACAAGTGCCAGAGTTTTCTTCTTATACAATTCTAACTAAACAAACGCAAGAGTTTTTCAATAACGGTCCACTATTTTCAACAGCTCTTGCACACATTTTACTCTTTCTTTTCTGAGGTCCAGTTCTTGGGACGCTCAGCCATGATAGTATAATCATTCTGGGCAATGTTTAAGCCGCCAAATTGACGCGTCGGCGGGTCGGGGAAGAATTCCCAGCCTTGTTCAACGGACATCTTCTTGAGGACACCGGCAATACCTAACATGAAAGTGATGTGTTTGAAACAAATGTCTTAGAAAATCGATCGTAAACTCACCTAAGAATAGGCCAGCAACCAAGCCAGCTACATGACTGTGTCTCCAAGCGCCAAAAACGCCGCCAGCAGCAAATCCACCAGCCAGATAGTTTAGCCTACAAAAGACACGGCAGCAGTTAAATGGTTTCAAATGATTTCAAATTTAGTTGGGTCTGCACTCACTTATCATCTTTGCCGCGCAAGTTAGTGGCAGCGAGTGTGGTTAGCGTAAATGCTGTTGCCATACCCATCAACGGACCCGTGTTGTAGGCAAACCGACCGATGGTTGGTATGTAACCTCGCGGCTTCGACAGCGTCAGCACGTCCACAGTGGACCACGCCAATCCGGCGACGATAGCATGTCTGTTTGTAGCCACAATCTTTCCAAAGGCATCTTCGCCATCGGGATGGTCGTAGTATTCGGAGCGTAAGAACGACATGTTGGCCTAAAAAGATGAAAATGACATTTGTGCAAAATATACAAATATCCAGACGATTTATGCAGACAATTCATTACGACTCGAACATGGCCAACGTGGTTGAACAATGCCATTTGTTTATTACGAAATATAGTTCAGAATCTGCCATTTCGTAATTATGTATGCTGATAGAATGGAAAATCCTTTAATAAACCATTTAATTTACTAACCTGCCGATTTTACGTAATTATTTCCAAACGCAACAAAACTCGGTAAATCAGCTGTGATTCAGTGTGTACCTACTGTTAAAGTGTAAAAAAAATACCAAAAAAAATACAATGTGTCATTTCGAGATCAAAACAAAACTGTTGTAAGCATAATGAAAATCACAGTGCTAAGGGTTTAGTTAAATAATTACAAATTCTTGACTTTATTCACCGAACAATTCACGTTATATTTCGATAAGCGACATACATAGCTCGATAAATCAGCTGTGTGTCAGTGTGTACCAAATGTCGCAAAATATTAGAAAAAAATAAAAATAAATACTACAAAAATTCACTAATTTGCCACTTCGAGTCCGACTTAAAACGGTTGTTAGCAGAATAAACATTTAAGTTCTCAACAGACCAATTAAAAATTGACATTGTAAATGAAAAGATAGTTGGTCAATTCAAGTTTTAATTTATTTTCAATTTATACGTCTGTATTCATTTTAAGCTAAATTCACAAACATTGTGGCACTAATATTAGTTTTTTAATCATAAAGTGCAATCAAACATTTTTCATTACGTTTAAATGGTAGGATGTAGTTTCTTATTTCGAAAAAGTACCGTTTTTAGACAATTATAGACGAATCAATGGATTTCCAAATGACAAAATTATGTTAATTTTTTAAATCGATAGTGGTAGACTAGCATTTGCTTGCTCGCATATTGACTAAAAATATACACACAAAATCTAGCGATGTTTGTAAAAGTACTATGAATATCCATTTTTAATGAGCTTTTGGCATACAATTTAGGAGTTGTGTTGATCGAAAAGGAAAGGTAGTTACACAGCAAAAACAATCTATGATTTCGAAAATAAAATCGGTATCAAACACACAATCAATACACAGTACATACAAGCATATAAAAATAATTATATACAAATCAAATGTCAAATAATTAACAGAACAGATTCTTTGTTTGTTTAGTCAGTCATAACATTCGTGATGCCCTTGTCAAATTTCACTCATATCTTTCCATCATGCTTGGGGTGTGCTGTGCCTCAAATGAACTTGGTATCGCAAATTAGACAATAAAAAGGAACAATGCGTTGGGATTCGATATCAGCACTGTCATTGTCCGAACATTCATACGAGTATAACATATGTATGTATGTATAAAGTATATTTATACGGTTTGCACGACTTAGTGTTCGTCGTGTCCAATTATTTCAATATCATCAGCCAAGGGGCTTTCGATTTCCTGTTTGTTCGCGCCACCATTTTGTTGATTTCCATCGAAATTAATCAATGATAACGTCATCTTGCTGCTGAGTACGACCTAAAATAAAGAAAATTGCACATTAATTTCA
Source organism: Drosophila rubida (assembly GCA_035046165.1). Taxonomy (NCBI): domain Eukaryota; kingdom Metazoa; phylum Arthropoda; class Insecta; order Diptera; family Drosophilidae; genus Drosophila; species Drosophila rubida. The sequence goes on from JAWNOF010000022.1 coordinate 12,579,229, forward strand.
GCAATTCGTTGGCTCTACTAGACATACGGCCGGTTCTTCAGTTGATCCATTCAGCTCAGAGTCGTAGACCTCCTCACGTTTCGTTTGTGAATCGGCCACCAGAATCTGAGAGTCATGCGCCAAGGCGCCTTCCAAGTAAATGGACTGCGGCTCGGGTAGGTTTTCTTCCAATTTATTGGACTGCAATCAAAATTGAATTAAATTATTGAACCAAACTGGATGTGTATTTTTATAGCTTTCACAAATTAAATTTAATAAAATGTTAGTTTAAATTTATCATTGTTTTCACTTTAGGCTTTTAGGTTGTTCAAAGTATTTCGCTGTTTGGAACGTTCTTTGACTGTGGCAGGATCGAGAGTTGGTAAGAAGGTGCAACAGAGGCACTTACATGTTCATTATATGCGCGATAAACAGGCGTTGGAGGGCGTCCAGTCCACCGTTGGCCGCCCTCGCAACTTGCCGTTAACTCCATGCCTAGAACCTGCACCACACAAATATAGTCACAACATGCGAGTATATACAAAAATAATAATGTCGTTTGAATTAAATAATACTTTGAGAAAAGTATTGTTTACCGTTACTTCGCGCTCAGCGCTAATGTCACGTCGCTTCCTTGGCTGTGCCTTTGCCTTTGCCTTGTCTTCCTGGTCCTGGTTGGTGATTGTATGCCCATTGGAAATGTTCTGGTTGTCTACATTGGTCAATTTCGTGTTTTCGTTGTCGTGTTGCTATCAAAGGCCAAAAAACAATTAAATTATTAGGGACAAATATGCAAATTCCAAGGAATAACCAAGAACACGAAAGAAAAGCTAGTTTCGGTAAGCCGAAAATTAAATACCCTTGCAGAGCATACAAATATACATACAAATATATATTTAAAATATTATTTGTAAAGCTTTAAGATATCGTAATCAAGCCTGGCTTGTTGCAACTTAGAAACATATGTCTTAAAAATGAGACAAGTTGCAAGTAACTGTCAGACTGAATGATGCAACTTAATACGAGTATATCTTTTTAAGATTCTTTGGGTATCTTCTGCCTGGGTTAAAAAACATGAGCATTTCAAGAGGCATTGCTCGAACAAAAGAAACACAAAACAATACATTAACTTATTAAATGTTAAAGAACTATGAACAAATCAACAAGATAAACAATATTTACTTAATTGTTGTTAAGTGAATGCAACGAAAACGTTAATTATTACATTGTGGGGTTCTCAGTAAGTTTTGGCTGATTAATAAACACAACGAAAGAGTTAAGATAACTTTCAACGATTGCTCTGGGGCGGGCCCGAGGACGGCGCTAACCTTATTTAAATCAGTTTGTTTTTCAGTTTCAATATCAGTATCAGTATCAATCCTCGAATTGTGCACGTCTCGAACGTTCAATTGCTCATCGGCAGCGTCTATAAGACCTTGTATCGCCGTTACAACTAATCGAATTGTGCAACAAAGAGAGATATACATATACATACATATAGAAAGAGAGGGAGAGAGAAACATACATATACTATTTGCACATGATCAATGTAACAACTGATCGATCGATCCCGTTCGATGTATGATTTGTGAATTGTGATTTGGCATGATGTATATAATCAATCGAAAGGTCTTCGAAATGTACTACAACATACTTATGCACGAGTATATTATACGATTCGAATGTACATATGTATGTGTCTTTGCTTCGATTCCAATCTCGTTGCTTTCGGTTTCTAAAATATGTCCCCATCATAAGTACTTGTTTAGTAACAGAGCTACAGTGATACAATTACGTATACGAGTAGTTAGCAAGTTCAAGTAGTTGGATAATTAGTTAGTAGGACTACAGTTTCGCATGCCGATCGTAGATAGAGCAAAGTTAGAAAGTTGTTTAGTACGAGTGCAACAAAGAGTCAGAGAAAAGACAGAGAAATGTAGAGACAGATGGAGCTAGAGAAATATCGAGGCCCACGCATGCAACAGTCGCAGCATGACAAGGCTGAATTATGTACCGGGAGCGTTCAGACTTCAAGAACGATCGATCCTCTAAGGCTGCGCTCTCGCATGCAACTCAAGTTGTATTAATGAATCTGTTCAATTATGAATACTTAGAGGGGCAAACTATTGGGGGTTAGAGACGGGTTCGGGTAGAGGGAACAATTCAGGTATTTACTGGAAATCAAAATTAGAAACAAAACGAAACGGAACAGAACAAAGAGAAACGTTAACGATTCATGTACTTAGTTTGGTCTTTTTCTGTGTGTTTGATCTGAATGTTGTAAATGGTTGCATTAGAAATTTGGCTGCCGCTTGAGAAACTTCATTGCAATCATCTTGAAAATGAGAATACAAAAAAAGATATAGCACAGATATGTATATGGCATAAATTGCGCATGAACTACACTGTGTACTCTACTCTTTGTTAACTAAAGATGGATGGGTATATTGGTGTTGGAGTTGTTTGGCTAAATCAATACGAGAGTCATGGAGTAAGATAAAGATAAATGTTGTGAATCCAATGAGCTTCGGGAGAGATGCCACTAGCTACGGATGGATGATGCTAACCTTCGCCTCATACTGATCGGTGTTCATTTCGGCAATAAGTTTTGCCATTTCGCGCTCCGTGTCCTCGAGCTTTTTGCGCAACTTTTCAATCTCCATCAGCTGCTCCGTCTCCTTATTGAACAGCGACTTCTCCACTTCGGCCAGTGTCTTGGGAACGGCGGGGATCGCCGAGCTCTGCGACTGCTGCTGGGCGGCGTGACACTGCTGCTGATGTGCTTTCAGAGTGCTGGAGAGATTCGTGGCCAGCTCGGCCGCCGACATGGTGGCATTATAGAGCTCCTTGTCGTTGCGTCTGCCGTTCGATGCGACGCTCCCTAAAAAGGTTTGCGTAGGATTTTGCTTTAACTAACAGTTAGGTTGAGGCAACAACAACAACAACAACAACAGCAACGGAATAAAACAACAACTACAACTACAGTATTTACAACGAGCTTTATGTACAGCATTAAAATAAGATAATGGCGAGTGCACTCTACTCTGATGTCGTATTGCGAATGCATTCACTATTTGTTGTGGATTGTGAATTAGTAGACAATTAAAAAGTACAACATTGAGGTTTGCCTCAGACAAGACAGATATCTCGTCTATCAATGGGCAATCCGACTGGAAGCTGAAGATTGCGCATTGGGATTAGATGCTACACCAAATGAAGAGGACATATTTTAAAACTCAACAGAGCGAGCAGAGCGTTTCTCTTAGATGCTTATATCATATACTCATACCAGATGGACTTAATGCTTAACATAATAGATAATAGTAATCGAAAATGATCAGTTCTTTTTTGTTTTTAGCTTACTTGTCTGGTGTTCGCGCCAACCTTTTTCAGATCGCAAAATGGCAGCGCAGAATGTACAAATACAAATTAACGGATTGTTTGGGTTAGCTTTTTAATTATGAGTTAAGTACTTGTGTGAGTGTGTCTGTGTGTTGCGGGGGAGTGTGGGTCTATGCATGTTGTACAAGTATTGGTTTAAGGGTGCATCGTGTGTAACTACAACATGTCGATATCCAACTACGCAGCGATATCGACGCATAACTTCCGGTCCGTCTTACAAAATTGTTTGAATTCGAACTAGCCTACAACGTAAGAGGTTGCCACTAACTTACCCAGCTTGGTGCCACCCAAGTCCTCCACTTGGCTGTGGTTCTGCTGTCCAAACACCTCTTGGCGGAAGTTGGGATCCGCGGGCGCGGGGCCGTAGGGAGCATTTGGCACTTGCTTCTTGAACACAATCTGTACGAATTAATTATCGTTAATAATTGGCAAGCAATAGCTGAACACGAACGCGAATACCTTCATAATAGTATAGCCAAAGAACACCACAATGCCGATGGTGTAGAGGGGCATCAGGAAGCCCATGCTGCTGCCGCCGCGCTGCTGCGGTTGATGCAACGCACCTGCTCCCATGGGCGGCCGCATGCCAGGGATGGGTCCAGGCTGCATTAAAAAACCATGAATTATATTTTAAGAAAACGATTGAAAACGATTTCTATAAGTGTAGGACTTGTTTACGTTACAGCTATTCAAATATCATTCAAATGATTTACTTTACAAATTCCAATATTTCAATAAGAAACTCCATAACTTTGACTTCAGATGCATTACAGTTCTTGTGAGAAATACCCCAATGACAACCGCAATATCACCGGTAAGGACATCGCAATTGACTTTTACAGATATACGCAAATATCAAACACATGAAAACCCGCCTCGACTGTTTATAGTTGTCTCGACACACAACAAGTGGAGGCGCGGGCAAGTGGCGCATTTGGATTTGGCACAAGTTCAATATGAACAATATTTTGTGTTTTTCTTGCTCTCATCCCACTCTCTTGTTTCTTCCTTTACGGTTGCTTCTGTATATTTTCATTGGTCTGTCTTTGTGCCTTCAATCTGCGTGCAGTGTCATAAAAACAAAAACCCAAATCCAAATAAAATAAACTCATCTATTTATAGTATTTCGCCGATGTCTCATCCGCGTCGTCTCCACGCTCTCCCCTGTGCTCCGTCCCACCCGTGACACATGCAAATTAGCAGCCTAAATCTCGAAAGTCGTCGTCGTGGTCGTCGTCGTGTCAACGATGGAAAGAAAATGAGCTGCAAATCGAAGTCATAACTCACCCGTCCATCAACTATGCGAGGCGGTGGATTGCTCGGCGAGCTCTTGCGTTCGACAATGGGTACGGTGGGCGTGGCAGGTATGGCGCGCCCACGCTCACGCATCGCCTGGTAGATGGACTCTGGATGCAGATGTGCCGGACGCTCCTGTCGCAGACCTAATGGCAAATCAAGGCAATAATTAGTTTAAGCCGACAACAAGCAGTCAAACACAGGGTTAAAAGAAATGTTGAAAGTAAAGAAAATAAGTTAAGTAAATGAAATGACAGCAAATGTTATAGTTCAAGCCAAGACCTCGGATTAGTTAGGTTTTGCATACAATGCCGTTAGTCGCAAAAACAGTAAAAACGAGCAGGGGACTCTCTGCTCGACTGCCCAGTGGCGCCACCTACTTATTTCGCCGGTGTACAAATTGACTTGTTTGCGGTACAAATGCGGACCAAACGGCTCGGCAGCCGGCTTGGAGGCATTCATGAACTGCTCCCTGTCGAGGACGACATCACAACACCCTGCGCCGCGCACGACATCAACAACACCAACACAACACGTTTACAATATTCAGTAAATGATGAATTCAAAGAAAAATTAGAAAGTATTGTTGTTGATAATAACGACTCCTGACTTACCGCCCGGTCCGGCACGTTGGGCATCCTTGTAGATGGGCTTCGGTGGTGTGCCGCCAAACATCATGGGGTGGAACACCTTTGGCCAGAGTATGGCAATGCAGCCGACCACGGTTACAATCGCAATGATGCCCATTTTCCTGGGCGACATGCTCTCTTCTGAGCCCGGGCGAGACTTCAACTTCGTTCCTGCCCCCTGTGGCTGTTGTTGCGACGTAGCTGTCGGCATTTTGTTTGTCTCAATCCGCAAGCGTTCCTTCTAAAGCTCAATACCTAAGGCAACTCTACGTCTATGTCTATGAAGATGAGTGTGTGTGTGTGTGTGTGTTTGAGGTTGTACTCCTAGTAAGGTTTCTTGGTCGTAATCCTGATGATGCTGTGTGAGTTTCCTTGATTATCTGAGGTTAACTGTGGTGTTGGCTCATTTTGTGACGTTTATTGCTTTAAAGTTGTTGCATTATCTGAAAAATACACCATCCATAAGTGTGATGTTATGTGGAACACCGGCTGCCAAATTGGTAACATTTGAATCAATTTTCGCCGAACTTTTATTTAGATGTTCAGAAAAAATGCAATTATGAAATCGATTCACATAGTACATTTTTGCATCGAGCACAGCATCACATCACAAGCTATTTATTTGTCTCATTGGAATTTAAAAAAAAACACACGTATTTCGAGTGACTATATGTTTAACTTTTCGCACTTTTATTATAAAGGGCAGCTTAATGAAATATTTTTATGTGACAATGCATAGAATCATTCCAGTTCGGTACACTTCACTGCACACGATCACAATTGCAGATATATTTAGTCACTTTATGCGAATATTTGTTGTATTTCTTGATTTTAACAACAACAGTTTTATTACATAAATAGCGGTCCCGATTATTTTATTTTTAGCGCTCAGACGTTTTACCCGTCACAATTCTAATAATTATTTTTTTGCCGCTAACCATAAATAATGCATTCAAGACTAGCAATTTACGATCGCATAAGTAAACAACTACACACATAAAATCAAATCAATGGAAATGAACAAACATATACAACAACAAATAATAACAATAAATTTAAAATATTGGTCGCTTCGATATCTGTTTGAATTTCTTTTTGGGGATCTTTCGGCACTGAGAACGGCGACTGCTTACGCAAAGATCCAATGTTGTTTCCGAACTGACCAAGCAAATTTTTGAAACTATTAGCAAATTTTTAAAAACAGCAGTCGACGATGCTGGGCGAGCAAAACGACGCTGCGCGGTGGGGCGGAGTGGAGTGGGGAATGCCAACGAGGCGCTGCTCGCTGCTTGCTGCTTGATGTTCGTTGTTCATAAGGGGCCCAGTCGTTCATAATTTGAGCATTAGTCTGTTATTTTTGCCGCATTTGCGCCAGTTGGCTGAAACTAAAATATAATGAATACGACAAAATAATTTGCAACAGTCCAACATTTCCCCCCACCGCCATTCCACGCCAGCGCAAAAGGCGCACGCGCTGATCATTCCCATGCTGGGTGCTCCGCGATTTTCGTACATATTCATACATATGTGTATATGTAGCTGAGTATGAGCGACTATTCGCTCAGTGCAAGAGCTTTTGTTATTGTTTGTTTTCATCCGTACCATCTCAGTGTCTTAGTATGCATGTTTGAATTAATGTTGTTTCGTCGGCAGGCAATTTTCATTTCACTTTCGAGTGCACTGACTAGTGAAAGTGTATAATTTTTGTATATATTTATGTCATTCTACTGTATTTACTTGTCCGCACTTGTGTCTTTGTGCCGCATGACACAGCCAGCAAACATTTTCCTCAGATATGCTGTCTCGGTTAAATAATTTATTGGTGTGGTCAAGAGTTGGCAATTGCTGCTGTCCATGTCCAGCATACATAGCTAGCTGCCGTTATTTTTAGCGACTCTTGGTGGCATTGTAACAAGTCAATGTCGCACAGATCACAAATGTTTTCATAATTTATTTATAAATATACAAATTTGTAACGCTCGAGTTAATACGATCGGTCTGCTTGTGCCACTTTTAATTATGGTAACCACATAGACCATTGCTACACTAGTACGAAAACTTACATATTTTATTTCTTTCACATTTCATATTCACCTTAGTTTTGATTTATTAAATATTTCGTAAAATCTTAATTTCTAAATTCAAACTGAGAGTTTGTCGTTATCAAGTGTAGTCGAAAAATCAATAGACTAACCAAATTAATTGGTTTGCCTCCACAAGCTATCGATATATTCTATCGGATATGATATTAATGCAAAGCAGCGTATCCCTGGTAAAATATACTATAGATATAAATACACCATCAGAATTTTGTTAGTATTATTTTAATATCAACCTGCTATCAGTTGGCAAACTTCGACATTATCTAAATGTAATGTAATGTAATTTCTCATTTTCTGAGATCTCATTTAAAAAAAACAATGATATTATTAATTTTTTGGTAGGTTGAAGAATTTGCAGGTGACAATTATAACGTATTTCCAACAGTATTTTATTTACGCTACAAGAATGCTACTTAAAAAAACTACCATGTTCAAAGCTTCCATAATCAATGTCTATGGGTTTCTTCACTATTATACTTAAGCGATAAGTAAACTTAAATTGCAGACTGATGTAAAATAAAACAAGTTTTAAAAAGTTTTATTAGACTGATTTGAAAAAATTTAAAATCGAATAGAAATGGATATACCTCGATAGTATCGATAAGGATCCTACGATTTTGCATCACTATGTGTTGAGCTGCCATCTCCCGGCTTAAATGCCAACTCGTGCTCAGTACTTACACTTGTAAATTAAGAATTAAATATAAAATAATAAGCAATTTTAATCTCATAGGCTAACTAATCATTTAGTACAAAGGTAAGTGCAATTCACAATCACACATGTCTACTACACACATACGCATTTTGATTTGCTTTGTGTTGAGTCTAAAAACAGCTGCTCAGTACGCCAGAGCTGTCGCCATGCGTAAAGAAAAAATTTCTATTGTTGTGTGAGAGCTGAAAGGCAACCCTGGTAGTGATGGTGCTCTTCTTTGTGTTATTGTTGTAGACGAAGCCTAAATAAAAAAAAAGTAAAACGGAATTTGCCAAATAATTAAAATTACATTTTCACATTGAACGCCAAGTGCCAAACAGGAATTGACGCTAAAGGAGCAGCATATCAAACGCTTCAAACTTGTCTTTGGCTGAAAACCTGATGCGCGCTGTTGATTGGCGTCGCTCCAAATTCTCAAAATTTACTGTTGATCAGCAGACGGAGGTGGGCATAATGGACAACGAAGCATGTGCGTCTGTTGAGAAGGAACTTGATCGGGTCGTGACCAAGCTGGAGCAGCTACACGAGAACTCTGCAGCCGAAATCGGAGACATTGCGTCGTTAATGTCTGAACTGGTCAATGTGCTGGGCAATGCTGAGCAAATGGTTGTGACCACGCTGAATACGGGGACGCAGATTAATGCGACCAACACCAGCAGCACTGATGACCCCATGGGTGATGGCATCAACATGCAAGTGGAGACGGAACCATCTGCGCCCCAGCGTCTCACGGATCGTCAAATGGAAATCATTCGAGAGGCGATCTCTAAGTGCAACGAACGTGTTCAGAAGCTATCAACGGAGCATCGTGAATTGCATGGTTCGGTGTCGAAGATTGGCAAAGCTATCGATCGCAACTACAGCTCCGATTTCAGTTCCACAATGCGTGTGGACGCTTTGCAGGACGAAGATAACTTAATGCTGCTGAATAAAGCGATTGCCAAACATTACTGCCGCCAGGGAATGGATGAAGTGGCCCGTACTCTGATAAAGGAGTGCAAAATGAGTGATGATCATGCACAGGATGTGTTCGATTCGGAGCGCGAATTTGCCGAAATCTACAGCATCTGGAATCAGATACAGAAGCGTGAACTAGGCGATGCCCTGGACTGGGCCGTGCGACACTCTAGTCAGCTGCTGGAGCGGCATTCGCTCATCGAGTTTCGTTTGCATCGCATGCGCTTCATGCAGCTCGTCTCCTACGGGTTGAAGTCGCAGAACGAGGCTATCCTGTACGCCAGAACGAATTTTCAAAAGTTTGCCGTACGCTATGAGCATGAGATTGCCAACTTGATGGCCAGTTTTATCTATCTACCTGGTGGTCTAGAGAACACACCGTATAAGATCTTTCTCTCGCAGGACATGTGGACCGAGTTGTCGTTCACATTCCTCAAGGATGCCTGCCAGTTGCTGGGCATTAGCAAAAACTCAGCACTGTCCGTCGTGGTCAACGCTGGATGCACTGCGCTGCCAGCGCTGCTGAACATCAAGCAAGTGATGCAGTCGCGTCAGGTGCTGGGCATGTGGAACGGCTGTGATGAACTGCCAATTGAAATTGATTTGCAGCCCGAGTTTCGGTTTCATTCGATCTTCGCTTGCCCCATCCTGCGACAGCAGACCACCGAGGATAATCCACCAAAGAAATTGACATGTGGCCATGTCATTTCGAACGATGCCTTGCACAAGCTCAGCAATGGGCACATCCTCAAGTGTCCCTACTGTCCCGTCGAACAGAATGCCGAGGAGGCTGTTCGCATATACTTTTAAATCGTAGTCGATATGCTCTTAATTACGATTTGATTAATCATTAACATAATGTGAGTCTGTCTGCGCCTTCTAGACAAAAGGGGACGAGATGGTGAATGAGCAGTATGAGATGAATTCATTGATGTTTCGCAACTTTTCCTTAAACGTTATTCACAATTGACAGCAGCTCATTTAGTTGGTTCTTTAGATAAATTGGATTTTGGCAAGGCGCAGAGTCTTGATTAATGAATGATCCTAACAACCCCCTCATCTACTCCCCCATATATAATTACCTTCTAAATTAAGTACACATACCTACATATATACATATATATTAATATAATAAATAAACATTTATCTGTAATACGAAATGGGCGTTGTTGCATAACACTTCTTTTGCTCTTTCATTTCTAAACATCGTCACATTTCGTCGTTTGCTTAGCCACTGTGCGCTCAGGTAAACGGCAATATTGTCCACTGTCAGCCGAACCGGTTTCGGATTTTATCGTAGCGTCGTCGTTGTTGTCGTTGCCGTCGCCGTCGCCATCTCGAGTTTTCATCGTCTGCAGTGCATAACGAAGTGCGCTGGCGGACAGCTGATCGAACTCTGAAGCTGATCAAACATTCCTAATTACATGTGCATACATACATAGGTGTGTGTGTGCGTGCGTGTCTGTGGTTCAGTGATTGTCTCCATTTGTTGTGTGTCATTTGTTTTTCCGCTTAGTGGCAACGAACTCTCTCAAACTAATTCCCATCCTCGCAGATTCATCGTTTCAAATACAAACACAAATAGCAATCCAATCCCATCGTCGATCCATTAAGTGAAAAACAAAATGAAAAACGTTTTGGATGTCATGTCGTTGCAGCAGCACGTGGAAACGAGCAAAGCCCAAAACATGAAGCCCATTGACTATCGGTGAGTTGCATTTAGAGCGACTGCATTTCCCAAGATAACATTATTCCTCGTTATTTGTGCAGCAAGTCCACTAAACCAGGCCTAGTGCCGCTCTACATATTCGAGTGCGCTGCCAAGCTGAAGATGAAGCCGCTGACAGCCGCATGTGCTGCCATTGTCTATCATCGTTTCTTCAAAGAGGTCAAGCCAGCTGATTACGATGAGTTCGTGAGTTCAACTCCAGTGATTTCAGCTACCTGTGGTAAATTACAAAAGTGACTCTTGTCGCATTGCAGCTGATTGCCGCCTCGTCGCTTTATCTGGCTGGTAAAATCAAAGACGATGATACTGTTAAAATTCGCGATGTCATCAACGTGGCATACAGCACCCTGAATCGCGGCAGTGCTCCCTTGGATCTGAACGATGAGTACTGGGCCATGCGAGATGCCATTGTCCAGGCTGAACTGCTGATCACGCGTACTCTCAGTTTCGATTTAAACATTGAGCTAGCGCACAAGGTAAACACTCACACTCACGCACACACACACACTCGCATTTGTCAGATTGTAACGAGACACTTTCTCTTTTATGTGACGAACACAGTATTTGCTCTACTACATGAAGACACTGCAGGATTGGGTGGGCGCAGACGTGTGGAACTCGGTGCCAATTGCGAAGACTGCCGCTTCGTACCTACAGGACTTTCACCACAGTCCCAACATACTGAAATACAAGCCCACACATGTGGCAATCGGCTGCCTCTCCCTGGCACTGCAGACGTACGGAGTGCAGGTGCCGCTGACTGACGAATCTGATGAGGCTTGCATGTGGTATAAGCCACTGGTTAAGGACTTTACCAGGGAGAACCAGTGGGAGATCATTGAGGATGTCATTGAAGTGTACAAGCATGAGGCCTCATTGAAGGCCACTTGAACGAAACCCATACAAGACAGTTTTGGTAGTCATCAACATTTTGGCTATCCTGGAGCTATCGCCATTTCCATACGATTTTATTTATTTCCAGCACAAATCATATGCCATTATTTTGTAAGACTATTGGCTGCTCACTAAATGAATTTTGAGAATATATTAATCAGCTTAAAGAGTCAGTCCTCAGTGACGATGCTTATGCTTGTGCTTCTCCACTCGATGGCGGGGTGGCGAGGGGCTGCTACGACGATTCGAGCGCGAACTGTAGCTGGATGTTGCCGGCGAGGGGGAACGGCGCGTGCTGCGCGACGAGCGCTCCGTGTAACGCTTTGGGGAATCCGACTGGCTTCGTGAACGGTTACGTTTGCCGGATCTGCCACTGCGACTGCTCTCGCCGCCGCTGTATGGCGAGTGGGAACGCTTTCGACTGGTGCGCTGACTGGGACTGGAACGAGAACTGCCGCTGTAGTGTGTGCCAGCCGCATACTTGCTATCGGGACTTTCACTGCGCTGTAAACCTCTTGATTTGGAGTGCATGTAGCTCAGCGGCGAGTCGACAGACTCTGAGGGCGATGGCTGCAATTTAGAAGACACGCATATAAATTGTTGCCGTTCGAAATGTCAGTGGGCGCTAAGCTACCTGTTTGAGCAAACGTTTGCGATAGTATTCGACCTGTTCAGGCAGTGTCCAGCCAGATTCGAGGCGACGTTTTCCCGATTCCAATTCATCTTGATACTGCATGACTTTCACCTCAATGTCGCGCAGTTTCTGGCGCTTCTCGTCACTGTACTTTTGCGAGTTCTCGTCATCGCTTTCCTCATCAGAGCTGAAGAATTTCGGCGGGTCTGGTGGATCCAGTGTGTCCCACTTACTGGTAGTTATGGCCTGAGCCTCAACTTGTTGCGGATCGACTATTTCCCATTTGGAGGGAATAAAACCAGGCATTTTGGCCTGCGACTTGTCTGTTTGCTTCGTTGTATGCTCCATAGGTACGCCATCGAGATCCTCATCCACTAAAAGTAATTAACGTTTATCAACAGCATAGAGTGCATAACAACTTGGGGCTTACAGGGAACGCCATCAATTTCATCATGGTATTGCTCTGCTTTTGGCGTCCCACGTTGTTGGGCGGACGCGGATTCCGGCAGCACTAATTTCAGAGCACTCTTCAATAGAGCAGCCCCATCAAGCGGTACACCATCCAGATCCTCGTCGTCTTTTTCATCGCCCGATAGCGGCGCACCGTCTATATCCTCATCCACAGCTTCCTCCGAGCGTGATTCCTCTGCTTGGGGCGGGGAATTTATCTGGGATGCAAACTAATTAAATAAAATGCGATATAAATATGTCTTTTATTAGTAATTGTAATTCTCTACTTACTTGTCGCCCTAAAAATACACTACGCAGTTGGGTTAAAAATTCCTTTGGGTAGATGGTCCATTCCTCCCAGGTGCGTATAATATTGCAAACCCTCGTCTTAAAGCCCTCTGCCTTTAGGCGGCTCTCAATAGCCAGATAGTAAGTGTGAAGACTCTCAAATATGTCAAGCAATTGCTTTTCCACGCTAAGAAAAAAATCAACATTAGTCAAAAAAAGTCAAGATTATTGCATCACTGGTCTTACGATTTGCGGAAGAAAGAAGCGTTTGATACTTTCACTGTGCAATTGTGAAGGATATCGGAAACAAGATACAAGCGAGCGATCTTCTTGGAGGCCACTGTCTTTGGATTCGCCAATGACTCAGCTATGCACTCGCATATCTCGTCAGCAGCATCAGCATGTTCAATGCAAAAAATCATGGCGTCGCCAATGCGTGCTCGCTCTGGTGTCAAGTGGCGTATCAAGTCTTCCAGACGATCACGTTGTCTGCGAGACCGAGGCAGATCAATTTGTTAATAAATAAATCAATAGTAATCGAATCAAAGTACTTACGCATTAGACAAAGCGCCTTTATGCACAACAGGTGCATCGGGATCAATGACCAACTCGTCGGGCATTCCTTGAGTGTAAAAATTCGCCACGGGCGGCTTCCAAACAGGGCCGCCTTTGAACATACGAAATTGTTCCTCACGCCACTCGCTCGGCGTATCGCCCTGCAACAGTGAGTAGAGCTTCCAACGGTAGTAAATATGAGCGGGACTCTCGTTGTCAAAGAGAAATGAGAAAAGAGGATTCTCCATTTCACGGCTCATTATCAAAGCCTCAAACATGGGACCTTCGCGTATTACAAATTCGATCATGCGGTGTATTATGTTCAGTACGGATCTGAAATGCAAATATTGTCATAAAAAAATTGGTTAACATAAATATAAGTATTTAATATTGAGTGCATTCAATTTGTTAAAAATTACAATATTAATTAACTTACTTCTCTGTCGGAATAAAGACTTTAACAACTGATTTGGCCAATACCTAAATAAATAAATAAATATATTATAGAACTTGCTGAAATTCAAATAGCAAGAAATATTTACCCTTTCCATATTCTCCTTTTCCTCAATAGTCTCATAATCCTTGTAATTCTTTTTGGGCAAAGTGTTGGTTTCGCTTGGCGGGGGCTGAGCATTGAAAGGCATTCCCGACGAAGGCGGCGGCAGCGTCAGTTCGAGCAAAGCTTGCGGTGCAAAGATTGGCGTGTTCATAATGGGAACGGTTTTACCCCAACCCAGACGCATCTCGTAGCCCATAATATAGCGACCGTTGAGGGTGCGCAGGGCACGCTCCGCATCCTTGCGGCTCATGTATGCCACAAAGCCACAGTTGCGTCCACGTTGCTTTTCCTCCTCGGAACGCGGCCACATAATCTTAATGCTTGCCAGCGGCCCATATCGACCGAAGATTTCCATTAGCTGTTGCTCAGAGATCTTGGGACTCAAGTTCCCCAAATACAAGTTCGTGGTATTTGGATCGCCAGTGTCAAAGGAACCACCTGCATCCCGAGAGGAGTTCGACTGTTGGGAGCTGGTCGCAGCTTGTTGCTGCTGCTGCTGCGGTTGCTGTTGCGATGCTGGTGGATTTGCCACAGCCATGTGCTTATACTTGTGTCGTTCCTCACGCTCCTCCTGTATTCTTAAGAGGCAAAGAACATTTACCTATTTCCAGTTCAATTAAACTAAAGAACTTACTGTCGCAACTCCTCTTTGAATAGTTCCAAGTTGCTCTTTTTCTTCTCCTGATTCTTCTTTTTCAATGTTGGAGGATCCTTTTTGAGATCGGAGGCCAACAGCTTGGCATATTCCTCAGCTTTCTCCGAGGCGCTCTTTTCCACTAGCTTGGAGCCAGGCTTATATAGTTTACCCTTTTCGCTTTTATCCTCTCGTCTGGAGCCAGCATCATAAGTACCGGCCTTAACCCATACTTTGGAAGAGGCTGTTGGTGCTTCTTGAAATGTTTCGACGAACTCTTTAAAGGCCTTCATGCAATGACAACACATCATTTAATAAACTTGCAATAAACATTTATAAGTTGCGTTACTTACATGTGCCGCAGCAGCTTCATCTTCTTTCTTCTTTTGCTCCTCCAATTCTTTTTTCGACTGCAAAGATTGTTTGATAAATTAAATTCACATCCAATTTGCAATGCTTACCAATTGACGTTTGGAAAATGTGCCGACAGTGAAAGCTTCCAACTTCTTTTCACTTATGCGCTAATTATAAAACCATTAGATAGTGTTGGAACATTTAAAGCAATTGCTTACCTTCATTCTGACAATCTATTTAATGTTATTATTGTTATTATCACTTATTTATTCTTCATAATACTTTTTTATATTCTTCACGAGCATCTTATCGATTATAATTCGTATATGCCCATCGATAAGTCGATTAGCAACGATTATATTGCTAGGGTATATCGTTGTCAAACATCGATATATCGTCAATTTCCGTCTCACAACAGAATTAGTTATTAAAAATTTGCCAAATATTAAAATAAAATAGGCTGAGCTAGTCTCTGGCTGCCGCCGTGCGTAGATCAACAATTATTAAATCTCCCCGAGTAAATTGCAACATAAAAATGGAGCCACAGATCTGTCGACTGTGCTTGCGTGGTTGTGGCTCCCAGATGTGTCTCCAAATCTTTGGCGATGCAGCAGCAGCAGCAGGTACTGCAGTGGATAATGTATCCAACGTCGCTGACGTTCTACGCCAGCACTTTTGGTTCGAGGTAAGCTAACTAGATTCCGATTACATACACGCCAATGAGCCATAAACGTTTTGATGAACGTGTTCTCAGGTTATGCCCAACGATGCGATGTCCAAAGTTGTTTGCAATGTATGTTGGACTCAGGTTTCGGAGTTTCATCAGTTCTATGTATCAATTCAAGAGGCTCAGCTGATTTTCGCCAACGCACCAAAATTCAAGCAAGACCCCGATCCAGATCTGATGACCGCATCGTGGCCAGAGGAAATTATGTTGCCAGCAAATGATCTGACTGTGGACGGGAATAATGATGGTCGCGGCACACAGTTGAATGTGAATCCTTTAGATGAACTAGACCTCGAAATTGCGACGTATGCCGAGACAGATGTGAGCGATCAGAAAGAAATAAAACTGGAAAGACTGTCGCCAAGTGAATTCATTAATGATGTCGACGACGTGGATCTTATTGTGACCCGCAGCGGACTGAAGCGTAAACGTGAAACTGAACCCATTGACAAGCTAAAAACAACCAAAGCAAAAAAAGCCAATCAGCCCAAGAGCTTGGAGAAGCGCAGGCCCATTGCCAAAAGGACATTCAAAAAACAGCAGTGGCCACCATTCTGCAAGGAAGACGAGGAGCTGATCAAACGTTATGTTGTTATGGGCTGTGAGCTGTGCATATTTCTGGCCGCCGATTTCGATGGTATTCGAGATCATTTCAAGGATAAGCATCCTGACGAACGACCCTACATCAAATGTTGCGGACGCAAATTGAATAAACGCTGCTTGATTGTTGAGCATGCCCGACGCCACGAGAATCCCGAATACATTAAGTATATTGATTTGCATTTTATTCATTTTATGGCCGACTTATAATATGCTTTCCTTAAGATGCAAGGACTGCGGAAAGGTGTTTGCCAATTCCAGCGTATTGCGAGCTCATTGGTTGGTTCATCATGTCCCAGACGACGAATGCGACTTTCAGTGCGATGAATGTGGCAAACGTTTCTCACGTCGCAATCATCTGGAACTGCACAAGGGATCCCATGTGCCGGCCAACGAGCGCAAATTCATCTGTCCACAGTGCCCCAAACACAATGCGTAAGTAAATGGCTTGGGCAATTCTACACATCAATTAACATTTCGCACCACAACCAGTTTTGCTACTGAATACCACATGCAGGTGCATATTAGCATGCAGCATCGCAAGGCATCAAATATCTGTCATGTGTGTGGAAAAGAAATCAAGGATAAAGCTGTTTTTGAGAAGCACGTGCGCCTCCACTTTGAAGAGAGTGGTCCTCGCATTAAGTGTCCGCGACCCGATTGCGAGAGCTGGCTCAAGGATGAGGACAATTTGAAGCAGCATTTAAGACGCCACAACGATGAGGGCAAATCTTTTATCTGCTCTGAGTGTGGCAAGAGCTGTAAGAATTCACGAGCGCTCATTGGCCACAAGCGTTATTCACATTCGAATACAATATACACCTGCGAACAGTGCGGCAAAACCTTTAAGAAGGACATTAGCCTAAAAGTAAGTAGGACAATGAAAATGTGATATGGAAATATGCTAATATTAACTGACTTGCAGGAGCACATGGCCCAACACACTGGAGAGCCACTGTACAAATGCCCGTTCTGCCCGCGAACATTCAACTCGAACGCCAATATGCATTCCCACAAGAAACGCATGCATCCAAATGAATGGGATCATTGGCGCAAAACCAAAACGGGTAGCTCTCAAAAGGTGCTGCCCAGTGCCCAGGTGTCGCAAATGTTCAGGGATGATCCCGAAACGACGGCTGTCATTCCAAATATGTCGAACATGTTTTAGAAAAGCGTTAGTTATCTCTGCTTTTTGTTTATATACCATTATTATTTTTTAGTTGATAAATATGACAGCTGGTTATTAACCTGCAGTGTATGTGTGTTTTATAGTCATAATTTGTTTACGCATTTTTTCCTTAGATAGGAATAATGAGTGCAGAAGAGAAGCATCAATATATAAATATATATGAAATCGATTTTCACAATAAAATGAGCTTAAAAAGATACAAAATGAGTTTATATAAATAATATAAATACACGATTTAAAAAATTCATCATTAAACTTATCCGACATTTAAGATCGTTTTGTTCCGATTTATTGGGGTATTAAAATAAAATTAATTTAGTACCACGTTGTTTGATTAATTTCAATTAATTTTGTAATATTTTATTTATTTCGCAGCTTACACCTATCGATAGATGGACGACGTGAATTCACTACATATCGATAAATAGTCACAGAATTTGTGACGTAGACTCCCAACAGTTTACATATCACGGGCAATCTTATTATTAGATTATCATTTGGCACAAACAGCAACGTCAACAACGAAGAAATGAATGTAAGTTTGTTAAATTTAGCATTTCAAATACAAACCACAGCAAATAAGATAATTCTATGACTTGGACATGACCGTTTACCTATAAACAAAACCAGGAGTCCGAGATTCCCATAGACATCCACACGCTGAAGCTGCAGGATTGGCTGATTAGCAGACGGATTGTTCCAAAAAATGTGCAAGCGCCCATTAAGGACATACATGCAAAGATTACCAATGCTCTGCAGGATATGCCAGCCAACGATCAACTTATTAAACTGCTCTCTGGATCCAGTAGGTGTTAACTTTTGATTATAGATATTCCATAGCTAATAACTCTCTTACAGATATAAACTACCTGCATGTCAAGGAGATTATCGAGATTCTCAAGCAGACGGAGAAGGACACGAAGAGCGTGTTTGGTACCTACGGTAGCCAGCGCATGAAAGACTGGCAGGAAATCAGTCGTCTCTACGAGAAAAATGCCACTTATCTGGCCGAGACTGCTCAGATTTACGTGCGTAATGTGAACTACGAAATTCCTGGTCTGCGCAAACAGATGACCAAACTAGAGCAGCAGACTGACGACTGCCTGAAACGTGCCCATGATCTGCAGAAACCAGAAGCTCAGCTGCTCGCCGAGCACGCTGCCCTGCTTGAGCAACTAGGTGTAAAGGGAGAAAATTTGCATGCGGAGTTCATAGAAGTGCTTGCTGGTTTACCAGAGTTATACAAGAAATCGTTGAAAGACATCGGGAAAGTGCAGGCTGGTATTGACCTATATGCCGAGGTCAGTGGACAGAGCCAGTGCCTGCCCATCTTGCGCCATTTAGTCGAGCACGGCAATACTACGGTCTATCAGTATATACATAAGGAGGCGCCGCTTGCCATCGAGGAGCCGGAGCTAAGGTTAAACTTGAGCAGTTCCAACTCCTTAAAAGAAGGCGAAAACAACGAAATCGATTTCGGAACTGATGACAATGGCGGCACATCGTCAACCGTTTCGGCGGAAATAATTGACTTTGGTGATTTCCAAGAGAACGATGGCGGCAATATCGATTGGGGCATTGAGAGTGCACCAACGGACGCTGTTGAAATCAATTTCGATATACCTGTCGAGGAGTATGGCATCGTTGTCGAGGGCACCGGCATGGATGGCGGCACTGCCAAAGGTTTTGTTAACTAGAATACTATGAAGACGAATTAATTCACTCCATTAATATTTAGGTGATCAGGCCTACACGCTGCTGGACTCGCCTAGCTACCGCGATCGCTTTCTGGATGAAACTTATGAGCTGGAGGCATTCCTGCGCATGCGTCTCCATGAACTCAATCATATGGAGTCTTCCAGCAATATCATGTTCTCCCTCATGGACAACATTGCCACCCATGACAGCGAGAGCATAAGTAAAATATTGGCTAATGTTGAGCAAATCATTCAACAAAGCTCCGATGAGCAGACGAGTCATCTCTTCCAATTGAAGCATTCCCCCAAATATGCCGATCTACTGTCCACCAAGCTGCAACAGATGACGAAAGCCGTGGATAAGGTGCGCTCTATCCAGGAGATGATGAAGAAGCGTGCTGTTGAATTGCGAGAGCAGCGCCAGCAATTGAATCCCGTGCTGGACGAGCTTCATGATCAAACACGGACATTGCAGACGTACATCGAAAAGGATATTTCCAAACGCTATAAGAATCGTGTGGTAAATCTTATTGGTGGTGTTAACTAAAAGATATGTTAGAGTCGACTCAATTGTTTGTCATCTGGTTGCAAATAAATTGTTACAAAATGTATAGTTGCTAAAATGTAATTACTGGGACTAAAAGGTGAGCAGCGTTATTTTTTTTAAAAGAATTTTATTTTTATTTTGCTATTTTTATTAAATATACAAATTTTATTTATATTTTTGTGTTTGTTTTATTTTGTTTGTTGTTTTTTCTTATTTTTGTATCCGAATACAAATCTAATTTAATGTAGTTGTTGGTTGCTTTTTGTTCATAAAAGTAGCCTTACACTTGTATCGTTTTAAACTTTCACTTATACTTTTTAATGTTTTCTTAGCTGAATTGAATACACAATTTGTAAAACAAGAACAACGCTATATATTATATATAGTTTATATATGATTAACTTAAGAGTGGTCTGAAGAGGATTAAGGAAATACATACATATCAATAAACACGTTGTTGCTTAGTTGCATTTTGGAAGCAGAGACTTTTTGTGAGAAAAGACGGGGGAGCAGCATGCAGAGTTTAATAATTATACAAGTTTCGTTCTTGGGTGTAAAAAGCCACAAATTGGGGGATATACATGATATATGTTCATATCAACTAGACTTAGGCACTATTCTAACAAAAATGTGGCATTTAAACGTAAAATAAATGAAATAAGTTGTGTATGTGTCAATTATATAATCATCATTGATTGATCAACTAAATATAAAATAACAAGCATTATTAAAATTTCAAACAATACATACATCAAACTATATATATATTTTATTATTATTATTGTTATTGTTATTATGTGTTTTTGACGGCAAGGGCCTCATGATATGGTTTACCCAACAGGTTTCATGTTTTTCGAATCTTAAAAAAAATCAAATCTACAATTATTTGACTTTGGAAGTGTGGGTTGGGGGGAGTTGTTGCGACTTACTATATATATCGTATGCATATATATTTATATAATTTTGCTTTGATTTCTATATGTTAAATATCAACGTACGTATTTGTGTTCTCATTTACTCTATGCATACTCATTCACATTCACGTTCATCTCTCAGTATTAAGCTAAGTAAGCTTTAAATCAGCTTGCAAAAATTTGTTCGAAACTTGGTTGTTTGGTTGCTGTGGTTGTTGATATTGTGGTCTGCCGTTATTTGTTAGTACAGGCTTACAGGCTACATATATTATTATTTTTAATTTATGTAATTATTTATAGTGTTTTTCTTCTGATTTCCTTTTGCTGGTTTTCTTAAACGCTACTATGTATATTTGCTTGTATCTATATGTCTGCCGTCATGTTGTAGTTGTGGTATTATTCTTTCTGTTATTATTATGTTGTTAGTTTCTTCTGTTTGTTTGTTAGTTGTTTTTTTTTTTTTGTTTTCTCTTTTTTTATGTATACACGTGTATTAATAGCGTCGGTCGGATTGGAAAAGAACTGAGCAATGAAGCCCCAATCTTCAAGTTATTGCTCAACGTTGCGTTACAGTGTATATAATATATTTATAATATGTATAATCTTATCTAATTAGAATCATCATTGATATCTACACAAGCACATCGTACTACAAAATAGCTACGAGTGCTTCTTAATGGATTCCCATCTTCGTCTTCGTCTTCGTCATCGTCATCGTACAAACTAAACAAAATGTTGCTTTGTTGTTATTGATTAATGCTTTTCAATGAAAAACATCGCCTCTCTTGGCGCCTATACCTGCTGCTGGTGCTGGCCACCAGCGCGAATGATTATGATTATGATTATGCGCGAAGTGGTGGTGCTGATGGTGATGCCCTACTGCTCCATGGGCACCACCCAGCGCCGGCTACTTTGGTTGTCAATCGTTCTTCACTGGATAATAGATTAGATCGGGTTGCTGCTGTTGCATATGATGCATATAGTCATTGATCGGTGGCAGCACTGACTTTGAATCATCTCCCAGCATCGGATAGCCACCCACACCCACACCTACTCCAACACCAACACCAACGCCCACGGGCGGTGCCACAGTGCGCTCATACACATTGCCGTGCGGTGGTGGCGGTGGCAGCAAGTGTGAGGCAGCTGCCAGAGAATGCAGCGGCTGCTGCAGTCCATGGGCGTGCGGATGGCCATGGTATGGCTGGAAGCTGTTGTGTTTCTGCTGTTCACTAACCAGTTGTTCACTCAGTGAACTGTGGTTGTGATTGTGATGTTGCTCGTAGGAGACACCGCCGCCATACACGTTGCCCGCTGCTGTGTGTCTCATCAGTCCGCCTCCATAGGCGCCGCTGGCATTATGATGTTGTTGCGCTGCTTGCTGCTGTGACTGTTGTTGTTGCTGTTGTTGCTGCTGCTGTGGTGTTGGCTGCTGTTGCTGCATCAGATCAAAGTTGTACTCCATAGGAGTGGGATTCGTGTCAATGAGATTCGTGAGAATGCTGCCAATATTATTGTAATTATGAGCATCGCCTGGCCCGACTTGATTTGCCTGCGGCTGTGGCGCTGCTGCCGCCTGTTGCTGCTGCTGCTGCTGTTGTTGTTGCTGCTGCTGTTGTTGCTGTGGCCACATGTGCTGGAAGTTCAGTAAATCGCCGGTCAGCGCTGGATCTTGTGGCTGCTGCTGCTGTTGTGGTTGCTGCTGCTGAACCTGCTGTTGTTGCTGCGCCTTATTGACAGCGGCTGATTGCTGCTGCTGCGAAGGCGGTGCATTAGCGCCGACATTCATTGGAAGCCCTAGAAACTCGGCCGAGTCAACAATGTAGAACTTGTTGTCCTTGAGCTCAACCGGCTGATTGTTGGATGCGCCCCCGAAGCCCATGTTGCCCCACGAATCAGTTGGCGGTTGTTGCTGTTGCTGCTGCTGCATGAATTGCTGTTGCTGCTGTTGCGGGCCTGTTGCGCCCGCCGATGGCGATGGCTGCGGCTGCGGTGACTGCAGTCGCGAGTGCTGATGCTGTGGCGAGTGACTGTGACGATGCTGCTGCATCAGCAACTGGTGCTGGTGATGCATGGGGGGCATATGGTGAGGTGAACTGAAGTGTTGCTGTTGCTGCTGCTGCATTTGCTGCGCCTGGTGCGGATGCGGGTGCGGATGGGGATGTGGACTCTGTGGCGTGTGACTGCGCAAATGCTGCTGTTGAGCCTGCTGTTGCTGTTGTTGGGGCTGCTGCTGTTGCTGCTGTTGTTGCTGATACTGATTGAGCATCGGGTGTTGTTGATAGCTGGCTGCCGGATTGCTAGTGGGCTCAAAGTGGAACTGACTTTCGGGTCCGCCAAAACTGTTCATTCGCTGCAAGTGCAGCTCCGGCGTGCTGTTGTTTGGCGTATGCGGTGTATGGCGATGATGCGGCTGTGCTTGTTGTTGTTGTTGCTGCTGCTGCTGCTGCGGATGTTGCGGCGGTTGTGACACCTGTTGCTGCAGCGTGGGCGGCGGCGTTGGCGTTGCGTGGTGCTGCTGCTGATGTTGCTGTTGCTGATGAAGTGCATTCTGCTGCTGCTGCGCCGGCGACGGCTGTTGCAATTTTTCGGCAGTAAAGCTCTGATTGTACATGGAATTCTGCTGAGATTCGCTCGTCGACACCGAGTGCTGCGACGTCGATGCCGTCGACGACTGCGAGCTATTGCTGCTCACCATAGCGGCATTGAACGGATCCTGCTGAGAGCAACCCGGCGTCGTGGATAACGGTGGCGGCGGCGTTAGCGTTGCACCCATGCCAACTGCCTTGCCTGGACCCTGCTGCGACACAGCTGCTGCTGTCGCGGATGCCTGCGCTTTGGCCTTGCTGCCACCCGTTTTTTTGGTGGCCTTCACCGGCGGCGGGCCCGGCATGTCGGGCAGCGGCAACAGATCTAAAAAGCATAAAAGATGTTCAATGTGTGCTTCCATTCGGAATTCGTCGCATACTCACCATCCTCGTTGGCTTTGGGGAAACGCTGTTTTCCCTTCTTGGGAGGCGGAGGCTGATTGCCATGCATGGTCTGTTTGTGGCGCACCAAATGCGTCTTCCACTTGAAGGTCTGCACGAAATAATTTAAATTAGACCAACATTGAAAATAGTTCAGCAAACCTACCTGATCGCAGTGGTTGCAGCAGTGTGGCCGCTCCTCGGAGTGCGATGGCAAGTGTCGCTGCAATGACTTGGCAGAGCCGAAGCGTTTGCCGCACAGCGTGCACTTGCACTCGGAGACATCGACGTGGGCGTTGCTGTAGTGCTCCTTGAGCGCAGGATATGTAAAGTACGACGATCCGCACAGGTCGCACACATACGTGCGCTTCACCTCCGTGTGCAGCTGGACGTGCCGCTCCAGGTTGGCCTTGAGCGTGAAGCGATTATGGCAAATGTGGCACTCAAAGAAGTTGTCGCGCTTGTGCTCGCGTATGATGTGCTGGTAGAGTGCATTCTTCGTGGGAAACTCAGCGCCACACACCTCGCAGATGGCGCCGTCGGCCTTGTGGCCCGTCTCCTCGAAGTGCTGCTGCAGCTTCTTCTGCGACAGCTTCAGCCCGCACTCGCCACAAGGAAAGACTGCAATAGTGAAGACAAGAGACGCATATTAATAGAGTGCTTTGACAGTGATAAAAATCAACTCAAATGATGTCCTTTCGCCTGGTGTGTTTGCCTGTTGTGGCATTTGGTTGAAATTTACATTCGTATCCGACTCACTTTTGAAATCCTTCTTGTGCGACTCCACGTGGGCATGGAACTGCTGTCGTCGCGAGTACGACTCGCCGCAGGTTTCGCACACAAACGGAAACTCCTTCACGTGCATCGTGCGATTGTGCTGAATGATCTCCTGCAATTACAACAATTGTGAATGAGATAGTCTTGGTTGAAGTTAAAGTTATGAGCCTACCTCCAGTGTGTTGCCGTTGGGCTGGCCACAGTCGTGACAGTAGCCGGGATGTATCTTGTAGTGATCCAGCAGCGATTTGCGTTTCCTATATGACTTGGGACACAGCAGACAACTGTAGCTGGGCTTGTCCTTTTTGCTGCCGAGCGCGTGTGCGCCGCCAAGCTGTGAGGGTGGAGCTTGCAACGAAGTGCTGCTACTGCTGCCGCCATCGATTAGCTGCTGCTTGGCCGCATCCATTTCGTCCAGCTCGTTGTCCAGCTCATCGTCATCCTCATCGCCCGACAAATCGTTGTCGTCCAGCTCCAGCGATGAGTTCAGCTGCCCCATGGCAGACGCGGACGACAGATGCGGCGCCTGTTGCGACTGCTGTTGCGGATGCTGCGCATGTGGATGTAAATGTGACTGATGATTGTTCAGCATTTGTGCATGTGGATGCTGTGAGAACTGCTGCTGCTGCTGCTGTTGTTGTTGTTGTTGCTGCTGCTGCATTTGCATCATGCCGCCCATCATGGAGAGCGGGTTATTGCTTGAGTTGTAATGATTCTGGTTATCATTCTGCAGCTGAATCTCTGTGCCCGACATCAGCTGTGCTGTCGCCGACATGGCAACGCCTTCATGTCCATACGCAGATCTCATCGGCATGGACAAATGTTGTGACTGCAGCTGCGTGGCAGCCGCAGTTTGTGGCTGCGTTTGCGATGTCGTCTGCTTGGCAGCAGGATGTTCCGACGCCAGTTGCTGGCCCAGCACGTTGTTGCTCTTGTTGCAAGTGTTGTTGTTGATATTGCTTGACGTGAGGCCATTGATCACAAGATTGCCAGCCACATTGCTGCTGCTGCTGTTGCTGAAAGGCGAATTGGAAAACATATTGGATATCAACGGAACGAACTTTATTCAATTGCATTGACTTACAGATGCAGCTGCGTCCCATGGCTGGTGTCCATCAGCAGCGACGCAATGCCGTTGTCATGGACAGCGCTACTGTTGCTGTTGCTGTTCCCACTCCCAGTGCCCGTTACGCTGCCCAATCCACTGCCGGCGCTAGCCAGCATCTCGTCAATTTCCGGCTCCATTTCGAGCCCATCAATAAGACGACCAGCGCCTACACCTTCGTCAATGAACTCCTCGAACTTCATAATCTCCTGTGCCGCCGATGAGAGCTGCGACTCCGTCTCCGACTCCAGCTCCGAGTCGTCAAACGTTAAGGATAACAGCTGGCGCGGCCTCTGAGTCTCCAGCTGTCGCGACACCTCTATTTCTTGGTCCAGTGCTTCGCTCTTTAGCTCCTGCTTATGCACCTCTTGCTCCGCTTCCGCCTCCGTCTCAGCCTCAGCCGCTGCATCCTCTACCTGCGCCTGCTCCTGTTTCAGCATCACTGTAGCCGCCACAGTAGCGGCGGCAGCTGCCGCTTCAGCCGCCTGCTTGGCCAGCTGCCGTCGCTCGCGCTGTCGCCGCCACTCGTCCAGGCGCTGCTCACGCAGCTCCTGCAGCACACGGGTCGAGGGAGTTGTGCCCAGCAGCCGGCCGGTGACCACAAAGTTTTCATAGAACTGCTTGAGGAAGAGCTTGTGATGCTGGCTCAGAGCCAAACGCAACAGCATGCGGAACTGCGCCTTGAAAGCTCGTTCGCTAAACTCGCCGCTGCTGTGATGGTAGCGCAACGTGTATTGCGTATCCTCATGGAACACGAAACCCTCGCTCAAGCAGGAGCGAGTCACAGGCGTCACCATGGCATCCATGCTGGTGCTGACGACGTTGTTGCTTCGTTTCCGTTTGACGAGCGCTGTGGAGCGCATAAGCTTTCGCTGACGCTGCACCATGAGCTGCTCACAGCTGTTGCTATTGCTCTCGTTATCGACGTCATTGGCCTCGTCCTCATCATCGTCTTCGACGTCGTCGTCATCCTCCCCCCCCTCATCGTACGTGGCAACATATTTGCGCTTCACCAGACCACTGGCTGCTGCCGAGTGTATCAGATCAAGAGGATCGCTGGTGAGCGCTGGATTCCCAGCTGCAACGGCAATTGCTTCCACATTGTTGCTGGTCCCACTCCCGCTGGCGGTGGCGCTGCCAGGGACGTTGGCATTGCGAATAAAGTGCAAGCGTTTGCTCATGGAAGACGAGTTCTCGGTATCCGCATAGACTTCATCATCGAGGAAATCATCCTCCTCGTCGAGGCACATAAATTCCTCTTTGCAGAGAATCTTCTCAAAGTTTTGATTTAAATCGATAGCGGACGCTTCATCCTCGTTCTCACGCTTGATGATCTCCTGCGTTCCATCGATCGTACCCTGGCCCGGCTCAAACTTCTCCTTCTTCGGCTCCTTTTTGGTGTCCGGCAGCAGCAGCTGCAACTGCTTGCTCTTCGCTAGCTGCGCTGACTCCGCTGAGTCCGAGGCTCCATTGTCATTGTGTTTGTGACTGTACAGATTCCTAACGACTCGGTCGCAGGCCTCTGGATATTTGCACTTAAGCTTTTGCAGCAGAAACTTGATTGCATCGCACCGCGACGCCGCACTCAGGCTATCCAGCTGAATCAATGACTGATCCACCTAGAAATAGGAAATGGAAATAAGGAAATCCGTCAGTACAATCTGGATAGCTTAGAGTCGCTTGAACAGGCAATAGATTAAAACTCTTATTATTCCTATTAAAACTAAGCGAAGAAAAATTACATTTAACAACATATATCACCGCAGGAAAACTAACATTTAACAACATAATGCAATTAAGACCAATTACTGATAAGCGCGAGACTTTTCAAAAGATTCGAGAGTAACAAAAATTATGGGCGCATTACAAAAATGGACTCCAGTTCTAAAACCACAAAGACCTTTCAATCACTATCAACTAATACAATTTTTTACTATTCTTTTATATATATTATATTTTAATTATAATATTATGTCCTTAAGCTGTTTTGAATGTTCTTATTAAAAGCAGAATTAAATCATAGGTTATACAAATGTGTCAAATAACAGTTTTTGCACACTGTTGGTCATACTCATGTTACATCACAAATGCGGATTTCATATTTATACCCACTGCCCCTAGAGTAACATATTATAGCATTGCGAAGCCAAGTATTGTACTTAACATACAGAAGAAAGGATTTCCCGTTCCATATTCTGTATGAGCATCAACGGCTGAGACGATATAGACATATCCATGTCCATCTGTCCGCCCGTATTAAAACCGAGATCTCAGAGAAGAAACCAAAATTTATGACCATACTGTTGTACATCATACGTATAAAGTATATTAAATCACGCCCCTTCGGATTTCGTTACACACAGTAATAAATATAGCCTTGATAATTCCTGAAACCACATCCAAACGGTCGTATAAAAACTAGAAATTATTTTACGAGCTTAGTTACCTCAGTGGACAATGTAACCGTATGTGATATATTTTAGTATATTCCATTTGGGAAGCGGGTAGCTCCCAGTCGAGCACACTCAGCTGTAGCTTTCTGACATTTATTAATAAAAAACATGCTTTAACATGTTTAATTTCAATCATATATTTACAATTCAAGACAAACGTCGTGTAAAAATACCCGTCGTTTTTTTGGAGTTCGAGAAGCTATTATTTAATTAAACTGTTATTAAGTAAATCTAAGAAAATATCAATAATATATCTGCCTTAGCTAATTAGGATTATGGAACAACTCTCATATCGCACTTAATAGCCTTGACTTGGAACGTCAAGTCCAGTATACTCAACAGTGACTTTCAGAGTTGGTTTAAAAATAAAACAAGCCGCTTGCCGTTCGTTAGTTAGTCATCTTACCCATACATATACGCAGTAAGATATATTATAAATACATATTGTAGGTACGTATTTAATTATGCATTAAAGTTTCGCTTAATAAATGAGCCACTTCCGCTTGGTGGCTACAAATTTCGACCAGGTCGACCCACACAACCACATCGCATAGGATAGAGAAAGAAAGGGTGTGAAGCGAAGGAGCTAAAAAGGCTGAAGCTGGAAATGTGTTACAGCCCGGCATGACCACGTGCTGCCAAATTGGTAGAGTCAAGTATATATCGAATTATAGTGAGAAATGAGATATGTAAATAAATACACAAGAATTCAATGTGCATACAATAGGGCTGAATTGGCATGTAATTGAACAACGTTAACATTAACACGTGCACTCCACAGAACTGTCATCAAATGCAATTACAGATTATGATTTTCCAAACAATTTAATGCAATTAAGGCGCCGAGAGAGTAGCGCGCGCTCAGCACACAGCAGCATAACTAACGTCGACTTCGACGTCAATGGAATCGCGAGTAGACAGCGCGGCGACTGCGCTGCTGACGCAAACGATTAGCACACAGTGCGGCGTAGCAGAGATGGCAACGGCGAAAAGCGTATAAGACATAGCAGGAAAAATAAAAACAACTTACATACATATATACATTGTATATAAGTACATACACACACACACACATATATATTAACATAAAATAATAAAAAGCGCTCGCTGCCGCTCAAACGAAAGAGAGAGAGCGAGAGACGGAGCGGGGAAGGCAAAGAAATTAAAACAGCGCACAATTTGTGCTACTTTTTCCCCATTCCACAATGTTGCCATCCACACGTATATGTATACAGTGTACATTTGTATCTGTCCATCTGTATGCGTTGCCTTTTGTGAGTGTGTAAGTTAAAGCAGCGAGTCCACTTTATGTAGTTGTAGTGTAAAAACATCGATGGCGCTCTCCAAGTTGCTCTCCTACAACCCACCCACTGGCTGACATTGTTTTCAGAGAGACGGAAAGAGAGATGCATATACTAAAAGCTCGGCGTGAGAGGAGACAAGAGCGACATAGCGAAAGAGAGCGAGAAGTAAATGAGTAGAACGGGATGGGGGCAACGGCACTGAACAACACAACATTGGCCCCGCTGGCAATTCTCAAATATTTCATTCTTTTAGTAGAAGCATAAAATTAATATGATGTTTATCCATTTGCGAGAACTTATTACGTACGACATGAGTAAAACAAGAGAAGTTCCGAAAAAAATGAAAACACAGTTAGCTTGAAAATGTTAACGAGATTCTGCTTGTAAATATTTAGGAACTTTAAATCGCTTGCCAATCTATCTAGTTAAAATGCACAAATGTCGTTGATGGGGGAACACTTAGTTTCATTTAATTATAAAATAGCATTGAATACAGGTTACATGTTAAAGTTAATTGTAATCATTTATTTATTACTGTAATTTCTTAAATAATTATTCTATTTTGTATCATATTGTATTCAGTTAATTACATTAAACTGAAGTTGCTATTTACCAGCATTTTGGGCGACATCCCTTTATGATAGTAAATGTTGTTGTAAGTGTAGATTAGAGATAACACTAGCGGTCGAACTTTCGTGTGTGTTTGTGTGCGTTTATATGTTACATTTATACGAGAAAATGACAGAGTGAAACGGAGATGGAAAGAGAGGAAATGAGCGCTACGCAAACACATGCATATCTAGATTTATCTATGTATGCATGTCCATATGTTGTGTGAAGTGAAGCAGAGCGCAAGCAATGCAAAAGGAAAAGTTAAATACGATATTAATTAGATAAATACACACATTACACATGTGTGTGTGCGATTTCGTACGCATTATTGTACACATAAGAACATTGTGCTTTGATGAAAATGTCATTCTTTTATTATGAGTAATTTGGCAATAAAGCATTTAAGCAACTATTTTATTTGAGATAAAGTATAACGAAAACATTGGTAATACTTCTTAATCGGTGGTTCTTTTCGTATTATGTTTGTTTTTAAAGCATATTTTAAAATGTAGAAATGTATATATTTTTTAACGATGCAGAAATACTCATTTATCATGGTAAATTGTCCATTAAAAAATAACTACCAACGAAACATGGGGAAAAGTTTCAAAAATTTGACACCCACACTCTATTAAGTTAATAGCTTATTAACTGCTGGTTGAACAAGTCTTTTGATAGCCCATAAATACATTTTACAACAATCAAGTGAGGCAATTAATTATTTGTGGATGTTCAAAATTCTTCTTGGCCAACAAAATGTACAAATATACACACTTGTAAATATGCTTAAAATAACTCTGCAACTAAATTGAGCACAGCAACAACACATACAGATGCACATACCAAGTAATGTAGACATACAGTATATATATTTGCATACTTGTAAATGCTTTGCTATATATAAATACAAATAAATTATATACAGCAGCTTAAAGGCTTGAAGTTTCTATGTGACAAAACAAAGGGTACATACGTATTTTGTTCTTTGTTTTATTCAAAATTTATGGGCTTTTCTTTCTTTGTTTCCTTTTACAGTATTTATGCAAGCAGTAAAGATTCTACAAACGCACCATTACATTCTACTATTCATTTGCTAGTTTCAGTTTAGATTTAGATCTTAAATTTATCAAGCTCAAGCACACTGAAAGCCAAAATCAGAAATAATTAGATATTATAATATAAATTTGATTTATACCTTTTCACGAATTCAATCACCTTCATTTCGATCAATATGTATATAATTCATAATAAAAACGCCCCCTTTTATTGGCTGGTAACAGTTTTTTAAACTACACACAATAATTATGCTTCAAATTAGCAGTTCATTCTAAAATAAAAGATAAATTTTAGCTTGCGATGAAGTCATCGCTCTTTGAATTGCATTAAAAGATATCTTTCGATAGCACGCTCAATGGCGACACAAACACACATAAACAATAAACAAAACAGGTAAAAACAAATATTCTCATGAACAAGAATAATTATTACGAAGAGGAATGCCATAATTCAATCCTCTTTCGCATTAGGTCTGAAATTACTTCTCGTTGTCTTTGTAGGGTTTACAACAAAACAGGTGATGCTAACTCCAAGTCAATCAGAGAAATGTTAGTTCTTAAACTTTCAACATAAATTGAAAATTAGTTTCTTAGGTAAATCAAACACATGACATATAAGCTGATAATAATTGTCTACTTCGGCGTATTATGGGGTTCCCATTAGTCATTCCGCGGGATTTTTTAATTTTAAAGCAAGATGGGGAAAGTCCATAAATTGCAAGTAATGTGGTTTCCTTTTTAAATAAACATTATAGATTAAAACAAAACGATACACAAATTTTGGTAAAATAACGAACTAATTTACACCTTCAGCTATATTTTAGACTGTTTTAATTAGAGCTCATAAATTAAGTTTCCTATTCCTTATCTGATGTGTCAAATCCTCTAGTGCCGCAACCCATCTCAACATCATAAATATTTATAAAGCTAATGGAATCTAGTATAGGGTATTCAATAAACGATTATCTATGTACACATGTATTATCAATACTAATGCAGTTTGTCTTGATTTATTGGACTTAGTTGTTTCTTTTTTCAGCTAGTTCGTTTTAATATTGTTATGTACCTGTTCAACACGCAGACACGCACAAATACAGCAATAAAAACAAGCAGGGAAAGAGAGGGAGAGAGTGAGAGCGGTAACGAGACACACACACGCACATAAACAAACAAACATACACACATGGTTATAGGTATTTGTTTACCTACACGTAGTACATATTTAGGTTGCCAAACTGTAAACGTTGCAGCTGTAGCAAGTGGGGCAAGAATTGCCGCTGCATTTTTAGCAAATCTATGTTTTACATTTTGTGTGCTCATGCAACGTGTACTAGCGCGCACTTACACCAAGGCAAGTGCACGGCATGTGCTTGCTTATGTGTGAGCCTGTATGCGTGTATGTATGTAGATTTTACTAATCAAATAAAAATAGCATTTACGTTGTCCTCTTTTATTAATGAAATTGGCACAAGCGAAACAAAACTAGCTATATAATATGAACACATGCAAACACACATTTGCATGTACAGTGGCTCAATAGGCTCCAATGATCCCATCGGCTCATTAGTTTAAAAGGCCGACTTATAAGTGGTATTTCAAAAGTTATGCAAACTTACGAACAGTCGCAAATTTCAAACTCGTAAATTTGTAATTATGTTATGTAATAATTGAATGCTTACAATAAATATACTACATCTGCTAATCAACATAATAATTTTCATTATAAAAATTGTTCATATTAATGCGTAATTTTCTATATTTGGTTTAAATGGAAATCGAAACTTTTTATTCTTGCCAATTTTATACACCGATTCTCTATTAAATTATAATTTTAATAAAAAATAATAAATATTAAGGCAACAAATAAAATTTAAATTTAATTTTCAATTAAATTGATTGTAATTAATTTTGGATTGTATATCTTAAAAATACAACTATGATCCAGCCTCTACATCCACTTCGTGAATGTCGTAAACCCAATTAGCGGCAAAGAAAGTTTTAATTGAAGTACACAAGCCCTGAATTAATGAAAACAACAAGATCAACTAAAAGTAATGCAAGATAGAAGTCAAATTTAATTTCATTGGACACTTGTTTGCTAGTTTGACAGTTACCCAATTGGTATCAGCATCTCCCCTAAAGTGCATTCCAACAAGAACGAAAAAAAAACAAAATAAATTGAACGTCCCTGATAGCATTCTATTGTGTACCACTGTACACGCTGTTTACAATTCTTCATTTGTGCTTTGCTCGTCCATTCGTTCTCCCTCACACAAACACAAACGAAAATACAAATACAAACACAAACAAATTCGTGCTCTCTCTCTCGCGCTGCTTGGAGCTCAGTTTGTCTTTATGTTGTTGTTGTTCTCGTTATTTTTTATTGTAGTTGTAGTCAGAGTGGCGCGCACAAGTTGGATTTCGTAGTATTCGTAGTATTTATGTACACACATACATATACAAAGAAATGAATGTGCCTGTGTGTCTGTGCATTCAAGTAATGTAATGTTGTTATAAACTAATAAAAATAAAAATAAATATTTTCTCAAAATAACGAGGAAAACAAAACAAAAGTGAATAATAGCCAGCCCCACAACTATTGCAATAACAATAACAACATTGATGTTGAAATGGGTCGAAAGTGGTAGAAGCAAAGCTCTGACTGGCTTATGGTCTAGGAAAAGGGGAGAGGAAAACAAAAGTACAATTCATTTTAGAAAAAATAAAAGAGAAGATTACCATTATGTTGCATTGGTAGGGGGAATAAGGAAAGGGAGTGCTTTAGGTTAGTAGGTGTGTGTGGGAGTGTACAATGCATGGAAGGGGCTGGGGGTGGAGCAAGGGCACACAACAACACAACGGTGCGGAAGTTCATACACTTTTACAAGCACAAGATGTTCATGGTTGCGTGCATGTGTGTGTAAGCGCGAGTATTGTGCAAGAAGTGATTGTGGGGCGGGAAGGTTATAGAAATGAATCTTTAAATAATAAACAGCTGCCCTCCCCACTCGACCTATCGAATAGCTAAGCTAAAACTATGAGATTAGTGTAAACTTTTAAACAATCATTGCTAACTTGCTATTCTATTGTCAAGTTTAGGTTTCGGTTTTTGTTTTTGTTTACTGCAGTTGGCCTTAAATTGGCAATATTCGCAAATTCTTATTCGAAAAAAATTTGAACAAGCGATTAGACAACATTCCATAACACAGCTAGCTTTGCAACAAATGCTAGTACAACAGCTGAAATTAAACTGCCAGTGCACACTGTACTTCACTTCCATTCGTTATCTCTCTTCTGCTTCTCTATCTTCCTCTGTCTCTACCGCTACCGCTCTCTTCTTTGCCTACGCATTACACGTTGTTTTGCCACTCTCATTTGATAGTCGCACACGGAATGTAGACTTACACAAATACAAACTCAAACGTATG
This sequence comes from Drosophila rubida, assembly GCA_035046165.1. Taxonomy (NCBI): domain Eukaryota; kingdom Metazoa; phylum Arthropoda; class Insecta; order Diptera; family Drosophilidae; genus Drosophila; species Drosophila rubida. The sequence continues at coordinate 12,613,783 of JAWNOF010000022.1, forward strand.
TATGCATACATATACTATGCTAGTGTGTACGAATGTGCACATATTTATATATTGAATTTAAACGAGCGAGGGGCGTTAGGGAAGGGCTACTTCATTTTATACGAATCATTATTTAATTACCAGTAATTTAAAATCCAACAGTGTAGTTTTATTATCCATTTTGTTGTTGGCTTCTGCATTTGGCTGAATTTTATTTATACGTTTCCCTCACACACACACAGATATACACATGCACATGAACACTTGCACTGCTCATACAAGCACAATTTTATGTTACACCCATACATACATACAGCTCGTACGAACGTGTATGCGTGTATTTTATTATTTCGATTTTTCTTTGCTTGTGTTTCGCGTTTCTTCTTCTACTTTGCTCGCTACAGCGCAGCTCTTTTTTTTGTGTTATTTCATTTTCCTCATTTTCTTTTGCTTTTTTTATACGTTAAAGTTGACGGCTACTGCGGATGTCGCTGTTGCGGCTGCTTCTACACAACTTTTCACTGTATTGACAACATTGAGATAGATGATATTGCCATTTGTTTCACATTTTCATTCATGCATATGTGCAGATTTGATTATTGCATAAATTAACAATATCAAATAATTTATGAATAAATATATATGCTGTACACTTTACAATTGCTGCTGCTGCTGCCCGATTGCTACTTTCTGTGGCACACGCACGCACACACACACGCGCGCTCAATGATGTTCTGATGCGTAGGAAATAAAACGTCTTTACGGTTACGTTTGTTTTGCATCCCAATGCACGCAATATATTCCAATTGTTTTCCAATAAGCGAGCTCGATCGTTTTTAAATAAATATATGTTTTACAAGCGTAAATAATTTTATAAAGAGCGAAAACTAGAGGTGGAGAAACATCGATGGCACTATCGATGTTTTAAAATTTTTTAAACATCGATAAGCAATATACATCGATGTTTTTATATTGAGTAAAAAATTAATTTTAATCGTTTGTTTATAGTATAAAATTAAAAACAAATTATTGCATATATTTTTTCTAACAATACTTTTTTTCATTAAGCACCTGTATTTTGGTGTGACCGCAAGAAAAACCACAAAAATATATGATTTAACGCCCAGGACCATATACCAATATATTGAATCTCTTCGGATCTGCCATTTTGTTTTTTTTTAATATTTAGACGCCATATACATCAATTTTGTAATATATAGATTTTTTTTGCGAAATCTGTGAAAAAATAAGACAAAATTTCTCACCCCTAACAATGAACGAATTGTGAAACTTGTATTAATTAATCGTGCTGCCAACTTACTTATATACTTAGTGTTGCCAGACCACATATCCACCTCCCTTTATTTCAATGTTTACCCCAATTTCGAAATTTTATTTCGTAAAATTAAAGAATTTCAAGATTAGATTTATGTGTAAATGAAGTGGATGTTTAGGATTTTGACTGCTGGGCCTGCTTCTCCTTCTTTGCGGCTTCGGCTTCCGCCTCCAACTTATTGTATTTCTCAATCAGCTTCTCAACATCGGGTTTCTCAAGCACACTGTACACGGTGGTGTTGTTTATACGCTGCAGCGTGGCCATTTCAACCTTCTCTGGCGTCAGTTTTGTAGTATCCAAAGTTTTGCTGAGCACCTTGACTGCTAAATCCTTGGCTTCCTCCAACTTGATGGATTCTTTGTCCGCTAACTCTTGCTTAAGCATGGATATAGCAGCACCAAAGTTGTTGCCAATGCAAGTGGCTTTCCAGCCACCATAATTTCCACTAGGATCCGATTGATATAGCTGGTAGCCGTATTTGCTGTCCCAACCCATGTAAAGCAACGAAACGCCGAAAGGTCGCTTACCACCATACTGAGTGTATGCTTGCTTGATGTCACATAAATGGGAAACAAGCTGTTCACATGGAATCACCTCGCCGTAGCTGAACTGGTAGCGCTGAGCAATTAAACGTAGCTCAGACGTTAATACATTCGCGTCAGATGTAATACCCGCCACAGAACAAACCATATTTCTAGAAAAGGAATTGCCATTAACCAAGATCCCAATAGTTGCGCTGCGCCTATTTTTTTTACTTACTCATTCAGCCGGTAAATCTTTTCCGATGGAATAGCATTGTCGAGCAACTTGTTTGTGCTGCGACATTCGGCAGCCAGAACAATGCCGTCTTCGGCCAAAATACCCAGACATGTGCCTGCATGAGAAATGGCCTCCATAGCGTACTCCACCTGGTAAAGACGTCCCTCAGGCGAGAAGATTGTGGTACGAGAATCATAGCGACGCGCCTGCAAAATACAATTGTGATAGTGATGCAGCAAATTGCATATACAAGTTCAATCGCATGAGCTTGACTATCTTAATGATATACTCATCTCTATATTGGTATATTGGAGACTACCAATTGCACTTACCATTTTGTACAAAAATGAATTGCAAAAGTTTAGTTAAAAAATCAAGCGGTTTTGACTGACTGTTGTTGCTTGCAAATTGTACTTGTCATTGCCGCATAGAGCTGTAGAGTTGAAATCGATCCGATTTTTAATCGATATTTAACGATACTTTTCGTTCCAAAACAAATTGTAGTTGTTCTGCGAATCGTTCCTTCTCAAAACTGTTACATTTATTTCGTAATAATATTGTGACATTTAAAGAGTATATCGTCAGAGGCTCTGATTTTTAATGTGTGCATATTGTACTAGCCATTGCATTTTAGAGTTGCCTTGTCGGCCTATCATTCAAATGATAGTATTTTCAATAGACTGTAAAAAATTATTTATAAATGGTCACACAGTCATTCTCGCCATTGCGTCGATATCAATATACATATACATGATTAACTTTAGCCAAATCTCTTGAGGTATTGGGATTTCATTTATTTATCGGAATTTAAATATTAAAAATGGCAACTTTTGAATATAAAAATAAAAACGGGATTTAATTAATAATTTTGTTTACATTTTAATTCTATAATATATACGGTAGTGAAATTGCGTATATTTCGTAATATTAGTTTTAAAATTTAATCTTATTATGTTGCATTTTAATGTAAGAAATGTATGTAACAGGCAGAAGGAAGCAAAGGTCAACATATTCTCAAGTCGCTTACCTATCCTAAAAATTATAATAAGTTAAATCATACGCTATCATTGTTTTGAATGTATAAAACTTTATTTAATAAACTGTGTCTAATTTGTTATTTTACCTAATTGTGAATCTAGATTGAGATGTTTTGTGGGAGTCAAAAAATATGATTATTAAAAGTTTCAATTGACCCCACAGTTCTTTGGCCATTAACTCAGTTTAAGCAGACGCTTTTATTGTTTGTTTGGCAAAATCTACAAGACAAATCCTACTTACACCCCAAATCGTTACTTCACGGAAGGAAGAGTGAAGGAGTCTGCTTGAGCAACATAAAGAGTTGAATTAATTGTTGGCGGCACGCGACAAACTCGCAGTAGACGGTTGGTCCTTTTCAGCAATGAAGCAGACTGGCAAACAGTTTAAATTCAAATGGTGCATTGCACCAACAACATCGTAATATTGTAATAGCAACAAGTGAAAGCAGACGGAGGCGCTTGCCGTTGACATTGCGCTCGCCTAACCTTAGACATTCGCATTTTAATTGACGGTGCCGGTTTCAAATTCGGCTCCACGATGTGCGCCATTTCATCCACAGACGATTCAGTCATGCGAATGCTTGCGATTGGCTGGCGCGCTCGTGTCGATTCGTTCAAGATTGTCGTGTTGTCGAGCAGTGTCCTCCATATATAAAAGGTCCGGAGGTTTTCCTCTGGCTCATTCGTTAATCGTGGCTTTCGTTGTTCGGACACATCTTACTTTTGTGAAAAACTCGGCTTTTTTGGACTTTCAAATTGTTTAATGTGAAGAAAGGATAAATTTAAAGAAACTTAAATTAAAGACCGAAGTGAAAAGTTCAACCTTCGATTTTGGTTTTAGATGCACGTTAATATCGTCGAGTAGCTTTAAACAGCAACTGAAGCATATTCTTCGTCACAATATTGTAAATGTGATTTGAATTTAAATTAATTTCGCAGTTGAGTTATTGAATTTGTGTTTTAATTCATTTTTCCTTTTTTTTCTCAATGCGCAAAATTCTTTACCATTAAAATTGTATGCAAATGTGGCGATGTCATTAATATTTTTTGTGCTCCCCAAAAGTATGCTGCATAAAATTTAATGTGGATTGCAAGCTACAGCCCGTAGACAATGATGTTGATCAACATCAGCCTGATTACCAGCTTGATGATGGTTTCAACTGGACTTGGCTTTCATCAAGGAGGCAAGCGGATTGACTTAAAGTCCTGGGAGGGCAGGGATGTAGCCGTGGAAAGCAGCAATCATCAGACGCGATCCACTAATGGCAACTTTAATGGCCATCTCAATGATACCATAGACATCAAAGTGTTTGACCGGTTAAAGGAACCCAAAAATCTTACTGTTATTTTCAACGAGATTGACATTAGTGAGATGCGCGTCTATAATGTTGGTGTTCTAATGGCTTCCCATTTGGGTAAGTGAGACGGAGTGGGAGGCGTCGAAACTGTGACTCACTTAAGTTCCAACCTCTTAGATTCCCCTTTCGACCTGGAACGTTGCGGACCTGCAGTTGACTTGGCTTTAGACCAGATTAACAAACGTTTCCTTAGTCCCCACAACATTAGACTGGTCAAGAAAAAGGCCAGGTAAGTGACGTGTAGTCGCCAATTGAATCTTTGTCACAATTCTCCGAGTCGCGAGTTACACTTTGCCTCTGGCTGCCTCCCTATTATGCTGCGCCTGATAGCCACACTTGTTGCGTGCCGCACGAGTCGGTTAATTACTCGAATTTCATTGCTATCTGAGCCTTAGCTCCCCCTGCCTGGGAAGAGCAATGCATTTGAAGAGTGTTTTGCGCAAATTGTTTTGTATTTTCCGTCTTAACTGATTATCCGTTTGTGCGGAACCGTGACAGCTACCCATCGTGCTCGGGCGCCAAGGCACCAGGACTCGCGGCGGACATGCATTTCAAGGACGATGTCATCGCGTTTATAGGACCTGCCTGCGCCTTTGCCCTGGAGCCAGTTGCCCGGCTGGCCGCCTATTGGAACACTCCCATTATAACGGGCATGGGCGATCAGGTGAGTGTGGCATTCCACTGAAGAGCGAGACACCGATTGTGTACCTCTTCGGGTGGCATCTGGCACGTACGGCGTGACCTCCATGGTCACGACATACAGTCCCCAACCCATCAACGAGCACAGCACGTGGCTTTCAATTATGTGCTCTGCTTGATGCTTAGTAGCCAGCTAATCCCTCGCCCCATCGCTGCAAGCAATCACATTTCATTTCTTCACGTTCATTCGCTTCTTCAACATTAACAATTAAATCTGTCGTTGGGCAGCTTTGGGCGCTTCCTCAAGGGCTCCTTGCAATCGAAAGTTCTTCAGCAGCTCTCTTCTACTATAATATTCAGTTCAGTTTCTAATCAATTCCGTGTTGTTAACGACAGCCACCTTCTTCCGAGGGCGAGCTAACCGTCACCTCTGGCATGCTTGGCCGCTTACACAGGTGGAAAAACGAGAGTACGGTAAGTGCATTAAATAGTGGAAATTAAAGCAAACAAATTAATTTGGGTGATATCTGTGATATTGAAAACATAAAAAAAGAAAAGAAAGTATGCTCGACTGTGAAATACTAACTTGTGCACGTGATTTGATATATGACAATATTTTAATAAAATATATCATAAAAGTTCTAGATTTCATAGACTTGGTCTAAACTAAACTAAACGGTCACAGTGTCCCCCAAAATAATTAAGCACGTGCAGCTGCTTGCGGATTTTGGAATACAAAATGATTTGTTGAATAATTTTAAAGTTTTTCATCCGATCGCAACGAAGCTCAGAATCCATTAAGACTACAGTTAAAATTATGAGTACCGAAATATTAGAATCGCCTTGTGATCTGTCTATTCACTAAGTCGCATCGTATAGTCTCTGACACCTATAAGTTTACGAGTAAACTGTCAAATATGCGGACGGAAAGACGCATATAGTTCAAGGCGTGGTACTGCTTCTTTCCGCCTATTACATGTTTCACAAATTGACATACAATTATAATACCACTCTACCCTATGTAGAGAGTAGAGAGTGTGCATAGAAATAAGACAATGTGAATTTTCACTAAGTGACGATCTGGCATCTTGTCAATCACAGGGCATGTTCAAAGACAAATCCAAGTATCCGACGTTAACGCGGATGTCCTATTGCCAGTGCCGTCTCAAGCTCGTCTTCGCCAGCGTATTCCGGCAATTCAACTGGAAGCACGTGGCGCTGTTAGTGGACAGATCGGAGTTATTCTCACTGACAGTTGGCAAGAATCTTGAGTACGGGCTGCGCCAGGAGGGACTGTTGAGTTTTGTGCGCGAACTGAACGGCAACGAGGAGGAGATTTATGAGAACTACCTCAAGGATGCGAGCATGTATGCGCGGGGTAAGCGCAGCATGATGATTGATTCTGTCTGTTTTCTATTCTTACCGACTGCTCTGCAATCCTTATAGTTGTGATTTTGTCTGTTCGTGGTGTTCTGGTGCGCAAGTTTATGCTGGCGGCGCATAGTCTGGGCATGACCAACGGCGAGTGGGTTTTCCTCGATGTGGAGATATTCCAGAGCTCCTACTGGGGCGACAAGGACTGGGAAATGGGCGACGAGAACGATATGCGTGCGCGCAAGGCATACGAGGCGCTGCTAAGAGTTTCGCTCCTGCAGCCAACCAGCCCCACCTTTCAGGACTTTGCAGACAATGTGCGCGAAAATGCGCTGTCTGAGTACAACTACACTTTCGGCAATGGCGAGGAGGTTAACTTCTTCATCGGGGCCTTCTACGATGGCGTTTATTTGCTCGGAATGGCACTGAATGAGACCTTGACGGAGGGAGGCGACATTCGGGACGGTGTGAATATCACACGTCGCATGTGGAATCGCACTTTCCATGGCATTACCGGACACGTTCGCATCGATGACAATGGTGATCGCGATGCGGACTATTCCATACTGGATCTGGATCCCATTAACGGCAAATTCTCCGTTGTGGCCCACTACTATGGTCTCCATAGGTACGTTTCTTTAGTCAACCATAATGTTGTGGCTTACTCGGGCTACTTGTAGGAAATACGCAGCTGCACATGGCAAGAAGATCCACTGGCCGGGTGGACGAGAGGAGCCTCCTCCGGATATTCCACCTTGCGGGTTCTTGGGCAATGCGCCGGGCTGTCATGGGAACGGTAAGAGCTGCTCTAGAGAGCTGCTCTAGTGTCTATAACCTGAATTTTCAATAGAATCCTCTTGAATTTTGTCTATTGAGATCGGAATTATTATTTCAGGAATGTTGCCTATTTATAGTTTATCAAATTATTTTCTTCTTCTCAGAGACAACAATCATGTATTCGGTGGTCGGACTAGCCCTTTTTCTTGGACTTGTTCTGTTGGTGATCTGTCTGCTGCAAAAGTAAGTAGCATTTATTTGCACTCGGATTTAAAATCCGCTCACTTTATTCTCTGCGCCAGACAAATGAAGCTCAGCAAGGAGCTGCACAACATGTCTTGGCGCGTCCGCCCTGACGATGTGCTCATCGAGATGGGCGGCATGTTCGGCTCGAAGGGTGGACTGCAGCGCCTCGACGTGGAGAACATTTCGTTGCAACAGTTTGGCATCCACTCAGGACGCGCTTCCATCGCCAGCTTTGCCTCGCTGCCGCCGCAGGTCTACACCACCATTGGCCAGTTCAAGGGCGAACGAGTGGCCATCAAGAAAGTTAACGTGAAGAAGGTGGAGGTCACCTCGACGCTGCTCTGGGAGATCAAGCAGGCGCGCGATGTGAGTCACGAGAACACTGTGCGATTCGTGGGCGCCTGCATTGACTTGCCGCGACCCACAGTCCTAATCCTCACCGAGTACTGCTCGCGGGGCAGTCTAAAGGATGTGCTAGAGAACGAGGCCATCGAGCTGGACTGGAACTTTCGCATGTCCCTCATCCACGACATTGTCAAGGGAATGAGCTATTTGCACAACAGCGATGTCGTTGCTCACGGCAAGCTGCGCTCCTGCAACTGCCTCATTGATGGACGCTTCGTGCTGAAGATATCCGACTTTGGTCTTAACACGCTCACAACACCATCGGACTTTGTGCGAGATCAGAACTATTACACCAGTAAGTGAATTCTTTTTTTTTCGGAATGGAGAAAATAAGTTTAATTCATGTTTTAGTTGAAAGCTAAATAGATCATTTACATTGTTGCCGCGATTAATTGCAGAACTTTATTTACTTACTTTTCTTATTATTTTGTTTGCTTTTTGTTTTATTATTAAGTTAAATCATTTTATTAGGAATAAACAAAAAATGTTTTGGCTGAGTGTTAAAAATATTACTTAAATAATATGCTGAGGAGATCAAGTCCACAATTATTATTATATATTTTTTAACTAATAGGTCTTAAAGTATTAGTGGGATCTAGTTTTTTAATTCAAAAATTGTATAAATATCACAATATTAAAGTGAAGCAAGATCCGTGACTTTCATAACTTAGTCTAGCCGAGAGTGCTCGATAATGTAATATCCTGTGTGCGCTTTCTTAGAACAATTTTTAGCTGTTTTTTTTTGGATATCTACAAAATTGTAGAAACAATACATAGTATAGCTTATTTATGAGTTCCGATGCTCTATGCAATTTATATCACAAAAGATTTACTAGTTCTGGATTTCGTGATGCATCCAAGATTGAAAAAATATCTTAAAATCAAATCGAGTCGATCAAGAAGAGTCGAAAATCCTCACTCAGACTGTATCCTAGGATGGAATTCGTGACGTCAACTAAGAATGTTTGACAATTAAAGATCACACTCTTACAGACTTTACTTTTTTTTGTTTCAGAACTGCTGTGGATAGCACCAGAACTGTTGCCGATGACTTCGATACCAGGCTGCCCGGCCACACAGCGCGGCGACGTCTACTCCTTCGGCATTATACTGGAGGAGATTGTCAATCGAGGCGGTCCCTATCAAGAGGCACGCCAGCAAGGCATAGATGTGCATACGATTCTGCATAAGGTGCGCCAGTGTGAGTATCCGCCTTTCCGGCCGCTCATTCGAGAGCGAGAATGCCCACCTGATCTCTTGGTACTCATGGAGAAGTGCTGGGCCGACAACCAGGAGGAGCGTCCCGCTTTTTCCACCATCAGGAGTAATATACGCACCATCATGAAGTGAGTGATAATGTTGTCGAAACTTGATTTCGATTGTATTTCTATTTATTATTATTTTATTTTTTTAATTTATTTATATTTTATTTTTTAATTTATTTCCATAAGTCCATTTATTTTTTAGTATATTATTAATAATGTAAACAATAAATTTCTTAAAGAAGTTTTCACAATTTGAATTTTATTTTATTAAACCATCTACACAAGGGATGCAGTGGTAACAGCCACAAACTGGGTATCTCACGGACGAGCATACTCGACTGACTTTCTGGCTTGTTTTCATTTTAATAAATAATTCTATTTTCTATGTCTAATTTCAAATTGCTTGAGTTTTTAGTTTTTGAGTGACTGTCTGAATTTGAAAGTTATGTAAGAGTTATGTATTCTCTTACGACTAACAGAGGTTTCTGCGAGAATCTGATGGATGACTTGCTGAATCGCATGGAGCATTATGCCAACAACTTGGAGAGCCTCGTGGAGGAGAAGACCAGGCAGCTCAGCTTGGAGAAGCAGCGCACAGAGGAGCTGCTCTATCAGATTCTTCCACGGCCCGTTGCCCAGCAACTGATGGCTGGCGATCTGGTGGAGCCGGAGGAGTTCAGCAGCGTGACCATCTACTTTAGCGATATTGTGGGCTTCACCGAACTCTGCGCCCGCAGCACGCCCATGGACGTGGTCAACTTTCTTAACGATCTCTACAGCACTTTCGATCGCATCATTGGCTTTTACGATGTCTACAAAGTTAGTGACGTCGAGATTTGGACTGTGAGTGACTAAAATTGCATTCGATTGCTGTTATTTCCAGGTGGAAACTATTGGGGATGCCTACCTGGTAGTCTCAGGCTTGCCGGAGCCCAATGGCGATAAACATGCACGGGAAATTGCGCTGATGGCGCTGGACATACTTCAGGCAGTCTACTCCTTCAACCTCAGGCACAAACCGGACTACAAGATACAGATACGCATTGGCATGCACTCGGGTTCGGTCTGTGCCGGCGTGGTTGGCAAGAAGATGCCGCATTATTGTCTCTTTGGGGACACGGTTAACACTGCGTCGCGCTTGGAGACCACAGGAATGCGTAGGATAATAACAAGTTTCCATAATTCCTTGTAGATAAATACGCTCATATTGTTATTTTCACTTCTAGCGGGTAAAATTCACGTTTCGTCGGCCACAAAGGTTATACTGGACAAGTTCGGCACCTTTCAATTAGAACAGCGTGGCGATGTGGAACTCAAGGGTAAGGGGACCGTCACCACTTTTTGGCTAAATAGCACCAGTGAGGCAGAGGCACGTGCTCCAACTCCGCCACTTCTCAACAACGACGAGGTGCCTTTTCCTCTGCTTTTCGCCGGCATGGGCAAGTAATGCAGGATGCAAGAATGCAGCATGACAACCTGTTTCAACAACACAACTCTTTCAAGTACAAATATTTATTTTATTTTTATATATTTTATGCTTAGGCTTGAGAACCCAATTATCTTTATGTGTCAGCTTTAACATTTTAACCTAAATTATTAAACGAACTTTTCGATTGGTATTAAGAATTGATTCATACCAATTTTGTAGTTTCTCAATGTATTGTGATAAATGTATGAAAGTTATGTGTACTCTTTTTATGAACTCTTACTAAAACGAGACCTGTATGTTGTAAAACAAAGCTCACATTGATACTATTATAAATTATATTGTGTGCCAAAATGCATAATGTTTTGATGGAGGAATGCAACCGTATTTCAGTATTTATATAATAAATAAATGTTATAATTCAAATTTTTCGCTTTTTTTATTTTTCGAAGTGCATAAAGTGGTAAGTAAAAAGGATTAAATTCTGTATAATTTTAAGGTGGAATTAGGTATTGTAGAATCATAACGGTCTACATGTGTTTCAATATAAATCCGCTAAAGGAATATTTTTACAAAATATGTATGCTAGTTTCGTATAAATTCAAGAAATCGTAATATCAATTAAATTATTTGATTTTTAATTGAAACATATTTAAGAATTGTTAAAGGCTCATGCAAATCAATTCAAGGAATTTCTAAGCACTTGGATGCTTTAGATGCCATAGGGAGGGTTGAACTTGCAACCCTGTGTTCAACAAAACGCAATATTGTGTATGTATGTGTGTGTCCTTTGGTAGTTTTTATCTGCCTTGCTGAAAGCTCTGTGAAAGCTTTCAAAGGATATGCGCTTAGTACGTTAACAAACCGTGCAGCTTTCACAGCTGTTTTGCTGTGCTGCAGCTTTTGGGGGCTGGAAAAAAGTGTCACTACGCAAAGAGGAAGCACAGCAAAGAACTGTGAATAAAAACAAAAGTGAGATAAAATTTAGGTAAAATGCATTTGACATGCCAGCCGCATGTGAAAGTGTGTGTAAATTGGCTCCGCTCGCAGCCATTCGATGAGTGTTGATAACTGCAACTAGAGAGAGAGAGAGAGAGAGAGAGAGAGCCAGCCGCATTCCTGTTGCAACCTGTAGTTTTATCGTAGGCAGCATCCGCATCCACATCCAAATCCATCCACCATCTGCCAAGTGACATCCTCGCATTATGAAGGTGTATCGCCTACGTCTGGTCAAATTGCTGCTGCTTGGCTTCATCCTGCTGAATCTGATATTATTCTATTACACATGGAATACGTTTGTGTGGCGACGCATAAGTCAAGCGCTTTCCGGCGCAGGCGACGACTCAAAGCTAAAGGCAGACGGAGTACATGGAGCGAAGCTTTCGCCTAAGGACAAAGCACGCAATGCCAACAAACATATTCGCAAGTCTATAACAATTGTCTTCTTTGGACACTACAACTTTGAGCAGGACTTGCGACCCAGCATAGAAAGGTAAGCTGCAAAGCTTCACTTGCGCCTCTAATAAAACGGCGCGCCTAAAACTATGCACTGATTTTTACACCTTCTGTATTTGGGCTTCCAGTATACTCGATGTTATTCCCAACATGCCTATACTCGTGCTACAGGAGGGCTCTCCAGAGTACGCTTACCCTCCAGTTGCCTTCGAGCGAAATCTGACCAACGGCGAGGAGCAGACCGTGCGCTTTATGAGTTTGGCCTTCGACGTGCGCCGGTCACGTGAGCAGCACAATCCTCTGGCTGCCATACGTACCAAATATGCACTGATAATGCCAGACAGTGTGCGCATCAGCAGTAAAAATCTGCTGCAGAAGATTTTGCGCGAGATTAACACGAAATCGCGCACAAGTGAGTTGGCCAAAAAGGATTCACAGCGAGTGACAGTCGCGCCGGAGGAGATAGTGCGTCATTTGCTGCTGGTGCCATTTGCAGGCAATCTGAAGTCCTACAGCAGCTGTGCCAAGCTAAACTTGGATCTGCCCAACTGGACAATCGAGCTGGAGGCTCGCAATGACAGCACACATTGCGATTTGGTAAGAATGGAAGGATATCCATGTTGGAACGCGCAGTAACCTTATGCATTCTTTGACAGTTCCTGCAGAAACACGCCATTTTATTAGACGTGGCGGTGCTTGGCGCGATGCCGGAGCCATTCGCGTTGCCGTTCCCGGAAATGTTCTACATGCAGGCGAAGATCGCGAACCTTTCGACTAGCGTCTTTCCTCAGTCCTTCATGGAGGGCCGTCGGCTCTTCGCCTCGTTCCACACGAAGCAGCGCCGCATGGAGCTGCGACGTCGCCAGTTCCGTGAGATGTACAAGAAGCTGCAAATCAAGCGATTGGTGCGCAGGACCCACCGGATTGGCGGCAAATCAGCAGCGCGCGAAGGAAATTGGCAGCCGCACAGTCCAGTGTTCGATGCGCAATTTTCGTCCGCGAACTTCTCCCTGCCGCTGGTCACAGACATTGATCTCTTCGGCTGCGAACGCACCACCAAATCATGCATTGGCTCAGTGTACAACAATCGACCATTCTACTATTATCTGGGCAAGCACACGCCGCCCTGCTGCCTGGACAAACTGAAGACAACCTTCAATCATGTGCTCGATGAGTTCGAGAACGTGGGCATTCGATATTGGTTGGACAACTATGCGCTGAAAAGTGCCATCGAGACAAATCAACTCTCTCCAGATGCCTACGACATAGACATCAGCTTCAATGTCCAGGACTTGGAGCGTTCCAATGCAATGAAGAAATCGCAGAGCAAACCAACTGTAGACCACGAGGGTTTCTACTGGATAAAGGCCACCGATGGTCACTACTTTCGAGTGCAGTTCTCCAAAGTTAATCAGGTGGGCATCAATCTGCTGCCCTACGAAATCAGTGGCAACGAAGTGAGAGCCAGCGGCTTCTTTGGCTGGAAGGCGGGCACGTTCTCCTCAGACTATCTGCATCCAATGTCGACGGTGCTCTTCCTGGGCAGAAGCATAATGTGTCCCAACAATGTGTTGGAGTACCTCGAAGCCAAACACATTAAAGTGAAATCTGAAGAGATTGCCATTGACGACGAAGAAGATTAGCGGCAACTTTAGGATTAGTGAAGAACACAATTCTGGGCCATTAAGTAACAGATGTATCCCCTGTAGTTATGTATTTCCCTTCTGTACTATATGTGTCATCGTTGAGGCTATAAGTTCCTTTTGTTGAATTTACATTTATGTTGGCAGTTTGCCTGGATATCTAGCTCTATATATATATCTATAAGTATTTTACAACTAAGCAACGTTCTCGGAACTGCAAATCTACATAAAAATGTGAAATAAAAACCTCTGTACTACGAGTATTGGTACTCATTTTAGATTGCTAGCTTATATAATAGTAATAATACCACTACTTCAATGCTTTCTAGGTGCGAACTGTGGTCGCTGTGTCTGGGACAACGGCGCCCTCTGGTAACTCCCGGACGAGCGAGAGAAGCTTCTCCAGCTTGGAGTTCTGCAAGGTGGTTTGGTCAAGATACAGCTGTTTCTTCGGCGGCTTCACCATCACACGCAGATTTGGCGAGAGCTTCAGCGAGGTGGTAACGCCCCTGATAAAGAAATGGATTAGCAAGGTATTCGGGATAGTTAAACAGGCGGAACTTACTTCTCATCGCCCACGACAATAAAGTGCAGCTTCTCGTTGAAGGCGATGCGTGTGAGCTTGTTCTTCCGCTTGGGCACAACAGCCTGGACACAGATGGGCTTATATTTATTCACGTTCAGATCGAAGACATGCACTTTGCCCTCCGTGGTGACGGCTGCGAAGACTGTGCTGGAGTACGGAGCCCACTTGATGTCGCCCACAGCTGAGCCCAAATCGAATATGAAGAGCGGGTCGGGACGCATATCCTCCCAGACCTTGACTCGCCAATCCCCGCTACAGGAGACGAAGATGTTCGAGTCGAAGCGGTTGAAGTCAATGCGATAGACGGACATGTTGTGGGCATGGTACGTCATCAGATACTTAGAGCTAAACAGCGTGCTGCATTTGTAGATGAAACCGCATTCGGTGCCGACCAGAAACACGGTGTTGTCTGTCGGATGGAATTGCAAACAGGAGCCGCCAGTCTTCAGAACCACTCTAGTGCCATCCGGACCATCAGCTACCTCATTCTCCAGATATAGGGTAATAATGGTAGTTACCCACAATTTATTCTGCATCAGAATCCACTGGAAGACGGTACCATCGGACGACACCGAAAAGAAGTTAATTTCCCCATCGCTCAGATCGGGTCCCCAGCGAATCTGCCAGACGCACTCGCCGTGCTTGCAGTTGACGCCGCGGGAAACATACATGGGCTCCTTGCATCCATCGCGCAGATCATAGACACAGACATTGCCATCGTACAGTCCCAGCACAACGAGGAATGGGTAGCTCGGGTGGATGTCACAGCACATGACCCCGCAATCGGTTTGAACTGAGATAAAAGAAGAATTCAATTAGAGGCACGATTAGCAGTCTAGCGAGGGGAGGGGATTTACTTATGTAATCAGGATAAGAAGGATTCTTCACCGTGAACAGACAGAGATAACCCTCGTTGGGCTGTTTGAGGAAGTCATCTGCAACGGAAGACAGCCGTCAGCCATCTACCTTAGTAGGTACACATTTCGGATTTGTACTCACGTGACCCGAAGCAGACGGCGAATAAGTCATAGTAAGCCGGATTAAAGACAATCTCTGTTACATTCATTTTCTTGGTCTTTTCGTACTGAAACTTCCACAGGGGCAGCAAATTGCCCTCGCCGTCGCGATACTCATCGGCCGGGTCCTCCCAGTAGCGGTAGTCGTTGCCAATGTCGTCGTAGATGTTCTGATTGATCATCCGCTCGAGAATCTGCCAGCAGCGCAGATACTTGCGATTGAGCATCTCTGCAAGAGCGGTTTTCTTCTTAATAGTCTTCTTGGTAGTACGACCACGGGCCACCGACGTGCGCCCGCCTCCTGTCTTTTGTTGTTCCTCAAAGTCCTCCTGGTAGGAGTCGTAGATGACCCACTGCAGCACGGTGGCGCCGAACTGCGATCTCGGCGGCGGAATGGTTTGGGTGTCCACATTCTGCAAGGTATCTGAATTGAAATCAGGTCTGAAGCGTGCCCCCATCTATTCTTACCCGCTTGGGATTGGTATACGTTAGTGTGGCACGTTCACAATAGTTGAACTGATTAATGAGCTTGCGCTTCTTGCCAGGAGCTGCATTAGCTTGTTGACCGTCAGTCGGAGCATCATCATCGTCAGCGGGCTCGGTTTCGGTGCCGCCTTGATCACCCTCTTGTTTACCCTCTTCCTCCCCCTCTTCATCGGCTTCTTCTTCATCGGCTGCTCCCTGTTTGCCTCCTTCGGTCTTCTCATCTTCCTCAGCTTCGCCTTCGCCCTCACCTTCCTCCTCGCCATCGAGCATGGACTCGCGCTGCTCCACAACGGCGTAGTTGGGCATCGGCAGGGGATAACCGATCTCATCGGACTCCTCGATCTGCAAACGCGCCTCCTCGGAATCAACGTGGAGCGAATTGCCCGGGAAGCTGATCAGGGTCACAGTATTGCCTGGTATTGGAGCAGGCACGAATTCACCCTCTTTGAAGCTAAACACAACCAAATTGCGAATAACATTTGTGTTGGTCGGCGTCAGCACCTTGGTGACTTCCTCGCCCAGCTCCGCATCGGTTAGATCCAGTTGATCATCGGGCTTGATCAGTTGGCGCGACTTCATCCAGGCATCAAAGTCATCAGCATCGCCACCGCCGCCTCCCTCATTCTTGAGCTTCGATGACCTAGTCTAGTTATAGCAGAAAAGAGGCATTACAACCGCGAAAGTCGACAAATCCTGAATAGCTGGCGGTGTGTGTATGCAACATTGTTGGAACTAGTGTACACTTGGCTGGGGAGCAGGATAGTAGGCAAACGTGGTCAGAGACTTACCTGTGAGGACATATGGCATAGCAGTGCTAGGATACTTTATGCGAAATATATCATGCATCAATTGTTCGAATAGATTTGCAAAATGTGCCTTGGTTTGTATTTTGTTATTGTGGTGATTGGTTTAGTTTTTCATCTACCATATAGTACATATAGTAAATTAAGTAAAATGGGAATTTCTGCAGCATGCAAACTTTTTGTAGTTCCATGTCTGATATTCACTTGGCAGTCCCCTTAAAGGACGTTTGCTCAACGCTGACATGCTCGATGACATTGGCAGTTACCTCCTCAAGTTGCTGTTGCTCCATCACAGTCAGATCATCGACACTATCGGCATCGTCCTCCGGCCTCCCCTCTGCAGCGGAAGCGGAAGGGGAGGTAGAGGGAACAGGTGCAGCCTCAGACATTTAGCGAATAACTAAAGAGGAAACTGCAGTGCGGAGCAGACAGCTGAGTTCTCTTGGATGGGATGCGAATAAGTCTACTTAAAGATATGTAGTACACAAATGACATGTACTCTATATATTGAATATATACAAATGAGTTTAATCTACATTCAATTGCATGGGCGCAAACTTAAAACTGAATTCGATTTGTTTCGTATTTACAAGAATTTCGAAATTAGCATAGAACTCAAGTTGTAAGTTTTGTATTTACAAGTTTGGTTGGCTTGTTGATGTTGTTCTAATTGTTGTTGTTGTTGTTGTTCTACCCACACGCATACAGATACATTTACACAGATACACACAGATGTAAGAGAGTTCTACTTGCGGATAAAAGCAACTTCTAGTACTAGTTAAACGGAAAGATCAGATAGTAGTACAATACGTTAGTTTACAGCTACAGTGAATACTCATATACCGCCATCGCTTTGTTGGCAAGCTTCCACATCTTGCCAATCTATTTTCTCTCTGCGATAATCACAAATAAATACTATGTCGATTATATATGTATATATCTCCTTCTATATAGCGTAAGACGTGAACTCTTTGAGAAGCGCAACACAACTGAGACTTGTTCTAGTACAGCCTCGAGGGAACACTGCCAGCGCTTCCGAGCGCTTTGAATAATGACTGAAAACGAACCTCATGACGTCCAACTATCAACGCTCCACGTTCGACGAAACTTTCGTCTTGCCAAAGCACACAAAAAAGAAGAACTTTCGACGCTGACGTCCTAGGAGCACACGTCATAGGTGAGGATGCATTGCGAGTACTCGTTGCGAGGAGTCAATGGATTCCGAGGGGTGTTGATATTTCCGGCTCAGTCTAGAGTTGGGCGCGTAAATAAACAAATTACACACAACTCGATTAAAGTTCGCCGATGCGCTGGTGAGTGTGGAGTAGTTGACTTGTCACAACACACTGCACTGCTAAAAATTTAGCAGTAACTATAGAGCACGCTAGTGTCTAATAGAACGAATGGAAAAAAGTTAATCATCGTGGCGAAGGGGATAAAACTTGGTGCCTCCAGCAAATGTAAATAGGAATTAAGTATAGATATTTCTGATCGTATAAACAACCAAAATGGATTGTACGTATCCATTTGTCTATCCGAGAGACTATAAGAGACTCCATTCTTCAAGAACATTTATAACTAAAGAGGTTTTTAATATAATGTTGCACTTTAAGAACTAGACTCCATTCTTCAAGAAAATTTAAAACTAAAGAGGTTTTTAATATAATGTTGCACTTTAAACCACACTAAACACTTTATAAAATTACAATTAGAAGAATCAAAATTTTTGTTAGTAATTTTGGCATTGAAAGTGGGTGAGCTAAATCATTATAAAAAACGCACAAATATGTACTGTTTTAGATTAGATTAGTTGAGTTAGAGCATTGTCACTTATGCCTCCATTTTAACAAAATAGATTATTCATTGATGTGATTTTAAGATCGGGAAAAATGTCTACTCTTAATAGTATATTAGTCAAAGAGCACATTCCTAAATTTGTTTTCAGTGTATCGAACTCAAACCCGATTGGAAGACGTGTATGCGTCAGATACAGTTATATAAAATCCCATTCATTTTTATGGGCAACAGAAAGGTGAGCACAGAGTCATATCCATGACTGATTTATGGACATTTTTAGGGGCAACTACTCGTAAGGCGACATTGATTGCTATCGACACCCAATAGCCCAATTTGCCAGCTTGCCAATAGCCAAGCCTGGCTAGTCGGCTAAAGCAGCAGTGGGATTGGCAGTGGGGTCTGTGCTGTGAGTATGTAAGTAGATGAAGTTGCATCTACCGTGTCTATAAACTGGCAGTGCCATCATCTATTTCAGTGGCACGCACATGCCAACAAGGCACTCGCCTTCTTCCCTCCGTCCTTGCCCGCCTTACTTTTTCGGGGTCTCAGAGCTGCCTTCTTGGCCAAATTGCAAATTATGTTTCGTGACAAAGTTCCATCAAGGTGCCAAAAACTTTGGCTACGCTACGTTTCAGCAAACTTATTAAAAAGTAATCGCGAATTTTTAAATAGAATCCCCAAAACGAAGGCCAGAAGCCTTTGAGGATTTGCCATGGGCCCAACACGGTCAAAACGTTTCCATCTCTCGGCGAGAACGGACGCTCAGTCAATTATTTGGCTACGGTCTCCGAATTGCAATTGTGCTATTTGTTTTCAATATTGCTGTGTTTCTAACAGTTCCAGTCGAAGTTACATAACTTACATTACATTTCTTCGATTGCTTACCTTCTTGTGTTTGCTCTCTTTTGTTTTAGGTGCCGCCTGCATCGTGAGGATGTTGTCTTAATGCCGCGGTCAAAAGTATTCTCTTGAGTGTGTTGTTGCTTTAGTATACTTAGTCTTATTTTGGTTAAATAAATGCTGTCACTGACATTAACTGAACGAATTTTTGTTTTGTATATCCCAATCTAAACTTCCTGTAATTGTGAAATAGAATTCGCCTTGCTTACTGTTCATTTCGATGTTCTCGCTGACTTTGTTTGTTTGAGTTACTATAGAAATTTGCTAATGCTCGACCCTAGCACGCACTAAGCGCGATTTGCATATCGATTTGGCAAAGACAAAGCCCAAAGTTACTTTATTTCGTATCTTCTGTTGCTCCTTTTCATGGCTAACAGATAAACTTAGCTACATATGGCATTATGCGTGCTGACTGATTGACTGACTGAACAATCGATGCCTAAACGGTAAAGTTAGAAGATCGAATTGTCATGATTCTTACTGGAACCATCTGAAATTCCGCTTAAAAATGATTCAGTGGTTGGTGCCTTTGTTTTTAGAATAAAGTCCACTTATTGTAAGTTGCCAATCTAAAAGTCATATAACGACGGCTCATTTTGATTTGTATATGTAGTATTTAACAACTGAGCGTGGCTCGCACTATAGAAGCAGTGCCAGTCTGTTTGCCTTTGTATTCATTTTTTGCGAGTATTTAATAGTAATAAAACTACACGAGAAAATCAAATATCTTTACAGCCAAAATGGCTAGTATTATATGGAAAACATTCTATTCATCATTAAATTTGTATACTTTAAATGTAGTTTAACAAATAATAATTAACGGAAGTTATAAGCCCGCGGAAGGAAATGCAAAACAATAAAAATAATTAATAATTTATTTAGCCACTTGCTTATTATTGCAACTTCCCCTAAAAGATCATTGAGTTCTCACGCTAATTGACCACTTGTAATGCTCTTAAATACACTTGTAAACTTACTTAACAAGTTGGAGTTCAACGTCCGCTTGACTCGTAAGACAATTGAATAACTCACAGCTTAGAGTCTGGTCGATAGAAGGCCATGACGGGGGTCAAACATGAAGTTCGTACCTCTCATTATAGATTATAGCTGGAACCTTGAAAGCGGAAACCAAAGTGAATGACAAACAGAGAAGAACACAAGTTCCGAGTAGATTCCACATGAACGTATTTATTGCAGAGTTCAATGGTTTGTCGATTATAGGAGTACATCAGTATCAGTTTCAGTATAAATTGTGTATCAAACGAGTACCTATATACTTGACTATGTAAAGGAGAGAGAGCGCTTGTGTATGAGGCCTATGTGTACTGCCTCCAGCTCTTCACGTATCGCACTGGCACCTCGGGTAGGTAAACGCAGACAAAGAACATAATGGGTCCAAATAGTATCATGCAGATCAGCCAGTAAAGCAAGCCAATAACTGTAAGCGGGTCCATATATGGGCTTCAAGGATTGCACGCAACACAATACACAATGCAATGCAAGTCGAGTGCCAGTTTCGATCAGACAATACGTATACGTAATGTGGTTCAATTCAAGTTGAATGTGTGTGTGTATGTGTGTGTGTAAAATCGGATTGTATACTTAAATAAATAACTAATATCACTAAACACCGGGTATGGAGATGATGCAACACGGCAAAAAATACACGTCGGTTACAGCTTCCGATGTCTCTAATAAGATGTGTGCACAAAACCGCTGCAGGTCACTTTAGACGTCAACTTAATGCTATGGCTCAACTGTCGTTCTGCCAGCTGCTTCTGCTGGATTGTCCTCAAGCTCGCCACCTGCAAATGGAGATGGAAGAGAAGAAAGTTGTAGTGAAGAGAACTATGGAGAAAGGGTTTTAATTGCTTCAACATTGTTAGAATATTGCATTCACTTTCACTTAACAATTGCTGTTCTTGAGACTATGATTTCTTACCCAATCGCTGACTGCACGTAATCCCGCCCGATGGTCAACTGCAACTGTTGCAGCTGCGGCGTTGAATCACGCACTTTATAACCAGCAAATGACCAAGTTGTGTTTATTTTTGGGTAGAACCCGCCCCGCACAATCTAAATATGGGGCTTTACCGCTGTAACGCGTGACGCTCTTGGCAGCTAATTCGCAACTGAAGTGGGATTGATGACGGCCAACTGCCCCCGTAAAGCTGGTTATTTCTCTCTCACACTCTCTTAACCTCTACTTGCAGCTCTCTCGCGTTTCTCTGTACTCTATTCAGATACGCAGCTTTAAAGCTCCGCTTCAAAGCTTTCGAGACTAATTCAAAATGCTTGAGCCTTAGGCTGGTGGTATGAAACAATACAGGTATTATTCAAGGCAATAACAATGTGAAATGTTAGTCGAAAAACTGGTTTATCAAAGTACTCGCATTAGAGAACTTTTGAAAGCTTGCTTCAATTGCTAACCAATTTATTTGTTAAATAATACACGCTTTTAACTCGTATTGTTTACACTGACCCACACTTCATTATTTATTGTTTTTATCGCCTTTAGCAACAAAATAAAATTGCAGCTCATGCTGATAAACTGATAATAAAAATTCAAGTTACTGATTGTTATACCAAATATTTAAAGCAAGTAGCGGACAAAAGGTAAACAAGTTTATATGTTAGTATTCTAGATAAGATTTCGTCAACTTCGTGGATATTCAAGCATTTATTTTTGTTCATAGTAGTTAATTATGGATAAAAAACTTACATAATGTAGAAGTAATTATCACTGTCCTTGCGCTTGGCGTCGGCACTAGTTGGGTTCCTAATGGTCGAATTCACCGTACCGGGATCAGTATGATGAGCCTGCATGTTCCTATTCCAGTTGTTCCAGCGTCCCGAAACGCCATTTTGCTGATTGCCGATATTATTCTCTTTGTTTGGGTTAGCAAAAAACGATCTGACGCTATCCATAGCTGCTGTTGTCTGCAGAGTACAGATGCCAAGAGAAGAGGGCAGAGAAAGATGTCGAGCCTCCGAAGAAAACGCAAATTGATAAAGCTAAAAATATATCAGAATTGATTTGTTTTGTTGTTAATTCAAATCAGATTTTTAGACAACTTGTGCGTGTCGTCAAGTCGTATAAATGGTATATAGTATATATGCGCGAATGTTGTTCTTTGCTTGTTTCTAGGTGTGTCTCGTTCTTAGTGATAATAGCGTCGTACGATCGCTATAAATTAATTCTGTTTTCCCTGGAGTTTCGGGAGCAGTTCACTTAGAATTAAAGAGCACATTTAATTAATGAAAACTCTTAATGAATCTTATCTGTTGAGTGCATGGTAAATTTGTAATGTTTACTTGAAAGAATTCCTCCTCGAAGGTCTTCGCTGAGTGATAAGTAAGCAATTTATTAATGTACACATATATATGATATATATATATATATATATATATATATATATTTATAAATATATGTATATGTATATGTATTTGTTGTTATCTCCAAGAGTACGAACGTAAATAAAAAGCGGGATCAAAACAATATTTCCAAAAGAAATGCGTCTTAAATTGGTGGTGGGGGCCATTTATCAAGATGGCGGTATATACATAGTCGATCCGTTTAGGTGTATATAATAGGTACATATTATCAATTAGCACTTGAGCACTTAACAAGTTCAAAACAGTTCAATTCGCACCACTGATAACAAATTGACTGCAAAATCAGCAGCGAACACGCGCCACATTAACCAACAATTTGATTTGTGACACACTATTGCCTTACATATTCATGGTTGCGTTGGATTTAGTAGACGTGGCACGATTAGACGGCCCTTAAGAAATTTAGACTGATAATGTGCAGCCTTGGAAGTAATATTACAACACTACACACAACAAGCAATAATTGAGTAACTATGTTATTGTAACTATGCCAAAAGCGACCTACCTCAATGCCTCGTGTGTTCTATGTATAAATTGATGAATTTATCACTTTGTATTATTTGCTTTATGATTGTGTGGCCCTTTTAAATGAATTTAAAATTGGCCTGAGACAGTTGCAACAACAGCAAGATCTACAGCTACTCCAACACTTCCAATTGCAATTCCAGTCCGACCGATCTGACAACTAAAACACTCAGCACATGCGAACCGTCTTGCTCAATGTCTGCGATCGTACTGAGCGCAACGGCGTCTACCAAAACGAGGCCCGCACGACGCTATCAACGACGCTCGGAGCGCAAAGCGACGCAACGCTTCGTTTGTAGTCGATGGTCGATGGTAGATGGTGGATGCCGGACGCTGTGTAGTTTCAATCAATTGCGAAGGCGTCACAAAGCCAACACTGAATTTACTGTCTCTATCACTACACATTTGTATATACATACATGTGTACATATTACCTACATTTGACAATATATGTATGTGTGCATGCGTGTGTATGTATAGGCATGAAATGCACATGGGTTTCTTTTGCTGTCGACAGACATCTGGTGCTGTTTGTATTTTGTGGTCGCTCGTTTATCTGCCCGGTTGAGGCAGTTTTTCTTGTTTGTTTTGATCATTGTTTCTCAGTGAAATACATACATGTACTTATATACACACAATTCCTATGTACACTATATGGAGACTTTCAAATATATACACACATAAGGTGTGTTTTAATGTATGTAATGTAAATGAAACACTTGTAAAATGGTTACTTTCAGGCCCAAGCCCAATAATTGGATGGAGATTTTTATTTTTGGAAAATATGTACATACACATAAATAAATATTTTTATGTACATACTTGCATATATACGCATTTATGGCTGTGTAAATTTTACTTAAACGATTTGTATGAATGGCCATAACCTAAATAATAACCGTTCCTTTGATTACAGTATAATAAGCAATGAAATGTATACTACCAATGCCTGCCTTTACTTCTTGCCAAGGCTTCCTACCCGGAACTTCATTGTTCAGTTGCCAAATTGTCTATTCATTCTTACATAGTACACTTAACTGTATGCGTGTGTGTGTCTGTTTGTCTGTATGTACATATGTATTTATGTACCTGTATGTATGACGATGCTATCTAGCATTGAATTTTGTTTTATTGCCGAACTGATTAATGGTGAACGGACAGACGATACGCATTATAATTACAATATTAGTATTATGTATGTATTTATTCAAATATATGCGAAAGTAGCCAATTCAATTTTAATACATAGTAATACCTGTCCCATTGCCAACATTGTATTTTGCCCCCACTTCCGTACTGCAGCCGTCTTTCTTTCCCTTTTTTGTTGTGCTCTTGCGCTTCGCTTGCATTGATAAGGTGAATGCATTCCTACAACTACTCGCACAATCTCACAATCGTTCACGCGCCTCGGCTACCCGGTGGACTTTGAACTCCACAGTTTGTCTCATACAACCCTGTGCTTCTACAAATACACAAAGAAATACACATTTAAATATTATATACATACATACTTACGTTACATGCACACACACACTTAAAAAATGTATGTACAAATGTATGTGTTGAAGAGCGTATTGATAAGTAGACTTGTTTGAGTGACAGTTTACGTCGTGAGAATTACTTATCGTAGGTATAGTATGTACACATGTATGAATATGTATTAAATAAATACTAATGATCTGCCATTGCACTACAAATCATTTGAATTAAGTTGTTTGTGTTTATACCCTACTAACACAAATAATATAATTTCAATTCAAGAAAAGTGTATACTGTGAATTATCATGTGACACTCTCAATTGAGCACTTTTTCAGAGAGTTCATATCAATTTAACATTATTATGCACTGAAACAAACAACTGAACATTCAAAATAGCTTTAGTCTTCTGACCTAATGATAAATATCAAAAAAACATGAGAACGATATTGATTCAGCTATTAACACGGATTAAAACAATAGAGGCATCTGAGAATTTAAACAAGATGGAGCTAACCACATTTTCAGCCATATACTTTGTACTGAAAAATTGCTTAATTTTCTGCTGCATACTTCTAGGCTGCTTTAAATTCAATTTAATGCTCTGCTCGCTGTTTAGTGGAATATGATTAGTATTTATTACAAAGTTCTCATTTCTTTTTTACATATGCTGCAGACAATTTTGCAGGCTGCAGGTCCGCCTACGCCTACTCTGTGATATACGTTTGCGGCTTCCTCCGGCTGTCGGTTTCTGCCCAATCGTTTGTTTTGGCTCTGGCGATTCTTTGGCTCATTTTCCACACAGCAACAGAGCAAAAAGCTGAGTGGCACTGCCTCGCCTTCCTCCAACGTCTGTGGCAGATTCTTGCCGCGCGTTTCGGGCAGAAAGAGACTTGCAAAACCGCCGACAATGAGCAGAGCTCCCATCACAATCAGCGGCAACACCAGCATTTGCTGGCCCTGCAAAAAGCAGCAAAGAGCTATAGATGCAGGTTAATTGGCGCGCGACTGTGAACAGTCGCACTCACCATGTGATTGATGATGGGTATGATTATGGGCCCCGTCATGGCCACCACGGAACTGAAGCTCATGCCGAGCCCCCTCACCACAGTTGGGTACAGCTCTGATGCCAGCAGTGGCAGCACTACAAATGCCGATGAAATGCCCATTTTGCCAATGCAGTAGAGCAGCAACATCACGTCCGCCTGCTCCTGATACAGCAGCGTGGCGACACAGGCCACGCCCCCAACCAGCATGGAAATAAAGAGAATCCAGCGACGTCCAAAGTAGCTCAGTCCGGGCCAGAGCAACAAGTAGGTGGGCAGTTCCACTGCGCCGGCCAGAAAGA
The DNA here is from genome assembly GCA_035046165.1 of Drosophila rubida. NCBI lineage: Eukaryota > Metazoa > Arthropoda > Insecta > Diptera > Drosophilidae > Drosophila > Drosophila rubida. The sequence continues at coordinate 12,639,816 of JAWNOF010000022.1, forward strand.
AGTTCCAGATCTCGTCCCCACCAAGTGCTGGGGCATAATAGCTCAGCCCCACGTAGACACTGGTGTTGGCGAACCAGATCAGTGTCACGATGAGCGTCTTTCTGCGCATGTTGGTGCCGCGAAACAGATCCAGGATGCCATAGTGCACTGTCTCCAGAGGCTGCTTGATGTGCAGTCTCTCATAGAGACACTCCATGAAGTCGCGCGTCAAATGAACTCCGTTCACGCGTGCCATGACCTTGAGGATTCTGGCGGCGCGCTTCGGTTGGCCCACAGCGATCAGCCAGCGCGGTGACTCGGGCAGCACAAAGAAGCAGGAGAAGAGCATGAGCAGCGGCAGGGACACGGCCAGTGTGAGATAGCGCCAGTCGCGCACCAAGTAAACGACTCCCTTTAAACAGAAATCGCACATTTTAATTGCCAGGGTGTATAAATATCCACTGCACATTTTTCAGAGAATCAATAGTTTGTATCCAATCATTCTAAGAATCCAAACTTTATAACCAATCGTTTAGAGGATTTCAAAATGCCAATCGGAATATATATATTTGCTATGCGCGTATTATTTTGTGCCCAAGGTCGAAAATCTCGCTGGCAATGTTTTATAATTTAGACGTTGACGTACATAGTACCCAGGCGACACTAGGCGAAAGCTTGTTACCCAAAGAAATCTTAACTCCCGACCAATCGACCGAAGGGCGTATGATAGATACAGGCATGCAAAAAAATGGGAAATAAATCCGGGTAAAAGGGCAAAAAGAAACGCACATAAATTTGGAGCGGAGAGATTAAAGAGAATGACTATTACAATTCATTAAATACAACTAAGCTAGACTTAGGCCAATTATTTTGTTGGTAGGCCAGTAGTAATGCGGCTTAAGTTACTAATCGAAAATACGTAGTAGAATCTTTAATGGTTGCAACATAATAATTAAAATGGCATAGTTTTATCTACATAAAGTAAGGGAAATAGGATGTTTAGTACGGGTTAGTCGAGACGGGACAGTAAAGTTTAGTTTTGATAACAATCCAATAGAATAAATGCACTTGCATTCTAGCTAAAATGCGAAAAATTTAATGCAACAAACTCTGCTAGGGGCGTTGATAAAGGGGTATATAGGAAGTGGGAAGCAAACTTTGTGACTATAAGCCAAAGTCATACTCACCGCCAGCAGCACTAGGCCGAGCGAGTAGGCAATGTTGGACACAATGGTGCAGAAGACACGACGCTCTGGACCCACCAGCTCGATCGCCAGGACGTAGGGACTCGCTAAAATGGCCGGCACCGTGAGGCCCACAATGAAACGCAGCCCCAGCCAGGAGTAGTAGTTCCAAGCAAAGGCACTGGCCGCGCATGCAACGATCTCCAGCAAGAGATACGCATAGAACGAGGGACGGCGGCCCCACAAATCCACCAGATAGCCAAACACATAGTTGCCAATAAGGCCGCCTAGGCCAAAGAGGACCAGTGCGAGGGTTACATAGTAACTTCTATCGCAGACCAGATTCCACTGCAAGTAGAAGAGATGTAGCGAAGCAGCTTGGCGAGCATGTGTGGACGCACCTCCTGCACAACTGTGCTGGGATACATGGATTTGTCGTAGTGCCAGCCATGTTGACAGGCCACCACGGCCTCCTGGTCCAGTCTCAATAGTTTCGCGGACTGTTCTCGCTGCAGTTCGTAGGGCGTGCGGTACTCCAGATATCGCACCTGCCAATTGTGGAGCAAGTTGAAGAAAGTTCGAATTTTGAATAAATAATATTTTAATTGCCAATCAAGCGACACTGATTGGCAAAATGCCTGTCATTATTCATTTAGTTGCTTGACAAATTTAAATGAATGGAAACGTTGAACTGCTTGCTTGGCTGAAACTGCTTGCTTGCAGTGCTGCGCTGCTGCACTGTATTACCTCTCAACTAAGATGGGCAGCATTGACAGACATGTAATTTATGAACGCGCGTTTACTTGAAAAATGAGTTTCCATAATTTTTGTAAGTTGTCTCATTCCGCAGTAAATAAAACGCTGCTATCTGCGTTTGCGTGAAGAGCGACTTAATTAACAACTGGCTCTTGTCTATACATGACACTCGATTTCTAATCTCAAGCAGTTATCTCAAGGGGCCAAATTACTTAAAGATAGTATTTGGCCAATATTATTTGAATGTGATTCAACATACACGGCTGGATACGCTTAGGCAGTTTATCAAACCTCACTAAATATGACTCACATTGATTAATGTTTTATTTTTGATTGACGCACCATTTCACTGTAGTTGCGCGCAAACATCGAGCACTGCGCGAATTCACCGCGCTTGTCCCGCGGAATGCTCAGATTCTTCACGAGCTGTATGTAGTCCTGAGTCCATGGCTCGAGCTCGGGTATGCGACACCAATGCTGTGGCGTGGCTGCAATGAACAACTGACTGCGAAAGCAAAAGAACTGCTGCCAAAATCGAACGTGTGGCGCGATGCGGATGGAACGAACCTGTAGGCGTGGAAGGCGCAGGGCAGCGCAGCAGGCAGCAGCACGGAGCAGATGATAATCTTCTGGTAGAGCCCGAAGGCGCCCACCTCCTTAAGTACTTCATCGAAATCCATGGCACTCCCCGCTTTAGATCTGCACCCGAATCGGATGCGCGCACAACTGATCGATGCGCGGGGCCTTGTGGCACTTCCAGCCCAGAAATGGAGGGGTCTGCTCGTGCTCCGCGCTCCGTGCTCCGAGCTCCGCGCCACACGGCCCAATCTCAATTGGACATAATTACATTACGGCCTTTCGCGTGTGTTTTAATTAATTGGACACCGCTGCGTGGAGCAGGGTCGCAATGAGCCGCACTGCGGATCTGGGAACATTTGAATATTGTACGTGTGCAATCGTCGTAGTCGTTTGCTGGCCACTTGTCAGTGTATTTCTTGGACATGGGACAAATCAGAACCTAAAGCAAGGCACGTAATCTCAGTTTAGATTATATAATAATAAATATTTCTAGATGCTGCGACGACGACGCCAATTGACACCTTCAGACTACAACTAAGCGTAACTACTAGTCTCCTAGCTTGCATTTAGCTGCGCGACAGCCCGATGATGCTGAGGATGTACATGAAAATATTGACGATGTCCAGGTACAGGTTGAGCGCCGCAAACACGTACTCCTCGGGACTGATGGCGTACTTGTGGTTGCCGCCCATCATCAGCTGCGTGTCGTATACCAGATACACGGAGAAGAGCAGCGCGCCCAGCGAGGCGTAGACGAGGCCGATGATCTTGCCGGGAATGAAGATGGCGATGATGCCGAAGATGACGAAGACCACCAGGCAGGCGACCAGCACGCCGCCGCACATGGTGAAGTCGTATTTGGTCTGCAGGGCGAACAGCGTCAGTCCCAGGCTGACGGCGGCCGTGATGCCCACGGCCATCATCACCTCGTCGGCCTCGTACTGGCCGGCCACCATGCCCAGGAGGAAGGCTTCGGCGAGCGTGAAGAGGAACAGGAAGATGAAGTTGAGCGGCGTTTTCCTGCGCGGCGCCTCGCAGCAGGCCATGCTTATCATGGTGACTATCAGCACTGCCTGCAAGCATCAATTGGAAAGTTATTAGAGGGTGTAACTTGGAAGACTGTGCAGGCATTCAGAAGGCTTACCAGGGCAATCCAGACGAGCGCCGGGTTCCGCTGCACCCACTCCTGGGAGCCCTTGGAGAAGGTGAACACACAAATGATGCCAAAGGTGATCAGCAGTTGCGTCTGCAAGAGATTCGCGCTTGAGTGAGAATATTCGAGACGTGCGAGTAATCGGGGCACCTACCATTAGAATCAGGTACACCTTGCGTATGAATCCTTTGCGTATGCTCTGATCATCGAAGGCGAAGCTCTTGTCCGCCTCCGGGTCGTAGACGCCATTGTTGTCGCCTGTGCAGAAACAAAGCGTGGGGTTAGTGAAAGTGAATTGATGGTCTTGGCGAAAGTAAACTTAACCGTATTGAAAGTGTGTGTTGCTCATGACTTTGGTTTGCGTTCAATGAATTTTCCGCTATTTTTAGTCTGCGGTTCTGAGTCGTTTGGCTAATGGGAATTGCCTGAAACCTCTTTCGCCTGTGCCAGAGCCCAGATAGCCTGCAGATTAGCCGCTTGCTATCGCTACCACTACAGGGAAACCGCTTTGATAACGAACGTGGAGCACAGAGTGAGGTAGGGTACATGAGTGTGCATATATGCCTGCAGCTCCTACTGGTATTGGTGACTCTTGATAACGCGTCACTCCAGACTGAGATATGACACACCTGCTCTATATACTAATAATCAATAGATATTATGTAAACCGCGGTGTGATTCACTTTGCTCTTATCGCATTGGTCAGAAAAGGGATGGGACAGAACTATGTATCAGAATAATGCTCTAGAAAAAACGTTGTAAAAATTCTTGAGGTGAGTTTGCAGTAAGAAGTCGAACAACTGCTTCGATTCCACACTTTTGCAACATGTCCAGAGAAAAACACACATACTTATACTTTGTAGCTATCTTATCTTTAGCACTCTATTTTACAACTTGCCTTGTTGGTAGTGATACATTTTATAGCTTTCTCGTTTCCTTTTTCGTTTTTTTGTATTTAGGCTCCAAATCGATGATTGTCGTTGGGTCGCTTTAAATCACACGCACTGCTGGAAGCTACCGAATAAAACTGGCAGACCTGGACACAAATACCAGGTGGGGATAGCACAAGTTCCAAATATTTGGTAGTCTCACACTTATCGCCAGATAAGAAAGTAACCTCAATACTCGTATGATAATGATACGTGTTTACGAATATGCTAGCGCAACAACTACACCCACAAGTAACTATCTGTGCTGTGCTGTGATGTGCTGTGCTTGTGCGCCTATTGACTAATTCAACGCGAGCAACTAACTGTTGACTCTTGCAACTTGTAGCGCTTGCAGCAACTAAGCAGCTAGCAGCCAGCTGTGGCCAACGCCCCAAAGGGGAAGACCTACAAAGGCTTACCACAGTGACTGAACAGCGGATGCATCATCTGGCAGCAATCAGTCGCAGTCGATTCAGAGATAAGGCAGGAGAGTAGTAGTAATACAGTAATTTGTGATTTATTTAATAAATAAATAGATTTGCTTTATTGTATACTTTTTACCACAGTGCCGATACACAATATGTATATTTAATTATTGAGGGACTCCTGACACAACTGCAGTCTGTGATCTATTTAATAAATAGGTTTGCTATAGTGTTGTCTTTTTACCACAGTGTCGTTGCACAATAACTATGCATATTTTTCATTATTGAGAGGTTCCTGATACATAAGCACTTTACGTATGTATTTTACAAATTAATTGTTTAACAACTGCAAGCGACAAACTGCTGCATTCACTTTACGCATTTATATATGTATATATATATATTGTATACAGTAATATTGTATAATGCATATTCATTTATTTATGCCGTTGTTTAGTTTTAGTGTATGTATGGTGTTTGATGAACTGTGGTTGAATGTAGTATTACATATTTGGTTTGGATCATCAATTAATATCAGGTATGCAGAGTCACAAGAACAATTTTGAAGTACATAACATATCAAGTTAACCAACATAAAGATTCGTATGTATAATAACAAAAGAATTCCGTATCAATTAAACTTTAGGCTTATTATTTACTACGCTCTTATAAGAAATAAGGAAATTGGCAACACAACGAAACAACCGAAATAAATCAAAATTGTTTTTTTTTTTTCAACAGAACTGCAGCGCACAATGAATTGTGAACGCTTTCTTTGACTCGTAAATGAGATTTTGCGATTATAAGTAATACAACTTTAGTAAAGAGCAATATTAATAAGCTGGATTCCGATTATTGCTAGTTAGCATTGAAAAAAAGAATTCCAAGAAAATGTATTTGGGGTTTTGGCGCGGGTTTAGTCCCGCGAAGCCCCAATTATAGTGAGAATGTAGATGAAGATGTTGACGACATCCAAGTAGAGATTCAGCGCAGCAAAGATGTATTCCTCGGGACTAATGGAATACTTATGATCGCCGCCCATCATCAGCTGAGTATCGTATATTAGATACACGGAGAACAGCAGGGCGCCAAATGATGCATAAACAAGCGTTATGATTTTGCCCTTGAAAAAGATGGCTACGATTCCGAAGATCATGAAGACCACCAAGCAGGCCAGTAATATGCCACCCATCATGGTAAAGTCAACCTTTGTCTGCATCGCAAAGAGCGTCAAGGCGAGACACACAGCTGCCGTTATTCCAACTGCCATTAGTACCTGTAAAATGGGATGCCGTGAGAAGTAATGAACTATCCAACTGAGTGAACACAGCACTTACTTCTGTTGGAGCATAGCGACTTGCTGATACGCCTAAAAGGAATGATTGCGCTATTGTGAATAAGCCTAAGAATATAAAGTTCGTCGGTGTCTGGCGTCGCACGCTCTCGCAGCAGGCCATGCATATCATTGTCACCAGCAAGACGGCCAGAGCAACCCAAAACAGCCAAGAATTTCTAGCAGCAAACCTTTTGGTGCCTTCGTGGAAAACGAAGAGTGCAACAGCTCCAAAGGTGACGACCAGTTGTCCCTGCAACGACAACATATTAATATTATATGCATTTAAACAATTGAATAACATTTGAAGATATACCATTAGAATAATATAAACTTTGCGTATGAAACCACGTCGGATGCTTTGATCGTCGAAGGAAAAGTTCTTTGGTTGCTCGGGGTCATCGTAGGCGCCATAGCCAGCAGATGGAGGTGGTTGAATAAAACCCGGCTGAGGCGCATAGCCGCCGGGTGGCGGGCCTTGTCCATACGGATTCTGTCCGTAACCTCCTTGTGGATACGCTTGACCGCCGCCCTGGCCGTAGGGCGGATAACCTTGCGCTGGTCCGCCGCCGTAACCTCCTTGAGGTGGGTAACCACCTTGGGGCGGATAACCACCACCTTGTGGAGGGTAGCCGCCACCTTGCGGTGGGTAACCACCGCCATAATTGTATTGCTGATTAGGATCTGTGGGAGACGATATGTGTTAGCAACTTATCTTTGAGACTTTGCTCATGCATTCCAACGGACTAAAAATACAGGCACGTCGATGAGAAAAACTATTAAACAAACATCTACCAAGTATTAACAAAGTCCTAATACGTAAAATAGCTAAACAGTCTAATACACATCTTGAAATCATAGGAACATATTGAATTCAAATTGTTTTTTTTTTTCAATATTTTTACATCGAAATTAAACAAGATTAAGTTCTTCTGTCATGTATAAGCAATAATGAATAAATGTGTTAGTTTGTTCATAACGTTTTTGATGAACTAATCAAACCGGTTCCGATTTTTGGCAAAAACAAGAGTATAAATAGAAATTTTTCTTAGAAAGCATTCGCTTGACATTTATCGTTGTTTATTTAATTGTAATTCATTATATAATTAGTCTTTGTTTATAAACACTCTTTATATACGGATTCTTTTTACAATGGTAATTTACTTTCTTTATTTTCTTTCTCTACTGCTGTATTCTCCATTGGAGCTTCTTTATCTCAAAATGTGCACTAGTCAAAGGTGGGAACATGAATGACACGAATGGTCGAATATTATTCGTCCAGAACATGTTTTATAATAAATACCTAAATGAATTCTCAATGCAAATATTCACTTCGTTGAAATCCGGTTTATAAATAAATGAAAAATCGAACATTCTAATACCAAATGCAATCCTATTTAGAAATTCTTAACACAAAAATAGTAATATTATAGGAAATAAAACGCTTCGCGACATAAGCTGCGTTTTTGCTTACCATTATACAAATATTTATACTAACGTATGAAATATTTCGATAACTTAAGACTATACATAAGAAATAAGAGATTGCTGACAGCAAGCAAAACATCCATATGGTTGCAATTCTTAAGAATAATAAACATGTAGCATTCGACGGAACTTAACAAAAGCATGCAAAACGTAACAAAACAAAAGCTAAATTTGATGAGTTATATTTGAACAAATTATAATTCAAAATAAAGTAAACCTTGATATTGAGGGTATTGAGGGACACTTTGCCACGACATTTGGTTGCTGTTGTTGATTTAATCTCTTAAGCTCAACTGAACTGAACAATCTGCTCCTACAGATAGCTACACGAGACCACTGAAACAAGTGTTGACTGCAATAGACCCAAGAAACCCAAAGAAAAACTTTCGTTAGTTCAGTCTGTGTATGAAATCTCACCTTGCATATCGTGGTCCTTAGCTTATCGTATTTGGTAACCCAACAAACACAATAATTGGCAATTTACCTATATATAAAGATAAATACAGAGCTGTGTTTTAGCAAATGGGAATGTCAAGATCATATTAATACTAGTTTTGGTTTATTAATTTTAATTTAAATTGCAAACTGCAATGACAAGTTGATTTCTAAGGGAGTGTTTTCGCAGCGGAAATTACGATAAAACGGAATGAGTCGCGAGAAATGCGTGGTTTGTTGGGTAAACATGACGTGTTGGGGAATGATACAGATGTAGTGACATACGTAGAAGCAAACATACGAACAAGTACATATGAATAAACTTATGTACACAAATGCAAATGTAAAATTGTACGCATGTGGCAATTTTTTGTTGACGAACCAAATCAATCGAATATATTGTTGAATTTGATATGCACATTAACAACAATAAGGGCCAAATTATGCCGTTATTTAAGGCAAATGAAACTAAACGCTGGTGACTCACACTTATCACACCACTTAAGTAATTAATTGGGGAAGATCAAGATTTTAAATGCATGTCGCAAATGATTTTCTTAAAGAATGACTGCTCTAAATTTAGAGTACGGATTGCACATCTTACCTTTAGAATATGCACAAAAACACAAAATAAACAAAAAAAATATTATTCTCTCCCTTCAACACTAGTGATTTTTCTGGAAAACTGTGTTTCTTGGAGATGCAATTAACCATCGATATGTTTTGGCGGTTGTGCAGTCGATACATCGTCATAAGTCTGATACGCAGCTCTTTGACCATTGAAATAAAGTCAGAAATACATATTTTTAATTAGTGCAAACTAATTTATATTATGAAATATAATTATAAATTATCTTCAGATTGATTTTCATTCATCGACAGAAAAAACATTGCAGTGAACGTTATACCATCACGATAGATTACCTATCGATACAAGTTCGAAACCAACTCAATAATATCGAATGCACTGCGCCGAGCATGCTGCTGCAATAGTTCCGCAAACTCGTGTAAATAAAATTTCGTTGTGTATTAAAAAAGGCGAAAAATAACTGGTAAGCGCATCTGAAGTGCAGCAAAAAATCAATAATAAGGGCATTTTCAGTGCATGTTGTGAGGAAAGGGTTGCGCGTTTAGGTTATGTGAGTGTGCCGCAGCAGACAAAGAGCAAAAGTACCCCCTACTCCATATGGAATAACAATTTCTACGTGGAGTTGAGTGAACTGCAGAATCAATTCAGCTGCCACAGGGCTTAATTGTGTTTCCAAGTGTGCAAATGCAGTGCACACTGCGTTAACATCTATTTATATATTTACTGTATGTATATGTATGTGTGTACGTGACGCAATAGTTGAGAGTGCCGGATGCGTGTGTTCCCCCTCTTTGCTCTTGCCTGTTGCTTATCAGAGCCCTTGTGGGTTATGGGGCTCTTTGTGGAGTAGAATAATAAAAACAAATTATGTTACAGCCGATTTAGTGCATTCCAATATGGTCGAGGAAAAGGAGAACGTAGCCAGTGCGAATGCCGCTTCTGGGCAGGAACCGGTCTCAAAGAAAGGCGCCAAGAAGCAAGCAAAAGCAGCGAAAGTAAGTAGACGTGGCTTTTTTTTGTCAGACGCAGCTCACGCTGTTTTCAAATGTTATCAGCACTATGGCTATTAATTTTGTCTTTATCTCTGCATACACAGAAAGCCGAGCAGAAAGCCGAGAATGCCGCTGCCATTGCTGCCGATGAGGCGGCCGGCGACAATGCAGCCGATCACGCTGCAGGTCGTTATGGTCTCTCCGAGATGATACAATCGAAAGATAAGCGCAGCGAACGCGAGTTTGTATTGGTGCCCGATCTGAGCCAGCATGTGGGCAAGGGGCTGGTATGGGTGCGTGGACGCGTCCACACTTCGCGTGCCAAGGGCAAACAGTGTTTCCTCATTCTGCGCCAGCAGAGCAGCTCCGTGCAGTGCATTCTGGCCGTAGGCGATATCATTTCTAAACAGATGGTGAAGTTTGCCGGCAAGTAAGTGCAACTGTCGTTTATGGCCAGTAAGTTGCGGAAATAATAAAGTTGTCGCTTTCAGCATACCCAAGGAGAGCATCATCGATATCCAAGCGAAACCCGTGTCGGTGGCCAACAAGATTGAGTCGTGCACAGAACAGCTGGTCGAACTGTGCGTTGAGCAAATCTTTGTCATCTCGCAGGCAAAGGCTCAGCTGCCACTGCAGATTGAGGATGCCTCGAGGCCAGAGAATCCTGATGACGCTGAGGGACTTAATATACGCGTCAACCAGGACACGAGGTTGGACAACCGCGTGCTCGACTTGAGAACTCCGGCAAATCAGGCCATCTTTCGCCTGGAGGCTGGCGTTTGCCGCTTGTTCCGCAATATTCTTACCGACCAGGGTTTCACCGAAATCCACACGCCCAAGATCATTTCCGCTGCTAGTGAAGGTGGTGCCAACGTCTTTACCGTCAGCTACTTCAAGGGTAGGTACCAGTACAGCACACTTGAGAGTTCAACTTGCATTAATCGAAAATGCTTCTTCAGATTCGGCCTATCTGGCGCAGTCGCCGCAGCTGTATAAGCAAATGGCCATCGCCGCTGACTTTGACAAGGTGTTCACAGTGGGCGCTGTGTTCCGTGCCGAGGATTCGAATACGCACCGGCACTTGACGGAGTTCGTCGGCCTCGACTTGGAGATGGCCTTCAAATACCATTATCATGAGGTGCTGCATACCATTGGCAACACGTTTACAGCTATCTTCAAGGGCCTGCGTGATAAGTACAGTCGCGAGATCGAGGCTGTTGGCCAACAGTACAAAGTGGATGCTTTTAAGTTCTTAGAGCCGCCACTAATACTGCAGTTCGCTGAGGGCGTGGCCATGCTGCGCGAGGCTGGTGTGGAAACCGGCGACGAGGAGGATCTGTCAACCCCGAACGAGAAATTGTTGGGCCGCTTGGTGAAAGCCAAGTATGACACTGACTTCTACATCCTCGATAAGTTCCCATTGGCGATACGTCCATTCTACACTATGCCTGATCCCAACAATCCCGTCTATTCCAACTCATACGATATGTTTATGCGTGGTGAAGAGATCCTGTCGGGCGCCCAGCGTATCCACGACCCCGAGTACTTAATGGAGCGTGCCAAGCACCATGGCATTGGTTAGTGTACTTTCCCATTTAGATTACAGACTTGGAGCTAATTGTATTTTCATTGATTCCTGCAGATACTTCGAAGATTGCCGCCTATATTGAATCCTTCCGTTACGGATGTCCACCACATGCTGGTGGCGGCATTGGCATGGAGCGTGTCGTCATGCTGTATCTTGGCTTAGACAATATTAGGAAGACTTCTATGTTCCCACGTGATCCGAAACGGTTAACGCCTTAAATGTGCCCGCTCAGCAACAGAAGAACGCTATTTAATTGAATTAAATTCGCAAACAAACAATTTTTATTTTATTGTTTCCTCTTAACTTTCCAAAATGTGACCCTATACCAACTCTCAAAATCTTTATTTTAGTAGATCCACCACTCCTTCTACTTCTTATTGGAACTCTTTCTTTAAGACTTACATACTGCAAAGTTGTTTAACAACGAGAAATGTGAAGACTGTTTAGAGTCAAATTGTTCAATACCGTATCAAATAAATCTTTGCACGTGTGTTTGGTAATCTCTGTGTGTCTATTTTTTGTCAGTCAATAATGAGGAATTGAATTAATATAGGTATAAAAACATATTAAGATATAATATCCTACGGGAAATGGGAGGACGTAATTTGAGGATGACAAAATTGCATGAGGATGTGCTGATCAATTACAATTAGTTGAAAATGGACATTATGTCAGGACTTGAAAATAGTTACCAAGACTTTCACAATTAATGATTTGACGAATATTGGTAAGAATTTGTTGTCTGACACAAACCTCGCTTAAAAGAGATAAACAAGATTTTTCCCCGTATATCTAATAATTAAGAATTAAAAATTTTAAATGGACATCAATTTATTTGCTTCCAATGTCGATCCAATCCTTTTTCTAACATAATGATGATGTTAATAGGTGGCTCGCTATAAAGATGTTTAAGTTTGACATCTGTTATTAGTCTGAACTCAATTATTTCTGAGTTGCCTAGGATATTGAGTATATTTCAAAAATGTTGTAATAAATGTGGAAAAATAAGAGTTTTGTGATCACATTTGCCAGTGGTTAAATTCTATAGCATTTACGAGAATACAGATTGGTAGAGTTAAAGTTAACAACTTAGAAATAGTAAGAGGAACATTTAATGTAAGCGAAAAATATAAGGAAATTCGCAAACAACATTAAATATTTTATTTATATAAATAAATTAATTAATACAAGCCATTTTACTTAAATAATTTTATGAGAAATGTGAATACGTCAAGCCTTATGATAAACTTTTTAAATGCTTAAATTTCACGATTGATCTTTTAACACTTGTGAGTGTACACATTGGTAGAGTAAAAGTTGACTACCACGAGATAAGAGATAAATTGAATACATAAAAAATATGTATTTAAGTATAAGGAAAATCGCAAACAATTCGACTATCAATTGATTTAATTAATTCGAGTCCTTTGGCTTCATCGCAATGTGTAATGTGTCAGCCACTGATTAAGAGTTCATTATTTAGTGTAATGCCGCATCCAGAGAAGCAGGGGCAGAAGATTCACTGGAAATCGTTGACATACTCGAGTACACGACGTTGCCGAATCGAACTTATCGCACAAGTGTCCGCTGGGCACACACCTTGTCAACAAAGAAAGCACAATAAATTTTATTCAGCCTCAATCAGATTATTATCAATGCGAGTTCGAGTGCGAGTTCGAGTACGAGTACGTTAACGTATACGTCACGTTGTGTCCAACTGGAACACTGTTGACACAGTTGGCAAATACTTTTCGGTCAAACAAAAGGACGAATGCGAATACGAATTCCATTCAATCTGTGTGCGTGTACGTGTTGCACAGCGTACTGTGCGTGGCTCCAGCTATGAGTATCGGAAAACGAACTTTAAAATCAGACAACAACAGCGACAAGCCGTAGAGAACAGGCCGGAACAGAACAGAAGGCCCAACTTAGCGAAGAACAGCATAGAACATAACAGACCAGAATTGAGGAAAAGAGAGGAGAACAGGGCAGGAGCAAATATTTTGTGCTGTGAGTCCGTCTACTTCAAGACACAATTGAGACGCACTCCATTTTATTTTCACACCGCGGCATCGTTAGTCCAGGCATCGCGCACGAACAATAACAACAGCAGTCGCAACAACAACCACTGCATATAAATGTGACACACACATACACACATTGACAAAGTGGGCGGCGCTGAGAGCCGACGCACAGCATACAGCTGTTGTCTCGTTCCATTCAACGCTCACATCGCACGCGTCGAGTGAGATGGCATGCGCACAAAATGCCATTTTGTTTGCGCTTCTGATGCGTCGCAGTTTCTGTTGCGACTGCATCAACGAGTAATCGCCAGCAGCAGGCAGCCAGTTTGTTTTCTCCCTTCCAATTGAGCGGCAGCGGCGGTTTCTCCGCATCGCCTTACGCTCGCGTATTCGTATTCGCCTTCTCAGTCCCAGTCGTCGAAGTCGTCGAAGTGAGCGATCGCAGCAAGTGCAGTTCATTTTCAGTGTATGCGTTGGCAATTAAAAGATAATCCGCCATCGGCATCGCTTTTGTCGCCGTCACCGTCACCGACGCCGTTGCCGTCGCTGTCGATGCACTTGCACCGTCGCTTTAAGCTTTAGTGATGCTGCATAGAAAACGTAAACTAATGTGAATGTGAATCGGTCGCCACACTTACAGTCACCGTCGCCGTCGCCGTCGCTGTCGTTGTAGTCGTAGTCGCATTCGACGCCGTCGTCGTCGTCGTTGTTGTCATCGCCGCCGCCTTCGCCGCGCTGCCAACTCACAAGAATTTATGGAATTTGGCATTTGTGGATTTAGCGAAAATATTTTCATTGAGTGCGCGAGCAAATGTTTTTGTGTACGCTTCGCTTTCGGATCTTGCTACGACACTGAGCTGTCCCCCCAAACCGTTCTCATTGCCCACCGCAGCAATAATAAAAAGCAGCGTTAAAATTTAAAAAATTCACGTGAAAATTCCGGCGCTTATAAATTTAATTACTATTTAAATTAACTGCAAGCAAAACGCAAATCGCGTGTCTTTACGACGGCATTAAACCGTCACTGTCACTTGAAATCCACCCACATGTGAATCAAATACGAAGCAAAGTGTTTTTCCTCTATACGCGAGTATACAATATAAGTAAATTAATAAATATCTGCTTATTGTTCAGTGCATAAATCAAAACAAATCAGCCTGGAGAAAACAATAAATTGCTATAATTGGATAATGAATTTAATGAACTCTAAATGGTAAGTACAAAAACGTCAACTACAAAAACACAGATAGTACTTTAAAAAACACAGATAGTACTTTAAAAAAATGCCTATTGTAGAAATATTAAATGGAAAAGATCTGTAGTGAAAATATCATTACAATTCTTAAGAAGAATATTTTGTCATGTGTCACTTGGAAATCAGTTCTCAATGTTTCTTAAATTTTTGCAAGAGGAACAATGCCTTCAAATACATGTAATATTTTAATTATAGAAAAGCTAAAGTTTTCCTCAAGCTGAAAAAAGTCTTCGCTGGTTTAAATGCAAATATAATTTAATTTTTTCTGTGAGTTATTTGCCCATTATTTCGATAATATAAACGTCATATTTCTATATTATTTAAATAATGAGGAAATAAAAATAACAAATAATATAGAAAGGTATTAGAGTTGGAGTTAGAGAAAGACAACTAAATAAATGAATTACATTTATGCGAAAAATTATTTTCTTTTAAATAGTGAGATTCGACAGATAGTTTTCGACGTTTAATTGCCGCCGGACTTTTCAAAAACTTTGAAAGTTTAATAAATGACTGGCAAATACTCACTTATCATTTAATCATTATAACTTAGATAGTATATGTTTAGTAATTTATTTAAAAAGCATATACTTTGTAATATAAATTTAATTATTTGTATGTGGATACACATATGATTGTAGAATATATGTTTGTGAAAAGTACTGATATCAATCAACATCAAACACGAGGGTAGAATTATAATATAAATTTTGGCTGAGGTGAAACTATTCTATTCAAAAGTTAATTAAAATGCATATTATTATATTGACTAGTTTATAGTCAGGTCTGAAGTAGTTTGCGCACAATTGCGATTAGTGATTACGGCGAGAAACTTTTATTTTGACACAAACAACAATTTTAATGCTTCTGATTGCCTTTTTTCTTCCTCCAGAGATTGCAATTTTTCAACGGAAGCCCAAGCAAGGGAGTGGCCACATAATGGATGCTAGGAAAACAGCAACAAAACAAGTACAGCAACAATAACAATAGCGACTACAAACGATAACAACAACGGCGTCTAACTGCAGTCAACAATGTGGAAATGATAATTGCAATTGCCTGCGCACAGAAGCAAAGTCAAGCAGAGCGGGCGAAGAAAGTCGAAGAGCAGCAAACAAAATAGCAAAGAAAAAAAAAGAGAAATACAGCAGAGGCAAGGAAAATACGTTGGCAGAAGTTTGTCGAGCAAACAAAGGAAAACGGGAGCCTAGCGAAACAAATTAAAAAGAAAAGCAAACAATAACACAACCTCAACTACAACTTCGACAAAAAAATAGAGTCGAAAAGTAATTAAAGCTCTTGATACAAACGCGATGGTGTTTTACAATATGTAAATATAATTAGCCGAGCGGAGTTTTCATTCCTGGAATTCGCCTTCGCCATTGCCAGGCGATCAGCAGCCGCTGCGGCAAATACAAAAAAGAAGAAGCAGAAAACAAACACTACAATAACAAAACGCAACACGCCAGCAGCGATTGCAGTTTGAGCCGGTTTTATAATTACTCCACGCCACTCCACTCACCTGCACCTCATCCCACCTCCACTACACTTGCGTGGCCCAGGCCCCGAGGCTGAGCCAGAGTCAGAGTCAGAGGCAGAGGCAGAGGCCTAGGTGGAGGCGCAGGCGCGGCCATTGCAACTGCAAGCGCTGCAACTGCGAGAGCAGCTGCGGCAGGCGGGCTGTAAACGATTCCAAAAGCAGTAGCAGCAACAGCAACAGCAACAACTACAACGACAACAAAAAGTTAACAGCCAACGGCAATTGGAATAGCAATCGGCTTGTGTGCCGCAGGCGCTGCAATTTCCATCAGCGATCATTGTGCAAAATTTTGTGGAAAAGCTGTCGAGAAAAACTGTGATTACTGTGCAAGTCTATACATATACATATACAACATACACATATATCTGTGTACATGAATACTTAGTTGGTGTTTGTGCAAGTGTGTGTGCGTGTTCGTGTGCTTCAATCGTCACAACGGGAATTGAGTGCGACTGCAACTGCAACTGCCACAGCAACTGCGACGATGGCAGTGTCCTGCCCCGAAGTTATGTACGGTGCCTATTATCCATATCTGTATGGGCGCGCAGGACCTAGTCGTTCATTTTATCAATATGAGAGGGTAAGATTTCATCTCTCTTCCGTTATCCCAGCAAAACACACTCAACTCAGTTAATGTCACTAGCACTAACATATAAGCTGTAATCCATAAACATATCGCCGTTCAATTTGTTAATTAGTCTCTTTTTTTAAGACGATCAGCTGCTAAAAGGATGTTTCCAAAAAGCCGCGTGAATTACCTCACTTATAATAATTGGAATAATTTTCAGTATCTTTAAAATTAGAAATACTTGAATATTTGAAATAGAAGTCGCAACGATTAAACCTTGTGCATGAAATTAAAGATATTCACGTGAAAATTCCTCAATATACACAAAAATAAAGTAAAATTTAAGTAAATTACAATTTGGAAATATTCCTTAAAGTCTTAAAAGCTTGAAGACTTTAAAGATTCATTCTAGTGGCTATTTGAAGTGAAAGTTTAGATTCATTTCTTTAACTCAGGAAGAGAGTTGCTACCCAACTTTAATCATTAGAAATCCAAAATTTGCATTGAAAAGGAATACAAAAGTACAGTGTGTATAAAAAAAAAGGAAATCAACAATATGTTATTACTCTTTTGGATTAGCTAGCCAAATATTTTACTTTCCGCCAGAGATTTTAGTTATTCATCTTCTTCACCTTGAGCCGAAATGCAAATAATGAAATTCTTGACATAATATTTAATTTATTCAGAAGTTGGTTGATAGATTTGAGATAGCAAAATGCGACTTTTAGTTAATTGTTGTTAATTATTTGCGCATACTAAAAATGCGTTTGTGCGAAACGAACACGCACAGTGGCCCGAAAGGTCGCAATGGGCAATTTGTTTACCTTCGAAATGGGGCACAATTAAATCAGAGTAACAAATCATAAGAATTCACGATAAAACGCAAATCGTTTTTTGCGAAGTTTCCAAGTTATTTGTGGCGAGCAAATGTCGCTTTGTTTGCCCTTTTTGCCAAACATTGATTTCGACGATTTCTGTGATTTTTTGTGACAAGTACAGAAAAGTTCTCACGATGCCAGCAGCGCTTCACAGTTGCCCAAAAGGTTTTGACTCTCTGTGTCTCTGTCTCTGGTCTGAGCCTCTGAATCCGGGCTCTGACTCGGGACAGCTACAGGAACAGGGCAGGGACTGCGACTGCGACTGCGACTGGGCTCTCTCTGTGTTCGCTTCGCTTGTGGTGCTTGTCGCTGTGGCACAAAGAAATTCTTATGTCGCAAGTTCCAATTATACAAGGCCGCGGCACCAAAGCGAAATTGGCCTTTTATGTAAGTAACCGATACGACACGATTCTGATTCTATGCTTTTGCATGACCATAAACAGGCCGAGATAAACTCGCGATCACCGTGCCACACTCCCCTTACTCTCTCTCTCTCTCTCTGCTGGTCTTGCGGCTTAGGGCTAGGGTTGCCTCGACCGGCCAATCGCAGATTGAGTCAGCAAGTAGTGACCGGTTTATTTTGCCAAGAAACTGCGACTGGGACTCAAGGCAACGCCGAGTTGCCGGTTGCCACACAGTTTTGTCGTCCCGTCGACACTTTGCTTCTTTTCCTTCGTTTTTTTTGTGAGGGCTCCGTCCTATTGCTGTTCCCTTTCACTTAATTTATTGTGTGTATCGCCATTAGTTCTTGCCCGCGCACATCAAAACGAAACAGTGCCATCAGATAACCCAACGTACGAAGAAGGCCCAAAAAAAAAAAACGCCTGAAACAGAGGGCACAGCGTTAGGAGTCGAAGATGTCGCAGGATCGTCTGCGCGGGTCAGGTGATTTATGCCGTGTGAGTTTCGAGCTGATCGTTCGGCATAATCGAAATATCGTTGCAGCTAATAGCAGCGACAACAACTGCAATCTGAACGCTGCAGATACTTTTGTATCTGCGCATTGTTTCGCACTTCGGCTACTGCACTTGGAGTCGACGATCGTGTCGCCCGATAAGTCCGACCACGCCAGCATATTGATTATGTGCTAAAGCCGATTGGCAGTCGCAGATGCAGATACGCACATTGGTGCAGCCAAAGAACTAAATGCTGGCTGGCTAGCTGCCGCACGCAATGAGTTGGCGTTTTCGCAGCGCTGTCTAATTGGGATTGTGGCGCACGGTCGCGGGAGCGAACAAATTAAGACTTTGTAAACAAGCCGCAGCCTTAAGTGAGTCAACAGAAAGCTGCTGGGGCGGGGGCGAGGGCGAGGGCGAGGGCTGTGTCTATGCGACACCCGCGTTGCGCCAGGCGTGGCATTGTTGTTGCACATAAATCATGCGCGCTGCCGCGTGCTGTCGATGCTCGCTGCACTCTTCAAATGGATCGTGCTGGTTAACCCATTATTAACCCCTGGCAGCCTCATAATTGGCGTGCGCCTCCCGACGAGCGGCGAGGGGTCGGGTTTAAAATTAGAAGTGTTTGTGCTCGCAAATGTGGCGCGACGACGGCGTCTTCGCCCTCGCAGCCGCCCTCGTCGGGTTATCGGCCACTTATAAAACGCTCACGCTAATGGGCTCATTAAAGACCAAGAGCAGCTCCTCCTCAAGGTGTCGCTGGGCGCTCGTAAATCGTAGCGAGCGCCGCATTATGCTTGACACGTCGCCAAGCCCGGGAGATTGCGGCGTGATTATCGCCCTGCGAGCGACTTGCGCTTATCGCCTCCGACTGTGACCTCTTCCCCAAATGAGTTACTGTCCCCACCTCGTCGCCCGTCGCATGGCCCATTTTCCGAGCAACTGCGTGACAATATGCGAACGCTCGTAAATTTAATGGCCTCTCTGCATTTGCCATCAACATAAATTCTCGTATTGTGTCATTTTCAATTTGCACCAACGCTTCCATAACTCATTTCTGGCTGCCCTCCCAGCACTCTCACTCTCACAGCAACTCGCAGCACTCGTTCGTGGTTGGCAGTCGCGGCTAATGGCTTCTTTTGTCTCTTGCAGTTCAACCAGGATCTGTACTCGTCCTCGGGCGTGCAGCTGGCCGCCTCGTCGAGCGCTTCCGGCAGCTCCCACTCGCCCTGCAGTCCCATCCTGCCGCCCTCGGTGAGCGCCAATGCTGCCGCCGCCGCCGTTGCCGCTGCCCACAATTCGGCAGCAGCTGCCGTTGCCGCGGTCGCGAATCAGGCCTCCACCTCGGGCCTGCAGCTGGGCGCAGTTGGTGGCGTCGGCGTCGGAGTCGGCGTGGGCGTTGGCGTTGGCAGTGGCCCGGGCAGCGGGCTGCTGGGCAGCAATGTGCCCGGGGGCAGCAGCGCGGCCAGCGGCGGTCTGGGCATGAGCCCGGTGTTGAGTGGCGCAGGCACTGGGACCGGACACGGCCTCCACAGTCGGACGCACCAAACCAAAGAAGAGGATCTCATCGTGCCGCGCAGCGAAGCTGAAGGTGAGTAGAGTTTCACTTGACTTCCCCCCAGGCATGTGCATAGAATAGAACATAAATCAGACGCTCTCACGACAGTAGGTTGAGCATTGAATGACAAAACGTGTTTGAAACGTGTTAGTTAGAGCAATACCAATCATTAAAGCACTACATTTACTATCTGAGCATTTCATAGTTATAATAATACAACTAAATGGTAATTGAATACTCATGGTTACCAGTCTAATTGTGTTGCAATTGTATAATAGCTCCCCTCATGGTAGGAGAATAATACAAAATTATATACAAATTATTCTGCTCATGAAACACCCCAAGATGACTGGTATTTCAGTCACCCAAAATGATGTGTCCGTCTGTCCGTTCGTATGAACACCTATATTTCAGAGTCGAAAAGATATTTTGCAGAAAAAGTTAGTGACAGTTATTGTGTTTGTTCCACGTCGGTTTGCTTTAGGTTTAGTGCAGAGCAAATAAAACACTTCTATCGTAGGGATAATGAGCGTAAATTTAATAATATAATTTTTATAGCCACAAGGACAATTAGAGCTAGCAGCACATTCTTCAGTCTCTTGCACAGGCCGTGTAAGGCATCATCTTCACTTTTTATACTTCGAGCGAAGTGATATATTATTAAAACACGTACTTGTCATATTTTTTGAATACTTTCGGAATATTAAAGCGTTTCACACTGTTAATCGCATACATAGGTGATTTGTTTTTATTCAAAACGCCAACCAGGTATTTAAAAGAGAGAAAGACACAAAAATAGGACTTTCATGAGTAAATTTCTTAAAATTAAAAAAACGAGAAAACCAACGTTTTCCAGCGTTGCAAATTTAGTTAGAGTGAATAGAACTTTCACTGAAGTAACATTTTCCTACGTCATTCACTGTAGCAAATGAAGAATTATAAATGTTTTATCAATTGCGTATTTCAAAATAATCGATCGAATTTGGTGCGAATGCAGGAACTGTCATTAAAGCTTTGAATTTAGCTGGCGTGAAAGAAGGGGGATTTTATGCAAAGCAGCTTGTAGTCGAGCTTCAACCTTGGCTGCATCGTCGCAAGTGAGTGTACTTGCATTGAAACATCGACATGCAGTGCAATCGATTGTCATTTGATTATTACCTAATTTGGCCGCTAGAGAACGCCAGATGCACACATACAGTTTATGCATTACATTCGCAAGCAAATACAACAAAATATATGCACATATTTATGTGTGTGTATGTTTGTGTGTGTGCGCACATTTCTGCTGTCAGCATTGAAGATCGATTGTTCGCCGTGGTTGGAATGTGCTGCCGTTTTGGCACTGCGAAGAACGGGATGGCGACAGCAACACAGCGTGGAGAGCGAGCCAAAGGCGGAGAGAGAACACGCAAGAGAGAGAAAGAGAGCGCGCACGAGAGAGGGCAGCCAGCAAGCTAATTAATTTGCACATTTTTGAGATTGCTCGACGGCATTCCAACGAGTTAACATTTAATAATTTATATCATATTTTATTGCGGAAATGCAAGCCAGAGCCAGAGTCAGAGCCAGAGCATGCATCAATGCGATGAACTTCGCACCTCTCCCACTTCTGCTGTCAATAATGAGATGCATTTCATTCACATTGTTTTTGCAGCGCGCCTGGTGGGCTCCCAGCAGCATCACCACAACGAATCATCCTGCTCCTCCGGCCCGGACTCACCCCGTCATCCGCACTCCCACCCGCACTCGCTACATGGCGCCGCCGGCGCGTCCTCGACGGGCGTCTCCGCGGCCACGGGCGCCATGTCCAAGGAGCTGCCTCTGGACACCAGCAGCAGCAGTGGTGGCGGCGGCGGCGTGGGCGCAGGTGGCGGCATCGGCGTCGTCGGCGCCAGCAGCCAAGGACACGCCCAGTATCTATCGGCCACCTGCGTTGTGTTCACCAACTACTCCGGCGACACGGCCAGCGTGGTCGACGAGCACTTCTCCCGGGCGCTGAACTACAGCAACAAGGACTCGAAAGGTAGGTGCACTTCCCTTCAGCAAGCGCCCCCTCAAGGCGGAGCGGCCCACACTCGCCATTTACATGCTGGATCAAAAGAGCCGCACACGTCATGTACTTGTCGCGGCTGTCAGTTTGCGTGTTGGCGTTAACAATTACGCAGAAGCGAGTGCACAGCATGGGGAGCATTTGCTCTCATAATTAGCCCGTGAATCAGAGCAGAATCATTGAAATGTCGCGCGCAATCTCTGGTTTCGTACCCAACGGCAGCTGGAAATGAAATTGGTCAGCATAGTCGCCGCTGTGTGGCGATAGGAACTACTCGAATGAACCTCGCATATTGCATTTGACGACAGACAGGCGGCTAAACTGAATCTGTATCTGAATCTGCGACGTTCGCTCGTATTCCTGCCCGATCTGTGCGCCCCTTGCAACTGCACGGTTTGCTGAATGCCGCTGCGTCGCGCAATAAACCAAATAAATCAAGTTGCCACTTGCCACTCGCTTGTTCTTTCGATTTCAAAATTAATTACCTCCTTTAATGAAGATAAACGTTTCGTTTGTTCATGCCTGTCGCTCTTCTTCGCTCTCCTCCTCCTCCTCCTCCTTTTCTGTCGCTCCCAACCCATTCTCTTTCTCTTTCTGCACTCATCTGTCTGTCTGCCGGCTGCGCATATGCAAACAGTGCTCTACCCACCTCCTCCCCCTCCGCTCCTGTTGTTGCTTAAGCTGTATCCCATTGTAGCTGTACATTGGATAATTTCGAGAGTGTTAGCAAGAGAGACTATTTTCGGCGCGTCTTTTAAGTGCTCGGGGTAAAACTAAATTATTGTTTAACCCGCTTTCAATGAGATAGAAGACAACTTTCTTTAATTTGACTGTAATTTTGCTAGTTGTTTCAAGTGTCAAATCTCTAACTTGCAGTAATAGTTCAAATATTATATTTGGCCCATTTTATTGTTCGCTCAGTAATTTACCAGTTTATAAAATTCAATTAGTGCATTGATTAACTCGATAATATTGTATACGCTCTTACTAAATACATGGTAATAATGCTAAAGAAACTAAACTTGCTTATAATAAAGTAGAGAAGTTTTGTAATATCTTCCAACAGTATTATGTTATTGTTAAATCAGTCAATTTGTACATTGTACAATGCGAGTCGTACATTCAAACTTTTAGAATTTCTTAGCCAGAAAGATTATATTCGAGACGTCTATTAGTATGGTAAAAAGGTCTTCCAATAGAATACAGAACTTTTTGTTACTCGACAGTCATTTTTCCACTTGCTTTAATTGCCAAATCACTAACTTGCAATTAATTGTTAACTTTGTAAACAAGAAAACTATTTTCGACGCGTCTACTAAATGTGATGGTCATAATGTTGAAGAAACTAAGTTGTTGTTAATCTTTTTGTATAAACTGCTCAGCTTTGAAATTTTTAAATCAATTAGTTGAATAGTACATTTGATAATTCGAATTTATTGGCAAGAAGGCGTGTCTAATAATGTCCATGTAATAATATTAATACGCGTAATTTTAAAGAAACTCAATGATTTTTTGCCCGTTACCCATGAGGCAGATAAATTTGGGGTAATTGTTTTGGTTGCCAAATCACCGACTTCCATTCTTACTTCGCATTTACTAAAACGAAGGACTATTTAAGAAGGAAACTTGGTACTCCTTATAATAATATTATTAGGCGTAAATTTAAAGAAACTCAATAGTTTTTAAGTTCGTTACCCAGGGGTGAGAAACTGTAATTTTTTTGAATTGCTACAATACAGACTTTAAACTTTGAGTTAAATGTTCCGTCTACCTTATTTTGTTGTTCAATCAGTCAATGCTCACATTCGAATAGTACTTTGAATAATTCGAATTTGCTAACAAGCAGGACCATTTTTTTGTGCGTCTGCTAAATTTCCGTGTAGTACTAAAATTAATAGGCGTACATTTTAAGGAACTTAATGGTTTTTAAGCCCATGACAGCGAGAATTTTGTGGTCGTTGTTTAAATTGACAATTCGCCAACTAGCAAACTTAGATCAAATTTCCTGTCTGCTACATTTCATATTCAATTACTCAATTGTTGCATACGAATCACGCGTTGAGTAATTCAAATTTGTTAACAAGGAGCACCTTTTAAACACTCTTGTTATAGACGTTCTTTTGAAGACACTAAATGGTTTGCCATTGCGCCGCCACTTGTTTTAATTGCCAATTCGACGACTTTCGACCTGAGGTCAAGTGTTGCGTTCGCCTTATTTTATTGTTCAATCGGTCAATTATCGCTTTTCTGCGGCGACGACGACACACATTTGCATGCTGAGCAGCTGCGGAGTTGAATGCTAATGCTGTGCAGCGAACGTGTCCTTGTTTGGGCTGTACCTGTGTATCGGCTGTATACTATAGTGTGTTGAGCATCGCAGCCACGCACAGCGCTTTGGCCAATCAGCGAGCAGTTGAACAATTTGCGGCGTATTCCTTTTTACCGCTAATCGCACTCGCAATCGTAATCGCAATCAGTGTTCCAGTCGCCTTTTATTGACTTTCTGTGGCTGCGAATACCAATGAGGGTGACGGAGGGTGTGGAGGTTGGGGAAGACGTACCTGGCTGGGGCTATTGCCAGTTTGATGGTGCAATTTTGGGTTAGTGAAATTGCATTCGACGCGCGATAATTGGAAATCTGCGTTCACGCGTTCCCAACAAATTGTTGCTAGCAGAACTCGAATTGGATTTCAAAACACCAACACAGCCCTTAAAGTTGGGGTAGTTTAATTATTTAGAATGCCTAAACTGTCTTTATATTGCTTTGGTGGTCTATGTCACGTTTTGTTCTAGCATTCTTCAAAGTGACTCACATTTAACACTCCGCCTATTAAGCGCATTTTTTATGATTCACAACGGAAACCAAATTCACATTCATTCAAATTGAGTAAGCTTTAAAGCCTGTAACTAGAATTCAAATTCAAGTTTAAGCTGACTTTGAGAACATTGAAAACTTAAGGAGGATTTTGGCAACTGTTTAGGTCGAATTTAGTGAATTTGTCTTATATTCATAATCGCATTAAATTAAGCAATTTGCTAAATGAAATCAAAAGTGCTGCGTTAATTTGTGTTCTTTAACATTATGCTGCTGTCTTTGTTGTGCTGCTGTTGCTGTTGTTGTTGCAGTAACCACAACAAAACCACACGCCCACTAAGCAAACTGTGAAACTTGCGCAATTCGAATAGCTAAAGGAAAAAACAGTAACAACAAAAACGACGGCATTGTTCGGCTTTTGTTGTTCTCGCTGTTGTTGCTGTTGTTGTGACGCTGCTTAATGGTATTTAAAGTTCATTTTGGCCATTTGTCTATTTGAGTGGTTTGCACACACACACACACACACACACACACAGCTACTCACACTCACACACAGTTGGCGGTACTTTAAAAACTATGCAGCATTTATATAGATTTTTCTCTTTATCTCAATGTGCAGTTCGCTGCTGCTGTAGTTGTTGTTGTTGTCGAGTGTAACACATACACACTGCGAGCTGAATATATATTCAAGTATATATGTACACGTTTATATATATCTAGTTGGAATGTGCTATAAAATGTCGCCGGAATGCGATGCGGTCGATGTTGTTGCTGCTCTTGTTGTTGTCGCCGCTGCCGCTGTTTTTGTTGTTGTGCGGTTCGTCTGGCGGTGCCAATGCCGAATGCCGCATAGATTCCTCATTACGGTTTTAAAATGCATTTCAATTAACTGCTCACTCGAGATACACTCCTCACACACACAGACACACACACACACGCAGTCATTCAGTCGACACTGGCTTGTATGTGGCACGCTTGCACTTTCGATGCTGTTGTGACTCTTAAAATATCGCCAGCAGCAGAGGAGGCAGCGTCAGCAGCAGAGTGCTCGCCTCTCTGCCCGGTCAGCTGCAGCCTTGCAGTTGTTGCCCATTTGGCTGCTGTTGTTGCTGGTTCATTTGGGTTTGCGTGGCACTTTCATATGATATTCGAATGCGACGAGTATTTAATTAGATGCTGCAAGAATTCGATTTAAAATTCCTTGGCACCCGCCGCTGTCGTTGTCGCTGCCGCTGTCGCAGTTGCAGATGCAAGGGCCACGACAATCACAAACGCTGAGAACCCTTAAGGGTTTGCTGGCCCCTCGCTTAGAAGACTCTGTTCTATGTGTGGTCGTCTGAGCTATCGCGCTTATCGAGCTATCGGACATCAGGTGCAGCAACTTCATTAGGCCGCTGCTCGATCGGGTGAAAGGTGAGCGCGCTGTGACGCGACACCAGGTAGCTGCGGCGCTCGCTTTGAAAGTGAAAGACGCAGACTGGTGACAGAGCGGCGGGGGAGGCGGGCGGACAGTGTCGCAGTGTCGCCGAAATCTTTGCTTTGCTTGCGGCTGCTTGTTTGCACATTAATGGGAATTCCTGGCCGTCAGTTGAGCGAGCGAGTGAATGACTACGCCGCTGAATATGGCGACGAGGATGACGACTTTTTGTCCGGCTCAACTGCCTGCCACTGAATGGGGCACGCGGCAAACGAGGCAAGCCAACATTCACCCAGCCAACGAGCCAGTCAGCCAGTCAGGCAGTCAGTCAGTGAGGCACATCATCAGCATGCAAGGCACACTCACAACGTGCCGTGGCAGTCGCGACTTGCAACTCGCGACGGCAAACGTATCCTCAAAGCTGCAGCTGCCACAGCGCTCTATTCCCTTTGCCACATGCTGCCGCTGCTGCTGCAGTTGTTGTATATTTTTCTCTCGAATTGAGTTTGGAATGTTGTCAACGCAAATGCGCCTATGTGGCAGTGCCCATGCCCCTGCCCCTGCCCCTGCCTCGGCCCCTGTCTCGGCCCCAGTTGCGCAGTCCTTGGCACATGTGCATGCCACAGACGCCAGGCAGGCAGCCAACCAAAAGCTGTTGCTATTTTCGGCAACAATTGCCAAGCAGCGGCAGCTCCATTACACTCCGTGCAGCAGTGCCGCAGTTGCTGCCACATAATGGAGATGTCTTCGTGTACGTCTCGGCGATTTCATAAGCGCGTAGATTTACAACCATTTAATACAAGTGATGATCCTGAACACGGCACCGACAACCAGCGACAACCAGCGACAACAAACATTCCGCTCAGTTATTTGCAACAAGCCGTGGCGCCGACGACAACGACAGCCGCGTACGTGCTGCGCCACAGCCACAGCCACAGCCAGAGGCCCCAGCAATCTGCGCGGTTAATCATGCTCCCCATTAGACTGCAGCTTGCTGTTGGGCAGCATTCAAATGCAGTGAGATTCAAGCTCAACGTGCCAACTGTTTCTTCTTGCGCCCTTGCAGATAGCAGCAGCCCGATGTCGAGTCGCAACTTCCCACCATCGTTCTGGAACAGCAATTACGTGCACCCCATACCCGCCCCCACACATCCACAGGTAAGCGAACGCGCCACCGATCAGCCGCCATACGTGCCGCAATTACGAGTGCGCATCTAAATGAGTTGTAGTCCCAAGTCCTCGCTAACCCAGCCTCCCACTCTCTCTCTATTTCTCTTTCGCTCTCTTTCGCTCGCCACATGCAGGTTAGCGACTTGTACGGCACCGCGACGGACACTGGCTACGCCGCAGATCCCTGGGTGCCGCACGCCGCCGCCGCCCACTATGGTTCCTACGCGCACGCGGCGCATGCGCACGCCGCCCACGCACACGCCTACCACCACAACATGGCCCAGTACGGCAGCCTGCTGCGTCTGCCGCAGCAGTACAGCCACGGATCCAGGTAAGAGTCTAGACTTATCTGTGACTTAAGCGATCACGCGAACGCTACAAGCTGATTGATCAATAATCGCGGAATTGCTCAGCTTGGGCATTTTAATGCGATCTTAGATGGTGGCCAAGGGAGTAAATTGACCAAGAAAGCTCTCTAAATAGAAGTACTTGATTCAATAAAAGTAAAGCCTACTTTAGGCTAAAGTAGTGAATAACTTAAATGAGTGCAAAAGTAATACATGGGGATAAATTGGGAAAAAAAATTAAAATGATATACGCGTCTATTAAATACTTAATTCAAAAAAGAATCATTTAATGAATAACTACAATTAGTATGAATGAAATCAATTGGGGTAAATACAACGGCATATATTAGATTGATACATCAAAGGACATCTCAAGCTCGCCTAAAATAATGCATGAAGTAATCAATAAATAAAATTAGTATGAAAGTAATGGATAGAGATGAATTGGGTATAATTGGGAATTTGATACTTGATTCATCAAAAAATATCTAAATTTATATTCTAATGTATGGAAGTAATCGATAGGATGGAGACAAGAAAACCGCTTAAATTGTAATACTTGATTCATTAAAGAATATTTAGAGTAAGCCTATTTGAGGCTAAAGTAGAGAATAAATAAAATTAATGCAAAAGTAATCGATAGGGATAAATTGGACCAGAAAAAGGATTAAAGTCAAATACAGTGAAATACTTGAACATTTAAAGTAAGCCCGAAGTAATCAATAACTTAAGTTAGTCTGAAAGTAGTCGATCGGGGTAAATTGGGAAAAGAAGCTGTTTAAATTGAAATATTAAATACTTGATCAAGTAAACAAAATTTAAAGCGCACCCAAGTTAATCAATACCTAATGTTATTGAGATAAAAGGAATGCCATCTATTAAGTACTTGGTCCATTAAAGAAAATTTGAAATATGCCTAAAGTTATCAATAACTATTAAAATGAAATTAAATACTTGATCAAAGAACATTTAAATTAAGCCTAAAGTAATGACTAAAGTAACCAATAACTAAATTTAATTTGCAAATAAATACTTGACTCATTCAAAGAACATTTCATGAACGCCAAAAGTAAAGTCTAAAATAATCAATAAATCAATAAAATTAGTTTAAAAGTTATCGATGGGGATGGCGTCTATTAACTACTTGTTCCGTCAATAAGCAATTAAAGTAAGTTTAAGGTGAAGCCCAAAGTAATCAATAACTAAAATACGACTGAAACTAATCGATGGGGATAAAGCGAGCAAAGAAGCTTTATAAAGTAATAAATAACTGAAATTAGTGCATAATTAATCGTTACGATAAATTGGACAAAGAATCTCTTTAAATTTAATTGAATTGACATTTATTTGAGAACATTTAAAGTAATTTCCACAAGTGGAATATATCCTTATTAAGGTAACCTTGAAGTATTCTTAACTGATCAGAATGTTTTTATGATTAGGGCTATATTAATTAACAGATAAATACTGAACAACATAGAACATTCAAAGTAAACACTGCCTCGTGAAAAAGAAAGTGAAATCCTTATTTTACTAAAATGAGTCGGAAAGTAGTCGATGGAGAATTGAAATACAATCGCGTCTAGTGAATGAAATTGAATGTATAATCAATCAAGGAACATTCAAAGTAACAGCCTAAAGTAACCAATAACTAAAATAATTATGATAGTAATGGGGAAAAAATGTGAATAATTTGGGCCAAGAAGCTTCTTGAATAAAATTGAAACGACAGCTTTTAGAGAATATTCAAAGTAATCACTGTAAGAGAAATGTATCCCTATTTACCCAAAATTAGTTTGAAAGTAAATTGTCGCTTGATTAACTAACAGATAAAGAGTGGACGAATGAATATTAATTGAGTGATCAAATGAATATTAGAGTTCCATCACTTGGCTTAATAGAAACTGTGATTGACCCATTGACTGCGTCACTGACTCTGTTTCTGTTCTCCCATTGTCGCATTGCAGACTCCACCATGACCAGCAGACGGCCCACGCCCTGGAGAGCGCGGCGGCTTACTCGAGCTACCCAACAATGGCAGGTGCGTAGAAGGATAGTGTAGGACATGCGCAGACATTCGTGCAGTTGTCCACTTGTGCCGGTGCCATTTGTGTGCCATTGCCATGGCAAAGCACGCTCGACCGCAAATTAAATTGTGCTCTGTTTTGCATTTTTCTATTTGAAGGTCTGGAAGCTCAAGTGCAGGAGTCGTCCAAGGATCTGTACTGGTTCTAGGAGCGCTCGGCCAGCAGCAGCTCCCTCGTGTTATCCCACAACGCCGGCTGGGCCCCCAGCTGGAGCGGGGGGAATTTTCGTTGATGTTGTACCATATGGAAGAAGCAAAGGCGACGCGGCAAGTAGATGCATAAATCACAGGCGAGCAACAGGAAGCAGCAGCAGCCCAACAATAAGCAGCCTAATATTAAGTAAAGTTTAAATCAATGTGCAAAAATAGCAAAAGCAACATGGGAAGGGGAAAGTAGGAGAAACGGAGGAGAAGAGCACACAGTTCGGAGAGTCGAGAGAAGTTTGTTTGTAATTAAAGTGAGTCTGTGAGGTTTAAATTTAAATTTAAATTTACATATACATACGATATATACTTTTACTCTTAACTATTGTAAACAATGCACGTATTAAAAACGATTATGTAATTTTTTGTATTGTAAACCCCATAAGTTTAGCATCCCATATCAGCAAGTTAAACACGCCTACATATAAATACTATATAATACATCAAAGCATACATATTACACACAAAAAAACAAAACATACAAAATACAAATGCAAATAAATTTAAATTTAAATCCATATATATATATATATATATACGTACATAAATATATTAAAAATATATATATATATGCATATATTCTTATGCATAGTCTGCGTTAGAGTTTTGGGGTAACGATTTACTAAAGCGATAATAAGTCTAATACTAAAGATAATAATCAAACATTTCTTGTATAGTTAACGACTTGGACGTGAGCATCATAATGTGTATTTGAAAGCTAGAATTTATTTTGTTTAAATATATCTTCAATTTTGAATTTGAATTTCAACAAATTAGGTTATACAAATTGAATGCGACAAAAAAAAGTAATAAAAACAAACAAAAATCAAAGAAAACTGAAAAAAAAGGATGAGTAAAATAAAAACAATTTGAATACAATCAAAAACGCCAAACGTTTCTTTATTCGTGGGGAGTAATGGTCTTATTGCAGCTTCGAAACAACCTGAAGATTGCTTAAAAGTTTTAAGTTAAAACATATACAACTTTGCATACCTGCTAAATTACAACTTTGTGTCATAAGTAAATTTTAGTGAAAGGAGCAAATCCGCATAAGCAAATAAGCTCAAAGCCGCTCATGTGGACAATGTGACCGTGTATTGTGTACTTCAAACTTTATGAGATGCTTGCAACGCAATGGATTATCAATATGCCAAATTAGCTAAATATACTTTTTGCAGTACATTGAATAGCTGATTTCGGACTGCTTCGTGTTAGAAGAATGTCTTGTCGTTGTCGCTTGTCTCTTGGGCACTCTCAAAATGACTCTACTGGAATATGAATTAAAAATGTATTTCAAATGAAGTTGAGTATCTTGCGAATACAATTCGAATTGACCTTTGTCATTTTAATAACTGAATTGACCCCCTAGAAGTTGGGTTTATCCTTTCTATCGATCGGATATGGCTACTCTGCTGCATGGCATACAACGTTTTGATAAGCATCGATACTGCGATGTTAAGTAACATAATCAAAGCGTTTCCCATAGGAATGTATTCTACTCGAGCTCCTCTTCAATCCCATTGCAAGCCGACAAATCGTGGCAATGGGGATCATAATTTATGCAAACGGGCAGTTAATGATGCCATTTGAATGGTGAGCTAACGTGAGAGCTTGCAAGTTAAAACGATGGAGCGGAGGATCGCAGATATGAATCAGGAAAACAAATTTAATAATCGTTAACTTCACATGTGCATGTTTTCCAGGCCATTTAGCCAGGCGCCTTATTAATCTCGGGCTATTTATCATCGGCGTCGGCGGCGGCGTCGGCGTCGGAGGAACGCCCGAAAGCGAAACGCAGGCAGAAGATGCATAATTAATGAAAAACAAATCTCAGATAGCGCGACTCATAAATAAGCACGCATTTCAGAGCGTGACTGTGACTGCAACTGCGACTGCTACTGCGGCTGTGACTGTGATCGTCTTGCAGATGCAGATACAACCACAAGCAGACAAAGATACAGATGCACACTTCCTGAATGAAGTTCGGCGACGATCTTATTGTTATTGCTGTTATACAATAACAGCGCAACGAGGCGCGTAACATATTATTGACTTTCAATGACTTATCGCACAGTTGGCCAACAGTTGGCGTTGGTACCCCGTCTTACCAGTTACCAGTTGCCAGTTGACAGTCGCCGGTCGTCAGCTAGTTAGCCACAGCCAGCCTGGCTGCCGTTCTCCAAGCTCGAGCCGCTGCCCTCAGCGCGGTCGCGGCTCATGAATTAAAGAAGCGGACAAACGCGCGACATGCTCCCGTGTGCGTATTTACATCAAAGTCTTTTTGCCACAGCAAACTGGCTCCCAGCTCTTAGGCCGGGGCCAAAGCAGTTGGCGTTGGCAGTGGAACAAATTTATTACTGATCGATCGACGATCGACGCTCGACGAACGGCTGCGGCTGCGACTGCGGTTGAGAGCAGTTGTGGCAGCCGTGGTCACATTATTTTAGCATAAGAATTCCATAACTCGGACGGGGGTCGGGGACCACGACCCAACGTCTCTCGCACTGTGAGACGCCCCTGTCGCCCAAGGTGTCCAGCAATTCGCCAATGCGCTTGCTTCGGGTTTATCGCTTTTTAATAACTCCCTAAATTCGCGTTGTCAGTTTTTCAGCTTTTCTTTTTGCGACTGCTCAACTTTGGCGAGCGACAGATGGTTCCTTTTTTCCAGCAGCACTTCCTTGTTCCGCTTGCTCTGCCGTGAGTTGGCGGCAATGGGTCAACATCACTGTTTATTGTCGCATTGTGTGCTAATAAGCTCGCTTTCCTCTCTACCTGCTACGAATCCTTAAGCAGGATAACTGTCAGGTTTTCTGATATATTAGTGGATAATATTCGATACTCTGTAATGCCGCACTTCAAACAAATATTCACATTTATAATGAATATATTTTCACAAATTTGTGTTTTTTCTTAAGCCTGCAATGTTAAGGTGCAATAAACTATTTAAATTCAGCTTTATTTTTCTATCCAACTAGTAGTCAAATTATAACTATATAGAATGCAAAATTTGAAATAAAAGCATATTGAATTCAATTTTCTTACTCAACTATCATCGTCAAATTATTACTTATCCAGAATTTTAAAATTTTAAATAATAGCATATTGAATGCAATTTGCATACTTCGAGCGTAGGTGTAAACTTGTACTCTTCTTGCTGAACATTACTCTTCTTTATCCCAACAATTCCATACCAATCATTTAGTCTAGAAAAGTCGACCTCTGAAATGTTCAATGAAATTTAACATAAGTAGTTTAATTTATATAATTATCTTGAAGTTAATGTCGGTGGAAATATCGAAATTAAAATAAGAAAACAAAAATAAATAAGAGTATGTATATAATTTTCCCCATTTTAGATCTTTTAAAATCTTTAAGACAACGCGAATTATATCGGCGTTAGTGAACTCCATCTGCACACTTCTATAACTTTTGAACGCATTATCCAAACTAATCATGCTTAGCGTCGATTAGTGGGTTATTTCAAAGTATAGCCCGATACGAGATCCATAACGCTTTATACATAGCCGTGAAAGTGAGATTTTGGACAACTTTATATTTTTAGATGATATGAATGACTTTCATTTGAGTAAATTATTAAGCTTTTCGGTTTATTTAAGGCAAAAGTGCTTAACAAGTATAAAAGCAATTCAGAAGTGATGTTTCATATATTTAGTTGTTATACCATGTACCTATAGGTACAAAGGTATATTAAGTTCGTTCGAATGTATGTAACAGGGTGAAGGAGACGTCGCAGACCACATGTTGTTACAACCAAAATGATCAGAATCGAAAATAAAATCGATTTAGCCATGTCCGTCTGTCTGTCTGTCCGTCCGTCCGTCTGTCCGTATGAACACCTAGATCTCAGAGATGGTAAGAGCTAGAGTAACCAAACTTTGGATTTAGGTGTAATATGCAACTACGCAGATGAAGTTTATGTTTTTTCCTCCCCCGCCCTTCCCCTTGCCCGCAAACCGCAAGCTACTCTGGAATCCTTTGAGCTAGAAAATTAATTTAAAGTGCAGTATGTAAATATTCATGATATTCACCGAAATCCAAAATATGGTTCAAATAAAATGGTTAGGATAAAATCTAGCTTTGGTATAAGCGAAAGAAGTTTGACATACGCAAAGCAAGCGCAAGAGGCGGGCGCAACAACAACAACAACAACAAGAACAAGCATTAGTCTTCTAGCGTATTCGTGCGCATGCATGCACACACACAGGTTTGCTTGTATGTATGTGTATGCATGCGTATTTCAACGAAAGAGCTGGACTGCTGCTTTTCCAATGAAATAATATGAATGTCATTTGATGTGATCTCTTTTGCATTGGCTGAATTTTAGTATTCGCTGGGTTTCATGTATTATTATTTGAAGTATAAGTAAATTTAGGCGATTACAATTTTACATATGTTTGTTTTAAATTTTATTTTGTCAAATGGTACATGGTATACTACAGTCGGGTTAGGTCGACTGTAGATGTTCTCACTTGTTAAAATATTAATATAGTTTTAAGCAGACAAAAGATACAAAAAGAAAATACATATGCATATTATATATTTGAGCAGCATCAACAATTGAGTTGATTGAGACATTCTCATTTGTCCGGCTGAGAATGTGTATATCAAAGACTATACCACTTAGAAACAACAAATTAGATATATTAGATCCAGCATTAAATACACACAGATCCATTTTCATTTACATCATGAAATTTGTTGTATGCACACATTGATTGTGGGTAATTTGAGAAAATCTTGAGGTATGTTTTTTGTTTATTTTCATAACTAATATGTACTGTAAGTATAAATGTGGAATAGTGTTGTAACCGCAATCTACTTGACACAGGGTATCTTGAAGTCGAGTACTCACGACTAGAGTGCTTTTACTAGTGTTTTCTTTGGAAGATCTCAATGCATTTGCGTTAGCAAATCATCGAATTAGGCAATTGGAAATGAATTCGTCTCGAAATAAATGGAAATTAATTCTGATGCAGATAAACAAGAAGTTGTTGGAGGTCGAGAAGTCGAGAAGTCGAGAAGTCGGGGAATGTCAAATGGGAACGCGAACAAATCGTGCGACGTGTTAAATTATGCCAACCAAAAGGGAGCTAAGCAAAAGTTGATAATAAATAAGATGGGAAAACAATAATAAAACTCGAGCCAGCAACAACAACATTGGATATTTTTGGGCACGCTCGTGAGCCGAGTGCCGAGTGTCGAGCGTCGAGTGCCGAGAGCCCAGAGTGTGAACTATTGATACTTTGACATCGAAACTGACGCACTTTATGGGCACCGCCTGCTGCTCTCCTACTCCACCTCCACTTGCACTTCCATTCCCAGCCGCATCCCCCAATTGTATTACCTTTTCCTGGCCACACATAAATAAACAGCGAGGCGAGTGTTGTCTTTGGGGCATTTGTCGAGTGTTGCGGGCAACGCTTGATGCTGCTCCACGTCACGTAGCGGAATCACCGTGTCCGGGTCCGGGTCCGTATCCGTGTTCGCGTCCATGTCCGTGCGGCTCTTAAATGCTTAATGGCCAATCGTAAATTCGATCAGACTGAATTGGCTGCTAATTGAGGCAACGCCAGCGGGGGCGCCGGGGAAGACGGACGTCTGAGTTATGGCAGCGGTGCCGAGACGAAATCAGACGAGTGTCCTTCTTGGCTGGGTTCGGGAAAACAGAAATCAATTTATAATTAACGTAGAATTAACATATTTCGACCACATGTTTGCTCATGCTTCGCGCCACGCTCGTCCATTGATCCCACATGCAGCGCTGATTACGGCCACTCATCCATCCGGCAGCAGAAGCTGCCTCTGTGGTGCGCTTGCCACAGCCGCAGTCGCAGCCGCATCCATGTGGCGTTTGGCGACTGCGATGGCTCCTGCGATTGCGATTGCGCAGACTATCAGCAGCGTTAAAAAAGCAATACATCATTTTCCTGGCTCACTCACTCGCTCCGTCCGTCCGCTCATTTCGGGTTCATTTGTGCGCCGGCCTGCGGTTGCACTCGATATGCATGTGTGTCTGCCACATGTGTGTGCGTGTATGTCTGTATGTGTGTGTGTGTGTGCGGTTTTTGTAGGTTGGCCGGTCACGTCAGTAGCTGGCGTTATTGTGATTTATTTGTCTGATCTCCGAGCGGGCGACTCCCAGCTTCGGTTTCTTGCCATGTTGCTGCTTCAATTTGAGCTCTGGCTGCAAGGTGGCACAGTTGACATTTCCTGTGCGCCGCTCTTGTATCGGGAAAGTCGTATGCTCCATTGATATTCTAATTAATGTATCCGCAAGAAGAAAAACACACACAATAACTCGTATGTCAGCTATGCCGTAATTTACACGTTACACAAATGCGGCAAAATTATGGAAAATTCGCATAAAAACAAACACTTCAAAGCGGGAATTTCAAGTGTCTTCCTCTCGTCTCCCGCTCGCAGTGCCACATTGTGAGCACCTTGGCAAACTTTTGAAATTCAGACCGCGTTAAAATACTTGGCCCCTTTGTTCTTTCCAATTTGCCTAACAAAAGCGGCAAACGCACAGAACTTTCTGCTGCCTCCAACATGACAAGAGACAAAACCGATGGCAAAGACAGGCGGACAGGCGGATAGACGGAAGGACAGACTTAGAGACAGAGCACGAAAGGCCTTTTCCTTTGGTTCACCTTCCAGCAGCGTTCGTCTGCATTGTGGGGAGTCCTGGCTGCGCTGCCGAAACCCCAAAGGCGTCCCCTCCTCCCAAAGTCGCAAAGTCGGGTTGATTTTCCTTGTCTGCCTTCCTTTTTCCCGTTGCCAAGACGCTTCACAATAAACCTAATCTGCTCATAATGGGAAAATAATTCACAAAAATGCTCCACTTCGAGGCGAGGCGAGTCGGCCGAGTCGGGTTGTAGCTGCATTTGCACTTGGCCAGCGCCGCTCGGTGAATTTGTGGAGTCTGCTCAATCCCCTATTTGCCTTAAACAGCAATTAGAGGCGCGCGGTTCAAACGGAAAGACAAAGGAGTCGCTGGCCGCACTTGATTCCGGATGTCGGCGAATCTAACCGAGGAAAAAAGTGAGTTTATTAGTTTTGCCTGGTCTGGCTTAGCCCGGCCAGGAGCACTCGCAGTGCGCCAACTGCGCTCAGTCCTGCCGCACTAAGGATAAAGCTAAGCAGTTATTTTTGATTATAAACTCAATGGGATAATATTGCGGCGCGTTTTCTTAATAAAAGCTTCGTGGGCCTTCATTTCCCACAGCGCCTTGTAACCATGTTCTAGAAACTTACTTATTTAATCGCAGAGTGTGAGTTTTAGAGATATTAAACTAAGTTCTTAGCTTTGTGATTACAAAATTCCTATTAATTGTGACGGTTTGAATTACTATGAATATGAATAAATAAAACTAATCCTACATTCTTTATTCACTTTCCCCTTTAGTACTTTGTTAAAGATTTAAAATACTATTTAGGTACCAAAATATAGAATACGATTCAATGTGTACTCACAATTTCTTTAATGAAACGTTATTTATCTCTTAAAGATTCACATCTATTTGCTAAAAATATGAAAACTATTTCAATTAAACTACTAAACTAAAAGTATTCATTATTTAAAAGAGCAAAACTACTAAATTGATGTCATCAAAGAGCAATTTATGATGAAAAGTTTTGCATGTAAAAAAGTTCATACGAACGAGTAAGACACTTTTCAATCGTTGTATTCTTAATTTGAATGAGTTCTGACACATTTAAAAAATTAGCATTACCCTCTTAACTTTTACATTATTAAATATTTTAAAACAAATTGAAATGCAAAATATTTCTCCTTTAATTCATTAGTAGAATAAACAGTTTTTTTATTTTTTTTTTAAATGCATGTGGTTTGTAGAAAGCCATAACAATTCCCAATATTCGACGCTAGTTAAAGTCGTACAGGAAACACAAAAATAAAAAAGTGAAAAAAAGAAATAACTTTCAGTTGTTTAACCACAAAACCAATTATTGTTGATATTTTTTAAACTAGCTAACATGGTACTTTTGAGTGGGGAGTGCAGGGTACAACGTAGATGAGCAAACTTAAAGAGAAAAACAACCTTTTCCACATTCACATTTCAATTACTTTATGCAATCATACAAAATGAAAGCGCAAAAGCTGTAACTGATTACCGCAACAAAGTGAGAGGGAATCAGAAGCGAAGAGGTAGAGAGGATAAAAAATATATGAAATATGTTCAGATCGGGAGAAAAAAACGTGGTAAACGGCATAAAATTGAGTTAATTAAAAGGGAATCCGATGCGCCGCCCACGGCCCACACGAATGCGACGAAATGCAACCTGCAAAAAAACAAAAGAGGCGCAAAAAACAAAAGAGTGAGACAGAGACAGAGATGAATATAAAATATTTGGTTAATAATGCACACGTATGGCAGCCTACACAAACACACACACACACACACATATGTACATACATGTACACGCACACACACTCGCGCAATACATGTGCACTTCATAACGCCAAATGCCGCGTGGATGCGAACAGAAATTGTTGAAATTTCTGAAATTCGGCAGAATAAAACGAAAAACAAAGAGCCACAACAACAATAACAATACGCAAGCAACGAAGAAAATGAGGAAAACTAAAGAAAAAATATGCGGCGAAGCTGCTTTAAAGTGCATTGAAGTGCAAGTGCCGCAAATGCAGTTCACTTCGTTGGATCGATTTTAATATTGAAACAAACAGGCGGAAAAGAAAAAGCAACAACAACAAGCACACCTCACAGCAGCAGCAGCAGTAGCAACAGCAGTTGCAACATTTGCCAAAAAGTTTAGCCAAGGCAGCACACAGTTTTGGGGAATGGCTCCAGTTCCAGCTCCAGCTCCAGTTCCACGCCACCACGCAGCCGAAGAGGGCGCGCTAAGCGTGCGTGTGAGCGGGACAACCATAGTGTGCGTGCTAGCAAACAGTAGTAGCAGCAGCTGGCGTGATGTATTCGCATGGCAAGCAAACAATTCATTTCGTGCAACATATCAGCAACAACAAGACCGAAGGGGAGCGGCAGGCGGCAGGCGGCAGCTTCGGGTTTCGGCTTATTGCCATCAGATAAGAGCAAGTAAAAAGGCAACAACAACACAGAGCAAACAGCAAAGAGCAGCGCAGCAAAAGTCTCCGCCCCATGCGAAGTGTACACAGTGTGAACCCCTTGCCTGAGTGTGAGTGTGAGTGTGCAAACCAGTTTGCTGTCATTGACAGTCTGTGTGCTTGTGTGTGCGCGTGCTTCTGTGTGTGTGTGTGCACAGCAAGCAGACATCTTTGCCAAGGGTTGGACTTGGCCAGCAGCAACAACAATTATAACTGAACCGAAGGGGGATTATACGAGCAGACACTCATACAGCGGCGTGCACACACAATAATGGCGAAAGGACACCGACGCCGACACGGACACGGACACAGACACAGGCACAGGGACACTCGCGTATTTTGATAAACTCCATGGAGCACACCACTGGGCGAGTGGACTCGCTCGGTGCTGACCTTATGCGCAAATTGGCCCATTGCACAGCCTGCTGTAATGGCGGCTACGCATGCAAAGCCCAGGGCCTGCGCCAGGCTGCGGCTCACGCGGCGTATGAGCAACGCAGCTAATTGCCACACACACACACACTCACGCACATGCACACAGAGAGAGAGTAAATACTTTGTTAACTATTCGATGCTGTCATAATTCTTCCGAAGCACACCCCCTAAAAATAGTATATGAAATATGCGCAGTGTTATTGCTAATACGCATTCCAGCTGCAGTTTAGCCGAGCAGCGACCGCCCAGCAGTAGACGGAGCTGAAGCTGGCAACAGAAGCTGTAGCGGCTGCTCCCTCGCTGCGGAATGCCACTGTCGTTGCCGGCATGTCAAAGTGAATAACTCAATAGCCATATCGGGTGTCCACCTGTCTGTCTCTCTTTCTCTTTCTCGCTCTCGCTCTCGCTCTAGCTCGCGCTCTAGCTCTCTCTCTCTCTCTCGCTCTCGCAGCAGCAGGAAGACGGACGCGCTGCAATTCCGCGTAAATCCGCCAAGCCGAGTTGGCAGTTTCGAGTTGCCAGTTGCACTGTTGCACTGTGGCAAAGCTGAAGCTGAAGTTGGCACACAAGTCAACATGATTTTGTTGAAGTTTTGTTGTCGTTGCTGCGCAAACACACAAATGGCCGTTAAAATTCTTGGGCCCGATATGGAAATGATAATTTCGCACATTGAGCTGCAATTTACACTTCTGCGGAATAAAAGTAGCGAGCGCAAAGAGTCGCGAAAGCAAAGACAATTTGCCATTTTGGTGCATGTCTAATGCCCAACCCGTTTTGGCAGCAACCGCAACCGCAACTGCAAATGCAACTGCAACTGCAACTGCCACTGCCACTTGAAAACCAGCTCCACTCGCAGCTGTATGCATTGCGTCCAAATCCCACCCAGCCGGCCGAGCAATGCGATGCGACGATCCGCGGAATGTCGCGGACACGCGCTAGGCATAATCTCCAATTAGCGGAGTGCCCCCGCCAACCCGTCAGCCAGCCAACAAGCAAATATGCAAAATATGAATGGGACAGTCAAAAGGGCACAAGCTGCATGAATTGAAGCTGCCCCTGAAGAGGAAAGGCAGAGCGATCGATGGCCACATGAGTAATGCCCATTTCGCATGCAGGCACTCGAAAAACGCATTTAAAATAACTTGGCCAAGACAACAAGAAGCGGAGGCCGCTTCCCTTGTGCAGGTCAGTAGCAATTAAGATAAGTCGCTTACAAGTGTGCTCGATAATGTCCTGTCAATGTGTCGTCGATAGCTGCAACGCCGCGCCCGGTGGCCAGCTAAATCAGCATCCCAAATGCGCCTGGGAAACGGGCACAGAACGCAGAGAGACTGAGAACGTGAACGGACTTCTGGACTTCTGCGGTAGCCGTGTCCGAATGCCGCTGATAAGGCGAACGACAACGGACACGTCTAAGTGACCGCAGCGACGTCGGCGACGGAAATGTCCCGAGCCCGCAACGTTTGCATAATGCATTCACAATTTGACAGCGTTGCGTATCAGCTTCTGCTCTTGCTGCTGCTGCTGCTGCTGCTGCTGCTGTGGCTGCCACATTCAACGGCGTTCTAATGCCGCCAAGCTAGCCTTTCATTTATTCCGCCAGCTCCCATTTCCATTCCTGCGTCGCACTATTAATTAGAATGTATGCGAGTCGGCTTTTGGCATTTCGGAGTTAACGGCACGCGACATTTTAACATAAATATGTATGCTCTCTCGCCTTCTGCGGCTGCCCTTGTGCCCCTCTTCTGCCACTGCGGCTCGAAGTCGGACTTGGAATTGGGCGCGCGTTCCCTCAAGCATTTCGTGGCATTCCATAAATATTACTGCTCAAATATTTGAAACTTGATTTGCATTTTTAAGGCATCATCAACGACGCAGCGCTGTCGACACTCGCTGGGTTTATGCGAGAAGTAGTTTTATTCGTAGTAGTCGTTGTGTTTGTTATTCACTACTCATTCACCGCATTCGCAGGCGTCGCAGCAGCAGCTGTTAACATTTTTCTTAAAATAAATTAATGACATCAGCGAGTCCTTGACACACTCAGCTAATGACAGCTTCAACAATGAGATCAACGTCACCTTTCACATGGCCTCTTCAACTCACCTAGTAAATTTCACTCCACAGAGCTCGAATCGCAGCTTTGCCCGCATTGCATTTAGAGCAAAAAGTTGTAATTTTTATGGGGCTGACCACGCTCCTGCAAATTGAAATCTAAAATATAAAGACAATATAATTGCTTCCTGAAAGTTGCATAAGTTGACTTCATGATGCTATTGTGATTCTAGCATATGGAATTTTCCAGGGACTGTAATAAAAGTCATATATTTAAATAAGTCGTTGTCCAAAAATTCATTGAAAAGAGCAGCTAAATGCAAACTAAAATAATGAAATACAAATATTTGAAAATTAATTTATTTTTGTAATTATAATAATTAGGGCCGTTGAAATGTTCAATATATATATACGAAATAAAAAATAAACTATTTACTAATTTTATAAGCAAAGAATAGACTCCCTAGTTGGAATATTGAATTTTATTTTAAAATAACCAATTTGTTGAATATTTAAATATTTAAATTTTTGTGTTTTCCAAATATAGGTAGCGAATACAGTCTGCAGATATATTATTTTTTTCTTCGTAGTGCTCAAATTGAATCATGTTTGTTGTTTCTCTTCAATTAGTTTTACTTAATGCCCAATATAATTGGAAAAAGCGAATACGCAACAAGTTTTTGATTTTTCAAATTCGTTTTCTCACTTATTGAAATGTATGGCAATCATCTACTACTATTATTAACACTTTGTTTTTGCTATTCACAGTGAGGAATTATTTGAAAACCGAAAAACAAAAAGTGTAATTACATTTTTGTTTTTCATCAACCGATAGGTTACGATTTTGATACTCAATTTAAATGAATTTTTTCGACAGACATTTATTTAATTTCCACCAGTTTATCGCAAAAATAACCAATTTTGTGTGGCGTGGGAAAAGTTGTGGGAAACAAAAGGCAAAAAAAGAAACTGGCTAATATTCAACAGACGAGTAATTGGGCACAATTCCCTTTTGTCTACTCGAAGTAAAACAAAATTTCCGTTTAATTAACAGAGTTGTCTTTAAATGTTGTTTTATTTTCAAATACACAATAATAAATTCAAAACAATAGAGAAAAATATAGAGAGTATAAATCAAATACATAACAGAGAAATTTCCTTAATAAACATCTCTTTTAACACTTTCCATAACAGTGAACAATTTCGCCAGCTTTGGCAAACAAATACTTTTAAGATAAAAATATTAATATTACACTATCTTTTGGAGATAGTAAAACTTAATTAAAATTTCTAAATTGAAACAAATGAAACCATGTAAAGATCAAGAACAAATCTAAGTACACATTTTACCAAACTTTGCCCTTGACAGGATAAAAGAAAGACCTGCAATCAGAAGTCATTCAAGAGAGTATTCACTCTAGATAGGTATTAATTTCGTTTATTAAAACCATATGC
This sequence comes from Drosophila rubida, assembly GCA_035046165.1. NCBI lineage: Eukaryota > Metazoa > Arthropoda > Insecta > Diptera > Drosophilidae > Drosophila > Drosophila rubida. The sequence goes on from JAWNOF010000022.1 coordinate 12,683,123, forward strand.
TTTATCAAAAGTATTATTCTATACACTCCTCTGAAAATAAAGCGAGCGCATTGAGGAAGATCTGCATTGAATAAGATTTGAAATTAAATAGCATTTAATATTTTTTAATAATAATTTTGTAATAATAAGAAAATACACCCCCAAATAAGGGTTAGACTGTGAAGCAGACTAAAAAAAAAAACAAAGTTTTTATTGGAAATTGAGCGAGGAAGCGTGGGGAGTTTAGTGCAGCGCCTGTTATTGTTCCCACACGACCTTCGGCAGCTCGGCTTGTGAGCAACAATGTTAGTTAATATGTGCGTTGTTGATTAAATCTTTGCCGCACCATTTAATCCCGCTTGTGCCAGGGCGCAAGGCCGCATAGCGCAGAGTGTGTACGGGTGAAGAGGTCCTTCGGCTGCCTCGGTGAACTTTCAATGGCACACAAATTAAATAAAAATCGTTCGGATGTGGGACGCGATTTGATGAACTGCCAGCGAGCGACGAGACGCAACGCAACGCGACGCGACGCGACGCGACGTCGCATTGCCATGGAAGCGGGCGCAATTTTTTGGGCTCATTACCCGCTGGGATGCCGCGTGCGCATGCAGCCATCCTTCCAGCCAGCCAGGCAGCCTGCCGAATCTTCAGGCGCGTTATGAATAGAGATGGAGAACCAAGAAGCAATCAGCCAACCAACGAAGCGCCGAATCAACGAAGCAAGCCAGCGACGAGGCAGCCAAGCAGACTCTGTAGATGACGACGACAAATTGGCGTAATGAAAATGTTTTCGAGATATTTACTTTGAGGTAATCGCGAATGACTTGGCCAAACGCGAGCAGTGTGAGTGCTGTTGTGTGGGTGTGGCAAGCGCATGGTGTGCGCTGAGAAGTATGCTACGAGCGCGCCAGTTGCAGTGTGTTTCCCGACGTTGACGCCAAGATCAGCACAACCGCCCACACTCCACTCCCCTCTCACTGCTCGCTGCTCGTCGCGCCATTCTATCGCAATGCGAAATGTTTCAATATGTTTTTATGTTTTGCAAACAGCATGTTGAATGCTTCCAAATCGCTGATAAACGCTGCTCAAAATAAAGCAACAAAGCTGCAAATGGCCGCATCGCAGCAACAGCAGCAGCAGCAGCCTCGCATGCCCCCAGCTGTGGCAGCTCAGAGAGGGACAGAGAGATTGGGAGAGAGAGAGAACGAGAGGAGCAACAGCAGCAGCGGGCAGACTCCGACACAACACAACACAATACAAAGCGACAGACAAACCCACGAACGACGACGAATTTCGGTGTCTTTGAACAGCGCCTCGTCCATGGAGTCATGGGAACCAACTTTTCACATTCCGCGCGTGCTTCTGTTTTGCAGTCTTCGCTTTGACTTGATATTCTCTGCGTTTTTATTTTTTTTTCTCTTTTTGCGCGCGCTGCCATCCATGCCGTCGCGCTGCCCGCGCTACCGGGCAGAGAGAGCGAGAGTCCGCTCTGGGCCCATTGGCTGGCTGAAGCACAACCATTTGTTCTCGCCGGCAATGCCAAAGGCAAGCGACAAGAGGCGAACACAGGCTGCAGCCGCTGACGCTGACGCTGCCGCTGAGATGCGATGGGCAATCGCAACAGGACGAAATTCTAAGCGCAGTTTTCGATATCGAACACGATCGCTTTTGTGCTCATCAGCCTCTCCCTCGCCCTGTCGCTCTCTCGGTCGTTCGCTTTGCTCGCTCGCTGATAAGGCATGCACTTGCAATACCTGGAAATGAACCGGATAATCAAATTGTTGCTTTTCTAGTTTTCCCAATTGGTCGTCGTCGACGTCGTCGTCGTCGTCGCAGCAGCAATCGCAAATTTCTTATCTGCGTCGGCAAATGGGCAAACAAACTAAGACAGAGACAGCGACAACAACAGAGACAGCCACCGATGGCGATGCCGAAGCTCGTCATTGCATTAAGTCGCTCCATCGTCGCTGCTCCTCATCTGCGTCTCGGCCATCGGGCCGCTTCGTTTCTGCTCTGTTCGGCTCGGCTCCGTTCGGATCGCCCAAAGATGATGAAGTCCGCGTAAGCACCAAAACAGCAGCAGCGGCTCAACTGCAAAATGCTTTCAAGTTGTTTTTGCGTATTTTATTTTTGCTCGCTCTCAGCAAACGTTGCGTTTGTGGCTCGACTCGAATGCAGTTGTTGGCATAAGAGGCCCCCTCGCCTCTTCTCCACGCTGCTGCCAGCACAGGCGGATCGTAGAAGCAGCCAAGCGAACGAGTAGCAACCAAATTTGTTTCAAGACGACGGCAACTACAGAAAACAACAAACAAACACACACAAACACACACACAGACACAGACTACAGCTGCCACTCTTTAGCACACACACAAATGACGCACTATCCCAATTCCGAGCTTGAGAAACTTTTTAGTCATAGCCAACTTGTAGTTATAGTTGTTGTTGTTGCTGTTCCCATCGCTGCAGTTGAACTGGCACTGTGGCAGGGACTCTGCCGCGCTCGCATGCCTCCCGTGTACGCGCGAGCATGCAACAGAATCGGCTCCGTCTTGTTGTTGTTGTTGCTGGTGCTGTTCTTCTCGAGCCCTGCCTCGCCGACTTGCAACAATTGACGTTTGAGACGCGTTGTCGATGACGACGACTGCGATGACCGTGTGACAGGGGCAACTGAAACTAGAGGCCCCACAGTTCAATGGTTCTCGTGGGCGCGTCGTGGAGTGAAAGTTGAAAGCGTTTGAGTGCTCCATAAAACATAATCAATTTGTCAACAGCTAAACGCACTCCTGAATTCCAACTCAAGCCTCTCATATCTGCGCTTTGAGTGTCTTTCGTAAGCTTTGCTTAACTAATTAATGGCTAATCCAAACTTCAAAATTCACTTTATATAATTGGCCACTCGGGTTCAAGGAATACTTGTATTGCTTTCATATTGACAGCTTCGCCTATTTTGAATTTGATTATATTAAATGTCGTTCTTTTCCAATTTGTGCTGGTTTATTTTGTTTAGAAACTATTCCATTTGCATTCACATAACTTTTTTCACAACACATATGTACATATGTATGTACATGTATGTATGTATTCAGATGTGTGCATTGAAGTAGCAGTGCAATAGAGACGAAGAAATATTACGGTTTTTTTCATGTTTCTTTTCGTTAGTTGATCGCTTACACATTGTTTCTGTAAAATGGAATATACATAGAGAGAGGAAAATTATAAAAGTACCGTTATATTTGTCACGTTTTGCGCTTTCTTGGCATTTTTGAGTTCACAAATTTTGGACTGTTCAATGAGCGCAGCTGCATAACAATACCACAATTATTTAATTGTTTACATTTAAGAGTAATGTAATGATTGATATCACTCATATTGAAAGCTATGTATTTGATTACGTTAGAAAGCGCTTAATTTTAATTTATTGTTGTGTAACAATTTTAAAGTTTTATTCCAGTGAACTGCATTCGTGTCTGTTCGAAGATTCCTAAAATATACTACAAGTTGAGTAATTAACTAATTACTTTTTCAAGGCATTAATAAGCAGAGTTATGCTGCTGAAAAGAGAATATAGTTCGCTCGAAGCAAACGCCGCTGGGCTGCTGCAGCCATTGAAGCCTTGACTCATCATCCATTTTGCCAACACGAGTGACAGACTTTTTGCTTATCGCTAGCTGTCTTGTAGCTGGCTGCGGACCGTGGACTGCGAAAACGCAAGCGAGAGGGAGAGGGAAGCGAGAGCGAGAGAGTGGTCTCCTCTGCGTCTCGGGACTGCGTTGAGCTTGTGTGCAAGTCTTCTTGTCATTGCCTTATGATGATTTTCTGTCATCTGCAGTGGCGGACCAGAGTGGATGGAGAAGACGACTGGGGCGAGGGAGCTACGTCAATGAGTAGATCAATCAAAAACGCCGTCAGCAGAGGCAGCATTAAATGCCAGGCAATAATGACCAATCGGAAGAATCTTAAATGCATCATCACGTTTAGCGCAGTATCCGGTTGTTGCCCACTGTCTGAAGTCTTCCACTTGGGTTTTGGCTCTTGGCTCTTAGCTCCTGGCCTCTTCCCAATGTGGGCAGCGCGATAAGAGAAACAGAAATTAATTTTCGAAAAATTTCATGTTCGGCATTTGGCAGGGTTTGTTGCTTTTTGCCACGACTCCAGGCCCCAGTAGTGGTCCTCAGTGGCTTGGTTCGCAGAAGCAGCCGCCCGACCCGACGTGCCTGTGACAGTCGATCGCTCTGCTCCGGTCGCCATTCCGAGGCAGCCGAAAACCCGTCCTGCACTCGCTGCCAATTGGCTTGTGCCTTGCTCATTGAGCCGCCTGCCGTTGATCGCTTGATATGCGTTATTAGCCACAGGTATGGTCATAGATGCGCTGCTGCAATTGCAGCTCTGAGTGGAGGGCGGGGAGGCAGATGGCTGCACTTTGTTTCGGATTTCTAATCCGTGTCTATTTGGCAAATTTAATTAAAATTTCATTGCCGTCGAGCTGAGACCGATTGTTGTCGCCGCTAATGGCCATGGCTAAGCACACACACACACAGTCGCATACACAGTCGCACACACGCACAGGCGGGGGAACGTCCAATAGAGGCCTCTCCCCTGATGCCATGACGATTAGATTTTATTAAAAAGCCAAATATGCACAATTATTATGCTACGCCAACCACTTGACAGTCATGAGTCCATGAGCCCTAATATATATGCGAGTTGTTCTCGCTGCCGCCGCACCCTCTCCGGCCCGGCCCGGCCAGGCCGGGGCAGCCCTATGGCCACGTCCACGTTCACGTTCACGTTCACAAATGCGAGTCCCACCACCATAAACATTAACAGTGCGAGGCGAGCAGAGTCGCTGCTGCCGCCTGTCTGTGGTGTCCTGGCTTCGTTTATTTGCTTTTTAATAAAACAGGTGCTCGACCTTCAGCGCTGGCGGCGCGTAAATGAAGGGCGGCCCAGTGACTGGGTCGTGGGTCGTCGGTCGCTTCCCACAGCAGTGTGCATGCAGAGCATATGCTTTGTGTGCGTGTGTCCTTGCTATCTTTTATCATTTAATTTCGCATTCAAACGTTTCGCACCCTCAGCATCAAAAGGATGCAAAAGGATGAAGCGCACGCACTCAAAGTCATTCCTGCCTCGCTTCCTCATCCACCTCCTCCCCACCCTACTGCCGGGAAATGCGTGCGGTCGTCGTCGACAACGTTGTCGTTGTCGTTGTCCTCGCTGGCGTTGGCATTGGCGTTGGCGTCACTCGACCCTGCCAGTGTTGTCATTTTTCATTTTGAGCAGCGAATCACCCGCCTGCCCTCCGAAAATTTGTATATGTCGAAATGTCCGACATTCCGAGCAAGACCATCAGCCTCATCGGCTTCACCATCTGTATGCGTATCTGTATAGCGGGCGCAGGAACAAACATCAACGCTGCTGATCCGGCAATTAGGCCAAGCGGAAAGCGTGCCCAACTATTGAGGAGGGCGCGCCTTGGCCAGGACCGTCGAGCAAGACATTGACGCTGCGGACCGAGGGGGTTGCGGGACTTATTGCTTATTCTTTCTGTTGTCGCTGCTCCTGCTGACTGACTGACTGCTGGTTGCCTGTGCGTGTATTTCAAATCGTTTTGTGATTGCTGAAAGCTGTCGTCGGACTTTATTGGTTTCTTGGCACGAGATTTCCACTACACTGCCACAAAAAATTAGAATCCCGGACGAGCAATTGTCAGCGTACGCACACGCACAGCGCGAGGCGCGCAATGCCCTCCTTATATCCTTTTAGTGAACCATTTGCAGTTGCAATAAGGGAACATTATAACATTAACATAAACCCCCCAGTTAAAATACTTTTCTAGTGAACTATTTAAAATTGGAATAAGTTAACTATTTATATTGAATAATATACTAATACTTTAAAGCTGATTAATTTTGCAGTAACAAAAAGTATAACATTTTTTAATTATTTATATAATAAAATAACTTAGGCACTCAATATTGAATCCCGAAAATAATACTTTTCTAGTGATTAATTTACAATTTCAAGTCTAAAGTAGAAAGTGTTAACTTTAATTAGAAGTACTAACTGAGTAACCCAACATTAAATCCCGAAAATATATATACAAAACTATGTGTTCATATAATTTCTTCCGTGAATGTAGTAAATATTTTCACAACAACATTGATATAAGTGACCAAGTAATTGTATTCATTGTATTGTCGGTTTTCTTATTTATTTCCTCTAAACTTGAGTGAAATTGAAAACAAATAAATGCAAATTTAATAAACTCTGTTTCACACTTTTCGTGGTGTTCGAAAAACATTAGCATTTTTATTATCTTTTGCAAGGATTAAAGTTTAGATTACCTATAATATTTAATGTTATCTTGATGTATCAAATAACTAGTATTTACACATCAAACTTACGTAAGAATGCAAAATATTTTGTTATTCATTCATATTAATAAAAACAAGTTTTAGTGGCTGTTCATTTAATTAAGCCGAAAAGGAGTTTTGGTGAATTTATAAAAGAAGCGCATCAGTTTGTTGCAGTGTAGCGCGATAGCTTCGATTGTGCCAGTATTTTGGACTATCATTTCTATTATCAAAAGTCATTGACACCCTTTTATTTATTTTTACATTTATTGTTTTCCTGCTTCATACATTTATCCTAGCGATAATCGCTTACATGCCACTTGTGCTGATGCGAGCGAGGGGGATGCTGAGGCAGGAGCGGCGCCAGGAGTGGGAAATGAGAACAATGCCGTGAAATAAGGATTAATGGTGTACACGATTATTTGTGCCGGGCGACAGTCAGACAGCGAGACAGCCAGACAGACGAGAGGCAGGCAAACAGGCAGGCGGACGGACAGACACAAACATATTAAAAAACACAATACGAAAACTGTCGCGAGGGCGGCAGGACGAGCATGCAGGGACAGACGAAGCAGGAAGGCAGGAAGACAGGACGAAGCCAGTGCTCCCATATTCATGGCATGGCGTAGGTCGAATTTAATAAAAGTCCCTGCTCCGCAACATCTCGAGTGCGAGTGTGCACTTGCCAGCATCAGGGCAGGGGACGAAGCTGGGCGCAAGAGGGAGAGGGTGCGGCAATGGAGGAAGGGGCGGCGAAGTGGTTGTGTTGTTGTCGGGATTTCGCCACGCTTCTGGTTGGCTGGCTGCCTTCGGTTTGAGCTGCGCACAATTGTTTTTGCAGCTTGGGGTTTCCTTTATTTGGATGATGAAGAATTTATTTGAAAATTAAGAAGACAAATTATTTAATTTCGACTTTATGAGCTTTTGCCGTTTGCCTTTCGCCAGCAGCTGCGATTCGTCTGCTGCTTTCACTTCAGGCCGCCGCCAAACTGGACAACAGTAGTTCTAGGAAAAGGGTTTCCCACTCCCGCGACCGACGCGGGCAGTCGGGCAACCATTTTGTGCCATTTGATAGGGAGTTGAGCGCGTTTTGCATTTTATGCTCGGCGTGGTAATAAACACGCAGCGAGCTCGAGGCGAAAGGGTTGAGGCACCGTGGAGCCGGGTGGAGGCTCTTGGAATTGGACTTGGCTTGGCTCGGGGTGCTGGGCCTCTTCTAGTCGTCGACTCGTGGACTCGTGGCACGAGCACGTCAGAAACTTAATTTCATTTAGTTTTATGTACATTTCATTAAGCAAAAAATTTCTAGCGTCGCGACAGACCACGGACCACGCCATTGGAGCTGGCAGTGGCACAGCTATACACAATGTATGCCACATTCAAGTGCCCCGTGTCCGTGTCCGTAGCCGCGACCCCTCTAACTATGCGACAAGCGGCGACTACTTGGACTTGAGCGAAGGGACAATCAAGATAAATAGCGAGCGGAATTTTTATTGCCGAAAGGATACGAATGAAAATAAAAACACACACATTACAACAACAGCCAAAAGAGCGGCATGAAACGAAGCAGTAGCTTGCCACACACTCATAGCAAAGAGTTGCAAGTGTTGACGTGACTGTGTCCTCAGAGTGTGTGCGCACAGGACACCCTCTAACCAGTCTCCCCCCACTCCTGCATGTGTGTATGGAAAATTGTCAGCGTATTTTGTATTTTCCAAATTTATTGCCACTTGCAACATTTTGTTGCCGGGGACAAGCCATAGATTATCTCGTCGTTTAGAGCCTAATATGCACCAGAGACAGCCACAATATGATTTATCGCCGACCTACCGATATATGATCGCCTCCCGTGTGTGTTTTTGTTGTCTTAACGGATGCGACAGCTTTATAGACAATGTCTGCTGCCACTGCCACTGTCATTGGCCCGCCCTTCAACTTTGTTGAAGCGACTGCGAAGGGCACATTTTTAATTACACTTTTTACAAGAAAATTAAATGGCAACATGTCATCGCTAATTAAATTGTTCTTCTTTCGGTAGATCGTTTGTTATACGTTTGTGGTAACATTTGAAAGGGTTGCACGAGATGTTTGTGTGGATAAGGTAAAGAAAGGATCAGATATATTTATCACAAAGGCTAAATGGTCTAGGCCAATTTATACGATCTCGACATTTGTGAAAGCATGACAATCAACACAAAATTCGAAGTGTCTACTTCATCCCTTACACAAATTAACGGAACTAAATAATTTATTCCTTTGCATGCACTTTCAAAATGAGCGCCATTTTGCTCAAAACAAAAACGCAAAGTAATCGAAATACATCATTGGCGAAAGCGCTTGAAAGCAACTCTGCGCTTTCTGTAATCGAATTAATCGATTAACCGTTCTTCTAAAATTTAGAGCGATATGTCTGTAAATTTCACGCTCTTTAATATTTTTTTTAATAAAAACTTTATTTGCAGCATAGTAAAAACGTTACTTGATAAATAATAATATCGATTTATATGTACAATTGACCATTTTGAATTTTCAATATCGCCGCTGAAATGAAAAGAAATGAAATCAAGTTTAAGAACGAAAACTGAAAATAATTTATTTGTTTAATATGAAACAAGTACTACGAGTAGCATAAACTCTTCACTTCTCTCATGCGTTGCACTATTTCAGGCTTTAGAGCGGCGCGCACATCACACTTTGGTTTTCGTCTCCACAATTCGCCGTCACGTTCGCTAATTGTACTAAACGCCGCATACTCCCGACTCGCATTATCAAACTGGAGGCGAATGTGGGCAAAGGGAGGCGCCGCTCTCATGAATGCGTACAGCACTCGGTTGCGCACGTCTTCTTTGGTGTCCTGATGCAGGTTAAGGCGACAGTTGTAGACGAATTCACTGACATCGCCTAGCAGACACTGCAAATCCTGCAGCAAACTACGAGTCAAATGAGGAAATAGGTTTTCCACCAATGGACCGTAGACGTTGCACAGCTGTCCATTGGTACAGATCAGCGCCTGCTGGTGCACAGCGCCCACTGCCAAACTGTTGATCTGGTATTTGGCTATATGCAACGTGCTGAGCGATTGAAAGTACATGAAGCGCTGCAGAGTGCTGAACACAATATGTTCGTGCAACACGGGCAGCGACACTGACTGCGGCACTGGCACTATTGACCAATCATTCTTATCACTACCACAATTCATCGGCATTGGAAGATTTACCTGTCGCAGGGTGACATTCGGAGCATCCAGCAAGTGTTGCAGTTGTGATGATGCCATCAATGTGTTGTCCGCCGCCAGTTCCTGCGATGCAGTCATGGGGTTGGCACTCTCTTTCGACTCCTGTTCCACCTGGCTAGTCGTTGCGGCTAACTCTGGATCCGCACTGGAATTTACAGTCGCCTGGTTTGGCACTGAGGCAGTAAGCGCCAAGGGACGGAAGCCATGCCGCAATTGCGGCACATTGTCCGCCATAAGACGAGGTTTTTTGTTGGGCATAATTATTATTGGCGGTCTTCCTTGCTTTCTAGTTCTGACGAATTGAGCAGAAGCTGTGGCTACGACTGCAGCCGACGGAGCGACGGTGACTTGCGACGCATCTTCTGCAGGGGGTTCAAGAATAACAGTCGGTTGCGATGACTCTAAAGAATTCAGTTGGTTTGTGATTTGTAACTGCAGGTCAGTAGACAAATTGACATCCAGCATTACTTCCTGAAGTCCATCCGATTGTGAAGTGTTCTCGCAAAGGAGCGACAACGGCGGACTTCTTTCTTTGGGCGGCACCATTGCGAAGCACGACAACTCGGCTGCAATCCTTTCATCTTCTTCATCCAGGTTGATGATTTGTTCCTCCAGTGGTATAGTTTCACATTGAACCTCCTGACTTCGTTCGCTATCAATGATGAAGCGCATATTGGTGAGAAATCTGACAGGCTCCTGTTTAATTTTAACCTTATCACATAGCATCGCAATGGTAGTCTCCATTAGGGGATCAATTGAAGACTGTGACAACTGTGATGCGGCGCCAACACTATCAACGTCCACGAAACTGAGTTCGCAAGTCGACTGCTCAAGCTGTGTGGCTGGACAACCGGACGTTCGTAAGTTGTCTGCAAAGCAAAGAGCATTTTAATAAGCAATTGATTTTTAAAGTATTCCAAGTACGCCCAGCATACCTGTTGAGGCATGTTCATCCAAATCAATCGCCACTACTGCTACATCTGGTCCAACTTCAATGGCAGTGTCGGGCACAGTTTCTATGCACTCAATCAAGCATGTTGGAACTGAAAGCTTGAAGTTAGTTTGCCGTTACAGCAGGTGTTTGTTAGTAGAATGCTTACCCATGGATTCTGGTATATTGAGAGTAATGGGTTCATTTGATGCCGATGATAACAACAACTCCTGGGCTGTAATTCGTGGAACTTGATGGATCCACTTATCATGTTTCCAGCACTTTTCATAGAAGTTGTCGACTTCACTAAACAAATCAACCAATTCATCGCAGTTGTTTCCAGTGCTTTTGCGGTAATGACTTTCAGCAATATCATCAAAGTTGGTGTAACGCATAAGTTCATGCGAATGCAGGATCTTGGGGGAAAAATATGCCAAATCGAGAGAATCAATTTGCACATCTTTGCTGAGCAAAAGTTCCTTCAGCAATGGCATCTTGACATACAAACTAATCGGCCAATTTCCTTTGCGTATCACATGGCAATAGACGCGAGAGATTAGCCTTTCGTCCTCATAGATGAACTCGGCGTTATGAATGCATGTATACTTCTGGAACTCTCGGTAGGTCAGTTGCGCTAGTATACACCAAATGGTCTGCTTTAGGCCATCGCTTCTGTTGATTAAGAACTTCAAATTGTGCTCCTAAATGTACAAACCAAATAAGTGATTAGCGACATATCTGAAGTGTGGATTTCAATTTATTACTCACATTGCCAACGGGAATGAAAAAACCAATGATACTTAAACTTTCTCTTTGAGAAGCGGTTGTTGTCGGCTCTTTACTTGCGCTAGACAATGCAGACTCATCGGCTGATGGCTTTGTTATTGCGCTGTCTGAAGCCTTAGATTGAGATTCTACATTTGATGAGCTGCTACTTTCTGTGATGACAGCTGATACAACCGGTTTTGATCTAATCTCTGATGCATCTGTTGCTATTGCTAGAGGCTTTGACGCTTTGGTCGTATCAAGAACCGACTCCGGCGCCTTTATTGCCAATGTACTTGATGATTTGTGTGCTTCACTAGCCGCCGATGTTGTTTCTGGTTCAATGTTCGTACTTGGCTCATTGGATGCGCCTGTTTCAGTTTCTGTCTCAACAATTGTTGCTGTAACTGCCGATTTAGTATCCGATTTAATTGTCGTTGATGTTCCGTTAGAAACGTCTTTTTCACTATCTTCGGAATCATCGTCTGTTGACATCGGTGATGTAATTGTCGTAAACCTTGACACTTTCCTAGTAACTCTAGTGGGAACTCTAGGTGCACGATTTGCCAACTTTAGTGCTCCTAATGTCTCTCTTAGCGCGGTGGCAAATGTGCCTTGATTAGCAATTTTTTTTTTAGTGTTTACTGCAGATATAACTGTATTGCTTGCCTTCTCATCGATATCCATGGAAGTCGACTTGTCACCAGCACTCAAATTTTTGGTAATAGTTTCAGGCTTCGCAATGTTTGCAATAACTGCTTGTTGCCTCGCTCTTCTATCAATAATGAAATGCTTCTCCAAAAGAGCACGTGTCCTGAGGTTTAGCGTCCGGTATGCTATGTAGTAGGTCAAGTTATGCGGAATATACTCAATTACATTTTCCTTTTTTAGTCTGAAAACAAAAAAAAAAATTGTATTCCAGGTATTTTTAAAGTTAAAATTACTTACTGTTCTAATTCAGATGATCTAGTTCTATATAGATCGTCTAGACTCTCGCTCTCGCTTATTGAAAATGAATCTCGACCATAAGTGTGATCTGAGTGTGGCTTAATTTGTGGGATCTCAAGTATCTTGTTCCTCAAGCCGGCGTCACAAGGTCGAATGGCGCAACCATACTTCATACGAATCTCCGGAGTCCGATAGAAGGCATCGAAGTATATAAGTTTACAAGCTTCCTCACACAATTGCGAATACTGTGCCTCTTTTTGCATTTGATTCACAACATCATCCAAACACAACATTTTTGAGAAAATCTCATAAGAAACCGGATAGAACCCGTCACACAACACAGAATCGCTGTCTTCCTCCGCAGGACTAATATCGTCTAGTTCCATTGCACACTGAGATACTGAATCCAGTGTGTCAATGACATCTGAATCTAGCTTATTAAGCTCCTCAGAAAGTTCTAAATCATCAGGTTCCGCAACGGCACCATCATTTTCATCACTGCACACCCTCGCGGGGACAATACAGGTGTGATCTTCGGTCTGAGTCGCCGGAGGCGATGTATTCTCAGGTTCCGCCTGGGGTTCAACTTCCTCCTCCTGCAAGGCCTGAGCAGACGGAGCAGAACTTTGCACCTCACCATACTGTGTCGCCCGTTTAAATTCTTCGACAACATTCGTTGCGCTCTTCACGGAGTTGCAACTGTGCAAAATCGGTATCAAAGGCGGCATTGTATTCATGCTACAAGACCAGGCTTCTACTTTTTGCAGCGAGGCCGAAGAGAGGCAAACAGCTGGAGCACTAGCTGGAGAACTTATAACCATGATGTGGGACTCTGGTTCTCCCATTATTTTGATTTCTTCTTTATTTGATATATCATTGGGTTTACTCTGCTGGCTTGTCTCCGAGGTGCTTCTCATAGAGCACTGTGACGAGGGTGACGAGGTGACCAAAGTAGGAGAAACCTCCTGCTGGACCACATCACACTGCGTTGTCGGCAACGTAGTCTCAACATTAAGTAACTGTGGCAAGACCTGACTGGTTGCAGCATCAGCATCTATACTTTTCGCAATTGTGTCGTTCGTTTTGAGGCTAACTTCGGGACACGTCTCTTGGTCCGAGGCTGGATTTGCTGTAACATCTGTAGCAGAAGTGTCATTTAAGGTTGTTTCGTATCTTAAAGTCGACTGCGACTCCTGCCACGAGCCTTGTATCTCTTGCTGCGTTACTCCCTTCTCGGACTTAATTCGGACAGCACTGGGCGTAGCCTCAACGATCGGCACAGCGTATTCCAGTAGTTTCTGTCTAAATTCAACTGGAGCTGCATTAAAATTAAATTTAAATAATTTTCGCACACTGCCGTCGATGTAGAATGAGTGATAAAAGCGACGGAGTAATGCCAAATTACTTCGTTCATCATTTAATGTCGAATCCGGTACGCTTTTCTTGCTGGCTTTTTCCAGTTGAGGCTTTAAAGTTTCATAATTGATGAAAAGTTTAAATGTTTGCAGCGTAACTGGAAATTCATATATCATATTCTTCAGCGTTATTAAAATCCTTTGGCTTATGACAACGACTTGGCTGATATTGCTGTGCTCCGAATTGCTATCGACAGTTCTAGGAGACACATTTTCGAAAAGTTGCGCTTCGCTGACATCTAATTCTGTCCTCGGTTCTAGATCAGTTTCCAACATAGATACTGCCTCAGCTTCCAGCTCGCGTTCCGGCTCTGATTCGTGCTCAATTGCATGTATTGAAAGTAATTTTTCACGTAGTTTTGCGGGACATGGTTTGATTTCGAATTGGAACTTTTCTCGTATTGCTGGATCAAAATAGAACGCTGTAAAATATTCGAAAGCGCACTCATCCTCTGACTTGCCGGTGTGCTCATCGGAATCCAACATTTGTTGCACAATTGCATCTAAATTTTTTACATATTTTTTAAATAATCTAAACGAAACCGGTAGAGACTTCGATATGTCCTCTGGTTTCTCATAATTTCCCATATTCTTCTCACTGTTAGCTATTTCAGTATTCTTGTCGAAAGATGTTACGGTATTTTCGATAAGTCCGACTCCAGGCGCTATATTTTCCACAACATCGACAGGAAGGGCCTTCTCCATGGCAGCTATTGAAGTCATATTGTCAATTTCTGACTTGCCATTTCTAGTTATTGCCACAACTTCGACAGCATGTGTTGCATTCCGTTTTTCATCGCAAGTTAGTCCGACATTCTCCTTTTCAACATCTGTTGCATTCCGTTTTTCTTTGCAAGTTAAGGTCGTAATATTAATACTTTCGGTTGATTGCGAATGAATTAATCCGACATTCTCCTTTTCAGCATCTGTGGCGTGCTGTCTTCCATTGCAAGTTAGGGTCGTAATATTAATGCTTTCGATTGATTGCGAATGAATTAATCCGACATTCTCCTTTTCGGGTCTACCCTTTGCAGGCTCTTCAATAATTTCTAAAGAACGTGCATTCTCTGCACCAATACTTGGTGTATCTTTAATGGCTGCGTCTGCATTCTCCGACTCTCCCGTAGTTGTTATCACAGACGCCTCCTCGATATCCAGCTGCGTCTCAATTGACGTCTCTTCGATAATTCCGTCAAGGGGCATCTGGGCTAACCTAGATGCTGGTGTCTCTTTTATAGGTACACGGTCTCCGCCAGTTGTTGCCAGATTTTCCGCAATTATGGCAACTTTAACCTCTTTCCTTGCTTTTTCGTCTAGAGGCATCGCATACTCCATCAATTTTGACTTTAACTCTGCACTAACTCGCTCAAACCGATAATCATATTGAGTGCGAACAATTGGCCGTACATAAAAGGAGCGATAAAATCTTGTAAAGACTTTAAGACACTGAAATGGATCTGTTTTTTTTATCAACTCGGCCAATTCAGGTTTTTGTTGTGTGACATGCATGAGCAACGGATGCAGCAGCTCATCATAGTTAATGCACCGTACGAATGTCTTAAATGACACGGGGAATAGAAAACGGCCAGATCTGTGAAATGTACAAAAGCATTAGAAAACCAATCACAGCTTGAGTAGATGTGCCGCGTACTTTCCAATCTGTTGGATAACATTCAATTCACAATCACTGCAAGTAATTTCCTTAGACTTGCAATTCTTGGGCTCGACTATCTGCTGCTGCTGTGGTTTCCCAGCTCCACTGCTACAATTGGAAACTCTGTAAAAAATAATACTTCTTAATTACGTAGTCAGTTTAATCAGCAGTTGGAAATCTTACATAGGTTCAATGCTTGGCATATTTGACGACAAATCGTTCTCTTTTTCTGTAATGGCAACGGCCATTTCCATCAATTTACTTCGTTGATGCACTGGAGCTGCATCGAAATTCCATTTGAATTGATTTCGCAAACCTTTCTCAAGATAAAAGGAATTGTAAAAGCGTGTAAACAACTGCATTTCACTTGCTTTCTCCCCCGACGAATTTGCCTTTGAATGCGCATCGACCAACTGTTTCTTGAGTTCATCGTAGTTGATATATTTTAGAAATGTTGCGAAACTAACCGGGTATGCATAGTTTACGCCCTTAATCTTGATCATTATACCATCGCGTAGAAAATCAATGTCATTATTCTTTTCATTAGCAACCTTCAATTCTTTCGCGGGTGGCAGAGCAAGTAGTTTCTCACGCATTTTGGCCGGGCACGGCTTAAGTTCGTATATGAACTTCTCTCGTATCTGCGACGATGTATAGAATGCCTTGTAGTACTCCAAGGCGCACTCAACATTTGTTTTGCCCTTGTACTCCTCACAACGTTGCATTTCGTTAACAATCTTGTCCAGATTCTTAATGTAGCGTTTAAATAACTTGAATGTTACACCAATAGGTTCCTTATAATTTTCCTTCGATAGCTTAGCATCCTCAACAAGTGGCAGCTCTCTGCACAAGATATAAGTCATATTTTAACTGCACACTCACAATATTACCAAATATACCTACACTTCACCAGCCATTTTGGGTGGACTAACAACATGCAATTGCTCGACGGGTGGACTGATCACCTGCAGCTCAAGTTCTTGAGTTGATGCGATTTTCCGAGTCAGTTTTTGCAATTCCTTTAGCGTCATCGTATCCTTTTCGTTGGGCAGCGCAAGTAAGCGATTTCGCATTGTGGTGGTGCAAGGCCCTAGCTCGATTGGGAAACTCTCACGTACTTCTGGCGTCAAATAGAATGCCAAGTAATACTCTTTGGCACACTGCTCGAAACCTTTGTATTTATAGTCGAGATCATTGAGCTTTAAGCGCCAGACAATGTCATAGATGTTACTGACGAACTTCTCAAACACATCAAAAGTCACAATTGAAGTTATGCTGCAAAGCAAATTAAACCTTACTCTAGGCAACAGGCTGGATAACTCATACAACTCGCTCACCTCTCCTGAAGCTTAGCCGCTCTTAATTGCGCCGATTGCGTATTCACCGAACTACAATAAAATATTAATAGAAAATTTTTGGTGGAAAAACTACTAAGTTTGACCACTTACTCAGAACGTGGTGTCGACTTCATTGATATGACGGGAATCTCGTCCAGCGGCACGCCTGGTTTTAGCAATTGCTGCAGCAGCTGTGGTGGTACATCTTTGAATTCGTATTTATCCATTCGACGACGTCGTGGAAACATATAAAATGTGTTGTATCCTTTGCGTAATAACTCGCCAGACTTCTTCGAATCGGCCAGCAAAGATTGGCGTTCTTCCATTGTCATCTTCCGCATGAGGTAATCGTTGAGACGCTCCTTGTTAATGTACTGTTTAAACGTCGCAAATGCAACGGGAAACAAATAGCGCCCACTGCTGCAAGTTGCGAATAGTAATTGGCCAATCATTAAAAGTAAATAGTTGATGCTCACTTTTTAACTGTGATTTCAACACCGCGTTCCTGTGGGTCTGCATTTTTGTCAGCGTCTGATGATACTGCGGTCTCAACTGTGGGCAACTGCAGCAACTTATTCTTGATTGCCTGTGGACAAGACTTTATATTGACTTCGTACTTGGTCCGTATGCTGGGGTTCGCGTAGAATTCAGTGTAAAACCATTGTGCACATTCGTCCAATGTCAATTTATTTTTGGTAATCTCGGCGACTTGGATCTGGAAGGCGATATCGGGTAGGTTTTCCACCAATTGGCTGAACACCTTGAAGGAAACCGGTGGCATACTGAGCCACAAACAAGCAAAATCACAATGACAAAAAAATAAAACATTTTAAGCATTTGTAATTTTCTCATTCATGCCTCGCATTTTCTTACCATTTCGAAATTTTTGGCATATTTAACCATTTACGCAGTTGCTCGGACTGTCGCCTATCACTGTAGGGCTTCTTTTTTCGCCTTAAAGTCGTCATTTAACACATATTTTTAATAAAAAAAAAAATAAACTATTTAAATTGTTAAATTTTTAGCATAATGCGGGATTTTACAACATTGACGCCAGCCTTTGATAGTTTTAGGGTGACCAAAGTTTTACCAAACAAAATCTTTCCGCCATCTGACCACACCAAACTGACAGTGGTGAGTTCGGTTTCAAAGCCGAAAATTGTGATTTTGAACAAAAATCTAAATGCTCATTTTATTAAGAATTTACTTGCATTGAAACGAAATCACTATATATAATAACTAATGGCTAAAGATAAAAGTACTATAATTATCAATCAGCCTGGGATATATTCTGCGCTGCACTAATAAGAGTGTCGTGTATATCCTTTGCCGACTGCACATGAACACGCACTGTATTCAAATAGGTGGGATAGGAAATCGGGCCTCCGGGATTCTCTTGCATGAAATTATCCATTCGCATTGCGGTCACGGCGCCTGGAAGATAATGTTGGGACGATGTCAATTGCTGCATGCACTGAATGGCCGTCTTAAGATGTAATTCCATTTGATCGCAGCACGCATAGAAATCCTCCAGATGTTTGTCAAAGCGCGGCACATGACCATGACCACCCGTATCCCGCTTCAGATTGTCGGCCAGATTGTTCTGCTGCAGTGTGAATGCACTGGAACGTATGGTCAGGAACATCGATTCACGCAAGGGACCCAGCAGACTTTTCACCCTCGATATGTTGTCCAATTTCTCTGTCTGTTGTTGTTGTTGCTGTTGTTGATGCTGTTGCTGCATTTGCACGGGTCCCGGCACAGGTCCGGTAGGCATCATGGGTTGCGGCGACGATTGCATCATGGGCGACACTTGCATCATGGAAGGCCCCGACATTTGCATCATATTCATATTCGGATTCATTATGTTTACCAAATTATCGCACTCAACTTAAACTTTTCACAATACAAATCAGCGACAGTGTGTGGCACTCACAACAAAAAGTACAAGGGTATTAATGCATTAAAAATGCCTGCTTAGGTATTTAAAATTTGGTCGCTCTAATTGCTGAAGTATTGTCAGCTGTTTTTTGTTGTCGATAGCAAATCTATCGGTATCGATTGCATCGCGAAGATAGTTTATCAAGTTAATAGCATTTTATTCTTATTTTATAAAATTTACCTATTTAAAATTAAGGCGCAAAGCGCACTGTTAAAACGTTACCGGTTTTCTGAACAAAAAACATGACTCGGTAAGCGCGCGTAGACCTCGTTAAGAATCCGCTTGTTCGAAGGGCGCCTAAAAACCCTAACCTAAAAGTGCATGACAATAATAGAATCGTGTGGGAAATTTTTCTTTTGTTGCAGGTCCAGCATCGAATTGGGCGATGTTACGCCTCATAACATAAAGCAGTTGAAGAAGCTCAACACGGTTGTCTTTCCCGTCTCCTACAATGACAAATTCTATGTGGACGTGCTGGATGCCGGCGAACTGGCCAAGCTCGCCTACTACAACGACATTGTTGTGGGTGCCGTGTGCTGTCGCATTGACACAACCGACAATCAGAGACGCCTGTATATCATGACCTTGGGTTGCTTATCACCCTATCGGCGCCTGGGCATCGGCACCGTTATGTTCGAGCACATACTCAACTATGCTGAAAAGGATGGTAATTTCGACAGTATCTTTCTGTGAGTAAACAACGGACGTGCATTTGATGTTTTCGATGATAAATGGTAAACTTATTCCATTCGATAGGCATGTGCAAATAAACAACGATGGTGCCATCGAATTCTACAAGAAGTTCGGCTTCGAGATCGTTGACACCAAAGAGCAATACTACAAACGCATCGAACCAGCGGATGCACATGTGCTCCAAAAGGCGCTTAGACGCAAGAAGTCCGACATACACAATCATGCATTCACCAACGGTGCTGTGAACGACAAGAAAGATCGCCGGACTTGAAGACGACCAACGATGCGATGGAGGGAGTCGCCGCCGCCGCAACAGCAGCAGCAACAGCATCATGCTGAAACCCCAACATGAACCAGCAAAACATATTTAGATATAATTTATAAATTTTCACATTGAACAAAATCAGACAGTTAGATGGACACAGAAAAGCAAACACAACATAAATATAACAAGAACAAGAACTAGGAGTAAAAGTACGCCAATTATACATACAACATTTATAGCCGATTCCTGATAGCCTGATAGTTGTAGTTGGCAAGACCATTAACGAGTTGGCGCTAAATAAACCAAACTGTCACATTGTGTTTTCGATTACTCAGTGCGATCTTATCTGCATGTAATTAAGCTGACAAATTCGAATTGCGCTCACGACTCCTCGCACAGTTGAAGAGATGCAAAGGAACGACGTGCATGGCGATGGATTCGTCTACTGCTACGACAGTCTCTACAGCCTGCTCTTCTACTGGGGCGTCATCACCTTCCGTCTGCACAGCCAGCGCGACGGTGGCCCCAAGACAACGCCATGGCGCGTCATCTATGCTCTGGGCATGCGCTTCGGTTTGATTCTCGGTTTTGTGGCGGGCGTGTACATCAAGCTGAGCGATGCCCAGATGTCGGAGGCCATGTTCAGTCATCTGACGCCGCTGGTCAAGATCATCTTCAGCTGGGAGTCGCTCTCCTGCATTGTCACCTACATCCACTACTGTATGACCCTCGACGGGCATCGCAAACGCCACATCAGGCTGCTGGTCAGCATGCAATCCCTCGACTCGCGTGTCTCGGCCTGTTTTCCGCATGTGCGCTGGCGCTACAAGCGCACGCGCTCCAAGTACTGGTATGGCACCGTGGGCATCACCGTCAGCTACAACTTGGTTTCGCTGGCACTAATGCTGGACACGACGCGTTGCAGCTGCGGCCTGGCGTCCACAATTCTGATTGCCTGCACCTACTCCTGGGTGACGGGTAGCCTGGGTGCCATGGGTTTCGTGCACATCGGTCTCATGGACTATCTGCGCATACGCTACCGACTGCTCATAAAGCTGCTGCAGCAATCATATACAGCTGCGTACGAAGACGCAAATACCGAGCAGCTGCATCTGAATATCGGCAAGCTCTTCGAGTACGCGAAGTGCTGCTCCCATCTGCTGAGCGAGATGAATGCGGTGTGTGGCGCTGTGGCAGCCACTGGCATCTTCTACGACTTCACACATATGACCTGCTTCGTCTACGTGCTCTGTCAGAAGCTGCTGCGCTTCGAGCGCCTCGACACGCAGTATGCGTTTCTCACTCTCCATCTGGTGGTGCATGTTTACAAGGTCATTATCACGTGCACCTATGGCTACCTGTTGCACCGAGAGGTAAGCTGAGCTCGCCATCCACTCCACTGCTGTTAGGTCAAATGGTATTCCCTTGTAGAAACGCAACTGTCTGCGCCTTCTGAGTGAGTATGCAGTGCACTTCAGGCAGCCCAAGTCTGTGCAAACGTTTATTGAGTGCTTCCAGCACTGGCGGATGCACAACAATCATGTGGCGACTATTGGCAACAGTTTCTCCTGCAACGTGTCCATGATATATGTGGTAAGCAGAAACGAATGCCTGTTTGTGCAACTCCTAAGATCTGTTGAGTTCCAGGTCTTTAACGGATTGGTTAGCTACGTGATAGTTCTGGTGCAGTTGTTGTTCCAGCTTCAGCTTAAGGATAGACAGCAAGCCTATCCGCTAGTGATACCCCAGGATGTTGAGCTCATTAAGCCCATAGGCCACACGACTCACCAGAATGTGTGGAACTAAAATCCGTTACAAGAATAATTCGCACAATTTTCAAATTAAATAATGCACGCATTTCTATTTTGCATTAGATACTTGGAAGGATTATGGTCGAACAGATATTACAATTTACATGAATCATTTGGTTTAGAATCATGAAATTGAATCAAACAGACTGTAATTTGTGGCAATGTCTGTGGGAAGTTTAAATTTCACTGCTATTAAATAAATATCTATTTAGTGGGACCAACTAATTTCGGTATTATGCAAAAATACTGTAATAAGCAACAGTAACAGTAACAGTGACTTTACACCGTTAAAGTAAAAGTGACTGTGAAGCCTTTTTTAATTTGGAGTTGCTACAATTTCAATCGACCTTAAAATCCAATTGTGTTGAAATATCGATTAGAAAATTCAACAAATAGTAGACGTTTCTTAAAACGATTATATTAGTCAAAACATATGAAATCAATACAAGGAATCAGGAAATCCTAAGGGTTCTTACAAGCTAAATTAGAAGTATACTTTGCAATTCGAATGCAGTTTGATTAGAAGTAATTCTTACATACGATAGACGTATTTCATAACAATTTCATTATTTAGAACATGAAATTAATACAACGACCCAGAAAATCCAGAGTGTTCCTAAATACGTGATTAAAGTGAAGTAATTATTACATATGATGGACGTATTTTATATATATGTTATTAAGAACATATAGAAAACATAAAATGATTTCAACGAACCTCTGAATCCTAGGGGTTCCAAAAACAAAATTAAAAAGTACACTTTGTAATTCAATTTAAATGCAGCTTCGTTAGAAGTACATCTAACATGCCATAGACCTATTTCATAACGATTTAGAACATGTAATCAATACAATGAACCAGGATACCCATAGGGTTCATAAAAACGAAATTAAAAAGTGCACTTTGCAATTCGATTGAAATGGTGCCAAATTGAAAGTTTAAGTAAAGTATATAGCTATAGCTATAGCGAGAAAAATTCAGAGTCGATTCATTGCGATGATAGACCTTAAGAGTTTTGTAGACACCGCTTAGTTCGCTTGCATAGTGTGACATTTCCGTTGGGGTGAAATTGTCGAGAATATTCAACTTAGCGTTCCATACGTAGCCCAGATGCTTCTTCTTAAAAGCATCACACAGATCCGTCAGCAACTGTTAGCAAGAAATTGGCGAGGTTAAACTGAAGAATATTGCAGATCGATTGGTAGACATACAACAAACAAGGCGTCAGTGATGGACATAGGATTCACAGTATGGTGTCCCAGATTCCTGTGCAACCAAATGGCCACGGTGATCATGTGGTAGCAGCTAAGCTTCTTCAGGTTCTTCGAGGTGTGCAGCACCTGTAGGAGACGTAGTGCGGTTTTCATCGAAAAGCCACAACGGTTTATCAGCTCCAGCTCCGACTGTACATCGCTTATCAAGAAGGTGAAGTTTGCCATATTGCCGGGACCGGACTTGACCTTTGGAATGGCATACCAGGTGGACTTCGCTCGCTCAATCTTCACGGCCGGCATGAAGTCGATGGAGAAATGGCGCGACAATGATTTCGCGTGGATGGTAAAGCAAATGCCGTACTTATTCATGATGGCATGGAAAAGGTGGTGCATCCACTTCATCAGGCACGAGCGATCCAGGTAACCCTTCGGATTGTTAACCAACTCGAGGCCCACTGCATCTTCGGTACAGACCCCGGACAAATCCAAGAACACGTACCCTGGTCGCGATCTGTTCCGCACCTGGTTAATGCGTTTGTGGTTGGGGAAGCTGCGCAACTCCAGCAGCACGTCGAACTCGTCGTTATTGTAAAGACGTATATTATGAGCTGCACTGCCTGCCAAAGATTAGCCGCCCTTTAATCCAGCTCTCAAAGTGTGCTTCAAGGTCAAACTTACCGTAAAATATATCCTTCCGGCAGATTTTTTTTTTCACTTTATTTTCAACACTTTTTCTTTTACAGCATAGAAGTCTTCAAAACATTCGTTACTATTGGGACTGGAAAACTGGACGGCAATATCGTACAAGTAATACTCGAAAGCCATTTGGACTCACTGCAATATCGACGATTTGATTAGATTTTTAAGTCTAAGAGCGTAGATTCCCACACACAACATTCCGACAATCCCGTCTAGTAACAATAATGGCTGGTAATCTCATGCTCCAAGCTACATTTTGAAGATATGTAGCAAATGATGCCTTCCCCAAAACAGATGCATTTACACATCTTAAAGATTCGTTGCAAATGGATTTGACAGACCAAAGGAAGCATCCATCTCCAAAATGTTTATATTGTAAGTCGACGCCAGCAGTCGATCCGATGTAGTTGGAAATTCCTTTGCTAGATCATATTATGTGGGAATACTCTAATATATTATACGATAATCGTGTATATCCTATTATAAAAATTGCTGGTTGACAGATTGAAGTGAGAATAATCAGTATACACTTAACACGAAATATGTAAATCAAATGCAGTGATATAGTCTGAGATACACACACATATAGTGTTGTCCAGAGCGGAAGGTCAATAAAGTTGTTACTGTATTTACCGACACACACACACACACACACACACACACACACACATATATGCAAGTATATATGCATGTGGTTATGTACATGTGTCGCTGCGCTTTTATCTAGCGTATATTTTGAGCGAAGCGATAAATGCATCTGAGTTGAGAGACGCCTGCTGACCAGCCACGGGACACGTTGAGGCCGCTTAGCCTCACACACGCACGCACGCCAGTCCATGTACAAGCACGTGTATATAAACAGCCACACACACACACATACATCACGAGTACATACGCGTGTGTGCATGTGTGTGTACATAGGTGTATACACGCAAAGCGCTTGGCTGGCTGGCAGTGCCGCAGTCCCGCACATCGTTTATCGATTTGCGAAACGCAACAACAACGAGGACAGCGGCGGCGGCGGCGGCAGCAGCAGCAGCAGCAGCAGCAACAACAAGAGCATAAGCGGCGGCGGTGACTGCGCCAGCAACTTCGTCGCTCTGCTTTGTAGGCCGCACGCCGCTCTAGTGTGATAGCGCAAAACCCCAAACAGCAGCAGCAGAGACGGCAACAACAACAGCAACAATACCACCGCACACACATACACAGACATGTGCACACACACACGCACATCTACACGCCCATGCACACAGGCATGCCCCTGGCTTGACGCCGCCGCACGCAAACACCCCAGCGCCCCCCGCACCATACACCACGCTCGTGGCCCCGTCCGCCCCCGCTCACTCTCTCTCTCTCTCTCTCTCTCTCCAGCCAGTCGCCCGTCCGCTCAGCCGTTTCGCGCTAGTGTTGCGCAAAGCGGGAGCGAACGCGGGCGGCGGGAATGGGGAGGAGAGGGGAGGGCGCAGAGCAAGTATGGGGGAGACGCACGCTGCCGTCGTCCCTAGGCTGGCTGCCGGGCTTTTGATGGCAATGCTGATGATGACGATGGGAACTGGTGACTGGGCATGGTGATGGTGTGATGGCACTGGGAATGGAACTGGGGAGGCTACAAGGACGCGGGCAGGCGGCGACGGCGGCAGCAACAACAGCAGCAGCAGACGACTCCTCGCTGGGTGGCGAGACGGAAGAAGAAGAGCAGAAGGCGATGGCGATATGCGCCAGAGTCATTCGCTGTCGGAGCTCTGGCAAAAGGAAGGCGAAGGTGCTTTGCTTGCTTTGCTGGCTGCCGTCGCCGTTTTTGCTGTTGTTGTTGTTGTTGCCTTTGCCGTCGCTGGCTGAAGCACGGGACATAGAGAAAAGCGAAAAAAATATAATAAAAGCAACAAAAACGCGCACAAGCTGAAGATATACAGACACACACACACACACGCGCGTGCTTACATACATACATACATATACATATATAAATACATACATACACAACAGCGATGACGACGCCGACGACATCTACGTGTTAGTTTGGGGCACGCTAGTCCGCCACAGTCACACATACACACACGAAGCATGGCAGGCAGTTGGAGCTGTGCGGGCGGGACGCACTGCTTGGGAAGGGAAGGGAGCTGAACTGGTCGTAGGTTCGCTACAGTCACAAGCCAGCGACAGCAGCTGAGTGGGCCAAGTGTGTGGCGCTGGCTGAGACGACAAGGCAACAGCGAGCAGCAGCCAGCAACGGCATCGGCGACGGCAGCGGCAACAAAACAACTTGAGTAAGAAAAAAAGGAAAAGAGCCGCAGCAAGCAGCGTTTTGGCTGGGGGGGGAATCGCGGGGAGGCGGGGTGGAGCAAAATCTACATCGTTGTGCCTTGCCTTGAATCGATGGAAACAATTTGGGATGCTGCTGAGGCGGCTGCGACGACGACGACGGCGGCAACAACAGCGGCGGGCGGACGGCGCGCGTTCTCGTTCGTTCGTTCATTCGCTCGGGACGTAACCAAAGCAGCTTATGCAGAGCGAGCGAAATGACGGCGAGCTGTGGGGCGGGGGGAACAGCATAAAATGCGAATCAGCTCAGCGAC
This sequence comes from Drosophila rubida, assembly GCA_035046165.1. NCBI lineage: Eukaryota > Metazoa > Arthropoda > Insecta > Diptera > Drosophilidae > Drosophila > Drosophila rubida. The sequence goes on from JAWNOF010000022.1 coordinate 12,708,941, forward strand.
GGCGGCCGCAGCGAAATGAGAACAACAACAAAACCTCAAGAACAGCCAGAAGAGGCAAACGGCAGCAAAACTTATTTAAGAACAACAACAGCAACAAAAAGCAGCCGTGTTGCAAAAACAGAGAGGGAGACACCGAATACCACAGAGACAGAGAGCGCGAGAGAGAGAGTGAATGCAAAGAAAAGAGAGTGAAAGAGAGGGCGGTGGCCGCAGCAACTGATAAGAGCAGCGACAGCGGTTCGACTTCACAACAACAATAACAACAACATCAACAAGCAATAGCGTATTGTAGAAATCGGAAGCAGTGCAGACCGCCGTCAGAACACCCAAGTCCAAGCATAGCATCAAGTGCGTCGATCATTGCAAGCGTTTTACTTTCGAATTGAAATTTGTGCGAAATGTAAATTTATGTACATATGTACATACATTCGCTGTTCGCATACATAGTTAACTGTACATAAATACATACATATGCCAAGTAATGACCTTGAACTTCAGTTTCCGTAATTGCCCGGAATGAAGGTGCTTGCATTAACACACATATGTACATATGTATGTATGCTTGCACAATACACACATAACGTGTACGTCTGTATGGATTCTGCTAATGCATGCACAAAACTGCTACATGCACGCTTACATACAAATACACTGGCATGTGCATATGTATGATTGACGCTGTCGCGGGTGGAAACGTTACAGGCGAAAGCGTCGAGCGACAAGTAGGCGAAGAGAGAACAGCTTAAAAGCTTTCGTACACACCTACATCACACATTGCAATAGAACGTAGATACGGTGAGCTTTAGCGAAGCTTTTGGTGTTGCCGAACTAATCTCTATTCAAAGGGAGGCAGAGCTTTTGATACCATGCTGCGTGACAAGAGCGCTGATGATCATCAATCCTCAAGTTTAACCTCAATTCAGGATATTCGCATAGGAGATGACTTATTTAAGCAATATTTCTGTTTGCATTCGATAGATCCCTCTACTTATTTTAGGCAACGTCGAGTATCGGGTGAAACTATGACATAGACCCCTCAAAAGGACCCGCAATCCCGTAACACCTAGCAATAAGCTTTAATATGGCCGGAAAAGTGGGAAGAGGGGTGGGTGTGTTTTCAGTACGAGTTTCATCAGTTCTCGCATACAAATACACACACGCACACATTCAACAGCAGCAACTCACACAACAAAAACAACAACAACATCAGCAGCAGCAGCAACTACAATAATAACAACAATCTCATGGTTTTGCCTTGTGGGTCGGCGACAGCAACGGACGAGCGTAGTCATGAAATTGAGTTTGTTGTTGTTGTATTTGTTGCTGCTGCTGCCGTTGTTGTTGTTGTAGTTGCTGATGTTATTTCTGCTGCTGCTGCTGCCGTTTGGCTCCGCACAGCAGCGGGCGTCGCATGTGGGCGGTTAACAGAAACGTTGGAGCGGAGTGCGCTGTGTTTGGCGGCAATGGCGTCGCAACCGTTGCGCGTATATTGCGAGCGCCAAACTGCGCTGTCGCTGTCGCTATGTTTCCCGCGTCTCTGTGTGCGTAAATGTGTTTGTGTGTGTGTATGAGTGTGAGTGTGAGGGTCTTTGTGTGTGTGCATGTTATGGGGCTGCCTGCCGCCGTCGCTGTTGTTGCTTTTGCTGCTGTTGAACGCCAGCGACGATAACAACAACAACAACGACGGCGATGACGACGACGACGATGATGATGATGAGGTTTGCTGCTTCTTGTTCTTCTTTACACGTCCTCCAACAACGGTTCGCCTCGCTGTGTTGTCGCTTCGTTCGTACGCTGGCGCGTTTGCTGTTATTGCTTTTGCTTTTTCAGTTGCTGCTGCTGTTGTTGTTGTTGTTGTTGTTGTTGTTGCCGCTGCTGTTGTTGTTGCCCTGCCTGCCTGGCTGCTGCCGTTGTCGGTTGTCGCGTTGCTGGCGCCGCTGCCAGCTGCGGTCTCTGCCGCTGCTGCCATTCTGTGCTGTTGCTGTCGCCGCCGCTGCCGCTGTTAGGTTGTGTGCATGCAGCTCATGTGCGCTCTCCTCATTCAAGTGTCCAACTTTTGTCGAGGCGGTCACAGAAAACGGCAGTTCGTTCGCTCGCTCGTTTTGGCCTCTCGTTTCGTCGCGTCGGTGTTCAATTCACAGTTCGTTCGCTCGTTGTCTGTACGTTATACGCGCTCGTTGCCTAAAGGAACGGTGCTGGTGGAGAGTGGAGAGGGCAAAGGAGAAGCAGAAGGCGAAGGGAGGCGCACTGTTCGTGGTCGTGGTCGACGTGGTTTTTGCCGTCAACGGTCAATAACGCGCCCACACGCCTATAAAAAGATTTCTGTTCGTGAGCAAAGCGAGTGCGTGAGTGTGTTCTCTTCTTCGTGCGTGAGTAGAGGAAGACTAAGCCATGAAGGAAATGAAAGTGGCGCGAGCGATTAGTGAGTCTTCGACCACATCCGATAACACATCCGATTTCATTGATATCGTCAAGAAGTACGATGTCGTCTATAACAATCACAATCCAGACTACAAAAACGTCGAGGTGAAGATGAAAGTGTGGACCCAAATAGCGGATGAGATTGGATTATCAGTTGGTAAGGAGGCATCATCATTATCGTATAATAAACAAAACGCTAAGTCAGCCAAACTCTGCTGGCATTTTCTATGAAAAAAAGGAAGTTGTGCGGCGGCGGTATCAGAGAGGAGCAGCTACAGCAGCGGCCGCCTGTTCGTTCAATTCAATTACTACGTGCACGGGAAACATGCACATAAATACATACACACAACAATGCATATACAAAGTGTGTATATAAGCCCATGCACACATATACGCTTGTATATACTGCGAAACACACACAGACACACACTAACAGTCAGTCAGCGACGCGCGTCTTACAGTCAGCCACAGCCAAAGCGGACAAATGTTCTGCCGTCGTCGCAGTTCGGCGACGAACCGCCGGCCGTTTCATTTTATGTGCTCTCGCTTCTACACACATACATACACACACACACACACACACACACGTATGGATGTGTGAGCGCTCCTACAGTTGACTTGATGCGGCGCGGGGGCGAGAGAGCGAAGCGGACGAGAAGGCGCTGTGCAGAACGCGGCCGCGGTCGACGAATTGCATTGAGACAAAAAAAAAGAAAAACCTGCCCTAGTACGTTGATACTTTTATACTCTGATACGCAGTTGCTGCAATACGTGTTATAATACATAATACGTCTGATTAGAGATTGCTTTTTTATTAAGAAATTGAGAATATTCTTTCCCGAATCTTATTGCAATTAGTATATGTAGCAATAATACAATTCTATGTTACCAACGCGGTCTCAAAATCGTTATATTTAAAGCGAAGAGTATAATGAAAACACGAACACGCAGAAAAAGCAAACAAAAACACAAGAGCGAAATTGATACAAGCTGCGCGCTCTGCGCTGTTGTTGTTGCCAGTGCGATGCTGAGAGAATTTGTGAGCGCACACTTACCGTATGAATGCGTGTGTGTGCGTTTACTCTACATTAGTGTTTGATGGCGTCTAGAACAGGATAATGCAAATAACATCAACATTTGCAAATTGATATTACGAAATGAGAGCAGGCGTCGCTCAGAGTAAATACTAGAGCAAATTCACACCTACAGGTGTCTGATAGCTAATGAAAATGAAATTACGCTTGTATTGTGTAGTTCTGCTTGAACAGCACAAACGATGACACCCTGTTGCTTCTGCGCATCACTCATCCTCTCTCTAGCTCACTCTCTTGTTCAAAACTTTACCTTCTCTCTCAATTTGTCGGCATAAAAACAAATGCCGAGGCAACTTTGTTGTCATTTGTTGTGGTTGGTAACACACAAGTTGATTTGGCTTTAATTGCATTTCACTATCGTGAAGGACCACGAACATTTCTTTTCTGTAAGTCCAAATTTATCAATGAAAATTGCGGTGTAACGTAAGGAATGTGAAAACACAAACATACACACACATGTACATATGTATGTTTGTACATGCATATGATGGAATCGGAAGTCGATCGTCGATTGGAATCGCGTTTTAGTTTTGTGTTCCGTTACGCAGGAAAAGCGGGAATGACAAAACAGAATACGTAAAGCTCTTTACGCAATCGCAAAAAAAAAAATGCATAAAAAATGTGTATTGATAGACGCACTAATAATAGGAATGAATGACTTCGAAGAACAATACAATCTTAGAAGGGTTTCAATACTTACACTGACTTCAAAAATGTTATATTTAATTTGTGTATTTTAAATTTTACTAACTTTAAGCTTCGAATTTGACAAATTTACTAAGAATTAACACCTGGGAATTATGTCCGCCCCGACCAAAGAAAAGCCACAAACTGAATCGAGCAGCAATGAAAAAGGAAGCACACGATTAAAGCAAAGGAGTGGACAAATCAGTTGAACATGGAAAGAGATAGATATAGAGTAAAAAGACGATGTCACAATAGAATTACAATTTTTGAGTATATATTGTATAATTGAGTATATACACAAGTTCATTGGAAAAATGATCTATCGCAAAAAAGTAAATAATATGAATAATATATCTTGTATAAAAAATATTCACCAAAAATGTTGATGTTACGAATAAATATGTGATTTAAAATTTAATTATTATATTTTGCACACAATTTCGTGATCAGTAATTTCCCAAGCGAAATTGACAGTCCACTTCACTATGAAGTCACAGTCACAGCAAGAATAACATTGCTCATCTCTAAGTCAGAAAATACACTACAGATTTGTTTCAATACCATTGTACGCAATGTATTCACATACATACAACATGCATACGTTGTACGTGTATTTGGAATGCGTTTCAGTCGACAAATTTAACGGTTTATTTTGAAATTTGAATGCATGTAAATTATGTATGTATGTGTATATATACATATACATATACATGTAGGTATGCATGCTATTAGATTAAAGCAGGTTGCAGCTTCAATGAATCGATTATGTTTCTTCTATAAATTTGACTAAGTGGAAATATTTTTATGTTAATGGCTCCCTATACATTAAATAAAGTAAAACTTTGTCGTGAAGTGCAAAACTAGATTAAGTTGGGCAACAAAAATTGAAGCACAAAGAAAAGCTAATTCTCGAACTTGTTTACTTGCAGAAGCCTCAAAGCGAAAATGGAAAAATCTGCGCGACAGCTACACAAAGTACCTGCGCTCATTTCGTGTCGGCACCAAGACCTCCAAGAAGTATCAATACTGGGCGCACGCCGATCACATGGAATTCCTAAAGCCCTTCCAGGGTCCCGGCAGGTGAGTGCATAAGCTGAACCTAACTGAACCGCACACTAACGAAATGTTGCATTAGAAACTCGGTGAATGGAAACGGCAAGTCGAACGATGAGGACGACACGGAGTGCGACTTTGGCTACCAAGTGCTGGCCAAGGCGGCCAGTAATGGAGGCGACGACGACCTGAAGATTACCATCGCCACGCAGGGGGCCACAGCCACAGCGTCGACATCGGCGCTGAGCACGCAGACCGTCAACAGCTACACGACTCCCATACTGACGCCCAGCGTGGCCGCCACGCCGCCCAACCTCATCTCGCCCGGCAGCACGGTCGGTGCGCCCATCCAGAATCACAGCAGCAACAGCAATGGCAGCAACTGCGCCACAGTGGCGCCGCTCAGCCTCAACGCCATGTCCCCGCCAGCCAGCTGCAGCAACTCCAATGGCGTTGTGCTGCCCCTGCCTCCACTGCCGCTCTCAGCCGCCAGCAAGGCGTCGGTCTCCGCCGCTGCTGTCGCGGCGGCAGCGAACGTAAATGCAGCGGCTCTCGCTACGCTGGCCAGTCTGCCCATGGGCATTAGCGGTTTGCCCGCTGCGGCTGCAGCTCAGATGTTTCCGCTGGCGTCGCTGAAGGCGGCTGCAGCTGCTGCGGGATTGCCTTTGGCATCGACGACCACATTGCCGCCCAACAGCAGCAGCGCGTCAAGCAATGTGGGCTGCCTGATTATCGAGCCGCATCTGTTTGCCGCCGCCGACAACTTCAAGAAGGAGCTGAATGCGGCAGCAGCAGCCGGTGCTCCGTTGGGACTCTTCCAGAACCTGGCGAATAGAGCGCACTGTTTGAATGGTGGAGGTGGTGGTAGTGTTGGGGGCAGTGGTACGACCACTGGCAATGGTTCTACGATTGGCCTGGGCAATCCAACGCCGCCGCCTCCTCCGCCGCCCAGCTCCAAGGTGCGTCGCGTGCAGCCATCGCCACAGACAACGGCCATCAATCTGAGCTGCTCTGCGGCAGCGTCGAGCAACGCGGCCAGCAACTGTTCGCAGCCGTCGCCAGCGAAGACGCGCAAGATGAGCGATCCTCGCTTTCCCAACGACTGGGATGTGTCAGCCGTGCTGCAGGCCAACAAGGAGCTGGACGCCAATACGCTGTTCTTTCTGAGTCTGGCGCGGCAGGTGCGCGCCATGCCCATGAAGTTCCAGTCGCTGGCCAAGATGCGTTGTATGCGCATAGTCAGCGACATTGAGCTGGAGCTGGAGAACTTCGACTGCAATGGCGTGACGCCGCCCGAGGAGTCGTCGGGCAGCACGGCCAACCTGAAGTACTGCACGGACACGCCGCCCCCACCGCCTCCAGATGGCACTGCGCTGATATCCGCCGCGCCCATGGCAGCCGAGGGATCCACGGAGCACTTTGTCTATGTGATGTCGCCATCGCGCGTGGAGAGCATGATTGACATTTCCTCCGACGAGGAGAGCAATTTGAATGGTGGACTGACTGCAGCTGTTGCTGTCGCGGCTGCCACTGCAGCCGGGGTCAATGCAGCTGCGACGGGCGCTGTGCATTGAGGAGCTTACACATTGTATTATTGTTACACTTAAGTCTATTTTGTAAGATTAGTTGCATTAAAATGCACATTGTCGTGGAGTTGGTTGGATTTGGATTTTATTTACACGATTCGCGACGATTTAAATGGAAAATCTCTATGAAATGGGGTGTATTGTGTAATGATAAGCGCGTGGAATCGCCAGTAATGTCGTTCATTTGTTGCTACTTGGTATGGTGAATGAATTTCATTCAAGAAGTCGATGTGCGTCCCTCAAAACTCTGCTCCTCGGACGCAACTCGCGGCTACAGCGCTCCGCTTAGGACTGCACCTTGCTCTTGGTGGTGAAGGCGAAGTAAGCAACGCCGCCGACGAGGAAGGCGGCCAACAGCTCAGCCTTGATCCATGGTCCCTTGTAGGCACCCTTGGTGGGCACAGTGATGTCCAGCAGCGACTTGACCGACGACACCTTGTCGCCATCGCGCTGCGCCTTGCGCACACCAGCATAGCCGTCCTCGTCGAAGAGTCGCACCTGCACATTGCCGCTGCTGCCCTGCTTGATGTCCTCCACCCAGCTCACCTGCAAGGGGCAACCAATATGAACTCTACGCGACATGGAGGCACATGGAGATTTACTCACCTGGTATTTGCTATCGCCCACCTTGGCAACGGGCACAACCTTGCCGCAGGGGAACTCAGCGAAAAGACTGGGCTGCGCCGAGTTGCTGCACTGCAGCGTGAATTCGGCGACATACGCCAGCTGAGTGAGAATTGTGGCATCCTGTGTGCTGAAGGCATTGATGGTTGCCTTGCAGCTGCCTTGGGCGCCGGTTGCACACACAACGGCAACCAGGCAGAGCGCAAGCATTTGACGGTACATAATGTGGCAAATGTTTTGTAGTTTTAATTGAAAATTTTTAAGTTACTTTGCAGCTACGACACGAACGGCGGCTAACAACTTTCTTTCTCTTTCAACGCCACGACAGCAAACGTCAACTGACAGCCGACGACGACAACGAAACGTCAGCAGCAAACGTCACTTTTCAACATTGAAAGTATATTGTTTGGTGTTGCCAGACCGCTTTAAATTGTTTGCCGCAAGCATGAAAAGCTGCTTGGCACGTACTAGTCAGCTTCTGTAATACAAGTTGCCATTTATTTAAATGTATCGACAAAGTCATAATCGATTATTTTGCAGAGCGCCTCCATTTATATTTAAATATCATCGACAATATAACTCGATTTCCTGTGTTTTGCAAATTTAAAGAAAAAAACTATATTTCACACAAACACATGAATTTATTAAATATAATCTAGTTACTAATTTGTACCTAAAATATTGGTTATCCAGGGCATAAAGCTAATTAGCTTAGTGTAGACTCCCGGATAACCGTTGCCGCACTCATGGGCCCCATAACTTACAATACCGAATTGGACAAAACGCTGTGTGGTCAAATATTCCTCCGGATACGCCAGCGGGCCACCGGAATCTCCTCTACAAGAATCCCTGGTCGTATCGCCCACACATAGCTGCGACTGCGCAATGTCCCTGAGGAAGGACTGTTGGCAGGCTTGAGGATTTTTCAGCTTGATGTTTGCCTCCCTCAGCACATCGGACAATGTGCCATTCTCCGTCTTGCCCCAGCCCGTAACCAAAAAGTCCTTATCTAAATCCATTTCTTGCATGAGAGTGTCCGTTGTGGGCAAGCAAATAGGCCTAATGTGCTCTACAAGTATTTAAATAGTGTACTTTTACATTTGTTCATTAAATCACTGAAATGCTTACGTTTGTAGACCACAGCTCGCGCCAGTTTAATTAGAGCAATGTCATTGTGACCCGTCGATCGCGAGTAGTTCTCATGAACGAATATTTTATCCACGTTGATGTCCTCAGCGGGAGGCGAGCACTTGCTCTTCCTGCCCGTGTTTCTGCAATCGGGTTCCGATGATAGCTGGTGCTCACCCAATCGCACTGAGACACTATAGAATATGTACATTAATTAGCCCGTCTACTGTAATCGAATCCGATATACATATACTTACAGCTGATGTCGGGAGACACAATGGGCAGCCGTGAGCACAAAACCTGTCGCGAATATATGAAGTAACTTGTTTAGCTAGACAAGCAGTACGTCTCTGTTGACTATACACTTACGTTCAGATATTAGTGTGCCCCCACAGGCATATTCCTGTTCTCTGCCATTGCTGAGCAGCAAAAGAGCCATCCATGGCCTGGAGCCCAGCTTTACCTCGCGACCATTGACCACTTTGATACGCACAAATGTGCCACAGTTCTGTTCCTCCAGCAACTGGCGGCCACTGCGATTGAGCTGCTGGCCAAAGCTCTGTGGACAGTGGATAAGAAATATTAATAAAATAAATGAGTGATTTGCTATTGATCTGCTTACAGTTTGGCAACAGAATATTGCGCATAAGAGCAGCAATACGGAGCGCCCCAGCATCTTGCTCCTTATCATCTCTGAAAACAACTGTTGGAATTTTTGCTATTGTGTTCTGCTCTGGGTGTAATCATTAGCTTATCAATTCTATAGGTCAAATAATTAAGCATATATATGGCTGTGTAAGTGAATTATAAACATGCCCAAAAGCCATAGATCATCAGAGTAAGAAAGATTGAATCTGATAATGTTGAATAAAAAATACACTCTTTTTAAACTCGAATCCTTTGCAGGCATCTAAATTTAGTTTCTTCATTGTAATCAATTTTAATCAACATTATTTTGAATAGTGTAGTAAGGGTCAATGGAAAAGATAGGTTTTCTGCACAATTCGCGATATATCTTCACATATTCAAATTTTAGATGACAATTTTAGGCTTTAACTACCGTTAGGGTATCTTGTAGTCGCTCCTATACAGCGAATGCAATTGGAGTCGTTAATTGAAATAGTTTTGGATTTCGGCTAAGCAAATAAATGTCAGTGGTGCCTGTTGGTACCGCTCCGTACGAGTATTTTGACACCGCCTGGCAAATATGAATTTATTTGGCTCGTTTCGATTATTTTCTATTATAATTGTTTCAAAGGCGGCGGTGAGAGAGCCAGGAAAATTGACAAACCAAAAAGCGAACTGATTTTTTTGTCTCGTCTTGACTTTTTCGGGGAGCTTTCCCACACACACATTCGGCTCTGATTCCGCTTTGGAGCTAACCAATAAATATCGACTGTGTCTGTGATTAATGTTTGGCATTCGAGCTAAGTTTTGTTTTAAGTGCCATTCATTCGCAATGAATTCGCTGACATTGTGCGACACACTCAGGAGCATTCACCAACTAAACGAGTACTCACTCCACTCAGTGTATCGTATTGAGGGATTATATGAATGGCATATGACCCTGAAATCGGCTTGATTTGCTTCTTGATGCCATTTGCTGTTGTTGTTTGTTTCATTGCCTGCTTGTGTTCTTGTTGCTTTTGTTGTTGTTGCTTCTGTTTCATTTGGTTCCCGGGCAGTTATGTTCGTTACTTTTTGATTGCCGACGCGCACGAAACTTTTATACAACTTTGCATGTCTTTGATGAATTTGAAATTGTCACAAATGTGAAAGTTTTTCACTTGCCAGCAGATACGTACTCCCCCCTACCCCTCTTCCTCTTCGCTCCTTCTCCGCATCGCACACCACACACATCTGCTCGAGACTTGGAAAATTTGCATCTAACAGTTTCTTGTTGACATTGAGCGACTTGTACGCGACTTCACGCATTCATTGCTGCTTCACCCATTCATATTCATTCATTCATCTGCCCGCTGCCTATTGTTGTGCATTATTCGCAAGGATTTGCATAAGGATTACTCCACTACGCCCCCCGCGCGCGCGCCTTTTGGCCAGGCATTTGATTACATGCCAAGTGGGAGTCTCCAAACGTTGGGCGCCACATTTGCCATCGCGTCGTCTCGCCTCGCTTCGCTTCGAAATGAAAACAAAAGTTCGTGCGAGTTCATTGAGTTGGCAAAAAAGTTGCCAGTCAGCGAGACCTATCACACACACTAACACACGCTTAGAGACACCTTCCGGCGAGGGCAGTTTAATCATTTTGATTGGGAAAGCATCTGCTTCGAGTATACTAAACGTATCCGTGAGGATTGATTCTCCGCCGACAGTCGAAACAATATATATACGTCCTTATAAAGACATCACTGCCATGCAGAATTTACCGAACTTTTAGTAACACTCATGGGTGATTATTAAACACATTCATTTTTTAGTTTGGCAATCGAAGTAACACGTTTTAAACTCATTTTAAATTAATTCAATTAATAAATATAATTACCAGCCAAAGTAGTCGAGCAGTCTCTAGTAATTTCTAATTGGAAATTGAACTGCCAATAAATTGTATTGGCGAAAAATAAGAATCTGAGATCGTCTGAGTTTGTCTGACAGTCAGAATAAATGCACAGATCAGAGACAATAACAGCTGCCAGCATTTGTGTACGCGATACGCATATCAAGTTTTGTGTCGCCCAGCATCAAGCTAGAGTCTCTATTAATGCACATAATAAAAACTATAACCTTGATGATTCCTCAAGTTTAGCATGCAATCGCATCATTTGTATGCATTTGCAAGTCCGTAGTTGTAGTCAACAATGTGGCCATTTAAATATATTTCAATGTAATCAGAATATCACAATATACTTTATGTTATATTTTAGTACATTTGCGTGGTATATTTTTAGGGATTAACTCGAAGGCAACTCACTGTTTTTCATATTTGGAAGTGTTTGGCTTATGTGCAAACTGGGAAACTGTTATCTTACATTTATCAATTCAAATTCAAAATTAAATTAAATAAATTTAAAATAAAAACTCGGTATTTTATGCTCTCATATGTGAGTGTTTACAGTTGATCCATTTTGGCTTTCTAGTACTTGTCGACCGAACCTCGTTGGTAGCGTTGTTGGCGTTGCCAGCACGTGTGCGCGGCCGGCGGAAATGGGACAAACAACTCAGCGCCGGAGTCAGGCCGAGCGACAGCCGAGCTGAGCATAACAGGCGCTGCAACGGTGGCGATGGCGATGTCGATGGCGCTGGCACCGGCTCCAAGCCAGGCGAGGGGGTAGGAGTTGCTCGGTAGAGAGTCAGGCTAGGTGTGGCGTGGGGGTTGAGGACTTAGTTGGTGAGGACTGGGGAGGGGGCGTTGGCAACGCTTTGTTGTTCGATTCGCTTCGATTCGGTTCGGATTGTTTTGTTTGCTAGCCAGCCTGCCAGCCCGGCAGCCCGCCTGCCCGCTTGCCTGCTTGTTTGTTGGTAACATAACGAAGCTGCCCCAGCGCCAGCGATTGCTTCATTCACAAAACGCAGTTAGCGCGCGGCAGGCAAACACTGTGGACGTGGACGTGGAAATTGCAAGCCACCCGAAGGCTTCCTGCACAATGGCATACGTTGCGCGCTTGAAGTGAAAGTTCCACCAGGATTTCAAGTGGCAGTCGCGTCTGCTTTGCGGTTCGAGGTTCGTGGTTCGTGACTGCAGCCGGTTTTCATTTCGGTTTTGTGATTCAGTATTTTTGGTCTTTGTCTGCGTTTTAGTGTTTGGTTTGTTGACAAAGTTATTGCTTTGGCTTAATGACTTCGTAATTGATTTGCATTCGATTTGCCGTTGTGCTTGCGGCAATTTATTGCCAGTTGAAAGTGTCATTCGAACTCGTAGTCGGCTTTCAGTCATCGCCGCCATCGCTAATCAAACTGCGAACTGGCGATACTAAACACCAACTAGCAAATACGATAGAGAACTTCAGACGACGCTAGACAATAATATCGCCGCCATGTCGCTGTCATTGGCAAGCCGCCGACGCTGCCAGACGACCACGACGCCGACCCCAACAACATCGTCGCCGTCCACATCGCTGTCGTCGTCTTCGCATCTTGTGCGCAAACAGCACTCGCTCATTGAGCCGCCCAGCCACGTCCATTCGCACGGCGTCTCCAAGTATTCGACCCAACAGCGAGGCTACTTGTCGCGCGGTCTCTCCGTCGGCCGCTCCATCGAGAGCATTCGCCAGAAGCTGTATCCGTGCAGCTCCCTCGCAGAGGCTCCTCCGGTCGCGCACTTGGGTCGTCAGTCCTCCTTGGCCGGCGACGGGAGATTGGCACCCACGCAAACAGAGCTCAGTCTGCGCTTCAGGGAGACCAGCCTGGTGGCCTGGTCCTCCCAATCCTCACTGCTCAAGGCGCCCCTTGCAGCAGACAACGACAGGGCTACTCGACAGCAGGTGGAGCAGAAGGATGCTCAAGCAAAGCCCGAGAGGTGAGTAAAGTGCAAAGTGACACCGATCGTTCATCCATTGGGAGACGATCGGAATAGTAATGAGATGTGATATAAAGACATATTTTACAACAGACACTTAGGGATGTTTTCTTAGTGGATAATGTGGTGTCTAGCTTTCAATTTATTTATGGTTTAAAGAATTGCAGAGTTAGTTACAAGTCACAGTCAAATGCAACTTAATATAATAATAATGAATTCATTCAATATTTTTTTTGGTCTATCTGCAGGCTTATAATTTTAAGACTTCTCCTTGAAGTAATGCCCTTAAAGCTTCAACTAACCAGTCATCAAGAACCGATTTGCCAGAAAGAAAATGGTTTCTAAAGTTGCTTTTATTTTGGTAATCATTTTCTATTTAAATAGCTACCATTTCTCATCAGAGTACCTGGCAGTATATCTATGTTTAGGTGTCTAGTATTTCTGTTTTCTTTTCTTTCTTTTCCTCTTCTAATTTAGTTAGTCAACCCAAGGGATATGTGACAACTCTTGGTAGATACGTATTATTTCTAATTATTGCAGATTTAATTTGTGTTTAAGCAAACTAACTTTTTTTCTATATAATTTTTGATTTGTTTTGAAAGTTGGAAACTGAAACCCGAACATTAATTTGAAATCTTTTACCTGATTAGGTATTAAATTAGATAATTTTCCGCTGCTATTCCCAAACAACTACTTCATTGTGTAGCATGAAATAACGAAGGAAATATTGATATTTCGTTTGACCTTGCCAAGCTATCTACATAACATATATCTAGAAGGGAATCACATGCGTATAGCGCATGGCGTTATGCTGGTATTCATATGCAAATGATATGCGCTGAAATGGTTTCTAATAGCGGTAGTTCACCTACCAGGCAGTCCCACTCCCTCCTCCTGCTACTCCCACCACTCAGCCTATCTCCGTTTATGATGTCCCAAATGACACTTTCGATACTTTGAGCAATTTGCATGCTTGACACCGACGTCAAAGTTGTCTAGGCAGTGCATTGGATTAGGCAGGCGAGCACACGCCTCCAAGGGAGTAGTAAATCATAATCGTAACTCGACCCGGACTAGGTACAAGTCAGTTCTACTCAGGTCTGGGGAAGTCAATTCGAAGCCACAGGCGAGAGAGGATACACTTCTGCCGTTGCCTCGAGAGCGGACTGCAGAGAGTACTGCGCCCGGATCTGGTTCGTTGAACACCGGCCCAAAAGTTGGCAAGATTCACTTTCGCACTGAAGGACTTTGGAGTGCGCGCATTTCGGGCGCAAATTTGTAAATGTAATTGACATGGTTTCGTTTTCCGAAAACACAGTCACAATCACAATCACCGGGACAGAGAGACAGACAGGCAAACAGGATGGAGTGCAGTGGGAGTGAGTGAGAGCGCAAGTGCGAAGGGGAGTGAGAGGGCAGATTGCCGCCTTCGCATTTGCACGAATTAATTTCTATTTTGGGGTCGTCATGTTGCATGCGGCCAATTTGGATTTGGATTTGAAATCGAGCACAGCATAAATTGCAAACTAATGCCAAATAATTTGATTTAAATTTAGCAGTAGGTCACTCGGTCAACTACTCACTCATTCGGTTAGTCAGTCAGTCAGTCAGTCAGTTAGACAGTCAATTTAAGTAGCGAGCCAGGAACCCACTCAGTTACGCTGTCTCAACTGCATTTCTCGTTTCCCGCAGCGCCAAGGCGGATAAGAATCGCGTCAATTTGAACATTGTGCTTGCCCAGACAATACGTGCCACCAACGAGTGGGAACACGATCACGACCAGGACCACGACCAGGAGCACGACCAAGAACAGGAGCCACTCCACTGCGCCGTCGAGCAACCATCACTCGAACCGGGCCCCACAGCCAGTGTCCTTGCTAGCAGCGAGGAGAGCGTCTCGTCTGCCCTGACTGTGCAACGGCGTCCGCCCCTCGTGCGTGCTATGTCCGCTCCAGTGCGCCTCGACGAGAGCAGCAAAAGTGTCATTGGCGCGGCCAACAAGCGCAACCAGCAGAAGCTGCGACGCCGCAAGATCTTCACGCGTGCCGCTTCCTCAGTGGCAGTGCCCCCAGATGCCAGCCCCTTGCTGAGCTCCGAGGCCGGCGGTTCCAGCAGCAACGGCAAGAAACAGTTGAGTCGGGCTCGCAGTGTCATTGCACCTGATGTCATCACGCTGGTGTCGCTGCTGAGCTCCGAGGGCAGCGACTCTGAGCGCGAGGAGAGCTCCTCCACCTCGACCTCGGCATCCACGAGCACGGGCAACGGCAAGTCCTCGCCTCCAACAGCGCAACGCAGTCCGCAGCGTCGTGCGCCGCTGCTGCGCAAAACGGGCAAATCGGGTAGGTGCAGTCGAAAGTGATCGACTTTGAGTGCTTCGCTGGTCGAGTTGACTAACTGTTTTTGCAGTCTCGTTTCAAGACAGCTATCCGCCCACCTTTCAACTGGCCTCCAAGGAGTATTCGCACATGATACGCCGCGGCTCCATAGCCCCGCTGGCCGCCCGCATCCGCGCTAATCGGCCGCCAACGGCGCCGCCAGTGTCCATATTCCTCAGCGACTCAGCTGGCAAGCCCATGGAGGCGCGACAGCGTCCGACCTCCCAGCTGGACACGGATGCAGCCAGCTTGCCCGCCGATGAGGCCAAGAAGGAGAACAACGCTGCCAATTGCAATGTGCAACAACAGCAGCAGCAGCAGCAACAGCAGCAGCTGCAACAACAACGCGAGGCTCAGCAAGATTACAACTTTCCGCTGTACGTGTGCAGCATCAAGGAGCGCGAGTGCTGGAAACTGCACCAGAAGATGTCCGCCAAGGGCGTCAGCGTCAGCTACGAGACCGTGCTGCGTGGCATGCTGACACCCACGGAGTTCCGCCACTTCCAGAAGCAGCGCGAGCACGAGGAGTCCAAGGCTCAGGAGGCTGCCGAGGCGGAGGCTGCCGCGGCGGCCGAGAAAGAGAGCGGCAAGAAGCTACCGGTCACGGCTATCGAACGCCTCTCCGAGTCCTTGCTGCAAGGCAAGTGAGCCGCTGACGTCGCGTCGTCGCCGTCAGTCGAGGACCAAGTTATGCATTTGCTCCTAGTCCAAGGCCCACATGGAGGCCCTTCATGTCCGTAGTGCGCACTCGTTAAACTGCATCGCACCCAGCTGAGACACACACGTCAGATCGCATCCTTCGTATTTGTAGTAGTAGTTGTAGCTGAACTCCTAGTGGCTAGAGGATGTTGTGCTGGCCAATCGCAACTCCACGTTAGCTGAGAACTAAATAAACCGTAGACACTCAATCCGAGCTATTTAATTATTTATTTGTTGAAGCAAAAACACGATATACAATATGGTAAGTTGAGAACCAAGAAGGGCAGCTTAGAGCTTATTTGGGAACTGGAAAGTATACTTTAAAATCGCCCTCAACTCTTTTGATTTGTTGCGTTTTTATTCTGATGTAAAAGGATCGTTCACTCGATGGGAGTAGGATAATTGGAGTTGACTATTTAATACGCGGTGGTTATTTAAGTATCAACATTAAAATTTCCTCCCAACTCTCATTAGGAAAATGATTGTTAAGTTAGATATATCCTACTGCACATAGGTGTAGGTGCACATAGTTGAAAATGGGACAGTAACACGACAGCAAATGTGAGCAACGTCCAGAAGGAAGCATCTCTTGTTATTTGTTCAAATTTATTTTAGACTTTAGGTACACCGTCTTCCACCTCCAAAAATAAAATAAAACGAATAAAGAGTGTGATTTTAAAATTAGTATTTTGTCAGCATCAGATAAAAACTTGGAAGCTATTAAAAAGTATATGCAGCTGGACGGGTTTAGTTGCTTTGTAGGACAATGTGACCGGGTGTGTGGTATATTTTAAAATCTATGGGATATTCTTAATGTGGTAAATCGTTCCAGCAAACATAGCTATTGCTGTATTTTGTGGATTAGGCTTTGTGCTTTGTTCTGTTAGTCACAATTATCTTGATTTTATTTAAAATGGGTAGCGGGTATTTAACTTAGGGCACTCAAGCACATCTAACTTTAGCCTTACCAAATGTTTTGTATGGAGGTGGATGAAGTCAAAGATATGTAAGTAATTAAAATTGCGACATCATTGAATCTTCAATACGATGATATTCTTCAACTTAATATAAATCCGAATATTTTTAAATATCTGCGCGAACCTCTTCAAATGACAAATCCTTATGTGTATTAAATGAATGTGCTAATAGGGAGGGACTCAACTTTTCGTACTTTGTAAGATTAGCTAATTTACGAAATAAAATGATACGTGTTGGGAATTCCAGATTAGTTCGCTTGACGCCTGATCGCGGTCGCCAGGTAGCAGGCCAGTACAATGCCCAGGATTTGTATGAAGGCAATGCCGATGCCAACGCCAATCAGAATGACGGCGTTCTTCCCGATACGCTCCTTCAGTTTCTCCACACAGCCAGGCTGAAAGAACTTGTCCTTGCCCAAGGCGGGGGAGTCAAAACAATGTCCAACGGCGGCATCGATAAACTGAGGCTGACAACAGCTCGACGGAAGAGTCTTGTTCAGGCTGTGAGCACGCCAATCGGCGGGACTGTCGACGCCACAGCACATGAGCTTGCGCTGCACGTTGTCCCAGGCAATGCTGTCCTCACTGTTAGATCGTTTAATGGACTCCATTAGCGAGTTCTCTAACATGCCCTCCAGATCACTCTTGAAGACGCTCGCCGCGATGCCCACGGCCAGCTCAATGATGAAGATCATTGCCAGCAGTACGGCATACTGTAGGAGAATTGGGATTAATCGAGATTTAGCGTAGAAGATGCGATGCTGCTACTTACGGTGAGGAGCAGCGTGGGCGACTCCTTGATGGCGCCAAAGCAGCCCAGCGAGGCAATGAGGAAGATGATCAGGCCCGTGACAATCAGCACGATGGGTGGTGCCAGAACGCGCCCCTCTACAAAGTGATTGAATTCGTTGACATCGGCTAAAACGATGGCTCCGGCAATGAGAATGCCGAGACCCGAAAGCTGAAAGGCCAAAGGAGCATAATTAAACAGAGGAACAGCTGCAATCGATTGTTGCCTTTAAAGAGACGCAATTACGCCAACATGGCCTCTACTCACTAATCCATAACGCAATTTGCTTAATGACCCCTCCAATCAGACCAACTCAATTCATGTCCGCACACGATTGTGTGTGTCGGTGTTTGTGGTTGCGCTCGTGTTTGTGTTTGTATTTGTGTTTGCATTACGAACTCTAATTGCCTGATAAGGCATCGGCCACTGCCACAACCTTAGCCACGGACATTGGCCAAGTCAATGGCATTTCCAATTCGTCATTGGCCGAGCCGAGCGACAAATTTATGATTGTATGTGAAAATGTGCTGCCTACTTTTGTGCGCGCAAAATAAATGTTTAATATTCACATGCTACTCTGTTCGTAATCAATGGTCTGATCTATTGTGCTCTATTGCATGAAAACAGCAGTCATGTTATTAGTTATGTTGTGGATCAGCGCCAGACCTACGTACCTCATACTTTTATGTTGGCAACATAAATGTCAAATGGTCAAATACATTACCCTTTTTTATTTATTAGGCCTTACTATAAAAGTATTTATTTTAGAATAAAAGGGCCAACTGGGAATAGGTATTTAATTTCTATTGTGGCTTGCCAATTGTGAAGCAAATGTTGTCTTGTAATCTAATTATCCTTACCAAATTTTCAATTGTCTAGGATAGTTTAAATTCAAAAGAACTTGTTCCTTTACTTATCGATAAGGAATCTCCTATAAATTGCTTTTATTGCAGACAAATTTAATGCGATAATCGTTTAAACGAGTATAATCGTCAGTTATATCGCGTACAAAGCCAGAGTCATTCTATTTACTACTGGCGTGGCTGTCGTGTTGCACTGCAGTGCCCTCTGTTGGTCAATGCAAAGGACGAAGCTTTGTGGCATTGAAAAAGGCATTGCCTACTTTGGGGCGCACACATGAAATGCAGTCAGACCACAAACCACTGACTACAATTTGCGGTAATTTGATTTAATCATCCTTTAAAGAGTACCTAATTGCATGTTGTTAAATTGCTTTACAAAATACTTAATTCGTAAGCACGCAAATATTTCCCTATAGCAAAGGACTGTTATAAGCATATGTAAAATAGCCAAGGGAACAATTGAGTATTTAATTGCAAGAAAGATGTTTAATTATATTAAATGACAATGACGAGCTAAGACTAGCTTTAAGCAAGTTTTATGTTATGCTCTCAAGAACATCAATTACAACATTCATTATTATTAAAGTCATTTGTGAAATCTTATTGGTTCAGTTTTGAGTCAGATTTCAATCGAGTCGAGTACTCACCGCAAAAAGCACATTGAAGGCAAACAGTACGTATTTAATTAAACTGGGGCCACAAGAACGCATTTTAATTTTCATTTAGTTGTTTGATTGCGTTAAAAATAATCTCGCAGGGGTTGGCTTCCAAGTGGTTGGGGCACGCGGGGTATTCCAAAATTAGAAGTGTTCTAAGATGGTCAACAAACGGTAAGTATGCTATGATATTTCTGATGTTATTTGAGGGCGCGCGCGTCTTGTCGAATTGACGTTGGAGCTGTAACTGACCGGTAGCTGGCTGCGGTGCTGGCCAAGATAATGCTGATGTTGGCAACCAAGTCTCGTTACTGTTGTGGCCACTGACTGGTTGGTAACCAGAGGGACTAACGTCAGACCCCAAGCCGCCGTTCTGTTGGTCATTACAATGGGTGCCTGGCAAACCAAAGTAAAAGTGAGTGAAAGTCTTTCCAAGAAAGCTGAAGCCCGTTCATCGAGCCTATTCAGGGCATGCGATTAGGGGCTGGTCGATGAAATCGTGGGGAACCTGGCTGTTATTGTAGCCCAAGCTTTTATGCTTTGTAACCCATTTCGTTGATTTACACGTCGAGCAGCTCCGCTGCGTGTCGGGAGCAGTGGAGAAGGGGGCGCTCCTACAGAAAGCCAACAACTTTGACCAGCACCTGAGCAAAGTTCCCAGACATTACCTCAGGCTTTCTGGGTCGTCTGTGGCTTCCGTTCAGCGGTGGTAAATGTGGGTAACAAGTCATTGCACTCATTAGCCGGACTCTTTTTCGTTTTCATAGCCAAGCTGCAACAATAGTCGGGTTCGGCGAGTAACGGAGTATTCGAGGACAAACAATATTAAGCCAAGTGTTTACCTTTAAAGTTCAGCTGCTTGACACCAACGTGGCTCACACACGAGGGCTGTACTAAATGATGAGGTAGAGCTCGTGATATTTTCGGAAAAAATCATCATACTACTCTTCAATATAATCATTACTACTCTTCTCGAGTAACTTCGAAAACAAAGCATATTTTACTAAATGGATCTGCACTTTCCTGGAATTTCAGAAATTTCCAAAAATTACAATAATAAATGGGTCATTTGTTACACGTATATTATATGATATGTAACTGGGCTTTATTACTAAACGATCGACCCCCGGAGTGCGAGACCCAGCGGTGGGTTCACGTCATAACACTAAATAAATTGCGTGCCTTCGAGTGAATAACGGGGAAAGTTATAACTGCTATTCATGAAATAAATGCCAGACTGTGCGAATAATTAAAGAACTCGGTAAATGTTGGCTTGAAATTGAAAGTTGGCACCTAGAGGCATGCAAAAACTTGACTCCCGACTGCCAAACTCTGTCATCATCCTTATTCGGGTCGGAGCAGGTGCGTGGGTGGTCTTAGGGTCTATCGACGTTGGGTGGTTTGAGTTGATTTTAATGTTGCGTGTCGCGCGTTCTGTTTGTGTTTCTTTGAGATATCCGTAGGAATGTCCAACTGTGCATGCCAATTTAGTTGGGTCATTCTGGGACTTACTAGGACCTTTAGGCACCCGCCTATCAGGTCGCGGAAATCACGACGACTGTTGCTGCGGAATTTGGCATGGATTGTTTCGAGGCGTAACCAGAATTGCCGAAATGAAGTGGATCGATTATACACATACTATATGCGGTAAGTACATAACAATTTCGATTTTATTTTCAATGAAAACTTCAGGCAATTTACAAGCAGTTAAGTAGCTATGAAATGGAACGAGGAGGGGCAATTAGTGGGGATTTGGATAAGTACGATATGGATGGAGTACGAGTATGTCATATGTGTAATAATACTTCTTCGCATGCAGTCGCCCTCTCACAGGCCGCGCGCAAGGAGCAGACCCACCACGACTGTAACAATTGCCATGGATTGACGCAGTGCTCCGGCGCCGCCATCTCGACATGGCCATTCCTCCAGATCAGAGCTGCAAGTAGAGTTAGGCAGTTAGCTAGGGTAGCAGCAGGGACAACGCAGTGGAGACGGACACGAAGACGGAGACGGAGCACATATAACGCTGAGAGCGAAGCACATGTAAAACACGGAACACTTAAAAATAATACGGATATGCATATGGATAGGGATGATGACGTAGCAGTGGATATATAACATGATCGTGCGGCTGATCGTTCGGCACATAGAATGTGGGTTGATTTTTGGTGCGTCGACGACTTATGTGCAATGCTGATGCTTGTTGCAGTTGTAGTTGTTGTTGTTCTGATTGTTCTTGGAGTTGCTCTGGATGTTGTGAAGGTGTCGTTGTTGTTGTTGTAGTTGTGGGCTGTTGGTATGGGGCAAATGCACTGCAAGAATAAAAGCAGGCCCAGCAGAGAGTGGCGAAGATTGAGGCATGAATTCGAGTGCGCAGAGAGCAAGTGGATGTTGTGGATGGCGAGTTAGTCCAACAGATGCAGTGCAAATGGTTGATGTGGATTGTAAGTTTGTCCACCAATTGAATGAGGTATGGATATTGTGTATTATGTCGATTGTGAGCTTGACGCTTTGTTAGGCTGGCAACAAGTTTGACAACACACAATTATTGGAATTAGAATGCTATTTATTGGCCGTTGGCCCGGCTGTTAATAACGTTAGTGGCATTGCAGGACTCATAGTGCCGTTTGTACCTACCCTTCAAGCCGGAACTTATCAATAGAGGTTTACTTAGGCCCACAATAATATTAATGACTGTCTAAAAAAACAATTACACACACATACACTTCTAAGTTGTGGGAATGCGGGGCGAGGGTGTGACAAGTTAGTGGGAGAGGCAAATAAGTGTGACACACACATACAACTGCACTTGAACAAAAAGTAAGTGAATGTGCAAGACAAATGGTGAATGTAATGGCAAAGGGAAAGTAAGTATGTATGTATGTGGATGAGCGCTTAGAACAGTTTCAGTTACAGTTGCAGTTAGGAATAGACAGACATAGAGAGAGCGCAAGCGAAACAGCTTAGAGAACAGTTATTTATTAGCTGACACACATGACGAGAAGTTACTTAGTATGTATAAAAAAGAAAGAGATTGCAATTGATTTCAGTTGTTTGTTTTGCGCTTCTTACTTAATTCCAATAACACCACACGCTGCAATGAGAACATTTGTTTGAGTATTTGCGGCTCGAGTTGGTTGGCTTCAACTCCACTTACCGATACGGCCGCCCGCATTGCCCGTTTTCTTGGAGTCGGTGTGATTGCCCAGGCCCAGATCGTCTTCCAGCTCGTGGAGCACAACGCTGCGTCCGATAATTGTGCGCTTACCATTGAGGCTGATCACAGCATCCGAGTAGGTGATGTCGATGATGCCCGTGGAGTTTACGTCAATGTTGCCCAGATCGCCCACATGGCGAATCTCGTGATTGCGTGCACCGTGGTCAACCTTGTCGGGGTTGTAGTGACCGCCGAGGCTGATGCAGCCGTTGGTCAAATCTCCCTTCTCGTGAATGTGGAACCCGTGCTTGCCTTCCTTGACGCCCTCCAGCTGGATGCGCACATGCACGCTCTGTCCGCAGTCGTTCTGGATGAAGGTGACGTTGCCCTTCACCTGGCTGTTGTCCGCCTGCACGGGTCCAGTCAGCGTGGCAATCGCCTGCATGGGCGTATTACGCTGCGGATTCAGAAGCCGCCGTTTAATATGTACTCTCAAATACCTATTCATGTGGCCAAACTTACTGTTTGAGCGGCAGCACAGAGTGTGGCACAAAGGGCCAGAGTGACGGTCAGAAGGCGCAGCATGTTGACCTGAAAGAAATGGTGGTTCCATAAATCAGGTGCCTTACTCTCGCAGTATACAAAGCATTCTAATAATACATTTGCGTCATAATGTTCAATTACGTCAGAAGCTCCTCTCCCCCAGCTCTAGCTGTGTCCCACTCTTCATTCCCTTACGAGCCTCGCAGTGATCAAGACCTTATTCCAATTTAGAAACAAGCGCACTTTCATTTGTCGCGCACACGAGCTCATTGAGTTAAGCAGCTAATGAACTGTGCTCGCACCAGAGATGATCTATTGTATCACTTGAAGGAATTATCAATCATTTTGAGGCACACACTTGCCATTAAATAATTTGAATATCTCAAGTTTGATGGAAATCAAATTGAAACAATAAAATTTAAATATTTAAGTATTTGTAAATATTTATTCAAATTTAAAATCATTCTTACACTTAAAGTTAATGACCATTTGAATCACAAGTTGCCGTGGTTTTCATTTTCATTTCATTCATTACATTAGGTTGTAAAATGCTTCAATCATTTATTTTGTTTTTTTTTTTGCAGTGTGTGCGGAATTGAAGCGCCTAACCTCAATTTATGAAACGATTTGTGGGTCATGCACATTGCTTTTGCATACATTATACAAATTTGATACATTCACATACAAATATGTACATATAAACTTGCACCTCTTCATTTATATATAGTATTCTATGTAAAAGCAAATGAAAACAGCCTTTTTACAGGGTTAAGTGCGAATGGCCTACAAGTCACTCGCACTCGCAGTCGCAGTCAGGCGTCGTTGCCGGTTACGTGAAGGCCAATCAACAATCTCTTTTTAGTGTACGCACTTTTCAATGAATTATATTTATGAGTGAGCTGCGACCAGTTTATGACATTGTACAATTTCGGAAGATAAACTGTTCCTAAGTTTCTAACACCCATCATTTGTGTTAATATTGATAGCCATCTTTGGGGCTTTGTCTTTCTTTGATGTACAGCAATTATTTAATTTCTTATTTTTCTATTGATAATTTCGGTATATGAGAATCAAAATAATAAGCGGCAAACGGTTGCTACAGGGTGTAGGCAATGAATTTCCCTGCTCCCCAGTTTATTTCATTGATTGGTTTCAATATTCGTGCTCAAGCAGGTATATATTAATTAGTCGCGAAATTGGCTTCTGTATTGTATTAAAAGTGGAAAAACTAAAAACACAAATTAAATTGCCTAGGAATGCTAGTAAAGAACCATAAAACCATATCTGCATCTCAAAGTGGCAATGCTATATTACTTCAGCAGTCGGCACGTAAATCGAAATGTGTATGGATAAGATAATTATTATTTTGTTTTATAGCTAGTACAGGTAAGACGTCCAATGAGTCTCAGCGAAGTTGACGTACTTACTCCCTAATGACTGAGTGTAGTTGATTCGAAACTGTCAACCCCTCATTAAATATGTATCAAAAGGCCTCGCTAGTCATATTGATTGATGGCAGAATAATTGACTGCATGCCAAACTCGCAGTTCAACTAATTGAGTTACTACTGTAATTCTAATCATCTGGTCTACGATGACTTGCTAGCTTCAATCATTCAAGACTCGAATATTTACGTCTTTAAATTGAGGTGATCTGATGCGATCAGTTTCGAAAAAGTTTAGACATTTTACGAGTCATTGCTGGGGCAGTAGCACTCTCAAGTTCAAGATCAGACTAACAAGACAAGTAGTTGCGCTTAAATATGGAAGATGACCATGAGAATCACTTGCTAATTGAGCCAGGAAATGTGTACTCACAAGTATTACCTGTATTTAGTATGCAGATATACGCAAAATAGATTTGCTTTGTGGCCATTATATTCTGGAAATTAGCACACAATCAAACGATGATCAAATCGTGATAATTGCTCAAAACTGCAAAACTGCTGTCGGAGAGATAGGCGGGGAACTCTGGATACAGCGCCACATATCAAAGTGTTGATATTTCTCGAATTTTGGTACAAGGCGAGGGAGCGAAGCAGAGGCCAAAGCAACAGTCGCTTGCACTAGTCCGACTACTGTTTCGCATACCTTATGTGCCCGATACATTTTGGTTCTTTTTGGGATCCATATACGGATCGCAATAACTGGTTGCAGTGACCCACGCGAGGACAGGCCAATGTACGTGAAGAAGGAAGGTTTTTGTACTGTTCGAAACAGGTTTACTTATTGTTTCACACAAATTCAATCCCAATTCTTAACCAGTTTTTGTGCGTTTTGTTTTTTTTTGTTTTTGACACAATGAGAGTAAATTCTTGTGCGCATTATTCACAAAGTTCTCGTCATTTACATATGTAGGATGTACTCGCAAAGTACTGGAATTTATTCAGTGTTGAGTTTCGACAATTGTTTATGATGTACACTTACCCAGTTAGCAACTGTTTGTCTTGTTGTTTTTGTTTCGTATTTATTAATTAATTGCACACGAGTACTCAACGCCTCAATTGAATGCCGTACCGTTTGCTTGGAGACCTGCGACGCAACTGATTTCAGCTTTGCCATTGCTACCGCAAATCGACTAAGTACCTGAGCCTCTGCCAGCGTCGACGTCAGCGTCGTGGGTGGCAAAGCACGAACAACGATCGTGTTCTCTCGCACACTCAGCTTATCTGTCGTTCATGCTCACGCTCACGCTCGCGTTCAGATGCCTTCTCTCCTACACACTGTCTCTTATGCAGCGCAGCCAGAGGCTTGGCTCTTTAGGGTGCCCAAATTTGGCATATCGATGTTCTAGCGAGCCATGCACAAGATTCCATCGTAGATCAAAATGCAAGTGATGAGAGCACTTTGACTTGTCTCTTATCATGTATTGCCCCTGTATTGAAACTCAAATTCAAATAAGTCTGCTAAATGTATTCACATAACGACATCCGAACACGGTAACGTGAGTTTTATTTGAATATTTATCGTAAATGCCTTATGAATGGAGCGAATAATCGTGTCTACTTGAAATTCCTGTTGAGCAATTCGTTCAACTTGTTCAATGCAATGCAAAGTTGATTTTTGCAGCTGTTTAAAGGTAACGTAATTAGAGTTATTTTGGGTTATTATTTCCACAATGCAACACATTTTACCATAACTCGATAGCTCAATTTCAATAACTGAGCAAACACCTTTGAGAAACCTTTCAATTAGTAAAGTAAAATAAATGTGCAACTCGCAGTTCAAGTTAATTGAAGATATTCGTGTATTTACAATTTAAAAATGTGCTAATAGATTCTAAATTCAGTGTGGCTCGATTCTCGCGAGCTTGCTTCATAATGATACTGAAGCAATATAATAGCCAAGCCCTACTTAAAATCCGTGGTAAGTACACCGATAAGCTATGTACGTAATTAGATACGAAATGAGAAGTTTTAGAGTTAACACATAATTTTGCACATGTCCGCCTGCTGGGAAAGCGTCTGCAAAGCAGCTGCTCTTCCACAATTCTAAGCTAATTCCAGAAGGTGATACTCGCTTATAAGTATGAGATAATTCAGATGAGTTTGTGCCGCCCCAGCGAGGCAGTGTGCCGGGGACTGCAGTCCTCGATGAGGCCTGCGCCCGTGCCATGGCTCTGCACCTCGTCGCTCGGCGAGGAGCCGCCGCTGTTGCTGCTGTTGGTGCTGCTGTTGTTGTGCACCCGCTTCATGGGTCGCTTGCGATCCGCGTCGGAGCAGGGATGCAGCTCCACTGTCTGCAAGCTCTGCGCGCGCTGCAAGGAGAGTCGCAGTGGCTTCTTAGGGGGCGTGGGTCGCACAGTGCGCGACGACTCGGTCGCCGGCTTCGAGGACTCGTTCTCGCTGTCGAAGTCCAGGGACTTCACGCTGCGCATGTCGCTTGGCAAGCGGGCGCGCAGCGTCTGGGCCTCGCTCTGGCGTGGAGTGTCCCGACGGCGCTCGAGACTGCGATTGGAACTATAATTAGTTAATGTTGAAGTATAGTATGGTTCAAGCCAACTAACCCATTGTAGTGATTGAGGTGCTCCACACTGCGCGCATGCGTGCTCATCAGGTGCTCGCGGTGCAGCTGCTGCTGCTGTTGTAGAGCGTCGCGCGGTCGCTCCCTGTCCCGCTGTCGTTCGTGCCGGTCGCGTTGGCGCTCCTTCTCGCGCCGCTGCTGTTGCATGAAGGCCGAATCGCTGTTGATGGATATCTTGGAGGCGGACAGCGACTTGGAGGGCATGGAGTAGAGATGCGATTGCGGCAGCCGCTCGCGCAGATCGATGTGTGTGTTCTCCTTAATCAGCGTCTTGGTCACGTGCGTCGGCGGCAGCTCATCGCCCACCAGCTCGATGGGTTTGCCGCCCACCAAGGTGGTGATGTAGTTGCCGCGCTGGAAAATCAGCGGCTTGTCCGGCGGCGTGGACGGCGAGGGGGGCGACGATATGCTGATGCTGGTCACGTGCGCGCTGTTCGACTGCGTAGTGTTCGACTGTGCGGTCAGGTGCTGCTTCTGCGGCTGATGCTGGTGGTGCTGCTGCTCCTTGACCGTCTGCAGCTCGCGCACCTGCTCCTCCAGGTAGGAGATGCGATGCTGCAGCCGCATGTTGTTCTCCTTCTCCTGGTCGAGCTGCTTCTGTGGAATGGGCACGGACTTCTTGCGCAATACGACCATCTGGCACTTGCCCGAGTTGCCTACGTGCTTCTGCAGCTCCTCCTTCGTCTTGCTGGTCACCAGACGCCCGTTGATCTCCAGTATGCGATCGCCCTTGTACAGTCCGTCTCCTTCCAGCGCCCACTCCACAAAGAAGCCCGGCTGGTCGGCCCGCTGCTGCACTGCCCAACGTCCGGATGTGGCGTGCACGGCGTGCAGACTCAACGCCACGCCCGAGCTGATGATATTGTAGAGGGTCTGAGCCTCCGGCTTGGATTTCTCCAAGCGCGCCTGCAAGGCACGCGCCTCCTCCACGATCGAGAGCATCTGCAGTTCCTCGCGACCCAAGGCGTACTCTAGCTCAGCCTGGCGGATGCGTATGTCGATGTTGCTGTGCGTTGAGCGGACATGTTAGCTTGTGGAAGCTGGGAGAATGTTTAGTTGCTACTCACTCTGTGATGTCCAGCTTCTCGAGCGCACTCTTCAGGTTCTTGATCTTGATGCGCTTGTTCTCCGCCTCAGCCTTCAGCCGACTCAGCTTCTGCTCGGCGGCCGGCTTCTCTGACTCGTCCAGTGGCGGGCCACTGGGACGCGGCAGCTTGCCCAGGCAGAGCTGAATGCGTAGATTCTGTATGACGGCTTCGCGATCCTGCAGGGCGGAGCGCAACTCCTTCGACTCGCTGCGTGTGGAGCGCGAGGAGAGCGTGCCGCCCAGGGAGCCGCCCTTGCGGCGTCTGCCCGTTGTGGAGCAATGCGAGGCAGCGCTGCTCAGCTGCAGCTGCGTGTCGTGATTGCTCTCGGACGTTGTGTGCAGACTGTACTTGGCTGCGTTGGCGCAGCTCTTGGGGTTTAGGATGGTCTAGGGGAAGAAAAAAGGATTGAAGTTTAATGATTATTCAACAATAATATTTCGCCATTTCAATGAAAATATCTATTTGGTTTTTACTTTTTCAATAATCTCTTTTATTTAAATGTTTGCAAATCATAGAACAGTTTTAAGTTAACATAAATATAACATATACATATTGTTAATGGGCCAATTTCAAATGTTTGCAAACTAGATAAGTCTTAAGTGTATTTATTTGCTTCGTAAATATAAAAAATATATAAATGTGACAGCTCTTTTATAAAGCTTTTCGTTGGAATTGCGCGCAGATAGTTGACATCGAAAATACGAGAAATACGGTTCAAATACGGCTATTGAGCTGAGACGATATTCTCCAGATCCCCTTATTAAACGTCTATAGTAATCTTTTCCAAAAGCTACTCCTTGGGTATATCGTATACGCCGCACTCGCGATTGGCGGGCAGCGAAGCATCTAGAAGAGACACAAAGCAGGCATTGATTTTAATCTTTCGAAGAACTCTCGCTCGCTGCTCACCGATTTTCTTGGGATAGGGCAGATTCAAGTTGTCCATGATCTGTATGAATTCCTCTAGACTCTTGGTCAAGCGAGGATTGTAACGCTTCTCCTCCCACACGCTGCTCTCCAGCTGACCCCTGCAAGCAGAACCAAAGCGTTTAACGGTTCGCACCCTCCGTTTAGAAATCAGGCTTCCCAACTCACTTGTAGTCGTGCGCCGGATAGATACGATAGTTGTCGGGCAAGCTGAAGATTTTGCTATGCACATTCTCGTAGAGACTCTTCGAGCTGCCCTCCTGGAAGTCGGTGCGGCCGCAGCCACGAATCAGCACTGTGTCCCCGGTGAAAATGCAGCCCTGCTCCTTGATCACATAGCTCATGCAGCCATTAGTGTGGCCAGGTGTGGCCAGCGCATCGATCCAGTGGCGCCCAAACTCGATACGATCGCCCTCTTTGATGTGGCGATCGGCTTTGGCGCCACTTGCGCCCGCAATCACCGACTGGCAACCCGTCAGCTGTCTCAGCCAGCCACTGCCAGTGATGTGGTCGGCGTGCATGTGCGTGTTAACTGCAGAATGTGGTTTAAAGTCCAGAGTTCATTGTGCACCATAAGCCAATCACTTTCACTTACTGGCATACTTGAGCTTGAAGCCCAGGTCTTTCACTAGCTGCGCATCGCGCTTGGCCTGCTCCAGCACGGGATCTATGATAACCGCCTCCCCGGTGGCCGCATCCGCCAGCAGATAGCTGTAGGTGCTGCTCTCGCCGTCGAACAGCTGTTGGAGATTGTCAATTTCATGACACATTTAGCGATTACATCACAAAGAAGGGTATCAGATACGTTATACGTAATACGTTATCTGCAGGTACGCACTTGACGAAAGAAGAAATCCGGTGTAAATGGTTTGCGCTCTGGCAGACTCATTGCAGCTGATTGGGATTGGTTGTGAAGCAGTCGGGGCGAAGCAGAAGCAGCACAATAGTGTTTAATATTAACAGTCCTCGACACTGGCGCAGGTGAGCGAATAAGCGACGGCAGCCGAACGAAGGCCGAAAGCAGACTAACGCTCGCGCTTCGCATTTCTATTAGTTTGGGTCTAGCTGTGAAAGTTGTGTGTTTTGAAAGTGCGGAGAGGGGTTTACACTGCCGATCACAGTTGGCAACTGGCGCTGCGTACGTACGTGGAGCTTAAGCTGCCGCTAAAAGCTCTTGCCGTTCGTTTGCTTTGTTTTTGTTTTTATTGCTTCGCCGACCGCGTTGATACACGCGTTAATCTTGGGTGTTTATTGTTAATATCTATATAAATATGTATGTATTAATCAATTAGCACACGCGATGGCTTAATACATATATATTCCGACTGATTTTGTTTGATATCACTGATAAATCACTGGAACTTTCGCGGCAACAAACATATATGTTCGATATTTATGATCACACACTTCCCGCAATGTTTGTCGCAATTGGGTTAGTTCACTTTATATTGTCCCAATATATTACAATAACAACTATCGTTTACAAACAAAGATTGAGCGAATAACAAAACAAAAATTGTATGATAAATGAAAAAGCTGCATATGCAACAGCTGTTGGCACGCGAACACTTCTTCGTTAACTGAAAAGCTTTACCGAGTGTGTTGAGCTTTTATGTATAGATGCGATAACTCAAAAGCTCTCTAACCTGTTGCTGCTTGTTTCGCGGCCGTTGACGCAACAAAAGCTTATTGCTACGACTACGTGCTCAGCCACAGCCAAGCGAACGGCGAAGCAAAAAGTGCAAGAAGAAGCCGGCAACAGCCGTTAAAGAAGCATTCAAAAAGCAACCACCAAAAAAAGGTGACACACCCTTCTTAAGAGAAGATTATGCATCAAGTAGCGTCGCCTTATCAACCCCATTACGCGAAGAATGCATCGGTAAGGAAGTTCCGAGAAAATTTCAACAATTACTCATCAAGACCGGACATTGTCCAGCTAAAACGTGAGAACGTGGTCCAGTCCAACATTCCTTTTTTTTATTTTTCGCCAGAGATCATTAATAAATTTACATATATTATGGAAATTTCTCATCAGTTGCAACTTTGAACCGCATTTGTCGCGTTAAGTAGTTTGCATAATTGGTGTAATTTTGTGGAAGAAATTAAATTACCTTATATGATACGTCTGCGCTCCCATAGGGTGAGAATTTCATACCCGAGGTGCTAAATTGGGCAATAATCGAATTGAATATGCTAATTCAATGTTTACTTGCTCCATGAACAACATCTTATTGAGTGCCACATTTACACACTAATGAGCGAGTACTTGTACTCGTATTACCTCATCTTTCTCCAAAACGTTTTAAAAGTTATGCCTCGTATTTGGGGCTCTTTATGACTAATAAGCAGCCCAGTAACGGTCCATATCGATGCTAAACATCTGAAAATACTCGTGCTTTACTGTTGCTTTTAATCATTTCGCTTCGAGAGTGAAAGTCATTCAATAGAAGAGTTTTACTGTTTGTTATTTTTAGTGTTTTGGATGACTGCCCAACCGTTTTTTTTCTTTCATTTTTTTCAACCTTTTTGCAAGGCTTCGCTTTTGTATCATACTTTTGCGTACATAAATGGAGTAGTACGAGTATGTGGAAAGTCCACAATCCGCCTTGCCGTTGCTTTCTGCGTCGGCGGAAGTACCCGCCGTATCTATAAGTAATATATAAATCAGTTTTCATAGTCTAATGAACACCCGCAGCTGAAGTTTTTTTCAATTTTTATTCATCCAGGGCTCTTTCTCTCAACCTCACTTAATTGGATTTCGTAGGTGTAACACGAACAGCATTTATACATGTGTGGTATTTAAACTTGAATTTTGATTAAGATAAGCTTACTAACCTTTATTACAACGATTCAAGAGAAATTTCTGATGAGATTGAAAATCGAGTTTTTCATTCAGCAAACAAACGTGTAATAAATTGAGCATTGCGGCAAGCAATGAGCACTGCTTTGGACTGCTTTACACTGCTTGGCAAGCAGAGGCTGAAGATGCCATCTGCAGTTAGTCGGGTTTCGCATAACATTAAACCTTCCATGAGAATTGTTTATTTAATTGCGCATGCTGATTGCTATCTCAACATCTTGAATGCTTAGACGCCTATTAAGAGGCAACTCCTCCCAGACGATAAACACGAATACTTTATTATACCCCAATGTTATTAAAGAATTAGCCAACACATTTCATATAGATAAAAGGATGAAACTTCTTTTTTATGGTTGTGCCACAATTAATTTCAAAATCTGTTGTGTTATGTTCTGCGAAGTCTTCAATAAATACATTGACTTGCTGACACGTTTATAAACTTGAATGCAAATGTTGCTGTCTCAAGATGGATTTTTGATGTAATGTAAAACTACAACTCATCTATTATTTGTTGGAAATTGAGTGCATTGGCAAGACTAAAAGCCATCGGGAGTGGGAATGAGTTCGCCTTTTGGAGCCGAGAAAGTGTTGCTTAAAAATGCATTACAGAGCATTAATCGTTAACGATTAATAGCTGCAGATTGTGAACGGTTTGCAGATGCTGCTGCATGAATAAATGCAATGCTTTATTGACTTGCTGAATTCAATAAAGTTTTTCAAGCGCACCATGCGTGTTGCATGTTGTCTGTTGGCTGTTGTAGCTTGTAGTTGTATTTATTTGCTTTTGCGAATTTCATTTTCGACAACTTTCTAGCGTGAAATTATGTAAAGTATCTGATGCTGGCACATGTCTAGTTTGGCGTGCGTGTTTGCAGCTAATTAGCCGCAAATTATTTGCGCACTTATATAATCGAATCAGACAATAGGGCGCCAGTGCACACCAATCATAATTTATGGGCATACAGTAATGCGAGCTTGTTTACACAACTTGAACCGCGCCGAGTGAGTTCACTTACCATAGAGGCCGATTTCTGTTTGGCGAAGGCGCGATGATGCGCGGAAATCGGTTCGCTAACCACGCTTCCGTTGTCCATGGTCCGACTCGAGTCGCGCTGGATGTGTCTGCAAGAGGCAAAGAGCAATAGAAGACGTCATGTGAGTGCTTAGCAATGTATGTGATACACTTTGAACTCGACTCGAGTTGACAGCAGCCTCCCCAGCCCTAACTCCCCACACTGCTTGGCAGCCAATGCCCAAGTGCTGCCATTTCAAAGTCACTTTAATTTGCGTTCCGCATCGCTGCGCTGAAACAATTGAAGTTGTCTTCAATCCTCGACTCAGTCTACGGTCTACGGTCGCCAGTGTCTGCAATTTTCGGTTCGTCGGTCTTAACAACTTTGGCATGTTACAATTTTGTAGCGCGCCTCGTTGGGAGACGCTTTAATTAGCTCGCGGCTATATTTAGAACCTGGTAGCAATTCTCAGTGATAGCTATGCACGTGCAGAAGACCGCATTAGGGTCTGAAACATTTGAGATCATTACGTGTCTTTGCCCGCTAACTGAAAAAAGCAGAGAGCACAGTCGTCGTCATAATGACATGCAAATGTGCTGCAGGGCGTTGGATGTGCCGTTACTACAGCCACAGCCACATCCACAGCGACTGTGTGACTGCAACTGCAACTGCAACAGCAACCCACTGAGCTGAGCTTCAGCTGCCTCGGCACGCACTTTCGGTGGATACAAATTACACACACTAATCGCACACTGCGCCACTCGCAACTCTTTTGTCTGGGAGCCGCAAAACAAAGATATGCATTTGATATGCAGATTGGAGTAGCTACACACAAGCAAGATACAAACACAGATGTAGATACAGATATAGATGCTGCTGGTTGTCTGCACAGATCACATTACCTAATGTGGCGGCAACTACCATGTTGCCTTTGTGGCTTACCACTTGTTGTTTTTCTCTCGCAGCGCACAACAAAAAAGGGAGAAACAATGAGTCGCATTCATAGCTTGTCATAGATACATGTGACACACAAATGTATCTGACAGATGCTACCCAAGATTTCCTAATGTATGTGGAAGCGCTGCTAACCGTTAGCTTCCTTTTCAAAGCGCCACAAAGAAGTGCGTTCTATGCTGGTTTTCAACGGTGTTTCCGATGGCTGCATTTAGAGCTTGGCCACAAAACAAGTTAATTCAGGTCATATTTTGAAGGCTGGATTCAAATTAAACCAGCATTAATACTTAATGAAGTCCGCACTGAACCTTATTTAATTGAAACTTGGAATTATAGAACGTATTCTATTCACCAGGTTTTTGAGGTAATCACAGCGCACTCGTATCTGTATCTTGTGAGGTGTATCTGCACTTCCTCGTGTTCGAGATGAAGCGAGGCAGTCATTAGTCTCTTAGACTAATTACCATGCCGCCTGACATCGTGCTACAAATTCAACTTAGAACTCCATGAGCATGGCAGCTTTGCGTCTTATCTGCCAGATATCTGATGTCTGTTGTACTGGGTGTTAGGTTGTTTTTAAGTCTCGGTTTGCGTGTTGGCCACAGGTAGATAGGTCGACAGGTAGACAGCCAGGAACTACTACAACACGACACGTTCTAGTCGCGACTTGTTGCTTCGCCCATTGTTATGCTGATGTTTTCAAATTCGAGAGCCTAATGTGGGCCCATCATTAATCTAATTTAGCACTAATGCTTAATTATGAGCAGATGAGACCCAAATGAGAGCTCATCTCGACATACATATATGCTATGTGTATATGCAACGTACAGAGATGCCAAAGGCTTGCCATGGGTCCAAAGATCGCTAAATTGCCACTACAGCGTGAGAGCAACAGCAGCAACTGTTGCTGCACTCGAGCATGACGATCATTGAACTATGTACTTTTCTGCATGTGGACTCGTCTTTTCACCATACTCATTTAATAAGTTGCGGAATTTGCGTGGCCAACTAGAAGGGCTCAGTGCGCAATTCAATAAGAACAAGTGCCCCACAAGACATGGCCCAAACCCAAGATTGCTGCACAAGCAACTGCAAATGCTACTGCAACGGTGACCACGTCTCTTTCCCAGGCATGCCACCGCAGTTGGCCGTGTGGGCGCTGAAGGGGTGCGAAGTTCGCTGGAGCGCAACCACGCCAAAACCAAGACCACGTCCAAGACCACGAGCAAGAGCAAGACTAGAAGAACCGAGTGTTAGAGTCGTACCTTTTGCCTGATAATTACCCTGCGATAGTCGCTATTGCAAAAAATTGCGGAGCGATGGGCCTAAAATGTCCACGAGGGTGGCACGAAAAGGTTGATTCTAACGTGATTAATAGGTGTCATCTCAGGTGCAAGGTTTTCTTCATAGCGAAACTGTTAGCAGACTTGAAGATGAACAATTACTTAAAAATTAGCAAATATTTATGCAACTTTCTTGAATTCAAAACAATGAATTCAAATGAAGACCTCATTATAGAAATCTTTTGTGGCTGTTTCTTCTGCCTGCTTGAGTAGTCAAATTTCTAAGAACAGCCCTCGTCCACAGCATATTCATTTAGTGAGACGGCGGCGAGTTTCCGGTGTTAGTCAGTGAAACAGCGACTCTCAAAAAGAACCGCGCTTTGGCACAGGGCGCAAGAGGTGTGACAGGTGTCGGGTTGCACAGTTGAACAGGCTGCATAACTACTACAACTACTACTGCAACTACTGCTTAATGCGTCGAACGAGAACTAGTTGCAAGTGTACTGTTAAATTTATGTTAATATTCACACAAATTGCATTCGGCTGCGGATAGCGGCGACGCGCTGGTCAAGCAACTGGGACATCTGCAAGGTGAATGAAACTCGTTGACTGTGGATTCCGGATTCCGGTCTTATGCTCTATCAGCGGTGTCGTTAGCTCGTGTTTGCGCGTAGCGACTTTGACCGAAAATGACCTGGAAAATGGTCACGGGTTTCGAAATTGGTGTCGCTTAAGTCGCCGCAAACTTGTCAATCGTGTGTGAAGGTCTCGCGGGAGATCAAACCGACTAAGAAAACCGCCTCGCCACTGGTCATGGCCATAAGTTCTAATTAGAGGAGCAGCTTGCTCAGTTCTTGATGTTACGCGATGGGCAGTCATGATGTTGATGACTATGTTAGATGTGCATGCGTCTCTTTGGGAAAACTAAGTAGTTAGACGCCTCACTGGATTGCTTTGCTCGCCTTGCCCATAAATATGCATTGGTATTATGCCTGATCCCTATCACTTGACAATTGCATAAAGTACTTGCCATAGAATACGAAAGCGCGACGCCGCTGCTAATGCAACTTGAGCGCGAGTCTAAGAAGTGAAAAGCTCAAAACGTTTCTTCGTCAGCTTCCAAACTTCCCACGCGCTGTTAAGCTTTGCCCTGTACCAAAATTGAAATGAGCTTTTTATGCTAATGAAATGCACGAATTCAAAAGCAATTCCATTTCAAATTACACACATAACGCACAAAACATTTATACAGTTGCTGTATTATTAACGTGACTCTTGTTGTTGCCGCCGTTGCTGTTGCTATTGCTGTGCATTCGAGTGAGCTGAAATAACTTTGGAGACGCCCGCCCCCCACGTATAAAATGTCCAATTTAAACGCGCTTGAAGATTGAAGGTGTTGCCTACCCGATATTGTCGTCGTCGCTCGGCTTGTAGTTTATATATTTGTGTACATATAAACAAACAAACCTACCTACCTATAAATATGTATATCAGTTTGTGAGATTCCACTTTTTTCTCGAAGCGCTCCTACAAATCGTTGTGAGATGAGCTCAGTGCGCCCACAATTTGCGTATTTGCCGTCGTCGTAATGGGTAATGCACATTATTTTGTTCAATTACTAAAATGGAGATGACACCTGTTTCGTTTTCTAATACAGTCAGAGCAACAACAAACAACATTTCATTTATCATATGACGCGTTGGTTAATGCAAATTACCAAATGTCTGTTAGCTATTTTTCTGGTAAGTGTACAGTGAACTGCTAACGTTCGCTGCTAACTTTTGCATGTTCTGTTAAGAACCGTTCTGCTCACGTAAATGGTGGTGGAAATCAGACGGCGAGTCGTCAAGCGCCTCTTTAGCTCAGTGGCAGAGCACTGGTCTTGTAAACCAGGGGTCGTGAGTTCAATCCTCACAGGAGGCAACTCGAAAAATAAGTGACACCACAATTTTTTTTAATGTTTTTTGTTCTTATTGTAAATTGAAATTAATTCATGTATCAAGGTTTTACATATTGGCTGTTTTTTGCCTTGCCGTGTTGCAGGTTATAAAAATACGCTGACTAGCAGCGAATACATGAATGGAATGAAACACCAGCGTGTTTTATCATAAGTTTTTTGCATCGTTTTTGTTATCGTGTTTTTTATTGGAAATAATTAACGTATCATCATAATACAAATTGGGCACAATGGTAAAATGCCAAAGGTTTGTTTGTTTTACAAACATAAACATTAACCCCCCGTGCCGGAGCTTGGAATTTCTGAACAGCTGTTTGCAGATAAATACGGGTACTCGCATTTTAGGTATGACTGAATACTCATGACTGCTGGTATCTGCCGAATGCCTTTGGCACAGTTTCAATTTCAGCTCGAACACACTTCGTAGTCGTAATTTATGTGGCCAAATGAATTGTTTGTCACACACACAAATTAGCACAGCTCTAAACACACTTGACAATTGTGCTGCTCTGGTATGTGCACACAAGTGTTTCACAGTAATAAACAATAATGACAATGACAATCAGAGCAACATTGATAAAATAATCACCTTAATGGAGGCTGAGCACATGGCCAGCAAATGGACCAGACAGCGATATACACTCAGACAGCGAGCGAGACTCCGAATCGACCAAAAGAAAACGAGGAACTGGGGAAACTGATGCTAGTATTACAATACATAAGTTAATAGACTTGACACAAATACGTTGTTTTTATTGTTTTACTACTTTATTTTTAAGTTCGCGATTCTGCATTAGCATTTCTTCATCGTAATCGTCTTCAGCTTCGACTTCAGCTTCAACTTTGACTTGAGTTGGCTTAAAGTTGTTAACCTGTCGAGAGTTCTTAGCGAGGTGCCGCAGCTGCTCTAATCTGTTAGCAGTTTGTAGCTGTGAGTACGTGTACTTGGCTCAGTGGATAATTAGCCATAATCTGGACGAACAATTAATGCCAATGGGTTCAGCTAGAATGTCATTTGGGTCGCGTGAAAGTTGTGCCGGCAAATCATTTATGCAAATCAATTTTCTTGACTCAAGACTCTAGAAAGTTTATAAGCTCCACGCGACGATCGTACGTAGATATAGTATTTATGTATGTTACTTAAGTATTCGATATTGTCAATCGAAAGAAAGTGCAAATTGTTGTAGATCTTTCAGCGATTTGTCACAAATCGGAAATATCAATCTCCCCAGCCAGAGCGAAATCTATGGCCGAGGCAGGTGAAAATTAAGATCAATGCTGAATGAAACTTTAATTGTTGTCAGCTTCTTTGAAATGAAAGTGAAACTAAGACAGCTTCAGCTCGACGAGAAGGTTAAACAAACACAAATCTCAACTCGTTAGCTGCTTTCCAATCAAGCTCGAGTTGCATCTGGGTCTAGATACTCGAGATACAGAAAAAAGAGCTAGGCATATTGTAAAGATTTACGATTTACATATGAATGGCCAGAAACTTTGATTGCGTTGTTGGCATTGAGCACAAAGACAAATGAGCGGACAAAGAGCAGACGAAAAACAAATACGATAAAGTCAACAGCAGAAGAATCTATAAAAAATATGTTAATCGTCCCCCAGTCTAACATCCTGTTCGGGACTGGGCCCAAAGGGTTGCTTGGCCCTTTTTGAAATTCGAACCTCAATAAACCTGGTACCGTTCTCCAATTGCTGTCTACGTCAATTGTTATTCAAATGCAATGCACACAGACACCGAGACCGAGACCGAGACAGGGACAAGACTCTTAAAATTAATGGCACTATCGAGAGAACAAGACAATTGAATACACCGAGATATACCTGCCACTGTTCTGTGTTCATTGCTCACTGTTCACTGTTCACTGTTGTTGAGTCGAATTCAACAGACAATTACCTGAAACTGAGTGTGAGTCAACCGCAGAAAATCATATGTAATTATAGGGCTGCATCAACATGCGCATTGGCCAAGGGCAAACTAGAAATTCCAATAGAATTTCAATTAAATGGAACTCTTGATTTGATTTTGCGGCCGCAAAAAATTGCCAACCTGCTGCTGGATCACCAGCGATATTAATTACTGAAAGCTTCGACATCGGTTCCAGCATCAGCAATTCAAATCGCGTTTTAATAGTCGAAGTCCAGCGCCTCGTAATTTATTTCTTTATTTCTTCACCAGACGTCAACAATTTTCTTTCTTGATTGCGAAAGTCAATTCTTTTGTTATGATAAGCCCGCCACTTTTAAGCCAATTCTGGCAACGCTATTGTTGGTGCAAAAAAAGAAGGAAAAAAACAAAAGCTCTATTAGTTTGCTCCATAGTAAAAACTGTTTCGCAATCCATAATTCAAGAGTAAAAATTGCCAAAATGCGAGAACGTGAAGTGCAATTTATAGTCTCTGTTTGGTTTCGACTTTTATTTTTTGCAAGTCTTCGACTGAAGAACCTTGCATAATCAACACTCGACTAAGTGTGTGTGTTTAGAGGAGCGGCCTCACAGTTGCCACATCATTGCTGGGTGCGCCTTAAGGCAGGCTGCACTGAGTGCTAAGAATGCAAGCGAGATGTAACCTTTGCAAAGTGACTTGCACTCTACTACTACGTGTGGCAAGTTACAAGTTTCTAATTTCAGTTAATTGGGCACTTACCACTGGGGTGTTTAAGCTATGTGCGCGAATGCTCGATGAACGTGATTCTGAATCGCCTTTGTGATGGTTGCGCGAAATTGTCAAAAAACAGCCAGCAATGGTGGAATTTCTATTGAATTGACTTCATTTAGTTTCGATTGAATTCACTGCGTGCGACTATGTTGCAATTATTTACACTTTGGCCATAAATCAATGAAAGCGGCTATTGTTCCATCTGGTGCTTACAACCGCATCTGCGACCGTTACTAAGTCGACGCACAATTCACCATTATCGTTGTTATTATCTTTTGTGTATATATATAACTTGACTGTCGGTTTAATTTTGTGTGTGTTTCTTTTTTCAAAATGCTGACCACAAATTATTGGCGTTTTTGCTTTGATTCAATTAATTTAATTCAAACTCGTGCGAACTCGCATATCGCGCAATGCACACAACACAATTTCCGTTTGTCATACAAGTATGTTTGATTTCCTTTTCGTTGCATTTCCGTTCTCTCTTCTCCCTCCCAAAATACCGAATACCGAAACAGGAAATTTACACTCGAGCGCGAAAAACTAATAAACAAACGACAGCAACAACAATGCACAAAATATTCGCGTCGCGACTGCCGACTCAAGAGAGTTCCTTTCGACCGCGGCAGCACAATTCCACAATTCCAGTTGCGCAGGCGCACCACAACCTCTTGAAAAGATCGTAACGTAACGAACAGTAGATCGAGCGACAGCGACAGAGCGTATCGTTGTGTCTGTGTCGACGTCTTCTTGAGCACTGAATGTGCTGAGCAACAGCGACAGCGACAGCGCAGCGGTAACAGCAATAGAAGCAACGCGCTGTAAGCAGCGACTGCGTCAATGCGAGAGTAGCCCGTACAGTTTGTGAAGCGAATCAAATTGAACCTGACAGTTTATTTAAACCCGACAGTAAGACGCTCTGCAATGTTGTATTAACATTTTGCTAAAATTACTGAAATTAAATAAGTTTTAAATATAGATTATTTATGTAGATGCCAATAGAAATTAATTCTCGTTTGTAGAAATAATTGAATTGCATTAGCTAAACAAAAGATATTGAGTGTGTATCTTTTGTTGAATTTAATTTCAAATAAATAATTGCGAATTAGATTACGCTTTGTTTTTATTTTAAGCACAAGCAGCACTAGTTTACTGAAAACTACTAAACAAAATTCAACAAGTTGTAAGCCTGCCCTCGCTTTTACATGCATGCAATGGAGTCGCGTTGAGCTTGATC
Source organism: Drosophila rubida (assembly GCA_035046165.1). Classification (NCBI taxonomy): domain Eukaryota; kingdom Metazoa; phylum Arthropoda; class Insecta; order Diptera; family Drosophilidae; genus Drosophila; species Drosophila rubida. The sequence goes on from JAWNOF010000022.1 coordinate 12,750,078, forward strand.
GCAGCTCAGTCGATTTTGGTGGTGGGTTTGTGTAAAGAGCAAGTAATAGGGAGAGACAAACTAAACAGAAAGAGAGCGAGAGAGAGTCACTATGAATTAGTAGAGCAGGCATAGGTCGACTTTGGTTTAACAATTATATTCATAATAGTGGAAGCAGCTTGTAGTTAGCAGCGCAGTGCGTTGAACTTTCCCTGCCAAATAGAAGTGCATCTTCGACAGGAGGCGTCTCCTTATTGTGACAGCTGCCATCGGCTTGAGATTTTTACGACGTGCATCTTAAATGCCCATTTCCGTGCTTGGATAACCGCTCTGCTCGAGTTTCCTATCGGAGTTTCGGCAGTGTCAATGCGTTACACTGACACACTGTGAGGCGGCGGCAGCCAAATGTTGCCTGGTGGTGCCTTTATGAAGTGGACCGGCATTTGGTTGTGACATTCAGATCCAGATAGAGATCAGTGCGCGCTCGTGCGCAAAGTCAATTAAAATGATCACAACAACCCAAACACAGCACAACGACACCGACGAAATCCATAGATCCGCTGCACTCGCATCACATGCAACCCTTTTGCTTTTGAATTTATTGTGTGTAGGGGGTTGCATCACAAGGGCGGGGGTTGTCAGCGTTGATTACATTTGGCCATTAAAAATCATTAAAATTAGCACGGCACGAAGCACCCAAAACAGACACGAAACTAAGAGGCATAAATCAAGAGCAACAAAAAAGGATGCATTTGGGCATTAACCAAAATTAAAGGAAACCTTTTTCACTCTCTGCGCACGCCGCGCACGCGCTTCAAGTGTTGTCCTCCCCTTAGTTGCTCGCCTTTTCGCTGTGGCGGCTGTGGCTGTGGCAAGCTCTTATGCAGTCTTTCGATTAGCTAATGCCATCGCCTATAAATCAAAACTCTGACAATGGTGAGGGCCCATTAAGAAATGTAGAAAACAGTGAAATGTGGGCATACCGTTAAACTGTTACGAAATCAAAACTGTTTAAGAAATAAAAATATCCAAACCCAAAACAAACTATTTGGCAGCAGTTATTGTCAAAGCAGGTTTGTTGTTCGACTCTTTTGATACTGCGATGACAAAAGAACAGAAAGAGTGGGAATCGAGACAAAGAACGACGCACACACATACATACATATGCCTGCCTGTCTGTCAACTTGCTGCAAAACCACGACGAGCGATATCATAAAACAACAGGCACTTCCTTGAGGAGTTGGCAACAATCACTTGTCGCTGTCACTCCACAGCTACTTTTTTATGGTTTTCCCGAAAAAGCAACGAGCGCAAAGTAAACAGAGGAACGCCGCAAGTGCCAGGAAAATCTCACCAGCAGTTGCTGGGAAACCAAACACGGGTCAAAGGCCACACAGCTCACGCTGTAAATTGTAGTTCTGTGGCTGCAACGCGATACACAATTGCAGGGCACTTGAAAAAAACAGGATGATGCCTTGGCCCGACCTTACTAATTTATGGCAAGGTCGAGTCTTCAATTGCCCGCACTCTGCATGGCCAATTAAACGAACTTCTTATGCATCATGTATGATGTGAATGCCCAGTAAAAAATACTACTCGCTTTAGTGAGTTTCAGCTGCACCTTGCAACGGCTTGGCAGCTGTCTATCCTGGATGCCGTATCGCGCTGTTCCAGCTTTCTGGTTGCCAAGTGCATGTCGGTGGCGCATAAAGCATTTCAAGATCGCGGCACCATAAATTGTGTCACTAATGCAATTTCGCAATTGGATTGCAACAGGAAAAGTAGGCAGTTGCCCACAGAGCTTGTCACACTTATTTAGAGCAGACACGCGACGCAACTCACTAATAATGAGACTCTGTCTAGCTTAAGATAGTTTAGCTGTAAAGAACTTCAAATGGCTTTAATTAAACTCACTTTAATGATTACTATAGCTGGTCTCCCAGTATATGCATATTAGTTTGGGATGGGAATCAGCCAGAAATGCGCATATCAATTCATTAGGCAAACAAATATGTTGCTTGTTAAAGCTTCTCATTTTCGTAAAATTGATTATGATTGATTGTTTTAAAGAAAGAGTGGACCACACATCCAAACTGACTCCAAAATGAATATAAATTTCGCACGCGTCTTGGCTAGCCAAAAAAGTAGCAACCCCTCGACATCATTCATTACAAATATGGTAGGGACTTTGCCTCCTGTGAGGATTGAACTCACGACCCCTGGTTTACAAGACCAGTGCTCTGCCACTGAGCTAAAGAGGCGGCTGTTTTGGAACCGCAAAAGTAGCGAATTCGAGCAACGAGCTTGAAATGCAAGCTTCGTTCTCATTCAGTCAGTATCTGTATCTTGTATCTAGGCGCAAAGAACACATGTTGACACAGTTGCCGTCTGTCTGCTTGCCGATAACTGTTTTAGTGTTTGCCAAGAGCGTCAGATATGAAATGGGTAGAGACACGACAAGGTCAGTGCTGAAGACCGGATATTAATTTTCAAAAATTACACTCATTCATACTTATTGTTATTATCTTAATAATCATCTTCATCATCGACACATCTGAGCTCAACCCGAACGCGAACGCGACGTCGATGTGGATGTCGATGTCGATGGTGAAGTGCCGCGGGCTGTGCGCTTCAGTGGCCCATGACAATTAGGGCCGAAAACGCAGAAGAAATTCAGCGTCGGAGGCAGGCTCCTCACCTGTTGTAAGTGAAACCGCCTGAAATGGAGATGGCAATGACGGAGACGCGACGACTGGCTGGCTAGAGAGGAGATGGATTCATTAGTCGGACTCAAAACGAAAACGACATGCCCAATGAACAAATGTTTTCACATCATCATTTTGATTACCACAGTTTGCACTTGTGGTTGTGCGTGTGTGTGTGTGTGTGATCAGTTCGATTTCAGTTTCGAGGCAGCAGTGCGTGGCAAATGGATCAACGATCTACGCGCCTCGCTGACCCATCTAAGTCTGTCTCTCTGTCTCTGTCTCTGTCTTATCCCTTTTCTTTGCCAAAATCCCAGAAATCAATCGATCGCTGCCTCAGTTCACATGTGACGCACACAGTGTGACAACAGTCCTCATATTGCGCGCAGCAGGACCGCAACGTTGGCCCCTTTGGCCTAACTTGCCCCTGGGCCCAAATAAAAGGTAATTGCAATTAGGCGAGACAAACAACTGGCGCGTGCTGTGCGCCGTTAGAGTTAGAGGAAATCCAACAGCTGCTGGACACCTTCAAGGCGTTAACAACAAACGCAACACACGCTTTTGTCAAACCCAACGAGCATAAGGTTTTGCCCTCTAGCTCACATATGTTTAGGCAAGGGTATTAAGGGGCGCCGAGCGGTGTTCTTGAGCATTCAATTATTGGGATTCCTTTAAGGAAATTACTATTCAGAGCATCAGTTGGTAGAGTTGTTTCCTGATCTTGCAAACGGAAGATGCTGAAATGATCATTGCAAGTTTTTAATATACTTACGAATGCAGCTAATATCAACTACTTTTGAATCAGACAGAATAAATAGAATACTTTATGATATAATTTAATTGAAAACAGATAATAATAATTATATATAGTTTTTTCCAGAATTTTAAGACTCTCCCGTGGCAATTATCAAATGTTATGGGATTAAAAAATGCTGCAAACTTCGGGTTAAAGTTGGGTTTGAAAATCGAGTGCAGTTATTGTGAAATCGCATTAAAGCAATACCGCAAAACGATTTCGAATCACATCAAATCTTTATTGGCTGCATTTAGCGGCTTACTTTTTGTCAGGCGACCCCGAAAATGCCAACGAATTGTAGGATGCTGCGAACAATAGGGGAATCGTCGAGGAATTGAGTGAGAAATTGGCCGATTTAGTGTAAAATTCCCTGCGCCGAATGGCGGCACAAAAAAATCGGGGGAAAAAATGAGACTTAATGTGCGCTGACAGGCAGCGTAGTATTTCGTCAATGTACCCCGCGCATTATCCTTTGCATAAAAAAGGACGTGACTGTCAGGCGGCAATTCGTCACGTGCTGTCGCTATCGCTGTCCCTGGATGCGGCAGTTGCAACGAGACGCGACTGCTCATCAATCTCGAACTCAGGTTGCAACTGTATTAGCTGTTAAATGCCGAAGATGCTCAGCCTCAGTGTCCTGTTGTTCTGTGTCCTGCGCACGCGCCACGCTCGCACTTTTCCATTTCCATTCCCATTTTCTCTTGCAGCTGTCGGTGGCGAGGCCGCCGCCGACGCCACCACTCGAAACGCAGTTGTAATTGCTGTTGTAGTCGTTCAACCCCCTCGCTACAGCGATTGCGAGGAAAACGCGCCCGTCTGGGTCTGGCACTAGCTTTTGTTTTCCACTTGAGTGTCCGCACAATGCCAGACGAGGCGGTCGAGAGCACTTTCCATTGTTGTTGGCTTTGTAAACATGCAGTTTTTACTTTGCTTTTTCACTCTTTATTTTCATTTTTGTTTTTGATTTGATTTCGGGGCACTTCATTAATCTGAACTACTTTCCAATTAACGCTTTTATTTGCTCTTTCATTCCTTCAGTTGCTCTGCATTCATGATTATCAAATTTCGGTCCACCCCACAGCCCAAACTTCCCTTTCAAACTCAGGAACACATGTGGAGCTTCGAGATCTAGTGCAGTCGGAATGTTGCAACTGAATGATTGAAAATTGCAGATTCCCTAGGGCGATTGGGAAATTACATTTAATTCGATTGTGCTTCTGGTTTATGTGCAAAGAACCTTGTAGCAATTTTAAAGTTGTCAATCAAATCACTCAAATTACTCCGTAATTAAATTGAGATTGTGAGAGTATTTCTTAATAATAACATAGCTGCAAAGAAAGTAGAATTTGTTCATTATCGTGTGATAAAAGTGAGCAATAAACGTGCATTTTTGTGTAAAACAAAATGAATGGCAATCGGAATTAAATTGAATGTATTATTGAGATGTTTTCAGTACTAGTATATTGTTTATTATTCCACATAATGGCAGATTTATTGCTTGAGTGCAATAAAATTGTATCAGCGTTCAGAGTAGCGAACCTAAATCAATAGCTGATTGATTTGTTAGTTGGCCCGTTTATACATAATGGATTTAAAGCCGGTTTCCAACTCAGGGCTATACAATGAAATACGATTGAGATTTGGCTTGATCATTTATTGATATGCAATTAATGGCAGCGACTTTGGGCCTTTTCAATGTCAGCTCAACGATTGCAATCAATTGGCTTAGGAAAACACTTTTCTACGATCTGTTCAACTTGAGCCAAAATTTATTTAAATGCTCGTTTAAAATTAATTAAGAGGCGCAATTAAATTTGCATTGCGGGCAGCGTGGAGTCGGAAAACTTGAGCAACGAAACTGGTTTCTGAATTTGTTTGCCGCTAAAAAAGACATTTTCGGAGATGACAACAACACGACACGAATATGCACACGAGCCATAAAACTGAAAATGGCCAAGACTCAATTGGATCTTTCGTAACATGGGGTTAGTTCAGCAGTCCACAGTCCACAGTCGACAGTCAACAGTCGACAATGGCGCTGCAAATTGTTATGAATTGCTAATCGCTTAAATGTCAAGCCACCCACAATTCGACGATTTGTGGGCAAATGATGAAATACGTTTCAATTGCGAGCCACTGTGTGGCAAGTCGGTTCCGCCGCGGCGGCAGGAAGCCAGCCGAGGCTGACGCGGCTCACACAAAATTTCGTTTATTTGGCCTATGCCAATAATAGGTTTGTCTGTCTCTCGGTCTGTCTGCCTGCTTACTTGGCGCTCTGGTCATTGTTTGCGGGAGAGTATGCGTGTGAGTGCGCTTCAAGTTGACGCGAATCGGTTGCAACACAAACAATGGCGTGTGCACTTTGAGAGGCAACAGGCGCAACACAGAATGCCGGAAGTGCGCAGCATATTGCACAACCAGCCCAACAACCACACTGCCTGCGAATAGCCGGGTTTTTTTTGTGTTGTCGTTATTTCAATTGCAGCGGAAGCTTAATGAAATTTTTGCACAATCGAGAATCAGAACGCATTGAGAACCGACATAAACTGTAATTAACTGGCGACTCAAGAGAGTCGAGAGTGCACAAATTGATGGTTTTATTCTCGGTGGCTAGGTACTCGTTTATTCCACATGAATTTGCATATGCTGATAAACAGGAGCAATACGCAGTTGCAGCGGGGTCAGAGAAATGGCACACTGCGATTTGAAATGCATTCCCTGGCCTTCTCCTCCTCCCTCTGCTGCTACTGCTGCTGCTGCTGACAATGCACTACAATTAGGGGTGGCTCGTTGCGAGGATGCTGCTGCTGTGGCAACGGCAGCCGCGCTGAGAGTGATAAATATTTTGCGCCTGAATGACAGCTCATAAAGAGATCGGCCCATGCCCATTGACAGTCGCAGACGCAACTTTATTGATAATGTTAATGCTCAATGACAGTTGTAACACTGATTACGAGTATCGCACAGTGAGAGAGATAGAGAGGGAGCGGGGCGCATCCTTTGAGTGCCACTGCACTCTACTGTACTGCAAGTGGCAGCTGTCGGATTTGCTTGTTGTAAGCATCGTTTACTTGCCGCTTACAAGCTGCTGCCAGCCCGCTCTTGATTGATGATGACTGACGTTGTTGCCGTTGTGTGTCCAGTCTGACAGCCACCCCACAACAACAACAACAACTCTGTTTCCCAACACTGCTCGCAAAGGGTTACAATGCCAAAGTCAACGCGAACGGATTCAACAGCTTACGAAATTACCATAATGCCCTGCCGATAAACTCGGGTTGTGTTTCGGTTTCGCGTCCCAGTGGGCATAATGCATTTTCACAGCGGTACACCACCACCCCAGATCCAAACCCAGACCAAAGGAATCGGGGATCAAGAGAAAGTGGGCGGTGTAATGTTGACACTGTAATTTACGCATTTCACCTTTTATGCGACATGCAAATTTGCATCGCCTCTATAGGACTTCGAAAGGGCTGTCGCCGAGGTAATACGATATGAGCATAATGCACCATAATACCTAGACTTACATTTATTTGATTTCAGTCGCGGGTACAGTCGTGTTGTTGAGATTTGGTATCTGACAAGCGTCAGCTTGAATTTCACACAAACTTATTTTAATAGCAACTCAAAGGTATTTAATTCAAATGCTTACCACTCGTTTTCTCTTTTTAACTGAGTTATCTCAAGATATGTGCATAGCAAATAAATCTCCTGCAATTTCTAAAAAAGAAATGCAAACTGAGAGTATTTTGTCAGAAGTAAGCATTAACGCGGAACTCCGCTCTTATTATCAGTGCAATCTGCAAAATTCGAAAGACACACACACAAGTTGCAGCTCCAATGACACAAATGTCTGGAGAAGACCCATTGTGGCTGCCTCAAGCAACTTCTGGTCTTCCCACGCCACAGATAGCAATACTCTGCCGTAGCTGTTGAGACGTTTGCTTACAATTTACCATAACAAATTGCCTTTTCAGTGTTAGTGGGGTAAAACGAAGATATTTGGAACCTTTCTTGAGCCAAACTTGTCTTCATCAGTCAAATGCAAACAAATTGGGTAGCAGCAACCAAACTTGGCAGCTGTTCTTCCATTTGCGGCGCAAGTGCTGAGCTGATGCTAGATAATATCAGGAGTTAATTGCAGATAGCATTAACACATATTAATATTGGCTTACGCCCTAATTGAGCAGCGTTGTACACTCAGTACGCGTTGCCAACTGTTCAAACAGCCCCCGAACGGTGAGCAGTGAAATTGTGGCTGTTAGTGATATGATGCCGCTGAACGTGCAGAGCTCATGGGGAGACTTAACGCGTCGCGTTGCTCAGGCCTCTTTAGCTCAGTGGCAGAGCACTGGTCTTGTAAACCAGGGGTCGTGAGTTCAATCCTCACAGGAGGCAAATCAAATTGTACAAATTTTTTTATTTATTAAAGAACTATTTAACAATTCTAAATGAAACAATTTTATAAATTATTAAAAGCAATCTCCAGATTTCTTAATTATGAACTATTTACTGATTAGATGTGAATATATTATTTTTCAATTCTCTAATCTGCTAATCTCTCCACAATCTTAAAACACTTTATTGTTGCAGTAACATATATTTTCTTTAAAATGTTTCTAAGTAAATATTTTAAATAAAATAAAATATTAAAAAGTCAAAAGTATACGTGATATCGATCGGCACATGCCTCCTGTGAGGATTGAACTCACGACCCCTGGTTTACAAGACCAGTGCTCTGCCACTGAGCTAAAGAGGCGAATGGGGCTTCTGCGCCAAATAACTGGCATCATGTCGCGGAAGAGACTACCCGCGTTATTGACTTTCATTTGGCAGCTATTTATAGCGTAATTTATAATTAAGGTAAAGGTGTTCTTGTGTTCCGCACCATGTGAACAACTGTACGAATTTGTATGATGTCGGGAAAATCTAGAGTGTGCAGCTCGACTGATAGAAACTATCTTAGGAGAAGAGAGCGCATTTCGAATACTTTGTTTGTAAACAAATGCAGCAGCGCAGTGCTTGCTCTCCCAATCTCGCTCTGGCCATCATGGGCTCTCTCAGCTGCTCCGAATAGCACGCTTTTCCGATCTAAAAATAAAAGTTCTGAAAGTTGTCTGGATACCACACGTTGCGACTATATATTCGGCAATTCGTTCAGTGCGCCTGCAGTATTCAGAGACTCACCACTTGCATAATTTGATATCCACTCACATATACACATTTGAAAGGAAATCAATTAAACTATCGTCATGAAATTGCCACTTAGCCAGCAGAAAGGCTTTTTCGCCGAATACTACCTAAAGCTACGAGAGGTGGGAGCTGCCAGCTGCGAGACGGACATCGCCAAATTAGCCGGATGTGGCAACGACGACGAGCGCGTGGCATATGTGGATCAGCTGAGCTGGGTGCGAGCGGGCGATGCGGGGCTGCAAGTGCAACTCGAGTTTAAGGGAAAGAGTGCAACGGTTGCTGCCGAGCTGAAGGAACGGGCCACCGCAGCCTTCAAGCAGAAGAAGTGGTTGGAGGCAATGCTGCTCTACAGCAGAAGCTATGTCTCGCTGCCCAGTGACAAGGGTGAGTAGCTGCGGCCAGCTGACTGATCCACTATTCAATATTTGTTTGTCTGCAGTTCTCGAGCGTTCGATTGCGCTGGCCAATCGCTCGGCCACCTTGTACCACATGCAGAAGCACAGCGAGTGTCTGGTGGACATTCGACGTGCGCTCGATCTTGGGTATCCCAAGGATCTGCTCTACAAGCTGTACGAGCGGCAGGCGCGTTGCTACATGGCCCTCAAGGACTATCCGCACACCATTAGCGCCTTCAAGTGAGCGATACTTTTGCATCGATGGTGAAAACGTGCTGATTTTCAATTCCATTGGTAGAAAATGCATCACCACAATGGATGACTCCACGCTGCCCGCAGACAGACGTTCCAAGCTGCATTTGGATGCCATGACCATGATCAAATTGCTGGAGGCCGATCCACGCACGGCCAAGCAGGCTGCCAAGCAGCTGAAGCTCCAAAATGCCAATGCCAGCGTGGAACTGGATAAGGCGCAAGCGTTGCCGGACGAGAAGGAATATGTGAGCTCGCTGGTGCGCATCGATCGGAATGCCCAAGAAGGTCGCTTTGCGCGCGCCGCTGCCGATGTCCAGGTGGGCCAGGAGCTGCTTGTCGAGCGTCCCTATGTGGCCGTGCTGCTCGAAAAGTTCGCTCAAACCCACTGCGAATATTGCTTTGTGCGGTAAGTGCTGTTAACTTAACAGCGTCACGAGAGCTGTTAAAATAGAGCTGTTAAATTAACAGCTGCACTTTACTTGGAATAACAGTTGAATCTGGCCATGCTAATAACAGCGAGTAGAGTAGCATGTTAGAACAACAGTTAAATCTGGCCATGCTAATAACAGCGATTTAAATAGGAAGCAAAGCTTTTATAAGCGATTTAAATAGGAAGAGAGCTTTTTAAAGCACCAAGCAAACTGGAGTAACTTTCCAACATTACTCCTTATTCCTTTTCAGCACTGTGGTGCCTGTAGCCTGTCCCGACTGCGCAGACGTCGTCTACTGCTCAGAACAGTGCCAACAGCGTGCAGCGGCCAAGTATCACAAGTATGAGTGCGGCATACTGCCGGTCCTCTGGCGTTCTGGTGCCTCAATCAACAACCACATGGCGCTGCGCATCATTGCCAGCAAACCGCTGGACTACTTCCTGAAATTGAAGCCAACGCTCGACGAGGAGCTGTCATTGGAACAGCTTTTAAGGTGAGTCGACGCAAACATAAGGCGACAAACTGTGTGCTTTAAATGCTTCCTACTTCATTAGTCTGCCCAAGGATGACTTTCGACGTGTGGCCCATTTGGAGCGGCATCAGCAGGAGCGACAGCCCTCGAATTTCTTTCAATACGTGCTCATGGCGCGCTTCTTGACCCGCTGCCTGCAGTCCGCGGGCTACTTCGGCAATGATCCTCAGCCAGAGCAGGTGAAAGCTATCAGCGCGTTGGTGTTGCGCAGTCTGCAGTTTATACAGTTCAACACTCACGAGGTAGCCGAGCTCCACAAGTTCAGCTCAGAGAGGCGCGAGAAATCGATTTTCATCGGAGGCGCTATATACCCAACTCTCGCGCTCTTCAATCACTCTTGCGATCCGGGTGTGGTCAGGTACTTCCGCGGCACCACCATCCACATAAATAGCGTGCGACCAATTGAAGCTGGCCTGCCCATCAATGAGAACTACGGTCCCATCTACACGCAGGACAAGCGAGACGATCGCCAAGCCAGGCTAAAGGAGCTCTATTGGTTCGAATGCAATTGCGATGCCTGCCTGGACAACTGGCCCCTCTTCGACGAGCTGCCCAGGGATATTATACGCTTCCGCTGCGAGGCGCCCAACAATTGTGCAGCCATCATTGAAGTGCCACCCACCTGCAACGACTTTATGATCAAGTGCGTCACATGCGGCGAGATGACCAACATCCTGAAAGGGCTGAAGGTCATGCAGGACACGGAAATGATGACACGCACGGCCAAGCGACTCTACGATACCGGCGAGTACTCAAAGTCTCTGAACAAGTTCGTCGACTTGCTGCGCATTATGTACGAGGTGTTGGCCCCGCCGTTCCCCGACTTCTGCGAGTGTCAGCAGCACCTGAAGGATTGCTTCCTTAATCTGGGCAACGTGTACAACTTGGACTGATAGTCTATGTGTCGTTTGCACTACATATGAGATTTGTAATAATGAAAAATATACGTTGACTTTGATGTTGAATAAACTTTGACTTTCAGGATATTGATATATTTTCAAAACGGAATTTGGGAACTTCTCAAATTCTTTTGTGATCCTTAAAAACATAAATTTCAAGTAAAAATCAACTTCGACCACTTATAATTTTCCTATAAAGTATATATATTTGCTTTGAAACTCTTCCAGATATGAGTTTAGTTATTTAAGACTATAAATTCATATTTGCAAAGTATCTCTGTAATGCCCTTAAAACGTAGAACTAATGAAAATATTTTCGCTTATGCATGAATGGGAATTACCACCTTAATCTTAATATTCGATCTGCCAGGCGCTGCTCTGATCACCACAGCGTCCACCATGCAATTTGCTGCAACCCGCGAATCTGCTGTTGCCGTAAAAACAGCAGCGATAGCAGCTGATAATGGGCATTGATCTTGAATCTGTGAAATGAAAATATTTACACAACTTCCAACAACGGCCCAGTGTGCTACTTACAACCACAACTCCAGCGATATTGGCGACGTTCCACTTGGTCTCTCAGATAACAGCGTGCCACCTCCTCGCTCTCGTACAGATCCCACAGCCAATGATAAGCCGGGGTGAAGTGAGGCGGCCTTGTGGCTGGAGCGTAGGTAGGATATGGATAGGGAGCAGTAGGTGGCCAAGTGGGAATGAAGGCTGGCGTCGAAGCTGTTGTGGGTAGCTGCTCTGTTGTGGATTCAACAGTTTCTTTGGCTGCTTCTGTTGTGGTTGCGGTTACTGTGGAAGCTTCTGCGGTGCTCGTTGTTGCAGCTTCAGTTGTGGTTCCTGCAAGTGTTGTGGGCAACTTTGACTCCGCTGTCGTTGTGTCTGGAGACGTTGTTGGCAGCTCTGTGACAGTTTCTTTTGTGGTTGTTGGAAAATCCTCTGGAAACTCGGGTCTAACATCTTGGCCCAGCACTTGACCGCATAGCAAGCCAAGGCAAATGAATTGCAATTTCAATGTAAATTGCATTTCGAAATTGGAAATTGCTCGTGTGCTCGCAAGCTGCTTACGTTTCAGACTGAGACCCAATCAGGTAGCTGGTTGAGCATCAAGTGTCGACGACGAAATCGATGCCGCTGCCTGTGCTAGTCGGCAGAGAAAATATATTCGCATATGTGCATATTACACTTTACACTTATTCCATTCGTGGAAAACGCATGAGTAATTTATATTTGGCTCGGTTCTTGTCGTTTTAGCCTGGTGAAACGTGCACCGAAACATCTTAATGGGCATTACAAGTGCGGGAACCGGAGGTAATCAGTTGCTTATCGACAGCGAAACCGGCAAGTAAATAGCGCTTCAATTACTTACCTGCGGGTGGATGAGCACGCATGCGCGAATTACCTTGTAACATATTCAACTTTAATGAAGTCAACTTTGTTGCACACCCTCATATAGTGCTTCAGCAATTCGATGACGCAAAGAACTTTTGCTTTTCAATTAAACCCTGGTGAATGAATGCACAACAAAGCGTCGTATGCAAATTGACTGCTATTGAACTTCAATTATCACGTAGTGCAATAAAGGGATATTCGAATTACAAGCATGATTTATTATCGCTTATTTGTTTAACGACACATTGTATGTCGGATAAAGTAGATAATATGAATGTGTGCCTAAAATCATGCAATAGTTTTATTCAAGTGCGCAGTCAGTGCTGCACAAAAGTATGCAATTGAACTTTAACAATAACAAAACATCGAATCAATTATTTTGAACTAATTACATTTAAGAATGAAATTTATTTTCTTCCTAGCAATTAACGTAAATAATTACAAGTAGCAATTTAAATTAATGTCTGCATTCTGTGGAAGAGTTATCGGTAATCGATTTCTCGAAAGCACTTTTAGGGTTTTCCAACACTGCAGTTATCACAGACTCAGGGTTTTGGCGCCAATTTTGAAACTAAGTGCGATAAAGCACAAAACAAAAATATTCAGTAAACAATTTTTGAATACTGCTAATGGCCATTACATCATACCCTAATAAGTAAGAATTAAAATCAAAACTCGCTTTAATACAAACACCGTGATATAATGTGAATTACATAAGACAGTCTTTATTGAAAACTAAGCGATTACCTAACATTATTGACAAGAGCTAGTGTTAGCATGATGACTAGAGTGGCTCGCCACGACAGCAGCGTATATGCGTGTAGGTGTGTGTAGTGTGGTGATCTAACTTCTATGGATGCGCAAGTCAAGCGGGGTTGGCGTTTCCAGCTCTATTTCCATTGCCAACTCCTCGCTGTGCAAATAGCGATAGCTGGGCTCTCTCGGATGCAGCCAGTAGTCTGAGGATGTGTACTCATTGTGGTGCTTGGCTCGCAGCGTGTAATCACTGGCCACATTATCGCTGTCCGTCAAATCCAAAAAGCGCGATGATTCCGCGCAGACGGCGGACAACGGCGCAGAGATGGGCGCAGCCAGAGGCAGGCAGGTGTAGGACGACGATGTGTGCTCGCTGGCTTCAAGCATGCAGGTGGCAGTTTGGCTGGCAATAAGCTGAATGCTGTGCTTAAACGTTTTCACATGCTTGCGCAAGGACGACGGATCGGTGTAGCGCTTCTGGCAGCCGGCCACCTTGCACATGTACGGCTTCTCCATGGAGTGGGTGCGTGTGTGCTTGAAGCGATCCGAGGAATTCGAGTACGCCTTCTGGCAGCCCTCAAAGTGACACTTGTAGGGCTTCTCGCCCGAATGCGAGCGTATGTGAATCTTCAGATTCTCGGCACGAGAGAAGGACTTGTCGCAGAGGTGGCAACGATGCGGCTTCTCCTTGGTGTGGGTGCGCACGTGGACGAGCATCTTATAGCGCGCGTTGAAGCCGCGCTCGCTGCGCTGACAGCCGCCCCAACGGCAATAGTAGAGGCCGTCCAGCAGCGAGGCAATGGCATGACGTAAGGTGACGTGTTGAGCGAGTGCCTCCAATGATTCGAAAATTCTGCAATAAGAGAAAGCACACAAGCATGAGTAAAGCTGCAGCTGCTGCTACGTACGATAACGCTATGCGACTGTGAATGCGACACTCACCTTCCGCAATCGTGCCAATTGCAGATAAAATCGCACTCGCTTCCGCTGGCGCTGCCGCTGCTGCTGTGCTCGCTGGTGGGGGAGTGTGAACCGGAAGTGGAGCCGCAACCGGAACTAGCGCTCTTGCTGCACTTCATGATGACCGAGGAGCGCGAAGGACTGCAGCTGGAATCGCTGGACACGGGCACGGGCAGGGGCAGCACAACGGCACGGGGTGGTGTAATGGGCGGTGTGGGAAATCTCAGGTACTGCATCGGTTCGCCCAGCCAGCTGCCCGCTGGTGCAGGGTGTGAGACCGCCTGCGATATGTACGGCGGAGTGTTGTACGGCGTAAAGTAGCCCGTTGGCGGCGGCTCGAAGAATTCGCTGCTGCTGCTGCTGCTGGGGCAGAAGATGGGCTTTTGTACTAATATATCCATGGTGTGTTGGTAAGTTGGGTAGCGAAGTGTACGCCTTTGCGATTGGCAAACGAATGAGCCGTTCGCCTGCAGACATTCGTGTAATATTGAAAGTTGATTCGCGATAACGAGAGAGAGAGAGAGAGACAGAGGAGACTGCGCCGTTTGCCGTTATCAGCAAGCGAAGGCTGCGCACGCAGACAGGCCTCAGGGGGGAGCCAAGAGCGTTGCGGCGACGGACATCCGAACGTACCGCGCCATTAGACCAAGTTAGTTGCGTGTGCGTACCGACAACCCAAAAAAAAAAACAAAAGCAAAAAAATCACAATGAAATCGCAAGAGCAGGGTGGCTGAGGTGGCTAGGGGAGGGGGCTGATGTAATGACAAACTGAGCACACACTACGTACGTGAGTGTAATAGCGTCTGACTGCGACGAGGGCGTAGGAGAGGCGGCAGGGGCGGAGGGGCACCGGCTGCGACTGGGCTTATCAGCAAAACGCACAAGTGGAAAATCGGTCTAACCACAAGTTTGCATGAGTACGGCCAATGATCAGCAGCCGCACTCGTCGTCGGCGAAGTCGTCGGCGCAGTCGTCGTCGCAGCCGCAGTGGGAGCCGAACAAGCACGCCAGCACTCGACTAGGTGAGCCGTTGAGCTGCCGAGCTAGCTCTTGTGGGGGGGTCCAATCGCTATCGCTGGTCGGGTGCACTTCGTACCCGCTAACCTGGGCCAAGCACAAGCAAGGCGAGACAGGGCACAGTGAATTCCCCCTCCAGCTGTGAGCGTGTTACGTGTATTGCTACCTCTCTCTCTCTCTCTCCCTCTCTGTCGCCCTCTGCCATGCTGCCTCTGATAAAGCTGTTATCGTGCAGGCAAAGCAAGTCAACAATGCTGCCACATGTCTTCCATATCTTTGCTACGACTAACTTTTGCGACAATGCTGCTGCTGGCGCTGCTTCTGCTGATGATGATGACGATGACGTTGAGTTTTTTAGGACCCCAACATCGCCAGCTTATCAACTGGTCAAGTCGAACAGTTTCTTGTTTACTTTGCATTGAAGGCCAAAAACAACGGGCAAGAACAGAAGGCGGCGGTAGCGCTGTCTCACTCACTCTGTCCCGTTAACTTATCAGCTGTGTGCGTCGATAGGAAGTGATTCACAAAGCCCCAGTCGAGTGCAGAGGGGGGTCTCTCTGGGCACCTGCATTACATAAAGAACTGAATAACTGTATTCGGAAATAGCATGACATCAACTCAACACATCCAACGATATGGGCGCTGATCATGATAAGGCCGAGGCGCCCCAAGTCAATCACATGAGCAATTCTCTATTGCAGGCAAGACTGCAGCAGGTGCACTGCTCCAATGTGTGAGGAGATCAAAACTCATGATTTATTTTTAGATTAACGCACAGATAGCGAGCGATTCAGACAACCGCCCTCTGGACTATCAGGCCCAAGTCCCAAAGTACACCTCAGCCAATTGTAGACAATTATAACACTGACAGCGTAGCCGAGAACGTTCTCTCTCGCCTACCAAATATCTGATTTCAAAAAACTTCGACCGGCAATTAAGTGACACTTATGCATGAAACATGAAAGTACAAACATTGATTTTATTTGCTGTATGTGGCTCAATTCGAACTTTGCATTTGTTGTGGAGACTTCCATTGCCCGAAATTATCAGTGACATCATTTTCATCCCCAAGCTAAAAGTACAGCTATAAACAACTTAATCGTTTTTTAAACAAACTTTTAAACTTTAATGAGATGACTTTATTTTTTCTAAGTGAATTCTGATTACTAATCAAATTTGCATATTCCTTCAATTTCCTTAACTTCAAAAATGCACAAGTACTCCAAACAATAAATTGCAAAGATTACAACACAATAAACAATTACACATTTCAACAATTGCTTTCCTTACTATTCACTAAAAGTTTAGAAACATAATCGTATAATTCGATCGTAAGTACAGTTTCGCAAACATAAACAGCGCTTATTTATAGTGAATACTGATGGAGTCTATTATTTGAAAAGCAAATTCGCCCTACTCTCATAAAGAATTTTTGAATCAGTTGGGAAATCGCCGGAATTCAAAACTGCAGTGAACTTATGGAAGACATCACCGAGGACATCACCAATTCACTTTTCATGAGTTTCAGTTTCTCGACCTGCCTCACAGCATCCAAGAGGGCTGAATTCGGTTGCAGGACTCGCTGCTCTCAATTGAGATTGTCATGACCCCAATTCGCGGCTCGACATGCGCGACATTCCATCGTGTGGAACAACAAATAAAATAAATAAATAAATATACATAAATCCAGTTTTACTAGTTCCCCCTGACAAAACACACAAATTGAACTTTGTATGGCGCGAGCTGCGAGTGATAAGGAACCGCAACAGAGCCATCGGCAGTGCCTTTGGTGTTTACCCAGACATGCACACACAGTGAGCGCACCAAACTGAGCAGATCAGGCCGCAGGCATCAGTCGGATGTCGCTTGACCATCTTCTCTGCACAGCCCCGAGCAATCCCCAGCTCTCTGGTTGGGCGACTAATCATTGCCGGAGATTAGCAACAGTGCCAGAGACCTCTTAGAGGTGAACGCGTGCTGATCGTTGCAAACAGTTTTTTATTAATTTTTCCGTAGAAAATACGAAAAAGAAATAAAAAAATAACAATATATATGTGTGTATATGGCATACACATAGTATACTATTATAGTATGCACATACACAACACAATCCCCAGCAAATGCGCCATAAATGCCGCGAGACTGGGTCTAGATACGGATAATACGCAGTAACCGGCTCGATCCGGACTCCTCGTCTATTCCGAACTGTCATATAATGATGTTCAATATTTCTATCAAATTAACAACATACTCGAGGCTGATAACATTGGGGTCTGGCTGCTCGACTGCTCGGCTGCCGGTCTGGCTGGCTCGCTGGCAAAGGTGCTAGCTAGCTGGAGCGATAAGCCGCTACGACCAACATTGCGACTGTCGCGCGCTCTCAATTCGCTTTCGAAATGGAATTCGGATTCCGACTCAGATGTAGTAGATTCGACAATCAGGGCTCAGCTTCCGAAGGTGCATTGAGATTACGGCGCTAAAATCTTGGGGGATGGACTCTTCGCTTCAATCGTGTGGATCCCACTTTAAGTCTACGCATCTCACTCAACCGGCTGGCCGTTGGCTGTTGATAGTAGGAGCCAGAAGCGAACTTTGCTTTCCGCTCAGCTCGCGGCAACTTCCAATGGCTAATTGCTCTGTTGATATTCCAATCTATTGTATGCCTCTCGACTCTTCTGGGCTCTGTGTTGGCGGTGGGCGACAACAACAGACGTGCAAAGTCCACAAGCCTGCACAGATGTACATAGTATGCTCGTCTAGCCCTGCGACGCATCACAATCGCAATCGCAACTTCGCCACTTGCCAAAGTGGCAATGCATGCAAGTCGGGCATGTAACGGCGACATCGATTTCCGTCGGGGGTGATCGGGGGTAGTCTACAAAATGAACATTGAAGTCTTATCGCTGCCGAAAAACCAAATATCGGTAGACAGAATGATATGGCCCATGAGTTGGTAAAAATAAAAGAAATCAAATATTGCAGACTTTTGTGTGTGTGCCGGGACCCCTTTCGTCAGTAGCAACACAGGTATTTATACGGGTTGCTCTGGCCGTTATTTGTTGCTTTTATTATGTTTGGCTGATACTGCTGACAATATCTCGTCTAGACGCACTATTATTAGACCACAAAAAACAAATTTATTAAGCATTTTTGCTATAAATTGTAATCCAAAAATTTCCATAGCAACTTTGTAGAATAGCCGTTGAATGGTAACAATTCCTTTCTGTTACAAAATAGCTATTAATATCAGAGATATTGCGGAAACATTACTGTAAAACATAAACATAAAGCTACTAAAAGTTTATCAACATTTCAGACTTAAGGCTTTCAAAACAGCTTATGCATTATGATTCACCCTGGATTACATTAAATTTTGAAATATCGAAAGCTAACTGATGCAATTCACGTTTCTAATTGCAACTGAAAACGAAAGATCCACACACGCGCAACAGAGTTATCAATCAGAACGCAACATTTCTACGGCTTTCTGGAGAGGGCAAAGAAGTCCGAAGGCCGCCACGACATTGACATCGACACCGATAAAGCCCGGAGAGTGTAGACAGCACCAGCACACCACACGTGTGGGCTTTGACCGAGAGACAATTACACCTGCGTGGAGTGACCTCAATTGCAGCGACATTTTCTACTACACACGATTTGCTAGCACTGATAATGTAGAAACTTACTCAAATCGGTTATTAGGTATTACGACTGTGGATAACGAATTCAAATTGGCGCACGTCTGTGCTTGTGTGTTGCATTTAGAACTGTCCTCAATTTTGCCTCGAACTGGAGCTGTCGCCGGGGAGCAGCGCTGGTGTTGTCCGTGGGGTCCGTACACCAAAATAAACAGACGGCGGCTGACCCACACGGTGTGCTGCCTGCCGAACTGGAGCCATAAATAAATGCGAGTATTGGATTGGATTGGAGCCACAAGAATAAATACATTGTACTAAGGGCTTTCGTTTGCTTTAATCACAATTATAAATATACCTACACATCTAGTAGCACAGCCGCACTGCAGCCACAGTCTTCTCACAGCTCAGACAAATTGATTGAGATTATCCTTCATGTAGGTGACCAGCTCCTTTTCGAACACTGGTCGCGTCATATTATCCAGTTGAATGTTCATGCTGACATAGAACTGACGGTTGTAGCGGGCACTCAGCTTTGTGGCCATAACCAGAGATTCGCTTTGGCCCGACTCGCCTATAAACGTAGTACCAATAGTATCCTTGCTCGGCGGACGTGCCGGCATTGCCACTGCCACCTCATCCACACGGTTCGCGTCCTTGCCATGCAGGAACAGCATTGTGCTGCCGTTCATCTTGAGGACGCGCAATGTGCACTGCACCAAGCCCTTGTCCAGCTGGGCCACGTGTGATGTAAAGGGTTCCAGCGCCGCTGACGGTTGCCCATTGACCGCAGTAACCTTTTGTTGAGGTTGCAGAACTGAACAGCTTTCCATTTTTGGCAATTGGTTTAAAATGCAAGGTTTAAATTAATTTGCAATGAAAATGCACTTTGTTGTCGAGCAGTGTTGCAAATGGACGAACACCACACAGGGCTGCACAACACAAGCAACAGCTGGCCAGTGCTGGTAAATGATTTGAATTGCCGCCAAAATAAACGCTAATTCAAAATGGCATACGATCGGTAATTTGAAAGAAAACACAAAACTTTCGCCGTTCGCAGTGTTGTTTTCATTTTATTAAGGCTATATTTGATCTTGGCGTTTTTTTTTTAGTTTTCGAGTTAAAATACACTCAGTGCTACGATTTGTTACGAATTCGATGCTAACGCGGATTATGATCCTTTTTGTGGTAATAATTATATATGTATCTGCTGCTTTCAATGCATTTTTTAAATATATATGGTGTATATATGATGCGTTGTCAGTTTGATTTTTGAACTACTTACTAAATACATATGAATGAGTGAGGGCTGTGTAAGTAGCAAAGAAAAAAAGTTGTACAAAAAATGAGAACATTTCCACTAGTTCCGGATCAATAACTAGAAATGAAATTCACTAATATATAAATATATATATTATATAAATCGTACATAATTGAATTGTATTTGTTTCACTTTTTTCACTTTTACTAATTTCCTTTTTGGTTGAAGGTTTTTTCAATTGCTATTCATAGCTTGTTGAGTTAAATATCATATAGTTGATTACGTTTGCGTCTATTGCAGTTTTATTTATTGGTGATTATTAGTTGCTTGAACTTGAATGAATATTAAATAATTTGGATTAACTTGTAGCTTTTCTACTATAATTTGACTAACATTTTGCAACCACGATTCCAACTTTCATCTGTTATAATGTATAATGTGTTTTGTTTGGTTTTTTTGTTCTTTTCTTTCTTATAAGCTTTTTTTTGTTTTGAATTTTTTTTTAGTTTTTTTTTGTAATATTTTTTTTACGTTTTTTACTTTTCTTGCTGGTTTGCGAATAAATATAGAAGTGATATACATATATAGTGGTTATGCATTTGGGGTATTTAATCCTCGTCATCTTCAGATTCGGCTTCCTGCAGCCAAGTCAACCAGGCGTTCACTTGGAACAGTGCTGATCCCTTGCCAGGGTACTTGTCAGAAATCTCCTCCTTCCATAAAACGAATGCCTCTTCCTCGATTATTTCGGAATCGTATAAATATTTAAACCAACGGCAGAGCATACCTAACAAAAAACAAAATACAAATTATAATTAAGAATTTCTTTGTTTTAATCCTTGAATTAGTACTCACCTTTGGGGAAACTTTCATTATAGCAGAAGAGTTGCAGGGCATATAGTGCCATCAGCTGCAATTCGTTTTGACTGAGGAAAGTCTGCAGCATTTGGCTGTAGGTCTCGAGCATGGCCTGTTCCTTTTGTATGATCGATTTTTCAGGATGCTCCTTGGGATCCAAGTTGCTCGCCAGAGTCGTCTCCTTAGTGATGTACTTGACTACAACGGTCATTAGAGCCTGGATGAAGCCTGGATCCTTGTAGTATTTGTTGTCGACATTGGACTTGACCCATTTGTAGAAATTTGTTGGATTGGGATCGCTTTGCAGCTGCTTCAACATCTCGGCCTGTACTTTGAGCAATGGATACAGGAACGACAGCTGTCGATCCTCAAGTATTTCCGCCAACCGCTCCTTGTTGCGGTCAACCTCCTGCAAACTGTTTATCAGATCAATTTTGCTAGCACGGAACTTCTCTTCCAACGCGTCTTTGCCAATTGTCTTATGGAGCTGCTGGAGCACCAACAGAAACAATGGGTAATGCTGTCCATTGTCAGTATAATTGGCAATGTCATTCAACTTGATCAGAGCCGGTTCGCAAACTGTTTTGGCCAACACAGACGCCACTAAGGCTGTGATCCGTGGATTGAGCGCCTCTCGCTCATTCATTTTGTTCACCAACTGCTTAAAGATGTCAACAATGACATTGGGTTTGATGTTGGACTGTTTGCGCAATGTCTGCAGGAAACGCACTATGCGTTCCAAGTAAACATCGTTCACACGGTCCAGCACTTCCATCAACAAATTCAGGCATACGTCCTTCAACGATTTCTCTGGCAATTTCAGATCGAGGAAGCCATCAACCAGTTGTGTAAATTGATCTGAAGTTTCGCCATCGATCAGTTCGGTTGTTTCGCTCTCAACGGGCAACACTTCGTCGGTTTGCTCATCATAATAGAATTTCTCTTTGAAATACGCCGCCGCCTTCTTGGTCAACTCCTCCTTGCTGGGTCCCTTGTCCTTCTTTTGCTGTTTGCTTGAGCCAGTGCCAGTCAATGAGCCAGATGGTGTTGTTGGTCGCTCGAGAGCGCCATTCTTAGTACTACCCTGCTGCTCCTTGGTCTCCGCAACTGTTGTCTTCTTCTCCACATTGTTCTCTACGACCGCTTGGCCGGATGTACCGAAATTGGGCGACGAAGACGTCGACTTGAGGCTCTTCTCCGTTTGCTGCTGGGCGCTCTGCAGTGCACGATTCTCCACGCCATACTCGGCCGAGGGTGTGGACGATGGACGCGCTGGATTGGTCATAAGATGTGATGTGGGTGTTCCCAATAGCGGATAGTGCGAGTTGGATAGCTGTGATGTCTGCTGCTGAGATGACGCTATTGAATTGCCGTTGGGCGGTGTCGATATGGGCAGTGTGGCTGGGAATTTCTGGTTTTGCGACGCTGCGCGGAACAGCAGTGAATTGGCTGCCGGACGCATTTGCAAATTCTCGACGGAATCTTGATTGGTGGTTATCAAGTTGCGCTTGAAACGTGGTGCCAACTCCTTGCTGCCCAACAGCAATTGATTGCCACCATACTGTCCGTCGTTGTTACGATCGTTGTTCCTGTGTGAACCGCTGCCGCCACCGCGAGACTCATCGCGATTGCCGCCACCGCTGCCGTTGCCACCGCCATTTTGATTGTTGTGCTTGTTGTAGCGATTGTTGTAGTTACCACTGCCGCCGCCGCCGCCGTTGCCACTGCCATTGCCGCCCTGGTCGCGATTACGATCGCGATTGTTGTACTGGCGATTGTCACGATCACGGTCTCGATCTCGGTTGCTGCTCGTCGCAAATCTACAAAACAAAATCAAAAGTTGAGTCGGTATGAGCATTTAAATTTAGCGAGCTATAAATTTCGAATAGCGAAGTGTACGTACGGTGAGACGATCGGGGATGAGCCGGTGACGCTGAGGCCACTGAACATGTCATTGTAGCCACCGGTCTGCAGATTGAGATGGAATCGATTCATCCAGCTGTCTCCGTCGCGATCATTGTTGCGCATATCGCGATTTCGATTGGCAAATGGGGTGCGAATGATTGAATCATCGTCCGAGCGTATTTGCTTTATGGGGACGGGTCCTTCGGCGCTTCCGCCCACTTTGCGGGGTATCCAGTGATTCTGTCGGAGCTCGATGACATCCTTTAGCATGAAGCGTATCCTTGGTGGATATTCAGTTGACTTTGAACGACGTTCCAACGTCTCAAAGTACTGGTTCATCAGCTCTTTGCCCTGTTCTGAATCCAGATTCTTGCCGCAAGTCTTGAGCAATTGAGCCAGGCATTCCATGTCCTCGCACATTTCCTGCGCACTGGCCGTACGTTTCTTCTTCTTATCCAGTAACTCCATAATGCACGCATGCAGCACATTCTTCGACAGCATATCCAATTTATTGAGCTCACCAATGAACTTGACATTGCCCAGCATTCGCTGTTTCGCCAAATGGCGTCGTTCCTCCTCGTCGGCTTCATTCTCGGGTGGCGGACGATTGTCGTTGGCTTCGTCGCGCTTCAATCGATTGTTAAACTTATCGCGACAGACGGCGATCAGGAGACGTAGAAATGTGCACGAATTGTTCGGTTCCTTTTCAAATGATGGCGCTTCCTCGGAGAGACGCTTGCACAGCTGTGCATACATAGACGAGTACTTTGGCTCGTCCAAGGCTTTATCGAATATTAGAAGAATGACTCCGTTCAGTATGACAATCGAGTTTAGATCGAGTTTCAGCAATTCATCGCTCAGCTCTTGGAATTTCTCCGGTGTCAATTTATTCAATATGCCACGGACACGTCGAAACACTGCATCATTCTTCTCGCTCTGCGTGAGCCCATGCTGTGGACGCAACGATGGTGGTATCCAGCGTCCAGTTATCGGTTGCTGTGCCGCTGCCGCTACTGCTGCAACTGGGGGCGGTGTCACCGATTTAACTGGCACTTGTTCCTGCCGCTGCTGTTGTTGGTATTGATTCTGCTGAGCTCCTCCTGCTGCTGCACTGTGATTCAAAGACGTCACCTGGCTGCTGTTGATACCACTACTATTATTATGCCTTAGACCTGGACCACGCTCGTATCGCTCATCGGAAATCCGGCTACCAGACGATGACAGCGAATCGTTGTTGCTGCGATTATTGTTATATCGATTGCTGCCGATTCCCGAGTGCCCACCGTTGCGTTCTAGGCTGCCACCTCCAATGCCGCCGCCACTGTTACTATATCGCTGATGAGCTGGCGACTCGTCGGCGTAGCTGTCCCTGCTATCCCTATAGTTGTCCCTGCTGTCCCTACTGCTGGTATAATCGTCGCGATAGCGACCACTCAAGCTATGACCACTATTGTTGCCATCATTCCCGGTACGTTGCGATGCGTAATTTGGTTTGTTTGGGTTGCCGTTGATGTTGATGTTGCTGCTGCTATTGAGGCTCCCTCCAGACGTCGATGAGTTGCTGGTGCCGTAGTGACGTTGTTGATGTCCGCTACTGTTGCCATTGCCATTGACCGTCTCGTAGCGTGAGCTGCCGCTGCTGTTGTTGTTGTGATGGGAGCGATAGTTGCTGCCGCCGCCCGAATTTGAGCTTAGATTGCGATTGTTGTAGCTGCCGCTGCCGCCATCGGAGTTGTGATAGCTATTCCGACTACCACGATGGCCTCCACCGCCGTTGTACGAGTTGCTATCAGCGTTGCCGTTGCCAAGCGTAGTCTGCTGACCGCCGTTTAAGCTGTTGTTATTACCGTTTGCACCACCCAAAATGTCACTATTTTTGTTATAGTAACGCGACGACGACGAATCGTTTTGGTATGATCGTCGAGGCCTTGGGCTTAGCTCAGAATCGTGTTGACGAATTTTGACGGAATTTTTATTATAGCCACTGGAATAGTGTCCGCTTGGGCCACCAACTGTACCTGCAACACCTCCTGACGATGATGCGCCTCCAACTCCAACTGATCCACCGGAACGATTGCCGTTGCGACCACCCAACAACAATGAGTCGCTGTTGCCACCGGAATTTCCACCACCAGATTTGTTCGCACGATAATTACCGCCGCCGCCGCTGTGATTCGATGCAGGCGATGAACCTTTGTCGATTTTCACCAGGTTCTTCAAGTTATTGAACGTGTCGGTCGCAGTGGTGATCGGTAATAGATTGGGACTGGTGTTTAGAAGAGTCTTTTGTCCTCCAAGGGTCGTCGTTGGCGTCGCCGTTGTCGATTGTGGTGTCGGTGGTGTTTGGCCTCCGGTGCCGATGCCGCTACTGCTGGTGACGCCTAAAACGGCGCCGCCGCCTCCGCCTCCACCGCCTCGATTGCTCAATTGATCGTAATTGCGCTCGATGATATCGGTTTGTTGGGCCGTTATTACCAGTCGCAAATCGTTGACGCCGCCGCCGATGCTCGTCGTGTCACCGGTGCTGGTGCCTCCCTCAATGGTGATCGTTTTGGCGCCCCGAAACTGATCTATGATGACGCCTGTCTGATGCCCGTTGCTTGTGCCGTTAGTCCAACGATGCGGACTATCGTCGTAAGTGTGCAAAAGGGGAGCGGCGTCGTACGTTGATAGTGGAATGGTGATAATTTTCTTTTATCGACTTGGGAGCGAAAAACGTTGCCTTCTCTGCTAAAGCTTCACGTACAAAGTGTTGTTCGTGATGCTTTCTCTCTGATCTGTTCTAGTTTGCGGTGTTTTCTGATCGTCAACAACTGCTGCGTTACTCAACACTACAAAACAGAAATGTTCGTATACACACACACAGAGACACACGCACACAGAGGACGAACACACACACACAATATATATATATATATATGCAGATATATATATATGTATACAGCAGACTGCTAGTAGATGATTATTGGGGCTTCCTTTCGGTTGCTTTGTCCTAAGAGTCTCTTCTGCAACTACGACTGCTTCTTCTTCGTCTTCCTTATTCTGCGTGGGCTGCGCGTGCGCTTTTCCGGGAGTTATGTATTTTGAAGTTATATTTAGATTCCTGTCCTAGTAGGATATTGCCGTTCGCCGTTCTGCTTGCCGTACGCCTATAGGAATCCTGTTCAAAGAGAGGAGAAAGGAAGAGAAAGAGGAAGACGTACCGGAAAAAAACGAATTAAAAATGTGTTGGGAAACAGGTAAAGTTTCTAATACTATGTACACAAAAATCTAGACGAGACAAAGTATTATAGGTTTTTTTCTATATTAGTGTTAATAAATACGTACGAGAGCTACTGACAAATATGCAAATGAAAACTGTTAAATATACAATTTAAATACTATATTACTTTACATTAAACTATGAGTAGAAAGCCTTCTTAACAAATTACTTATATAAACTTTAATTTTATAATAGCTTTATTTTTCGTTATTCTGATATCATCAATAACAGCAGCACAACGATGAGTAATCGAGTTCCTGAACAGCTGTTAAAATGGTAGCCAACACACTTAGCAAAAAAGCTCAGCTCAGCTAAAGACTAGCTTAATCAAGTATGCAGGTATGTATTCAAATATATGTATATATTTATGTGCATATAAGTATTTTTAATCTAACGGTGCTTGTTAAAGCAGTAAGTAAGCACACTATTGTCAATGTGGAAACGAGCATAAGTATAAAACTGGAATTTTAATGGAAATAACCTCGCAAAACACCTTCAAGTTTATTTCACTTTTCCCCCACACACGACGCAACGTAATTGAGCGACACAAACAGACGCACACACATACTTAAACGACTATTGCGTTCTCACTCAGCTTGGAGAAATGTGTATGTGTGTGTGTGTTGATTTATGTAAAGCTGCGCGCAACAGAGTTGCCCCCAATGTCTATCTTGTGGGTACAATTATAATGCGCATATTTATACATATGTATAAAGTAAACTTTTTATATGGCAAATGCAATTACCCGAAGGTGCTCAATCAATATTAATGCACTACTTTAATGCGCTCAAATTGAATTTAATATGCACATAAATTGAGTGGGGCAACTCTCTCAGGTCGTTGTTCGTTTGCTTTTGTTCTGTTCTTTGTTGGCCAGTTTCCTTTGTTTTGCGCGCGCTCCGCTCCTCTCTCTCTTAGCTCTTGTCTGCCAATGATTGAACTCCACTATATGCGAAATCAAAATGGGATGTGGATGCTCACGTATCTCACGCATACATGCACCACATTTACTTGCATGTAAGCAGGCACGTTCATATACACATGTATAACGCATACATATAAATAAATGTACTCATTTTGCTAGACGTTGCTGCTGCGCACAAGCGCGCGAATTTGTCAGTGTCAGTGTCCTTTCTCTGTATGCGTGTATGTATGTGTGAGTTTATGTCTGTGTGATGTGTATGTATATGAAGGTTTATGGCCTCTGCTAGAGCTTTTGCTGCTGCTGTATGTTGTTGTTTGCTTGCGTTCTGCGCCATCGAATTAAAGTCTCTTGACCCCAATAAAAATGTACTAGATGGGTGCGTCGTCGTATTGTTGATTAGCGGTCTTAGCATAAATAAAAAAAATACTTCGCAACAAGCATG
Source organism: Drosophila rubida (assembly GCA_035046165.1). Classification (NCBI taxonomy): domain Eukaryota; kingdom Metazoa; phylum Arthropoda; class Insecta; order Diptera; family Drosophilidae; genus Drosophila; species Drosophila rubida. The sequence goes on from JAWNOF010000022.1 coordinate 12,777,685, forward strand.
AGTCACATTTACTTGCTAAAAATTTCACTGTTTGCTAAATACTTTCAGACTTGCAAACTAAAAAAGCTTTATCAAACACACATACACACTAACTTTCGTGCATATGCATATGTACACGTACACTGCTCAAATAGAAATGACAGCTATGAAAACTGCATACATACATATATATGTATGTACATAACGAAGAAAAAAGGATGAAGCAACCCTGAGATTGCGACTGGTTTACATGTAATTATATGTATGCATGTTTTGTATATACACATAACAAACATGTATATTGCAACTTAATGTTTTCTAAGCACCCCCAAAGTGTCCAAATGTAAAACCACCCCAAAAGAGTGCGCATATTGCTGCCTCCCCCTAAGCGTTCGTTGCAGCGCAAAGACATCGACATCGACGACCCCGACCCGACCCGACCGAAACCGACGCCGCCAAGAGACCCAGTTGTGGATGATTTTGACCTCAATTCGAGTGAGTAGTGCACAAGCGCTAAGTAAATCCCACTACTCTAATTAAAAAAAAAAAAAAGAAAAAAACTTTTGTCGTTTCTAATGACACATTATGAAACTATTGTGAGCTTTGTACTATTTAAGTCGAGTCTAATTTATAACCGCCTATTTAGTGACCGATCTCTGTTTTTTTCAGCTCCATAGCCCCGGTCTTTTCTTCATAACGTCTTGCAGTTCTTTTCTATTCATTGCTTTCGTCATAGCATTGTACAAAGTGCATATACATACATACGTTTGTCACTCACACGCATACGCGCTAGTGGCTATGTGTATGTGTGAGTAAACGCGTGTGGCAGTTTTGAAGATAAAAGCGTACACACGGACACGGGATAATCAAAAAGAAGCTGCATTGAAAGCGAATTGAAAAACACAATCTCAGCAATGGACGAGAAGAGAGAAGCGAAGGTGAGAGGCAAACGGCATGCTGCAGCAGCAAACGCAAAGGCAACGTCAACAGCATTGAGTTTTTCCGCTGTGTGCCGCCGCCATTTTGTTTGCTGGCACTTGACGTTGCTGCTGCTGCTCTTCTCACTCTATCTATCTATGTACTGTACCGTATATACACATACATACATATGCATATGTACATATTTCTTTGTATTTCGAGTGAATCATTTTTGGATGGCTTTGTTAATTTCATACAGCGCATTTCGAATTTTCTTTCACTTTAGTTACTCTAATTCACACGGAAATGACAGCAACACTATTGCATATTTTTCACTTTTATTGATTTCAACTTGCTTTTGCTGATGGCGAAAAAGAAACGAGGACGTTCAAGTGTGTACACACACATACATGTATATGTACATTTTCACTCAAAAATTGGTGAAAAATTTGATGGCAACGAATTTTAAATATTTTTAAGATTTTGAATTACTTAAATCAGTACTTTAATTGACTTAAAATCTACACATTTTCAAAATTGAAAAAATTTAAAACACTCGGAGCCTACTTTCTCCACTGTTGTACGTACTAACCTCTAAAAATTACTAATTTTCTAAGTGGCAATCTTTTTTTTCAATGGACTACGCAGAGTGGCCGATTATTGTATTTCGAAATGTATTATTAAACGCTGAAAAAAATACCAAATATAAAAGCAATGCTATTTGCTCAAAGTGTGAGTTGATAAATTCACATATTATTTTCTCTAGCATTACAATTTCCACTTCCCAATTATCTAACTCCCATTAATTACTAACTATTTTTGAAAGCGCATATGCGTGATATTTTTATATATTTTAAATTTTTGGTAAATCCATTGAAAATTGCAAGCTTACACTTTACAGAATACGTGCACCTGTGGTGCAAAATGTATTAAATACATACTATAACTATATTTAAACGAATTGAAAATGATTTTTATCCAATACTTAATTTATCAATAATTAATCCAATTGTTTTTTCTTGTAACGAATATGCATTTTTTATTAACACAAATTAAATGTTAAATATATCGATTGTTAATGTTAGGCTGCGATTGACCAACACAACAACTACCTATCGAACAGCTGTTTGTTTCATTCTTGTGCAGTTCCACTCTTTCCAACCATTGTTTGTTTACTTGTGCATTTGTGACGTTCTTTGAAATTAAAGTATTGGCGAAATGAGCAAAGGCAATGGAAACATTTTGCAATTTGCGCCGTTTGAATCATTTGTGTCGCCGACATTCTGGCACAAACTGGCCGAGCTGAAACTGGATTACGATCGTCTATCAGATGCAGAACGACCCATTTTTGGCCACTATACGAATCGCAAGGCGTCTCGTTGTCTACTTGAAGTCGACTACAGTGCCTACAATAGGTGGGTGGCAAGTCGAATTTGATAATCGAATGACATGAACACTTATCTCCCAAAACAGTACAGCGCAGCCTCCAAAATTCAGTCATGCAGCAGTCGGCACCATCTATAATAAAAACACCATTGAAGAGTTCAAAGCACTGGACAAAACAGCGTTGCTAGCGGAAGAGGGGAAACGTCTGTTGGCTGATATGCGCAACGGCCGAGTGCTGAACGATGTCAATCTGATGACGCGCTTCTTTGTTCTGTCCTTCGCTGACCTCAAGAGCCACAGCTATTATTATTGGTTTGCCTTTCCCTGTCCGCTGACACCAACATTGCATTTGCAATGCGATCCATTGCGTCTCAAGGATCTGTCCAATGCAACGCAATATATTGCAGTTATACGCTCACTTGCAGTGGAGCACCAGAACTTCTTTGTCATCTACGCCAATGAGCAGCAAAATATATGGGAGACGCGCAGTCTGAGCGACGCCTTCACCCACTTTGATGAGCAGCAGGCGCAACATTATTATTACTGCTTTGCGGATGCCAGCGAGTACGAGAATCCCGCCTGGCTGATGCGCAACTATGCGGCCTTTGTGCTGCTGCAATGGTTGGTAATGTCCAAAAAGTCCTATCCTTCTTCATTTTAATTGTATCTTCGTCCAGTCCCTCACTTGTTGGCCAGAAATTGAATTTCTTGGGACTGCGGTACGATCAGCAAATGCAGCTGGACAACAGCCTGATATGGCAGGTTGTTCAAGCAGAGTCTAGCAATTATGAGCAGCTGCAGTTCGTGGGCTGGGAAGTTAATTGTAATGGCAAAATGGGACCACGTATGGTCAGCATGCGCAACAGCATGGATCCAGCCAAGTAAGTTGGCGATAAGCAACACTAACAACAATAATTGACTTGCATACTTGGGCAGGTTGGCAGAGAACTCGATCAACTTGAACTTGAAGCTGATGAAGTGGCGCCTGGTCCCCGATTTGAATCTTGAGATCATGGCACAATCGAAGTGTTTACTCTTCGGAGCCGGCACACTGGGCTGTGCCGTGGCACGCAATTTGCTGGTGGGTTTGGCATTAACGTCTACCAACAGTGCTATTGCTAATCTGTTACTACTGCTAGTCATGGGGCTTCAAGCACATCACGCTACTGGACAACGGCAAGGTAGGCTACTCAAATCCGGTGCGTCAAAGCCTCTACACGCATGCGGACGCCGTGGCCGGAAACCGCATGAAGGCCACCACGGCAGCATTGCGTCTGCTAGACATTAATCCCAGTGCTGTGTGCAAAGGGTTTGTACTGGAAATTCCCATGCCAGGACACACCATAGGCGCTGCACTGCGTCAACAGACCGAGCAGCACTTGGAACTGATTGAGCAGCAAGTGCTGGAACACGACGTGATCTTCTTGCTCACCGATTCGCGAGAAAGTCGCTGGCTGCCCACGCTGCTGGGTGCAGCCCACCAGAAGGTGCCGTCTCAAGACTGAAAGCTTTTTTCCTGGCTTAACTTAATCTATTCTCAAATGTTTGCAGATTGTTATCAATGCCGCGCTGGGCTTCGATAGCTATTTGGTGATGCGTCATGGCAGCACGAGAGACCAAGTGGGCGATAACAGCAAAGAAATCGCTGGACTCAAGTGCATCAGTGGCGAGCAGCTGGGTTGCTACTTCTGCAACGATGTGACGGCGCCTGGCAATGTGAGTAGACGGTATTCAAAACAAATTTCAGACTTTATGCTTAGTACACGAGCTTATCACCGCTACTTATGACTTAAGCTAGACGCATTCATAGTCGTGTCGCGTGTACTTTTCGAATGCTGCGCAGGTTGGATCGCCGGTTTGCACATGGTCGACGCCTGTGATTTGGACCACTAAACCATTAATGGCGGTCACCTTAAAGCCCACCAGATTCATCATGGCACTCGGTGTGCGCCAAGCATAGCTAAAGAAGTTATAGCCATCCACGGCGGTGAGCACTTCGCGCTCCGTGAAGGCCAAGGCCAATTTGAACTGCTGATTGAAGACAAAGGGAAAGCCCCCGTGACGCTCCTCCGCGCCAAAGCTATTTACAAGTGGATTGGATATTAGTAAGGGACAAAATCGAGGCGGAATCTTAACGACTCACTCAAAGTTCTTGGTCATGGTGTTGCGCACCACGCACTTCTCGTCGAAACGCACGCTAAAATGCAGCTCCTCGCGCTTCGTGTCCGAGTCCATAAACTTGATGATGAATTGGCCGCGTTTATTCTCGAAGCAACGCGCAGTGATCACGATCACATGCCCGGGGCTGAAGAGTATCGGTTGATCGTTGCTGAATGACTTGAAATAGTCGGAAGCCTGAATGGCTGGCCAGGGGTTGGGGAATATGGTACGATGATCGACCTGTTTGATCACCTGTATTTGGTCGTATATCTCTATGGCGCGTATGGTGCCCAGAGGCAACCGATAGCGGAATGTGCAGAATGCCCGACTGTTGATGGAGATGTGAAAACAATCCTCACATGCCATGAAATAGACCATAAAGAACTCGCCGCTGACAATGGGATTGGGCAGAGTGATGGCATCCATCACCTGGGTCTCCTCCTCGCCCCAAACGCCATTAATGCGTGCGTTTCGCACAATCAAATCGTTGCGAAAGTAGCAAGAGAAACGTAGTCCAATGTCTGCATCGGGATTCAGCGAGGTCTTCGCCGTACACAAGTTGATGTGGAATCTGATGGGTAGTTATACAATTGAACATATAGGGGGTTCTTAGTCACATTGCTGATAAGGCGTAAAGCACACTTAGTCATGTTCGAACTCTACGTGATTCTATAGTTTTTGGTGGGGACTTTACCTAGCAGCTCCATCGATGGTCTTGGCGACGACCTCCACGACATGACCGAATTCCAGCGGATGGGATAGATTTCCAGCATATTCTGTTAGCATATTTAAACAATTATTTTGTTGATGAATTTCTTAGATATGGCGCTTTCGAAGTTGTCCGCTATGCGCTACCAAAGCAAATCGACATTATCTCGACTGTGTGGGTTCAATGAAAATAATATTTTATTTCGGTTTCTTGCCGTGCAAGCACACACACATTCTCGCGCCCACACCTACACACATACGCGCGCAAACGCATTGTTGATTGTGTGAGTGTGGAGTTTACGCTCATTAGAATTTTATCTAATCAGAAACTACGGAGACTCGACTCGGTCGCACTCATATTGCCCACTTGCACTCCAAACTGGCACTTCATGCTATTGTGCTATTATTTTGAACTTATTGTTTTTAGAACTACATATTTTTAATTGTTTACTTGCCGCACACACGTTTACTTGGTAGCTTACCAATCGTCGCAGGCTGCGTCATTTTTTTTTTGTACACAGTAAAAGCTTGCATACAACGTTTATTGACATTATGAAGCGGCGAGAAAAAGCTTGCCCAAATGAAATGCTCCCACTTCGCAGTGTTTAACAACAGCCAAAGCTTTTTCTGTTATCTCTTTACAGTCGCTCAAAGATCGCACACTCGATCAACAGTGCACTGTTACGCGACCCGGCGTCTCGAACATTGCAGCCAGCTATGCTGTGGAACTGTTGGTGGCATTGTTGCAGCATCCCCAAAAGGATTTGGCGCCAGCCTATTATGCCAACATCAGAGATCAGCAGAAACAGGAAGCTCAGTTGCCAGAAGGTCTGCTAGGCATCTTGCCACATAGCATACGAGGCATGCTCTGCAACTATGAGAACATTTTACCTGCCACGCAAAAGTTTGCGCAGTGTATTGCTTGCTCTGCGGTATGCAACATGTGCAATATTGTGTTGAGTTCACACTCTAATAGTTTATTTTTAGCGAGTTTTGGATGCGTATCGCAGGGATGGCCACGCATTTCTCTTCAAGACATTCGAGACAGCCAAATATCTAGAGGATTTGACTGGAATTTCAGAATTTAAGAGACTTAACAGTGAGGTAAATTACAAAATAAATTTAGCAAACACGTAAAATTTAATTTATATACATTTTTATTTAGATCATAGACTTTGATGATGAAAAGTTTGATTTTTCCGATGACGACGAGGAGTAATCTAAGGATTAAAATATTATTGCCTAAGCTAAATTGTCCAATATACACCAACAATTTATTTTTCCTCTGAGTAATCATTATGTCTAACATTGAACAAATATATATATATGTACTTTCTGTATCGCCTAAAGCATAATTCAATGATATTCGTGAATAACTGCTCTATTTATTTGTAAAAACTTCGTCTTATTTGTATACAATTACTTTAACATTTCATTTTATTAAAGTTTGAAACTTATTATCAAGAATACCGTCGAACGCCAACCATTCAAAAATTCTAATATTCAACATAAAAACGGATAAAAGCATTATAGCATGATGCTTCATTTTTTTAAGATGTTACTGCGGGGTTAAACAATCTGTGAGTTTTAAAATTTGAGAAATATATTGGCTTGAACTTTCATTCGGCTAGACTTATTAAGTTAAACATTTTATATTTGTGGGATTGTTTAATAAGTTTAACGCATATCTATATTATTGTGATATAAAATCGAATCGCAACCTCTCTGTTTACTTTTCATTCATTTAAAATTGATTTCCAAGAAGGGATTAAAATTAGAATTAATGAAATTAGAAATTTCTACAAAATTATTCTAGTCTGATGGGTTAACTTAGATCCTGCAAATCTAGATAAGAAACAATTTTTTTTTTAATATTTATTTGTTAGGCTTTATATGTTTTAGGCTTTAATTTTTAGTTGGCACCTAACAAGCCGAATTAACAATTAGAAAGTGATCAAGTTATAATGCAAAATATTTGTTTGACTGTATAACTAACTCAAAATAAATAGTATTATTTTCCAGAATTACAGAATGTGATAAGAAATTTATTTGACCTATAACCAAAATAATTCTTTGAACAGATGGCTGTTGCAGATTAGTTGTTGTTATTTGTCTATTACTCGACAAGTGACGACAATCGTTAAGCGCGGTTTAATTATTCATTCATATATGTATGTAGATTAGTGTAGTGGGCACAAAATACTTTTCTTGAGTGAAGCAGAGAAACGATGAGAAGTTAAATTTTTGTGATAATGATATTTCAAATATTTTATTAAAACTTAAACAATTTAATGTCGTACTCTAAAAGCATTTCTTGCGATTATCATAAACGTGTTCGAAATAAAATACTTACGTAATACGTAAATAATTACGGCAATTCTTATTCGTAAACGAAGTATGTAATCCAAGTGTTTCAGAATATATTATATTTTAACTGGATATTTATGGATCACTTAATTTTCAACAAGTTCCCAAATCAACTATTTACTTGATTTTTAGGTGCCAAAGCTTAGTTTGAAAAATGTGCTGACAAGGAACTGAAAATATTAGAAATTGCAATAATTTAGATTAAGGTTTGTGAATTTTGCGATATTTATAAATGAAACTAAACATTGCGCATTTGTGCGATCGTTAACTTTATATTTAAAAAGATACCACCCTGCCCGCTAAAGCTAAAAAACTTTAAAGTTTTGTTGAAAGTTTGCGTAAACCAACACGTACTTCTGATAATTTCCTTATTTTTTATAATGCATTTTATGTTAATAATGCTGTAACTTCGGTTAACTGCCTTAATACGCGCCATTTCAGATACACTAAGTTAGTCGTGTTGGGAAAATATGTTTTTTGCGTCTCAAGCATATGTTTTATGAGACCACAGTTTGCGTAGAATAATAAAATTACATACGTCCATTCTGAAATAGAGGGTTAAGTGTTATAAAGTTAAAAGTGTAATTGATCAAGCTGAATAGGCAATAAAAAAGAGATCTAACTTGCACATACAAATATGTAATTATTTATGTATTTAACTCTATAAATAGATTAAGTCAAATAAAAATATAGAAAAAGATTAGAGATTTATTTGTGCTTGGGTCGGACACCTAGATCGAACGATTCCGTTACATAGGTGACAATTTCAGATCTGTTGTTGTTTTTGTAGTCGGAAAGTGATAGGGACAGACCTGGTGCTGTTATTCTTACATGCAGGCAGTACATAGTGCTATCAGCAGGAACAACGCAGGAAGTACTTTGAATAAATCACAAATAACAAATTACGCTTGAAAACGTGTGATCAAAATAAGACGCACACAAGAATTCATTGTAAACAAGATTAATTTCCATATGTTAGAGCCTAAGTTCAATAAACCGAAGAGTGGAATGTCGAGAAACAAAGACGATTAGATTATGATAATAAGAATTTCGCTTGAGTCAAAGTTGGTAGGTCAAAAAGAAGAAATGAAAGAAAATTCGAGATACTTCAAATGCTATTCGTAAATAAAATCTGAAACCCAAGACGTATATGATGCATGTGGTATGTTCTTTATGGTCTCATTTATCGTTGGTAAATAGAGAGTAAAGAAACTAAAAAAATAACTCTTGACACAGATATTACAACAATCCAATCTCATTTAGCATTTGACCTCTGGGCAAAATTAAGAATCAAATACACAAACAACCGCTGAGGAGCTGAGGTTTGATTCGGTTTCCCACTCATACCAACATAACCTGCATATGTACATGTGTCTGATGATATTTGCTTTCATCTGCAAATATCGACGAATAACAACAACACAACAGACGACGACAGAGAAACGAGAGACAGAGGAGAAACGGAAAAAGTAAACCGTCTTCATAATTAACAGTCGATGGGACTCAAAAGGCAGCTTCGTGGACCGAAGACAACAACATAAATTTTCAACGGCCCGAACACAACACAAACAACATTCAAAGCCGACGCAAACGACTCAACAGCGTGACAAAAAAAAAAACAATGAAGATATATGCAAAGAGCAACAACAATACCAATAACAACGGGAATGTCAACGGCAACGACGAAGCAACGCGCGCGCGTTTGCTGCCTGCGGGCGGGCAATCGGTTGCGGCTGCGGCTGCGTCTGCGACCGAAAAAAACGCTCAAAATGCCATTCGAGTCCAGCGAATGTGACTCAAATTGCGTTTTGAGTGTAAAATGACGTTTTGCATGGCCAACGGATTCCCATAAATTGGTGAAAGATACCTAAAACGGGCACACAAACCGAGTGACCGCGCGTCCAATTGGCAGAGCAGACATTGCAAGTGTTTCACAGTGCAGATCCTAAAACTATTTCAACATTGAAAATATTCCATAATTTAAACAAAAGTGCAATTCAAAATGGTAAGTGAAAAAGCAAAGTCCTTATATATTTTTTGAAATATAATAATGTCTTTGGGAAATATTGACATCAGATAATACAATATTTTTTAATGTTTTTGCTATTGCTATTTTCACTCGCTTGAACTTGTTGCGAAAGTTGTGTGCCAAGCTGGCAGTTTCGATTCATTGCAAAACGTTTTAAAATCGTTTTTTCCTATAATAACACTCTCACTTTGCGTTGAAATTCCGTTCGAAAATAACAACATCGATTGCAAAATTATTAGCCTCAGGCAATATTACCTTCATCAAGTGGTTAACACTCCCCACACTTCCAACTACAATTTCCATTGCACGAATGCCATGTTTCTCACAGTTTTTGAAACTCGCTTCAACTGCGTGTCAATCGTTGTTTTTATAGTTTTACTGACCTTCTGTAATGTGTTGGCATCAACGCTGACAATTCTTTGGAAACTTCGATTTGCCGCAAAGTATGCTATATATTTGCGAAAAGCGTAGGCAATTACATAAGCAATTACAAATACTGCCTGAAATTGATCCAAAAATGAGAAATCAAGCCATGTATAAACATGTTTTTTTTTACAATTACGCATTTTGAAAATTTGAATAAAAAGTAAACAGTTTGATAGACTAATTCACCTTAATGGGCGTGTCTTTCTCAAGAACTTCTTAGTAAATAAATCAAAATGACGCAAAAAATAATTTAATCTGACGATTGCAAGGTACTTTTTCACTGTATATGTCTATTTAATGGTGCCATATAGAAATTATGAGTTTTTAATGAAAATATTTATGTTCGTCCAGGCAACGTCCCAAGTGACCAATGACCATGCTCCATGCGTCAGATTCTCGATTCTATATTCACGATGCTCAAGTCGTGGAACCTTATCAACACACAGCTCAGTGATAGGAGAAGCATCGCATCTTATTTCGGGCGGGTCGCACTTAATCTAGCTGTGGGTTTTTCGTTTTTTGTTGTTTTTTTTTTTTGGGAGGTTGAGCTGGACCAGATGTTGGTTGCGCTCCTGGCAACATACACAAGCTCAGAGCAGAGATCGCTCGTAAATGGGTATAGAGACAAATCTGTTATTGATAATACTCGGGGTGAATATTTATTTTGCTGTTATTATTGCAACGCGGCAATCCTATATAATACTCGCACCATATATACGTTTATATAAATGCTATATAGACAAATAGATGATAGGGATTTATATCAAATATTGACTGACTAGTCGGTAGCATTCGCAATCAGTCCGTCGAGTTTGCTGGTCGCAAAAGTATATTGAATCGGATTCCTCGTGAGAGAGAGCATTTCCATCTGAATTGATAGAGTTATCAGCTAAATAGTTGACTTATAGTTACATCAAATTATAATTCATTTAAATCAATCAGAAGTAAGTTGAAGTGATTATGAATCTGTGCATATATGTAGGCATGTATGTAGATCAGTAAATTTCCATAATTGCAATCCAATTCATTCCCTTTATATTGATTGCATCGCACAACCTCTTTCCCCTGCTCGCAGGTCAATCAGAGCAAGTGCAAAATGGCGTTGTCCAAGATCGACACGATCGATACGGAAATGGAGCAGGTGGACCAGGAGAAGTACTTGCGCCAGGCCACCCAGTATTACTGTGCGCTCGAGAAGCCCCTCAAGTACGGACCAGTTATTGAGACGCTGCCGGATTTAATCTCAGCATTGCATCGGGAGTTCGAGTCCAACTACGTCAACATCGAGATGGTCAACCATCTGATGTTATCCTACAAATCGAATCCCAAAGAGTGGCGCAAGTATGCCAAATTCGACCGTTACACCTACACGAGGAATCTAGTTGATGCCGGAAACGGCAAGTTCAATCTCCTGATTCTCTGCTGGGGTGAAGGTCACAGCTCTTCGGTGCACGATCACGCCGATTCGCACTGCTTCATGAAGATGCTCAAGGGAGACCTACGCGAAAAGCGCTACCAGTATCCCAATCGTCCCGCGAACATGGACCGCGTGCAGCCGCAGAATCATCATGCCGAGATCAACGACAACGAGCTCGTCGAGATCGGCGAAACACCCATACCTCTTAATGACGTGGCCTACATAAATGGTGCGTACTTTAACTCGTTGTGCTCGCCCAATCAGCATTTCATTTGTGTTTTCCGGGTGTTTACAGATAACTTGGGCCTGCACCGCGTGGAGAATCCCAGTCACTCAGACACCTCGGTCTCCTTGCACTTGTATTGTCCGCCCTTCGACTCGTGCAGCGTGTTCCAGGACAACTGCAAAAAGAGCACGGCCAAGGTGACTTTCTGGAGCAAATATGGTGTCAGGACCAAGTTGGATGAACAATAAAGAAATCGCTCTACGTTGTTATGTAATGTTTAAGAGTCTTGTTATTATTAGATGTTTAGTAACTTTCTTCCATGTACATGTGTATACTATAGTTAAGATTAGCTGTACCCAAAGCAAAAGCAATAACAAAAAAAATGAATAAACTAAAAACAACCAGCACCAACTACATAAGTTACACAAATTGTATTTGAAAATCCTAACTAATTTGAGTCGTAGTCAAAAAGCAGTCTTATCTCACTTGTTGCCATGACCGGTAACAGGTGGCAGGTTATCGTGCCCAGCGTTGGCTGAGTTATGAATTGGCTGGGTTGTGAGTGACTGGGGTTAACAAAAAACAAAATAATTTTCTCGTTAAACACATAATTGTGAAGGCAATGGGTCAAGCGTTCTCGCTGCTTTGACTTCGTAGATTGTTTCGCTTAGGAACTCCCTGATCAAGAGTGCGCTTAATGGACTTCATGAGGCCTGGCAACAGATTTATATGCTTGTCCACACAATTCCCAGTGCAGACCTCGAACAGGTGTCGGGATCGTGACATCTCCTGATCGCTGGGATTCACCGGCAGCTTGGAGCGTGCGTCCGAATTGCATTCCTACAAAATGCAAATGGTATTGTATGACATTAACGTAATATTGTTTAGCCAGACTTGCCTTAACACAGATTTGCAAATGGTTCTGGAATTCGCCCAGCTCGTTCTGCAGATAATCCTGTGCATCCATCAGCGGAGTGGCACACTTCTCAATGCAACGTTGCACGCTGTCCAAATTGCCGCGTTCATCATCACAGCAGCCGGCGGCACAGCGATGCATCTTCGACTGTTCCGAAAGCAGGCATGAAAACTATGCTGCCATTGCCATGGATGTTTTCCATGGTTCGACTCACCTGCATGCGACGCAAGTGACTGCGGTACATGTCCTCAATCATGTCGCTGATGGCGCTCTCCAAGCGACGTTTCTGTTGCTCCACCATTGCTTTTGGTATTAATTCGAAAAATTTAGAAAATTTGTTACAAATAAAATTCCTTTCGAAGTATTATGTATATTTGAAGTAGCTCAACTTGTTATTGCTTGATGTGTGATACTAATTATAAAGCTAACTTGTTTATTCCAAATTTCAAGCTGTCTATGAAAAACAAACATATTGTTAACATCTACGACCTAAGTAAGCACTATAAAGGTCACAACCACATTTAAATGGGATTTGATCGGCTTAAATACATTGGATTTGATCTCTTTATTATTTTTTTATAAAGAATATTATATAGAAAAAAGTACTTCGGCAATCTGATAAAGTTGTTCAAGTGAAAGTGACTTTTCGTCAAAATGTAAAAGACACTACCGTCTGTAAGTTTTAAAATTATAATCATTATCGAGACTGCAACTTTATAAAACAGAAAAAAAAGTGTAATTTACTTAACTCTGTGTACAATTTTATAAGTTAGTTCTATTTAAAATGTTCCTGAAAGAGTAGAGTGCATTGATGGTATTCTTAATATGCTTTTTAACCATATATTACATACTATGGCATATAATAAAAGAAATTCAGTTAATAGTACTCTGGGTTAACAATATATTTTCGCCGAACATTAAAAAAAGGATCAAAAGCTAATAAAGGTTGTTCGTTCACTATATGCGTGCATTGGTATATGTGTATTAGGAAGTTTGCGGTATGCCATCAGGTCCTTTGGATAGCACCAATTTCATCGTTTTCATTAGAGTAGGCAGAAGGCCGACGTGTTTGTCGACACACTGTATGGCACATCGCTCGAATTGATCTGTGTACTTCGCAATTTGGTCCTCGTTGGGATTGGCTGGCATTTTGACTTTGACATCGTCGTTGCATTGCTGCAAATTAAACGCAAATTGAGGACTTCATTGCTCAATCTATAACAACTGAACTTACCATGACGCAACGCTGGAGCCGACCCTGAAATTCGCCCAGCTCGTGTTGCACGTAGTTTTGGGCCCGAGTCATCGGAGCCGAACAGCGATCAACGCATCGTTGCACGCTGTCCACACTGGAGGTGCCGTCCTGACAGCACTTGGCGGCACACAAATGCATTTCAGTCTGTGAAGAAAAAAAACATTGATGAGCCTCATCATTTAATTGGAAGTTGCTTTGGTCCAGAGGTTACCTGCATTTTGCGTAGATGTGTTTTATCCATGTCATCTATGAGCTCGGTCACTGCCGACTCCACACGTTGGCGCTGTTGCTGTATCATCTTGAAGAGCGGCAAATAGATTTAAATCAACAGCAATTTGATTTCGTAATGTGGAAAATAAAAACACAGCCGGCGACAGCGTGTTTTGTAATTCGTAATGATAATTAAATGTGTATCGATTCAATACTATTTCAAATGTGTGCGCAGTAGTTATCGATGAGTGCGATGTTTAACATATGTTATTCTTATACAATCGATATTTCGGGTGCAATAAAAGTCGGCAAGTTGAAGCAGTTTTTACTTGCGTTTAATTAAAATATATAAATTAAAACCATGTCGCTGCTACTTAAACTGCGTCGAGTTCCCACACAGGCTAATGCCTTAAGCCTAATTCGTCATTTATCGGTCGCCCAGCGCAGTCTCAGCGCTAGCACCAGCAATGAAGCGACAACGACAACAACAACAAGCAGCAATGCGGCCGAGGAGCAACTGGAAAACAGCAACAAAGGAGGATTTGCGCGAGCATTTGAAAAGTACACAGCACCAGCAGCACCCGAGGAGCTACCAGTAGACAATCAAAGCTTTGCCTCCATGCTACGCCACTCCAAGTTCATAGATGTGAGTGCGAAAGTGGCGAATGCATTTTGAGTCCAGCGTTTATGTAATCTTGGGACTATTTACAGCTGGGCAATGCCGAGGGCAAGGTGGTCAGTGGTAAGATATTCCATGTGGTCGGCGACGATCTGTATATAGATTTTGGCTGGAAATTTCACTGTGTCTGCACGCGGCCAGCACGCAATGCTAAGTAAGACATCCTTTTGAGAATTTGATAAGTCTGAGTCTAATATGATTCGTATTTGCCTCGCAGCGACTATGTGCGTGGGGCTCGCGTTCGTCTGCGTGTCAAGGACTTGGAGCTGTCCACTAAATTCTTGGGCTCGAGCAAGGATATCACCATATTGGAGGCTGACTGCCAGTTGTTGGGTCTAATCTCGACGCCCACCCGTCAAGGTGGCACAAGAAGTGCGACACTAAGCGCGCCAAAGATGGACACATTGCTTTAAAAATGTAATCTATTGTTTTGTGAATTAAAAAAAATTAAGATAGAAACGGTCACGTTGTAAACTGGAACACCTCATAGTGATGATTCAGCTCCTTGACCGCATGCAACTGGAAACTTGTGACCAGCGCACCATTCTGCGACTGCTCCAAAAAGAAGATTCTTTTGACGCGACTGTGCACCAAAGCCATGGCACACATGAGGCAAGGTTCACGCAGCAAATAGATGTCGTAGCCAGTGCACAAGTAAGGTCCGTACTTGCTAAGATTATCGGCTGATGTCAGTTGGTCATCTTGGAACTCAACATTGTTTGTCCGCCTCGGCAACTCGGCTCCGTATTGCAAATCCTCACAGTGCTCGTGCCCTTGCAAGTAATCGTAATAGGTCTGCGGCAAACCGCTCAATGTTTTTGTAGTATTCTGTTCGTCTTCCACAAAGTCCAGCTGGGATTGCCAGGCGCCACCTTGCTGACTGCGTGCCACATAATCCACCAGCCACATGACACAATGCTTATGTGTGTTGGCGCTCTCGTTGCTGCCTGCAAATTGGCAAATTCGTTAATGGAATTATTGGTGGAATTGCAGCCAATGCATACCTGCAATGGCGACTATGCTGGGCTGACGGGGATCCACACAGATGGCCACCGGCTGGCCTTTGTTCAGATCCCTGGACAGATTGCGCAGTAGCTGCGCCATGCGCTTGTGATAGAGCCGCTGACTGGTCGTGAAATTGCTACCGTTTTGCAAAGATTCGGCATATTTATCGGGATGGAACTTGCAGGGCCAATACTTAATCATTTGATCGTATTGCACACGCAACTTGGCACTGCTCGCTGGCACTTCGACAACATTGACATTGCGGCAGAGCGCCTCGAGGACATGGTCGGAGATTTGGTGCTGCTTCAAATGCTGCTCCAGTGTGTCCTCGATGTCAGCAGTTGGACATATGAGCACGTTTCTGTCATGCACACGTTTCAAATGCTGAAAATGCGGCAATTTCTTGGCAAGCTCTTGTATGACGGCCTGTAATTGTTGCTTGCTTTCCAGTTGGCAACTATGCGCCTTTATGAGCCTTATATCCTGCTTGTACTCATCGGAGAGCAGTGCTTTTATGCCGAATAGGTCATCCAAGTCGTATTCCACTGGCTTCGCTCTTTTGGCTACTGGCGGTGAGCAGGCGTCCATAATTGTTTATTTTCTTTTTATCACGGCCACCCGCATGATCAGCGTGACCGCTGGTTGAACTGCCAACTTACTATATTACGTTCTCAAAATATACCAGAATGTCCCAGTTGCACAACTACAGTAACACTCTAATATTGGTGTCTGTTCTGCAAAAGAAAGGCGCCACTTTTTGAATGACTTTGGGGTTTCTTTTTTGACTTGACTTTTAATTTTCTGTCAAATTTGAAATTTAAATTGTTTCCATCAGTAAAATGTATTTTTTGAAGAACTTTTTGTGTTGCATGCATCTTTATATGGGCTGCATCATTATCGGAGTTATCGGAATAGTGGTATCCATAATGGCTATGACGCTAGTTTTATTAAAGGTATTTACCTCCACACTTCTCTGGTTTGTTCTGGCAATAGTGGGCATTTGTGTGTATTTGTTGGCCAAAGTATTGCTGATTGTGGGTACTTTATGTGTGAGTATTTCAAACAACTTTTACTGCATTTTATAGATTTATTAAAGTAAATAATTTTTTCTAGACTTATGTAAACATCGTACTTGCGTCGTACATAGTTGGATTATTTGCATTGATCTACCCAATTGGTCTGTTAATTTGGCATATAATGTATAAGGACATACTTTTGCCAATGGCTGGACTAATATATTTTGTAATAAGTATGTATATTTTAGAGTCACTTAATTCCAGTCACTAAAGTACTTTAATTTTAGTGGAAATTTACTTTTCGTGGGTTGTTTTGTCGTATTGGAGGGTTGTCGAGAATTGTTGCAAAAGAAAAACTTAATACATGTTTGTATAACAATGGACTAAAGACTTGTGTAAATATAAATATGTATGTATGGACATTGGGTGCATACATGCATGTTTATATTTATTTATGGAAATTAAATTGCTTAAGTCGGCAAACAAAATTGTCAGTTATTTGAATATTATTTTCCTTTAAATGTTAAAAATTGGCAGGTCGGCAAACGATATAATTTCGCATTTGCGTTTATAAGCACAGCAGAAATGTTATATTTCAAATAGAATAACATACTCTATTCACAGTTCGCATACACATAAGTAGGCGCTCAATTTAAATTGTTTCTGTTTTCAATCAGAAATGAGTACAATAAATATAATGAATATTAACTAAATGGTGCTTGAAATATGCAAGCAAACTGACTAATTTTCCAACATTATTTTTAGCCGAAGTAATTGATTTATATTTAAAGATGTTCGCGCCAAATAATGTTGGAAATATACCAATATACCGCAAAGAGAGTAACCAGGTGAGAATAATGGCGGTTTCAGTATTTCGGTATATATTCTTGGCATGAAATCGTATATTTGAGATGTTTTTATGTTGCAGGTACACTTAATAGAGATCTTAAATAAAAAAGCTTTTTTTAAAATTAGTTTCCAATTCATATAAAATAATGACTTTCATTTAGTAGTTATAAAAATTGGATCGTTCCCAATTTGCTGAATATTTTTTTGCATAGACTGTAGTGATACAAACTGCTAACTTTGAACTTACATATAAATCAAATCTTTTATAGATATGTAATTTGAATGGCAATCACGATTTGTTTGTTTTTTTTCGTTTTTTTATGAAAGTTTTTAAATTTAAAGGATCTATTGTCAACACATACCGATTTGCTAATAAATATAGAGGAAACTGTTGAAGTGGTGGGGCAAACCTTATTTATTACATATTTTGGTGGGATTGTCGGAATAATTTCGTTTTTTTTAAGCAAACACTCTTTTGAGCGGATACAATCACTAGGAACTAGGAGCTATTGCGAGCCAAAATTGAACTTAGCAAAAATAACTAGATACAGAAAACAGCCAAATGGGCAGCACTGATCGATAGTGCCTTCGATGTTTCGCCGCTAGACGGGAGTGCATTCAACACTCAGTTCGTGCCGAAACGTCGTGTGGGTGAGTCGTTGTCGTTCGCCGTTCGTTCTCGCCGCCGTCGTCGCTTTAACGTGCGCGTGCGTGCAACGCTTTGCAAAGTGTAAATAGATCTGTGCATGTTTGTGTGAGAGTGTTTTCCACAATTAGAAGTAACGGTGCGAAGGTGAAACTGGAAAATCAGCGAAGCGTCAATCCCCCCGCCAAGTGCATCTTTACTTGCAACTCGAAGCAGCACAGCCTGCAATTGGTTTTTTATTGTTTTCATTTACCTGTCGCTTTGTTGCAACAAGTGCCGCGTGCAAACGAATCGCGAATCAAACAAAAAGTAAATAGTATATTTAATCAGCAAACGCGACTAGAGGCAACCAGCCGGTTTAGTCATACGCAAATTCTGAGAACTGTTCCCCCCACAAGTGGATGAATAAAAGCAGCGAAGAGAATCCGGCAACTGTGAGAAATATCTAACTATCTTACAGTCGCGAGTGTGTGTGCGAGAGTGTATTAATGTATCAGTGTGTTCGTGTGAGTGTGTGTCAGCTGTTATACTGCATGCGCTTCCCCCCTCCCAACACCCGCACGTCTTGAGACGAGTCTGCAGTCTAAATTGCGCGTATACTTATTAGGTATTTGCTCTGGCCAAAGGCGGCGATAAGATACCGAATAAAAGAAAAAAAAGACTTGAACCGCACAGCGCTGAACGGTTCAGCGTTCGGTTTGGTGTTGTGTTTATCTTATCGGGTGTGGGTAAGACTGCCATTGATTGGGGCCTTTTTCGCCAGAAACGCAACGCAGCACACAGTTCACAATGCCGGGTGAAGTCATTTGCGCTGCGACTAAGCCACAAGGAGCGCCGACTAGATACCATATCTAACCAGCAATAATAACAGTTGGATTCTGATTGGGACTCGGGCCGTCAAAGTGCTGCCCAGAGCTGCGCGAAAAAAGTGCGGAAAAACCAGCTGCGCAATCTTTGGCTAAATTCGGACACACACACAAAATACCAAACAAGGCATTGGCCACATAAATCAACTGCAGCAGCAGCATCAACAGCAACAACTACAGTTGCTGCAACATCAAGTGGAGTTGGACACAGAAGCAACTGCGAAGATGGACATTGAATCCGATTCAGACACCTGGGAGGACTTTTTTGGTAAGTGTTTGCGAGTTCATTGAACCTGCCACCCCAATCAAAGTGGCGTTCATCATAATGATCATAATGATCATAACGATGGTGACTCAGCTCTCAGCAGGACGGCATAGAGCTGGCTGCGTGACACGACACGACAACAATTCGTGTTCTTTTGCAAATAATCTTCAGGCTGACCCAGTCTCTGCTATTGCATGGGGAGGTAGGCGTGCATACGCATGCTTTTTCTTTTTTTCGCCGTTCCTTTGTCCGTCTCTGTTGCTTGTCTGCCCAAATACGGCAGGCAAAAGAGAGATGGACAGACAGAGCCTGGCTTTGTTTTTGTGTCACTTGGAAGCGAAGAAGTGAAGTGCGTTTTGCTGTAACGGGTTCCACTTCCATGATTTTTCGCTTTGCATTTTGTGTTTTTTTTCTCTTGATTCGTGTGCCGCATTTTTTTGCACTTGTAATGAAATTTAATGATAATACATAATTTTGTTGGCTGAATTTTGACCCAAATTACGATTGTGCCACACAGTGTGTGGTGGTTGGTCGTGGTGCCGCAGATCAGTTGGCGTTGCCTTTGCATGCCATTGGCCATTTATGTTAATGATCGGCGTCAGTCTTACTTGTAGTGACCCAGTTGCAGGTTCCATTTTGGCGCGTGCTGTCCTCTGTTGTTTTCCAAGCTGCGCTCGGCTGTAATCAAAACACTCGCCGCCAGGCAGGGAGCGACCCTCCTATCACACAATAATAATTCAATTGGGCATTAGTCACAATACTTTATATAAGTGTTGTGACTCTCGTCGTTTGAGGTTGCTTTTTCTTGGCTTTCTTTATATATACGTACATACATAAATATGTAGTAAGTAGGCCGCTGTGCTTGCTGCTCTTAGATAACAGCGGGAGGGCAGTCTGAGGCTGGGCGCTGACAAAGGTCGCTGTTATTTAACATGAATAATTGCGGTTTAACAGCCTGCTATAATTGGCACTGTAATTGAGCCGCCATTCACATGCGATGAGTGCGCACAATTCTGTTATACTGTTATAATTTCATTGAATGTTAACAGCAGTGCAGCTTATCAAACACGTTTGCTCAGACACTTGTCAGCCTTCCGCTTGGCAGACACTCCATCCAATACTTGTATACTTGCACATGCAAGTGTGTGTGTGTGTGTGTGCAGCAAATTGATAGCGTCGACAGGCGTTTTGTCAACATTTGACCGCTTGTGCTATCAAATGTCACAGTGCCAACCATTGCGGCGGCAAAGGGCGCGCTCTGTGTTTGCCTGCTCAATAAACTAAACTGAAAGTCAAATAGAAAATTTGTATGTTTCTCTCTTTCTCCTCCGACTGTTGACACAAGTGCCTAGTGCCTACAGCCGCTGGCAGTGCTGCGCCGGCGCAGCTTATGGGCAGGTCAAGCCAATGTCAGAACCGGCTTTTCCCTCGCATTTCATAACCAACCAGAGAGAGAGAGAGAGAGAGAGAGAGAGGCAGCGTTACAGTGCTGTCAAACCGCAGACACCCCGGGAGTCTTCAGAGTTCACTTGCGATTGCGCTCGTTTGATTGGGATCTCTAAGAAAAAGACACCAGCAACCTTTTCGGTCTCTCGACTCTTTGTGGCCTGTGCCCTTTTCTTACATGTGTGTTCTCTCGCTGTTTTCGTGTGACATTTATATGGAATTCAATATTTATTTGTATATCTTGTGTATTAAGGGGAAATATAAAAACTAATAGATATCGATGAACGCACACGTACATCGCATACAAGTCTATTTTTGCCCGATAAGATTTCTCTTTTGTTTTGATAACGCCGACAAGGCCAGAAATAGGCGATAAGTCACGCAAACACAAACCCTAACTTCTCATACAGCCAATATATAGACGCAGCCCACTCATGCAGAGTGTGTTAAGGGAATATATATTTAAATTCCGCTGGCCCTTGATCAAAAGGTCAGTTTTCGCTTCACCCATTTCCGCTGCCCAATTGTCGAGCAATGAGTTAATTAAGTCAATTTATATTAGTTCAAGAAAATTGACGCGTAAACAGCCGAGTTCAGTGGCCAACTCGCCTTATGCTACTTAATTCCCATAGCGAGAGAGGAACGGAGATACTGCATGCATAAATATGTATTTATTACCTCACCCAAAGCTTCCTTCTAATTGCACAAAAGCTCCCATTCTATGCACACGTGTGTGTGTGTGTGTGTGCCGCGATCTTCTACCTACTTGAGGTGCTCAGAGCAAGACTCAAGCCGTCTCGTGTCGTGTCTTGTCGTGTCGTTATGTGTGTGGGTCGTGAGTCGGCGTTTGTCTGCGTCGCTGTTGTGTACTGTTATCGCTGCCTCTCGCTCGCACACTCTAATTGCGCATCGCTGTCACTCTGCATTTCTCTCGGTGTACGCACTTTTTGAACACTCTGGTGTTGTGGGCGTTGTAGAAGGTCGTAAAACTTGCAAGCGATCATTGTACACGCACATCCCAAAAGGTTTTTCTCAATGAAACCCACAACATAACAGCATAAAACATCTCAGCTCAGCTCGGCGCATACCCTTTAACTTAGATGCTCGCATAAGCGGGCTTATTAGTTTAAAGTTGAGGAATATTGCAATTCGCTGGTTAATTATAGTGCATTAATTATTAAAGGGTAATAAAAATATTTTATTTCAATTAATATGAACAGTTTCATAGTAATTTCGAATATATTTTCCACTTTGCTAATTCCCAAGAATGATTATAAATATTCCATAAAATGTATAATAAATTATCTATCTAAATTAGCTATCTATAATTTTTTTTAGAGGATATGTTGGGCTAAAACTCTACTACAGTTGAACGTGAAGTTGTAGGACTTGGACGTTAATGAACGCTTTGGCAGCATCCTGCTCCCCTCTGGCGTGGCGTCCTTGCATTTCGCCTTAGTGCCAACGCCATTCTATTTGGCAGCAGATTTATAACTTCCTTGGCAAATGCCATTTGGTTAGACAGTCGACGCCTACCCCTGCTGGGAGTGCTGCGGGGGCGAAGGTGCGCTGCTCTGGCTGCACTCTGGCACTTAAGCTCGGCTTAGAACTCGCTGAGTGACAGTTTTCGGCAACGGGGGTGTCTATAGAGAATATTTGTGCGATATGCATTACGTATTTTGCTTGATTTCGTTGATTTGCAGCCAGCCAGAAAAATGCAACAAACGTGAGTCACACTCAAGAGACGGAGAGAGACTTCGGGTTCGTGCTCGTGTTCGTGTTGAATCGGAAACTGCGCTTGAATTGGAGATTTCGACAACGGCATTACAGCTGGGCTGTCAATGGCTTAGTGCATTGTTGCTGTTGTGTTGTTATCGGCTTTGGATTTCAGTTTCTAGTGAAAGTTATTTTTCATGCCGATCGCCGGTTGTCATTTGTGGCGTCTCTCTTCGACTTGACTTGTGCTGTGTGTGTATGTGCGTTTGTTTATGTCTCCAAACTGCCTTTCCATTTCACTGAGCCACTGGACTGGAAAGCTGTCGTCACAAGAGCGCGTGAGAGAGAGAGAGGGGGTGGGGTGGAACGGGAGCAGTGCCCAATGCGCACGCATGCGCGTTAAGTGCCACCACAATGCCAATGCCTTTTCAATTCACTGCTCGCATCGCTGGCTGAGCATCATAAACGTCGTCAGCAGCAGCAGCAGCAGCAGCCCATCGAGAGTTATACAGAATCTTTCACGCTTCAGTTATGGCGGCGTCTCTTTCTCTCCTTCACAATCGTCGTCTCGCTGACATACTTTCGCTTTCGTTTGAAACTGTTGCTTCTCGCTCGCCTGCACTCGATCGTGACATAATGCACTATTGAAATCATTTAAATTAATGTTAAACGATTATTTATCGGCTGCAGATTGCGCCTCGTCCCTGCCGCAACCTCCGCTGCTCTTCCTGCTCCACACAATAGCCGCTCGTTGTTCTGCGCGATGAGAGTGAAACTTAAGCTCTAGTTGTTTTCGTTGTTTGTACTTTTGTGCTTTTGATTAATTACTCAGAGTTCACATTTCGAAAGCGTCTAGCGTTTTGGGGTCAGCTTTTGTGTTGCTATAGATCGCAAGATGTGGGCTGACGCCCCCATTTTGAAAAGTGTTTGATATAGGCGTTAAGAGTGCAAAACATTTTGGATTCCAGCAAGGCGCAACAAATCGATGAAATTGCCTCACTACAACCCAATTGGGGCAACAACCAGCAACCCGCTGGCAAGCAGCAGTAACAACAAAACTGTGCAACTTTGAAGGTCAAGTTGAGTGTTGACTGCTGCCAACTTGTTTAACAATTTAAAACATAATTGTGTTTATCTCTCGCACATGATCCGCCCAGGGTATGTTCGCTTCCCAATGTTGCTCATCAACATAGTTCTTTGAGCTAGTTCCACCGTCGCAATCTCTGATCAAATGTGGATTACATTTGTAAACTGGAAATCTATTTGATAAACATATTTGTATTAAAGTCGTTAAAATGTTAGATGAGCACAATTCATAACTTTATGTGTTCTTTAAGCTTTGGAACTATTAGTTCCATTTATGGAATACAACTGTAGTGGCTAGGTCTTCCTGATTATACAAATATGCAACTCGAAACTAAATGAGTCATTTTGATGGAGCCCAATAAGGAAGCGCTTGCTCCACTTAAATATTTACGGTTCACAAATGTCGATTTATGCATATTTAGTTGAACTATCTTATCATTTGAGCTAGTTTCACTATCGCATTGTTGACTCTCGACCTTCTCGCTAATGCAAATACTTAACGAATGTGTCACTCTGTAGTAAAAATTTAAAATTAGCCATCGCTGATTTTTGTAATATTAGATTAGATTAGCAATCTTGCAGATGAAGTGACTTACATTCCCCATTTTAGTTTGTTCAATACTAACACGATTAAATACTTGCAATCTTATTTAAATATAACTTCAGCTCGTTGCTTTGTTTGCCAGCCCTGGCACGAATGAAACTTGTATTGGATTTAGATGCTATTTTTGGTCGCGTTTGGCTTCCACAAAAAGTTGTAGGTGTTGTTCATCTCAAGTGGGAAGTAAACGACGCTAATGTAAACAACAATTCGCAAGTAAATAACAGCGATACATGAATGTCTGAGGCGTTAAGCAATAAGGAAAAGAATATCTAAGAATATCTATCAATTGCAAACTATTTGCAATTGGTTTCAATGAAATTATTATGATGTATTTCTCAACTAATTCATTTGTTTGATATTGATCGATGCACGATTGGTCAGTGGCGAAGTTCTTTTGACTTTTTTGATCCATCTCGATAAGCTCATGAGGTCTCACGTATGTGCAAACGAGTGTGTAATGAGGCGGCGCTCAAGCGTTCGCATTGTTTAATGAAATGCCCCGAACAACCTTCGAATGTCAGCGACTTTTTTCTTCAATTACTTTGTGCTTGGCTTACGTACCGCATACTAACACACTTACATCTGCTCTACGTGTGTAAGTGTGTAAGTGCATAAATTAAAAACAGAAATGTGAAACAACAAAAGCAAAGTGGAGTAGCTTGAAATTCCATTGTTAATGCAATGGCGACGAGTACGACGACGGCTTCTTACAATTGTTTGTTGACTTTTCTTGGGTCGTACTTAAGTTTGACAGTTGCCTGTCCAATAAATCTAGAGAGCATGCTACACACAGATAGACATTCGCAGCACCCATATGTGCACATAAGACCGACCACAAATCAAATAATAATAACAACAGAAATGTGCAAACACAGCTGTTTGGCTTGAGACACCACAACAAATGCGCAAAAAGCGTAAAATTAATAAGAGGAATAAAAATACGCAAGCGTGAATATTTATAATCTTTGTTTTCGAATGCAAAAGTGGCTTTTAGAGATTGAGGCATACAAAAACATAAATTGTAAACTCAAAATCAAAATCAAACGAGCGGCAATAAGCCGACAGATCTTGCTTAACAGGTTTATGCTCTTTTTGCCACAAAAGTTCAACAAATTCAGCACAGCGATCTGAGAAATCTGAAAAGAAACGTGAGTTTCGTTAAGCGTAAACAAAGCGACTCAACGAACTGAGAGCAACTCACAATTTGTGTAACATAATGTGTGGAAATATCTTTAATAACTGCACCTGATAGAGCTAATCTCAATAAGCACTGCACTTGCTAGTTGTAATCATAGTCAAAGTGTTCTTAGTATCTTTTGCATTCCGCAGACACAAGTTGAACAAATACAACACGTGTGACATGCATAGAACTTATCAACTGGGTAACAAAGTAACAAGAGAGCTTTAATTACAGATCATGCTGAACGCGTCGCAAGATTAAGTTCTCTACTACGCAACTAAATGAGAACCCAAAGATTGCTGTAGAAAGACACAAACAATCCATGCGATGCGAAATAAATTTAGTTTGTTGTAGAAATGATTTCCAACAATGTTTTATTGTTCTGCAGCAATTAGAATTGTAGTTGAAAAAATTATCAGATACAATCAATGTGATGCGAAATTAATTTAGATTCGGACGAAAATGCTTATTAATATCAGTTATAATTTAGATGTAATCAATATTTGATTTTATGTCAATCAATTAGAATTGCAGTAGTAATTGAGCAAATATCTTACGAATCTCAACAACATAGCAGCAGCTAAATAAACGCGAAAATAGTGTGGATAAATAATATTTTGATTAATTGCGATCCCTTTTATCGCCTATCTTCGGTTCCGTGCGAATGCAATAAGGCAGCGAAATTTGTTGAAATCGATGAAATATTGTTGTCGGAGTCGTTTGAAGCTGCTCAAATATTTGCCCATATAGATCTTCTCTCGCCGAGATCTGCAGAGATTCTACCTGTTACGACAACGACAACAACAACGACGTTTTCGCGGCAACGCTCGAAGACGTCTTTTAAGCCCATCCATCACGCCCACGAGCGGCACTGGGGGTCACTTGGGGAAGCGAGTGTAAATTTGCATAATTTGAAAATTAAAAAACTGTGTTTATGTAATGACATTTCTAACGGTCCCGCTGACGACTTCATAGGAAGTGCACTGCCACTCGCAGAGTTTGGCCCAAGTCCCGGCCACTTGATGCCACTGGCTCGCATTTGCATAGTCGACTATTGGCGCAAACGCGATGCGGTAATCGAGCAAGTGTCGCCTGCGTCGTCGCCTGCATCGTCGTCGTCATCCTGGCCAGGCGTTTGTTAGATTTATGCCAAATGCTGCGGCAGGCGGAGCAAACAGCTCTTAAACTGGTCATAAGCAGCGCGGCCAGAAGAAGAAATATCAGTCAACTGTTCAGCCATGTTCGGTTTGTCTCCCATTCTGTCTCTCCATCCGTCCGTCCGTGCGTCCGTCCGTTTGTCGGGGTATGTGTATGTATGTGGGCAATCTGCGTGATCAGCACACGACGCTAATGTACAGATCATGAGCACTGATTGCGTTTAGTGCATGAAAATTGGAAAAACTGGAAAACTTGTTGCCGCTTCGCCGCCTGCCATCTTTCCACCAGCTGCCAGTTGCTGCGTCGGCGACTTGTTCTTCAATTGAGACTGATCATTATTAAGCTTATCATCATGATCATGAGACGTTTACTGGCTGCCTGCCTGCCTGTCTGCCTGCCTTGTTGCTCCTCTGCTTGCCTGCTTATTAATTTCCGAGGCAAGCTGTGCGGCATATCAACTCCAAATTACAAAGAGTCTGCCTTGTTCTGCGCCCAACTCGCCGGCTGCCTGGGTCAGTGACGCCCCAACTATGTGTGGCTTAGCAAGTCCGTCGCTCTAATTAATTGGAATGACTCTGGCTGAGCTGCGCAGAGCCGCCAATGGATTGAGCAAAGGGCCCTGACCTGCGGCAAGTATTGTTGTTGGCATTTGCAATTAGCATAGAGCAGCGAGCGGCTCATTAAAAAATGGCAAGCACCGTGACACTGCCACATGAGCGTTGAACGCTCCACAAGTTACCAAAAGTAATTCAAACAAACACACAAATACTCAAAGGGCAGCGGGGTCAGTTTGACGACGTCAACGTCAAAGTCAACGCCAACCTTCACCTTCAGCTGCCGACGTGGTTGTGTTGTAGTCGAACCTTAACAACATTGTTTCGAGTGGTTTAGCGTTGCGTATGGGCCGTGGTCTAAGGTTACAGAGCCAACCCATCGCATACTCGCCGACCGGGGGCAATCTGATTATTGTCGTAATTTGAGCAGCATTCCAAGTTCACAGCTAGTTGATTATTGAACGACGTGATATGCGCCTCTGAGTGTGCGCGGGCAGAAAAGTGAAAGAGCCCGCGGCCACACTCACAGAAAAGCGCTGTGATTTTCCTCAATCTACGCCCCATTTTCCCGCAGTGCAGCACTCGACGTGTTGCAAGTGGTCGTGATAACACGTAGGCCCACTGCAAGCACTGCAAGCTGCGCATGCGTGGTCGCAACAACTCGCCAGCCCCATCACGTTTGTGGCCAGATAAGCTGAGCTGAGTTGAGCTGAGCACAGCGCTGGCTGCAACACCCACTCGACGGGGCCGAAAATTCGCTGTGGCTTCTTGGCTCGTTTCGAGGCACTGCCAGTTTTATAACCTCCCTAGAAAGAGCACGAAAACGCCTCTTGAGTCAGGTGGCTCTACAAAAGCTCGGATTTCGGAGTTCGGATTCGGTTGTCTGCCCACTTTTGTGTTGTGGCAGTGTTATTTTTTTATATTTTCTTTAATAGTCCGCTGTGGCATGTTGCCTCTTTTAATGGCCAGCATATAAATCTGCTGGGTTGTTGAGTGTCTGCCGCGAGTGTCTCTGTGTGTGTGTGTGTGTGTGTGCTGTGGCTTAACCTATTTGAAGACTTTGTTGGCCAAGAGGCCTTTTGTGTGAGAGCTGCTGCTCTCTAAGTGTGTGGCTAGCTAGTCATTATACTACTCCGCAGACGCCCTCTGTATGTGTTGTGCTCAGAAAATACACTAGAGCCTAGGCCACAGATATTTGGCATGCTCAATGAATTCGATTTTCCGATCTAATGAATTGTTACACGAAAACATAAAGAGATACATCGGCTATTCTATTGAGCTTCACACTTTGCGGTTGTTCAAACACTGGACTAGAGCCCTTGAATTGGGGACAGAGACAGAACAAGCGATAGACGTCGATGATTTATGCCGTGTGATCTTCGGAATGCTGGGCTATAAAATGTTTAAGTTGAGATAAAGCAGCGGCATCGCTTAATAAACTAAATAATATACTATAATGCATGTGAGCTGCAGATACCAAAGGTCTCAATTGAGTCATTCAACGTATTTTCTATATATAAAGAGTGTTCTTCGTTTAGGACTACGTTTTGAGTGCTACAGCATACTTGAAATTCCACGGGCGCCTTGCGGCAATTAAATCAATTATTTAGCACTTGAGCAATGGAAAAACACATGAATAACTTGTTGTCGGCGGAATGAGTTTAAATCAAACTAAACAGCTATAATGATGGGCCGTAAAAATGCAAATGAAAACACAAATACACGCAATCATTTTCCCCGGCAATTATATGCTCATATCCAAACGATTGTAATTGCTTCGTTTGTTTCGCTTTGTATTTATGTTATGTTTGCGCAAAAATTGAAATCTTTGCGCGGTGTTGAAAGAAAACACTCGAATTAAGACAAATAAAATCGGAGAGCAGCCAGATAATTAACACGCAGCTCACAAACGAAACATAAAAACTAGAAACGACTTTGGGACCCGACAATTTGCACTCCGCTTTGAAGCCTCCACGACTTTTACTTCGGCTCTTATCAGCGCATCGCCTAATGGGAGTCGCTAACGAGTCGCCCATGCCAAGTGCCAATTGCCAACTCGCAACTGAGTGAGCGAGTGACTGAATGACGCTCAAGCGACCCAGAGCTAACATGCGTCCTACTATTCATAATTAGCGCTGCTAATTGAAAAAGTCACGCGTCTTCTATGACTTCCAGTCTGCAGTCGAACAATAACACTCAGTCCAGACCTTAATTAAGTCAATCCAAATACGCTCTTAGTACTTTTCCTCTGACTAATCGAAGGCGTTGCAGCGCAGTCTCCTCTTCCGCGCTCGATCTCGACCACGCACACACGGCGTATGCGTAACGTGCACGAATTTTGCGTATGCAAGTCGCATGTGCTTTCGTTTCATCAATGTCGTGGAGTTGTCATTACGTCGCTTTGTTATTGTTACTCTGCATACAAAACTCTGTCGGCTGCCCAAAATAAAAAGAAGCAGAAAAGTAAATAAAAGTGTTTATTACATAAACCAATTAGCTGCTGGCGCGCTGCATTTGCATTCAAATGCATAATTTATGAATACATTTTCGTGGTACAGCCGAAGTATAATTAAAACAGACACTCACTCGCTGGGCGAGTAGACAGCAGAAAAGGTTCCAAATGAAGCAATTAAATTCAGAAAGACACCAAAAATATTATGGAATTTATCATGGCAATAAAAGCATACGAAACGCACATAAAATTATGCTAATCCAATACTTTCAATACGCAGAGGCATCAAAAATTAATTTCTGTTTACAATTTTAATTGATAACTCTTTGATATGTAAAGATGCATTCAGTCGAGTTCCAACACGTTTCTTTAGAAACTTTACAACTTTTAGGAATTTGTAAAATTGTTATGGCTTCTAGTGGAATTATTTACATTATTTTCTTGAGCTGATTGACTTGAGATGAGGTCGCATTGAGAAGCAACTTTTTTTCAATAAAGAGTTGTAGCTACTCAGCACTACGCGTATTTATGGCTTTTCATTAGGCAGCAGTCGATGATTATTATTGCCAACCGAAGCTGCAATCACGCAATATAAAAAGTTTATGCACGGCCATAAACTACTTCTGCTTCTACTTATTTATTTACATTCTCTGCCAAATATTCCCAGACAGTTAACATATTTCCCACTGCTTCAGGAAGTGTGCGTTGTAACATCGCAAACTAGAATTGAGTCGAGGTCAGATGCCATGCGAATAGTTTAAAGTGGGAATTGAACGACAGACAGTTTATGTTAGAAAGCCGCATTCTAGAACCAATTGCAGGGTATCTATGAGTGGCTGCGCTTGACTAATTTGGGCGACTCATAGAAGCGCTTTCTTCGGCGCACAATTTGGCTTAATGAGTTGGATTCGTGTAGCTTCGCTTCTTTATCGCAGTCGTTTAATTACTCTTCTCACTCGCTCTTTTTCTTTGCAGGTAAGTTACACTGACCCACTTGGCCAATTATGTGCACTAAACCAAAACGACGATGACGCTGGGGACGTTGGCGGCACTTGGCTTTCATCAATGGCCAGGCAAGTGCTGTGGCTATTGTTGGGTGCTTCGTTGTTGGTGTTGGCACCAGTGCTGCCCAGCTGAATAGCTGCCCTGCAGGCACAGCCAACAGCAAATGTGCGCATAAAGCTGCTTGGCAGAAATACTATATAAAAAGAGCTCGCTCGAGACGCAGCAGTCGATGTGGGAATTCTTTATTGATATGTGACACATTATCGATGAAGCGACGGCGATGGCGTTGACTTTCGACTTTCCATGAGTTATGGCACAAATTCAAATGCTGCCCACAAACGATGCACTTAATTAAACACACACACACACACATACACAGAGATCTGATAGCGACACGGATGAGTTTCTATTTTATGCGCTTTCCCAAAAACAGAAAAAAACTATATGCTGTAGATAAGGCAATCGACATAAATAAAAACTGGGCAAATTAATGATGCCCTGCACACAATTGACGGGCAGCTTCTCGATAAGATCGCCGAGATCGCCGTGTCGAAACCAGTGCCGTGGACTCCAACATGCAAATGGAGGCAAAACCGAGTGCTCCACAAAATTTGGCACACAAATTGAAATGTGAAATGTCGCTGTCCGTGTGTATTTGTGGAGGTGCCAACCTGTTCTCTAATTGGGTTAAAATGCAGTTGACGTTGTTGCCGCTGCTGCTGCTGCTGCCGTTGAGGTGGCTGCCTCCAGGCGGAAATCTGTGGCAACTTTGGTAGCCTGCAGGCGTTGGCCATTTACCCGTAACATGATTTATATGCAACGCTTACGAGACTGACCTCATTTCGCACCTCGCGACCCAAGCATTCTGACTGCACTTCCAATTGAAGATGGCCAGCCATGTCTTCGTCAATTTATTTTAGCACCTGACCATAAAATTCGAGAACTAATTACACGTCAATTTGCGGTGTCTTAAGTGTGTGATTTAGACGATATCTGTTCTTCATAGACTCTATTTCAAGTTACACATATTAATTGGTTTATTTTGAGTGTATTTTAGCACATCAATAGCTTAAGTGTGTGATTTAGTTGATATCTTCATGGAATTTACTTCAAATCACAATTAAAAATTGGATTTAGATTTAGAAGTAATCTCCATGGACATAACTTCAAGTCACACTTGATATTAGGCTTATTTTGAGTCTATTTAGTATATCGATAGCTCAAGTGTGTGATTCAGACGATACTTATTCTACTACTTCAAGTTACACCTATTAATTGGCTTATTTTGTGTATATTTTAGTGATTTAATTGATATCTTCATGGAATTTACTTCAAGCCACACTTAATATTTGGCTTATTTTGTGTATATTTCAGTATATCAATAGCAAAACATGAGTGTGTAATTTAGTTGATATCTCTTCTTCATGGAATTTACTTTAAATATCACTTAATTATTGTCTTATTTTGAGTTCAATTTAGTACATCAATAGCATGAGTGTGTGATTTCGATGATATCTCTTAAGTCGCACTTAATAATTGGCTTATTTTCAATCTTATTCAAGATAACAATAGCTTAAGTATGTGACTCAGATGACAGCTGTTCTACATGCACTTCAAGTCACAATTAACTTGTGTTTATTTTAGTACTTTAATAGCAATAGTTTGTGATTTAGTTGATAATATCTTCTTCATGGAATTTACCTCAAGTCATACCTGTTAATTAGCTAATTTTACTATAACAATATCATAACATAAGTGTTTGATTTAGGTATGCTCCGTTCTAAATAGACTTTACTTCAAGTCACGTTTAATGGTAGCTGGTTTATTGTGAGTCAATTGTATCTATGCACTTCTTGGAGTATGCGGCAAACTAGAACATCTCTGACGTCTAAATCAGGAAAACTGAAAGTGCTATTCAATTTCGATTTCATGTTATTGCATTTGTGTGAAACACGTCATCCGTCACAAGTGGCTGCATTGAGTTTATTTGAATTTAAGATGCATAAATTATGCTGGGCATTTAACGGCAGTCGAGTATAATGCATCTGATTGCTGATTTATTGAGATTTATTGCGAATGCTTTCGATTTTTCATTTATAATCGTGGCTTCGAGGCTCGCTGTGAGCTGGCGGCGAGTGTGGCGCGGATAAGTACGCGTTTGCTTGCGTCTGCGACCTGTTGTCAAATGAACCTGTCAAATCTCAACAAACACTCACTTTCTCTTTGGAGTGCAGCTGGCGCTAGTCGGACTGCGGGACGCAGTCATGATGTGCATCCTGTGGCAGACTAAATTACAATTTATTTATATACAACACCCACACACACACACAGAGACTTGGACGGGCAGCATGTGGCACATGTGGCACTGGCTGGCAGCAGAAACTGATTTGTCTGCAAATCAGTAGGCAATAAGTCAAATGCCGCCGCCAAAGTTCAAAATTATTTTCTATTTTTGCGCTTCCGTTGGCTGGCAGTTGTAGCTGGTCTGCTGGAGTCGGAGTCAGCTCAGACAGTCGCTTGTCTATCATTTGCCTCACATTCGGCTTTTCATTTCAGCCGCTGACGCAGACGTCGAGCGTCGGGTGGCAGGAGGCGGGAGACGGGAGACGGGAGACGGGCTTCCTGCCCGTGGCCAGCCTGCTTCTATCGCCCGCCCTCAAAGACGCCGCTCTTTCATTTCATTTCACTTGAGTTCGTTTTTCATTTGAATTCGCAGCGCGTCGCTGGCGTTTCATTCATAAGTTGTGCACAACATGCAACTAGTCAGACAACTGGCAACAGATGGCTCATCCAATTTTTGTGCTGTTTAAGTTCGCGGCATTCAACGGTTGCACGGTTGCACGGTTGCAGTTGCAGCTCATGCAATGCTCTTCGATTTGGATTTTGGTTTTCGGCTGCCAATAAGGAAGTCGTTGCACGCCGAGCTTGTTCGTTCCTTCATCATTTACCAGCAGATACCATATTTTTTGTGGGTGACTGTGGCAAATCGCTGCCTGATTATAGGGATGTTAGCGCCCCATCGACTCCAATGTGACTCGCTCAGTCGCTTAGTTGGATTATGCAGCCGCTACTCGAGGCGATCGCGCTGGGAAATACTTTCGCTTGGCGAGCGACGTATAATTATCTGAGATGTATTTAGGCTAAGCCTGCGCAGCGACACGTCCTCGACCCCTACTGATGCTTTTGCGCCGTTATTGCAATGACAATGCGAAGCCACGCCTGCGCCACAGGTTGGAGGCAGCTACAACGAGTAGCGCAGACAACAATGGCTGCTGAATTGGCAGCTCTAATGAGGCTGAGTTGGCAGCACTGCTCAGCCTTGCGTTGATTTGTCAAGTATTAATTGGAACATGTTTGCTTTGGCTGGAGCCTCCGTGAAAACCATATGCGGCATGCCACGCGGGTGTGTCGTTGTGCGAGAGCGAAAGTGATTTAAGTCGGCGCAACAGCCGCCGGGTAGCCAGCAAATCCTACAATGAATAATTTAGTCATTCCAAGCAAACGAAAACGAACTTTTTGTCGAAGTATTTAAGCCGCAGGAGTTGCGGCCGAGTCTCGCGACCACCCAAAGACTTGCAACTCGCAACTGGCAAGCTGAGAGGCGAGCCGAGGCGAGGCGAGACGAAGATTTGCTGGCTGGCTCGACTTGGCGGCAAATTCATCACATGGGATCCCGTGGCGACGGCGGCGCTAAATCGTGTGTGAATAACTTGACGAACTGCAGCAGCAGTGTCCAACTCGGCCGAAATCACTGCACAGTGTCCTAGCACAAGCGATCATCAATGATACAAGTTAAGCAAACACGACAGCGATTAGAACTAACTAGATGGGTTCAATTTGATAGCTCGTCGGTGAGTCCAGTGCTGCCTAATATGTTGTAGAAAAAGTTGTGATTGAGGGGGAAATTTTCCCTTCAATTTCGCATTTGTCCATTAGTAATCAACACACAGATTACAGATTGAAACTACTCGATATTGCAGAAGTAGAACAATAGTTGATTTCAATTTAGACATTAGTCACAGTAACTTATAAGCAAACTGTAAAAATCTTTACGAATTTAAGCAAGGAATTTAAAAATAAATTTATATTAATAAACACACAAAGTATTGCAAAATATAGAACTCATTATGGATTTCAGTAATAGCAATCATGAATTCAAGTAGCGCAAATAGAAGAGAATTTATAAATTATTAATCAATCGTCGAAATATCTTATAAATCATTATAAATCTAAGTAAGGAATTTAAAAGTGAATCATCAATTTTAAAAGAATTTTCAAAAGAATCTCTTGAGTTTTGCGATATTACTCTATGAAGTATAAATAACTTTTTTGCAACAATACAATTGCATTTTGCCAAAAAATACGTTTTTCTTTGTACGAGTTGAATGAAAAACCAACTTATTTTTAACTGTACACCGAATTCTTGAAAATCCAAAATAGTTAGTTTTGTGCGCGCCACACCCAGTTGTGTTTGATATTTATAGGAAATCTCGATACCACTGTGCAGCTGATTGGCAGCCTCTGGCTTTGATGGGGCAGCCTGAGTGTGGGGGGAGGAGAGGGGGCCGAGTTGTGGAGCCCGAGCTGCGATTGGAGTCTGAATTGGATTCGCAGAGTCTGACTGCGGCCATTATGCTGACCAATTAGTCATTCGGCGCTGGTTTTGCTTGTCATCTATTGCAGGGTTTGGCCAAGAGACAAACATGCAGCATGTAATTTGTTGGTCAATTAAAAGCGCCGCGGCAAGCATCAACATGTCTCGGCCATTTATGTTACTTTCGCAACGTGTTGCCAGCGCTCAGCTCTCGGCTCTCAGCTGCCGCTGTTTCTGTTGCTGTTGTTGAATGAAAGCGAGTTGGGGTTGGGGTCGGGGTCGACGTCGCGACATTCTGAAGGAGCTGCTGTGGCCGATGCTGTGGTCGATGCTGTTGCCGATGCTGTGGCAGCGGCTAAACGCGGAAATTGACAACAGCTGGCGCTCACTTTCAAGTGGCGAGCAGCGAGTGGCAACTTCTTTGTGGTTCTGCCTTGTCAACGCTAATGGCCATATGCAAAAAGTAAAAATAATGAGCCGCGACTGCAGCCAGCGCTGTGATTTGTTGCCGCTGCAGCTTGCGACGAGGTTGCCGTTGCTGTCGGTGTCGCCGTCGCCTGGCGGCTGGCGGCACTTTCTACAGACCACGTTGGCCAAAAATAAGCGGCCCATGCATCACTTACAAATGTGTATATGTGTATATAAAAGCATAAGTTTTGTTGTTTATTTTTCTCCTTCTGGCTTTTAGGCCACAAATCCTAAAATGGCATGCCGCGACATGTGCGACCGACTTAGCCAGCTCCGACAAGGTGACATGGCCACAACGTCGACTGCGACGACGACGGTGACGACGACGACGACGACGACGACGACGACGACGACGACATCGCACATCCGCAGCTGTGCAGTCGAAAATCCGAGCTGCAGTCCAAGTTGGAGTCACTGTCGCTGGGGAGCCAAGCACGACAGATGCGTGCGTCTCTTCTGCCGCCGAATAAATCTCCGCATACACTATAAATAATGATGAATACAAACGAGGTGCGCTCGCACAGTTAATGTGGCCAATTGCTCAAATATCACATAGATATTTACACCACCTATTGAAGCCACAATAATCACTTCAACAATTCACTGCACACAAAATTGTTATGTAAAGTGAACGTGAAGTAATGCTAACATAAAGTCTTTAGTTGTCTTAATACTCCACTCATTTAAGATAACTATTATCTTCTAATTCAATTAATTCAATTCAATTTAACAAAGTCTTTAGTTGAATCAATAGTCAATTCGTTTTAGATAACTTTTGTAATATGTTTTCTAATGCAAGCAAACTTCTAAACTGAAATTTCTTTTCTTCATACTACAATTTGAATGCTAACAGTCTGTTGTTGTTTCACTACTTAACTCATTTTAGAGAACTATTTTAATATGTATTCTTATGCAAGCAAATGCTACTTTTTTGATGAAACAAACTTCTAAGTTTTCTGAGGACTTTATATTTCCATTTTCTTGAATGTTAACATAAAGTCTTTATTTCATCCAATACTTAGCTCATTTAGCATAGCTATTTTTATATGGTTTCTCATGCAAGCTAATGCTTTTTCTAATGTTAACAAAGTCTTTAGTGTACGCCTTGTATGCTTTCTTCTGCAAGCAAACTTCTAAACTTTCTGAGCACTTTATGTTGCTGTGCCAAAGTACTTAGGAGTTCTGTAAGTTTCTCAAACCACCCTTGAGATTCATATATGCCAATTGGTCGTGGCTGTTGTCGCTTTTGATGCCCAATTTGGCAATTTTCGCTACGAGTTTGGCGGCATTTGTGGCTCATCGTGTCTTTGGAATTGAAACTGGCGCCCGTTTGTCGTCCGCTCGATTGATTTTTGTAATAATTTTTCGCAGTTGCCCAGGCGCATGGGATATGCAGTTGGGGGCATACGATTTTGATCATTCAATTAAGATATTTTTATAGCCAAAGGGGGCCAGTGGCTCACTGCGTCTGCGGCACTAACTGCGACTATCTCTGACGCTGACGCTGAGACTGAGGCTGCACAAACCTTGAAACAGGCAGACGACGCCAGTTGAATTGATTGATCAAAGCTCTACATAAAACAAAACAGAAACAGAAACGATAAAAAATGAAAATAAAACGAAATTAAAGTGCGATGCACATGTGCAGCACTTTACACTTCCTCATGGCTGTGAGAAGCGGGCAGCTGAACGCTTGAAATTTTGCGCCGTTGCGCATCGGAATGCGAAATTAATGAAATCACATGCAAACAACAGCAGCAGCGAAATAAAAGCCCCAGGATGACGACGAGGTGGCCCAGTCAGCTCCGACCACAGCCCAGAGACCAAGCCAACCAACAGCGGAGTCCAGGCTGCTGCTGACAGTGATTAATGCTGACGTTGTCAGCCTGGAAACAAGCACAAGAACATGGGCAGCTTTTGCAGAGGAACACGGCAGACGCCAAGAGAAGAAATAAGCGAAACACTTAAAGCCCATATTATCGACACATTTGTAGAGATTCTGTCCGAAAAACGAAGAGCTCGTGAGTGCTCAACTGCAAGGTACCCTGTTCCAAGTATGTATGCATTGATATTTGATTGAAATTGCATTTAGAAGCAAACAAATCGATGATTCGAAATCGTAAATCAAATGTAAATAGCATTTACTATCGTTGGCAGCACAGGGTTGCTAGAAGTTGAGCATTCTTGACTGGAGTACAATACTATAAATCTGAAATTGAAAATAACCTTGACTCGTGTTTTAAATGCATGCAAATTTGGAGGGCATAACTTTTATAGTCTGTGAGATGCAAGCACAAGAGGAGATGACTAAATCTCGCTGATCTGAAAAACATATACTCTATATGGTCGTGGTCATCCAAACAGTTGTTGTCAACACAGCAAACCCGATCGACACCATCTTTGAGTTCGAATGTAAACAGGGTATGAAAAGAACGAAAGCGATTAAGATCTTCACCTGAGTTTTGACTGTTTGGCCAACACTTTTCCTTTAGACCTGGCCCCGGCTGCATTAAAAAGCGAAAGAATGACAACGAAAGTAGCTTAAGTCAACAATGAAACGAAAAGGAATGTTAAAAGGTTTTCAAGCGCATTAATGACATGTGACTCAAAGAGTACTTAAGACAAAAGTAAAAGCACAGCCGGGTCGTGCGAGCGATCTTGTGAGTGTTATTAACTAAGCTATTTAAATAATGCCCAGGGCAACATGTAATTGTTATGACAATACGCTCAAGTGATAATTGCTGAAAACGTGTGGGAGCGTATGCTCGAAAAGAATTGGTTAATTTCTCTGAAAATCTTAAGAAACTGGAAGACGTTTAAAGTGATTACGCATTTCAAATGTTTCACAAATTATTCACGTTTACTTTATTGTTGAGCTGCCAGACACAATATTTCAACCATTCCGCTAATTTAAGTGACCACTCGTCTGGGCTGATAAATGATTTTGGTGGCCATAAGGAACCCGTCAGAAATACTGTGAATGTGGCGAATGCTCAGCAGTAGCAGAAATAAGAGACGAAATGCAAAAATGTGGAGTAACAGTGGCGAACAAGAGATACAGAGAGAAATATTTGATCATAAGCAGAAATTCGAAGAGACAAAAATTGAATGCGAAGGCGAATGCGAAGGTAGCGCATAAATATCCCATTACCATTTCGGCCTGGACTAAACGGATACGGTTTCATTATACAACAATGCCGCTTAGCAGAGGCAACGTTTTCGAAATGATAAACGTATTTGTGTATATGTGTATGTATATACTGCTGATGTTTCCGCAAAAGTCGCGTCAAACTGTGGTTTCGGTGGCCAGCACTTAATATTGGTTTCATTAGCGGCGTGAATTGGGCTTTTGTGGCTTGCCCCTCGATCGCAACAGTCTGTTTGTCTGGTGGCCAGGAAACCAGAGAGCGACTCTCCATCGATTTGCCGCATGTTGTGCATAATTTTTCATAATTTGCGTGGGCGCATTTGCCTGGCATTTGCATTAGCAGCCGACCGACTTCCTTACAGCTGTCACGGCACACACACAGAGCGGGAGAGAGAGAGAGAGAGAGACATCCACCCACCTAGCTTAGAGAGTTGAAGCGGTCTGCAGGCAGCACTTGTGTGCCACGCCCACAGTGCGAGCACATTGTTAATTTGTCAGTCGGCGGTTTTTCAATTAAAGTCGCAAGCTCACATCGCAGATTGCAAATCAAATCGATTGGCGCACATTTAACGCCTGTCACATTACTTTCGGTACGAACTGTTGCCGTTACGCAAGCGGCGCGCATGCGTGGCCCCCTTTTCATCATTTTCGCCTTCAGCCTTTTTCCAGCCAAGCAGCTGGCAGCTGCTGAAACAGTAGCTAAACCTCAAAAAGCTTTTGCCATTTTTGCATGACTTTACCGTTGTTGTTGTTGTTTTTAGTTTTTTCTTTTGTGGACATGCTTCGTCGGCGCACTCGAAATTGCACTTTTACTTTGTGCTTTCCTGCTGCTTGGTTTCTCTAGCGCATTTGCTGCGGTTCTTCGATTCTTCTGACCGACTGAGCCACTAAATTATAGTGGTTATTGTTTCTGCTGTGTGTGGGCTTATTTGGAGCAGCGAGTCAATAATCCTTTCGTTTTCGGCCTGCTGGCTAATGGGCACATGAAATGTCAGCACTTTGTCTTATTTAAATACGTTCCAGCCCAGCCAGACACAATTCATAGACTGACTCCTGTCTAACCACTCTCATCTGTCTGTGTGTGTGTGTGGGGGGGGTGGTCTTTCGCTGCAAATTAGTTTGGAACACGTCATGCCAAGTATGGAAAGTTGTGAGAGTCAAGTGAAAGAGCGAGTCTAGAGTCTAAACTGCCACACAGTAGTCACAAATTACGCATCTTGTCGTTTATATTTCTGCGCATATATTTTTACAGTTCTACATTCTTTAGGAAATTGACGCATGAAATTGCAATGCAAAGTGATTACAAAACAGCTGGCCAGTGACTGGTGTAACTTATTTCGTTGCTTGTCGAGGGTAATGCATCAAAACAATGCGCGAAAGGTCTGTCGAATTTCGCAAGTGGGAGAGAGAGAGGGAGAGCGCTGTTATCGATAGGCCAGCCAGATAGCAGCAGGGGAATTCCCTCTGAGCAGTAGTGTGGGGTGCTGCTTGTGCATTCCAGGCAGACAGAGTGATGTCCAGGCTACACACTACACACACTTGTCGTTCGTGGGGTCGCGTGCCTAATTTATTCTTACGACCATTGTCTGGTGCGCAATGCGCATTACCTTTGGCCCTGTTAATTATTTAGCCATGCTAAACACTTCAATTAAACAGATTGCGTCCCGTCATGCGTGTTTAAGGCGTATGACGTCCGCCCGGCAATTAAGCCATGCGCTGTCAGCCACCCCCGAAAATGCAGATGTGAAATGCAGACACACCCAACGCTCCAACTCCCCTCTCGCCGAGAATGGCCCAGTGCACGAGTGCGCCAATTTCGTGCGGAACGCGCCCATAAGCACGCAACACTTTTTTCACTGCGTTTACTCAGCATCCACGAACGTGGACGGGACAGGCGAACCCTCAACTCACGCCCACTCTCGCCCTGCTCACCCCCTCGGAATCAGTTCGAGTTTTCGTGAATCGGAAACGTGCCGCACATTTGAAGTCGTTCGCTCGCTCGCTTTGTTGTTCAAGTTGAATAAACTCTGGCGGGCTGGCAGCTGTTGCATATGAAACAATGCATGAATAACATTTTGATGAACTTCAAGCATCCCTTTTGTATGCTGATGAACTGCAAGACACCCTCTTTGAAATGTGGTTAACACATGGAAAATCTTAGAATTACAGCACTTTCACCACATCACTTCGGAGTTGGAGTTGTGGAG
This sequence comes from Drosophila rubida, assembly GCA_035046165.1. Taxonomy (NCBI): domain Eukaryota; kingdom Metazoa; phylum Arthropoda; class Insecta; order Diptera; family Drosophilidae; genus Drosophila; species Drosophila rubida. The sequence goes on from JAWNOF010000022.1 coordinate 12,818,626, forward strand.
AATGCGAGGCAGTAAATCAGCAGCTCAGCGACGCTGAATGCCGACTATTACCCTACATAATCGAGGGGAAAGCACGAGACGAAGCAACCCCTAAAGCCGTCATTACGAGGCAAGGGCGAGGCCCTCGTAATGGGAACAATGCAATGCATATAGAATGTGCATCTGTCAGATACTTGCATCTGTGAGTAACAAGTGCCTTGCGGCATCAAGTGCAGGGATGTTCGACATGCGAAGAATAATCACAAGTGCCAGAAATGAAATGAATGAACGACATCGACGAGTTAACTAACTGTCTCATAAAAGGAAGCAAACTGTGATGTCTCAGCTTATTTCTTTTTTTCAATTTCGCAAGATAACTGGTAACTTAAACTGGTAACTTAAACTGGTAACTTATCTGTTTACATTTAGCTTATCTGAATTTACTACTTATAATACCTGACAGCTGATGAAAAATACACGTTTTCATTTGCCTTAAAGGCATTTACCCCATATTTATCGTGCACCAATGCTGAAGTTTTAAAAGTTTCTACTCTAACTACTATAAATTGCGCATTAAAATTAGTATGGAGAGCTTTTCTTTTTAGCAGAGTAGTAGGTTTATTATAATGCACAAATACGTAAAAATTAGTTATTAGTATCGGAAATTGACTCTGCCTTTTGCAGCGGAAGACTAAAGGAACAACATCAAAGTTTATCGTTTTTATTTGATGTAATTTTATGTAAGTCGGTTTGAGAATGTAACGAGAACTGAATGAGAAAACTATAAGCAGTTGGGAAACAACTTATTCAAAATATCAATCTTGATATCGAACTGTAACCTGCGAACTGCAAAGCTGAGAGTCAAGCTGGCTAGCTCGACCTAGTTGACAGTTTAAAAATAAACTAACGGTGTGGACGATGAATACTAGATGGTTCTCCCAAAGAAAGCAATGCTTTCGCTTTGCGCTCTAGTTGGTTGCCTGCATTCAGCTAACAGGTTCTGTACTGTCGCATTGCACTCTGAACGCAGTGCAGTCCACCCCTGGGAAGTCGAAACGAAGACAGCACACAAACAAACGAGGGCAGTCGGAGTGAGCGGCGACCCCCAACGTGCGCATGTACTCGTCGCACTCTCCACCCTTGCCCCTCACTTCTAGTACACTGGCGCTGTCGGCCTGACCGCACTCTCTTTGCGAGCAGCGCTCTCACACTTACTCTCTCTCTCTCTCTCGCTCTCTCTGGGTTCGACTTTGCACTCTTGCTTCGGCTGAGCGCCACGCTTAACGACTGTTTTTATTATTATATTTTTTGAATTCAGTTTCGGTTTCGGTTTCAGTTTCGGTTTTTTGTTTTGTCAGTTTTCAGTCTCACGTTGACCGGTGCGAGTCGCGACGGCAATCGGCAATCGGCAACAGCGCATCGGAATAGCGGCACTACCGACAACGTTTTTGGCGTTCGTGTAAACAACGCAAATGTTTCGTAGTGGTTGTTGTTTCTATTGTTATTGTTGACGTTCTGTGCAGCGATGCATTTAAATAGGTGTTTTGTTGTTGCTTGAAGAAATAGCTTCCGTTGTGCACTAATTGCGACCGCGCCCCCCTCCGAGTTCCGAATTGTTTACGCCCCAAAAGTTGACCAAAGTAAAGCAAAGAGCCGAACACGAAAACCGAGCGAAGTCGCAACCCGAAACTGAAACGAGGTCAATGCATTTGTAATTGCTGATAACGAAAAGTGCACTAGAGACTAATGAGTGAAAAATGTTAAGTTCAAAGTTAAGTGGACAGACAGTGCGTGCGTTCCTCTCTCTCGTCTCGCCCTTCCCTTGACGAGCACTGTCCTAGTGTGCCGCCTGTGTGCGTCTGTCAATCGTAAATAAGTGAATATGAAGAAATTTTCCACTTGAGTGAGCAACTTAAATGCATTTATTAACTGCAACAGCAACAACAACTGCAACTGCAACTGCAAATGTATGGAGTAGCTGAGTATCTCCGCTAGCAGTATCTGTATCTGAAGGCTATAATTGCATGCCATAAAACTACAGCAAACAGACGAGAGCGCAGAACCGAAAGCGAGCCAACTGCGTACACTCCTCTTATCAGCTCAGCTTGCAACTGGGCAACTGGACGACTGGCAACTGGGCTGGTGTAATCAGACTTCCACTTGAACTATTTCTGTTTTTCACTTATTGGAGTTTATTGGATTAGCGAGCATTAAACTCGGCTATCTGGAATTTGTTGGCTCTGTAGGTGAGTACCACAGATGTTTTACAGCGATGCTGCCCATCATTGCACTTGGCCATGGCAACATGTTGTTGCCACACACCCGGGCTTCCAGTGCGCGCTGGGGTCGTTGACCCCCCGAATGCACCCCTTAAATGTGTCACTGGAAGAAGCGACCCGCATCTACGCAGTCGGACAATTCCCACAGTCGGAGCAGTAAATCGCTAAATTTGTTTGAACAGCGACGACAATTGAAATTGAAAACCGCATTAGCATACTGAAAGATACTAAACAATAAACAGAGAAGAGATCAAGTGATGCAGCGTCTGTCATAAAAAGCATTTAGGAAGCGTTTCAAGATTTTTATTCGTTTCGAGTTGATGCCATTTTATGTGCAAATTGCAGGGAGAGTCATTCGTTATAAATGTTGATAAAGCAAATGAGTCGCAACTGCAGCGCAAAGACTTATGAATCACAGCGAATGCATTCATATATGATATGATTGAACATGCGCGTAGTTTATTACTTTAAAATGTGAATAAACTCGCTGGCCCTCAGCTATATGTTACATATGACTAACAAACCGTGGTCTACTTTTGGCACATTCTCGTCGTTCTCATAGTCCAATATTATCAGCTCATATCATATCATAAATCGGATGAAACTTTCACCTGCTAGAGCTGGCTTTGAAGAGAACACTGGGTATCTTGTATATTCAAGATGTTGCGAGTGTGCTTGGGCGGCGGGAAGGCGACATTCGATATTGAGAGCAAGTACGCGGGACGCTGGCAACCGCAGGTCAGGTAAATACATATGGCAGCGACTGTGTTTATTTATAAACTCACATGCTGATCCATGCTGCCAGACCGCAGCATTTCATCTACAATTTCAATATAATACCTAACTCGCTTCGACTGAAGAACTGCTGAAAATATCGTTTCGCATCGCAAAATCGATTGTCCAAATTTGATCAATTCAGTTTGATCTACAGCACAGCTGTCTAAGTGCCTCAAAAGGTGCCGCGGCTAGTATCGATTGGCTGCCTTGACGGGCAATTAGTATTGATCTGTCTGATGTATAGAGCATGTACTATATAGTCGGTCTGTCGTTGTATGCATAACTGTTAATTGAGGTGGCGTCGCGTCGGTGTCATAAATGAACCACAGAATGGAATTGAGATAGTCCGATAACTACCCATAAAGATATGAGTTTATTCCGCGGGCATTGACTGTGCCCGCAAATTGGGTCAATAGTCTTTGTCTATTGTTTTTCTTCTCGTGCTGAACTATTTTGCAAATCAAATTGAGCGCAGATAAAACACACTTGGTCGTTGTATATGGAGCTGTCCAGATAGCCAGCTACTGTGGAGTTCATTGTACCGAAGATACGAGTAGCTGTGCTACTCTGCTGTAAAGAGCTGTAAAGATTTGCGTCGTTTCTTCAGCCTTTAGCTTCGTTCTTCGGGAACGAGTACGAGTGCGAGTAGTATAAACAATTTTGGCAACTGCCAATCTGGCTGGAGACGTTTTACTGCTTGTCTGGCTGGCTTGTCAGTGGAACTGCAGCTCACAAGCATGGCATAATAATAACCCTGAAAGTTTACTGACTTCCGTTGCCCGGTCCCAAGCAGCAGAAGCAGCACACGAGAGGCAAAAGGCAGGCCAGTGGCAGTGGCAGAGGCAGAGGCAGAGACAGAGGCAATGGCTGGACACAAAGAATGCCAAGCACTTTGCGGCCAGATAAAAATCTCTGAACTCCGCGCAGATACGAACACAATGCACAGCACAATCAACACCCAGAGCACGAGATACACCTGGTACACCCAACTGACACCTACCTCGAATAGTACAGACATGAGTGTGTAGGTGGCGCTAGCAACAGCCGCAGGAGCTGACGCAGCCGTTGACTTCGTTAAGGCGACTGGCAGGAAATCGTTTTATTTTACATGCATCTTCATACCCGCTACTCGATCGTTAGCGGGGCATTATCGCCTTGTGGCCACAGCGAATGTATGTAGAAATAGTATTATAATATTATGCCTATACGTTTTGGTATATTTTCAGTATGTGTTTGGTAGATCAGCCACTGTTGCCCTCTTGTGCAGGTGAATTGCAGTCGAGCACACTCGGTTGGAGGTTTCGCACTTCCTTTTTTGGTTTGCTTGCATCTTTTGTGTGTCGTCTGCAATTTGTTGTAGCTGGTTAGGTGCAAGTTGCTGCTACAACTGGCGTGTTAACAACCGTTGCTACGGTTCACCAGGCGACACAGTGTTAACTGAAATGTTGCCACTCGCACGTTGCGCCAGCTTCAATTGCCAAGACTTGACAGCAGCTCCTTGATAGTGTCCCTTGTGTCCCTTTTGTGCTGTCTGTGGTGCATTTATCTTAATTAGACGCGCAACAGACAGGCATGCAAATAAAGGACAAGAATAGCTCTTCAACTTATCGAATTGTATGTGTCGAAATGGACAAGAATCTCCTTTGTGGAGTTGAGTGGGCTTTTCGTATTTGCACAGTTACTCAATATTTTTGTAAGTTTGCTTACTTCATGTGCCACGTTTGATTTCCACTCGTATTTAACGACGAGACGAATGCCTGGCCCAAGTCGCTTGCCTTGGGGGGCTTTGAGCTAGCTTTAAATGCCTATCGCATGCATTCCAAAATGCTCTCCAATTTACTGACTCTCCGCGCTTTTTGGCGCTTTTCGTTGTCGCTTTGCATTTTGTCTGCGCCGGCAAATGATTTTTATTTATTTTTGTTGCTCTATCCAGTGCTCAACATAATTTAGTGATCATGGCGCGTCGATAGCAAGAAATTATCGGCGCGCTTGCGCACGAGTCCAACGAATCGTCGTCGTTGTCGTCGTCGTCGTTGGGGCCACCGACGCAATGCCAGTGGATGTTGATGTCGATGCCGTCCAATCGTCGATAGCTATAAAATACTTCGACTGTCGTTTACTGTTTTTTTCTTTCAATACCCTGCATCTGCTCAGAGTTGAATAGAGTTGTTTGCCAACACGGTATTGTCGAAATTTATTAAATCCTGCAACACTTATTGTTAGGCTTAAGAGAACCGCGTGGTTTACCACAATTAACTTATTGTCCGGCTCGTAAAACGATCGAGATATTGTAGTTGCTATCATTGTAGAAAATACATTGACTTAAAAATTAAACGTTATCTATTATCTATTTTAATATATATAACATTTTGCGTATCTTATTTGCATTTTAACAAATTAATGCGTGTAAGTCCAATTTACGTTTCATCTTTCAGCAGCACTGACAACTTATCTAAAAAATACTTAAAAATACCAAAGAGACTTTAATTCATAAATTACAATTCAAGTAACAATATCGATTTCTAAAGAAAATAGTAGTCTTGTCGATAAATCCAGATAGCTTGCAGTAAAATGGCTGCGTGTGAAAATAATCAGAGTTGCAGTTAATATTCTGTAGTTTATGTTTGCCTGTCATTGCTTTATAAATGCAGAGTCTACAGGGTAGCTGCGTGTCGAGCTCTGTCGCCTGAAGCATTCTTACTTCTTTAATGGATGTTGTTATTGTTGTTGCTTCGTTTCTAATTGTTGCGCGCGTTTGTGAAATTTATTGCGTTTCGCTTTTTGGCCACGTAACGCCAGCCAACAACTGCAACTCCAGCTCAAGCTACAAGTCCAGCTCTGGTTTTGGATTCAGCTCTGGCTCTGACTCTGGCTCGAACTGTAGCGGTTACAACTTCATTTGGCCTGGTTGAGGCGATTTGGTAGCTGCGATATGGCGTCGAGAAAAGCGAAATTCATTTTTATGTTAATGGCTTTTGGCGCTGGCCAGCGACACGCGTTTCGTGAAAGGAAAAGCGCATGTGACGTGTTATTGGAAGCGCGACGCCAAAAAAAAGGTAACTGCCAAAGGTTTTCATTTACGGTTTACAGTTAAAGCAGTTAACAGTTGTATCCGTCCGCCCCCGCACTACACATCTGGGTAAATATATAAGCAATATACATATATACTTCCAAATAAATACATTTCCTGTTTGCACATTGCGGTCCCATGACATGTTCCAGCACAAGGAGCGCCAGAACATCTGTGTTTGTGTTCGGAACGCGGCTCCCTGAGCACTGTGACGTAGCTGTGACAGCTTTGCAACTCGCAGTTCCCAACAGTTCTCATATGAGTTGGCGTGTAGGATCGGTCACTTATTGGTCGCTCGCTTGAGTCACTTCGCATGCCGTCTCAGTCTCCGTCCCTCTCTCTCGCTCTTCCTCGGTAGGCATGCATCATATAATATTTAATCTTTCGTTCGTTGTTTGCCTGCGGCTCGAGCAACGGCAGCGTGTGAAAATAAACCACAAATATTGTGCAGTAAATTGATATCTTGTTAATCGTCCTCTTCTTCTGATTCTTCTACATCGATTGTCTGTCGTCGTGTTTATTGTTGTTGTTGTTTGTTTGCTGTTTGTTGTTTCTGCTCTTGATTGCTTTTCGAGCGTCCAGTGAGATAAACATCCGCCAGTTTTTTTCGCCAATATCACAGAGATTGAGAAAAATGCGAACGGTGCAAATTTAACGAGGTAAACCGATCGATATGGGAAAAGTACCAATCAACAATTGCAGTATTACTTAAGTAACAAGTGTTTACCAAGATGCTGGCCTAAGCACTAATTTACTCGAGGAATGTTAATTACTTTGTTTTTCCTCCGAAACAAACAATATTGAATTTGGAAGAGATTCTATTACTTCATTTCAATAACTGTGCACAAGACGATAGTGTGATTTACTAAAGTGTGATCAAGACACCAAGTTTTAAGAACATTGGAAGAGTGAAATGGAAATAAGTGAACAAGCTGATTGACCGTGAGATAGCTGCTACCTAAAATGCCTAGGCTATAGTTATTATTGTGTGAACCAAAACTCCAGCTTCAAAAATAAGCGGGCGGAAGGCTTCCAGGCAACGATTTCAAATAAACTTGATCCTCGTATGACATATAAGAGTATTGTCACCAAGTTTGGTTGCTCTAGCTCTTATAGTCCGTGGGATATTGAAGTTCTTACGAATGGACAGATGGACGGAGTGACACACATTTTTATATCGTCTCGGCTGTTTATACTGAACAAGAATTAATATACTTCATGATATAATACCCTTAATAGTACCCTTTTACCCATGGCAAGCGAATATGAAAGAGATTGTGCAAAATATGGTATATATAGGAAGTAGATTCATTAAGTGTGTGGCGTCGATTTGTGACTAATCGAGCTTTTATCAGAACGTCTTACTTAGTAAGTTTAGTTGTAAGAATGTGTTTACTTCCTGGGCAATACATAGCTTCGATTGCCCGATTTCGAATTGCGAGTACTTGCCACATCTCGTTTTCAATGCCAACCAAATTGAACGCTTTTGGCCTGCGTCATGGAGCTGCGGCTTTGACGACAACAACATCATCATCACGAATTGGTGGACGTGGCTGGCAAGTGTGCGCTAATGGCCAGGCTATAACAACAACTAATGACTAAATTTCACATGCTTCACACGAAAAGCACACAGCAATTGTGGCAGCTGCTGCGGTTGCAGCTAGCGGCTAGGAAGCAAACATTAATTTAATTTAATCACGTTTTATTTTGGCTGCGACAAACAATGAATGCGACGCCGCAGCAGGCTGGCAACTGGCAACGGGCAACTGGCAACATGTTGCGAGTTCAAAGGTTAAGTGAGTGAGCGCATTTGGCTTCAGGCGACACACCCCAAAAATGGGCAAAATTTGCCGCAACTGGCACGGGGCGTATCAACGAACGCATCAGCGACAGTTGTTGTTGTTGTGTTGCAGGTTGCTTATGGCATAAACGCCAATTATGTGCAACATGCATGTATGTGTTGCATGGATAACAGGAGACCAGAGCGTGGCATGTTTTTGGCCATTTTTCATTTCCTGGCCAGCGCAAAGCAGGCGGAAAAACTACCTGCCACAACCTACTCGCCTGCCACAGTCAGTCGCACCGAGTTGCTCTCGGGTTGCTCAGGCTGCGTCCGCCTGGAGTGGGTGAGCCTCGACTTGAACACCAGACTGGGCAGATGCGAGTGCGGCGATAAGGCGCCAAATGTGCAGCAAGCATGCGCCGCCGGTAGCCGCGAATAGTTGTACGGCCGGGTCGATGGGAGGCCCGCTGCTGAGCGGGGGCAACAGCCACACAGCCTGTTGCACAGCCTTGGACGCCAGCCTTGGTTACATTAGAATGACAGCAGCCACAGCTATTGTCATTTCTCATGCCACATGCAACAAGACTCGACAAAAAACAAAGTAAAAACAAAACTGGTAACTAGTTGTTGCTCGTTCGCTGTTCGGGGCAGCTCCACGTTGGCAACTTGCAACGGGCAACTGGCAACTAGTCGAGTCTGAACGATGCGGCATGCAAATTGCCGTAAATTGAATTTGTCTGATTACGTTTGCGCCCAGGCGGCGAATAATCGATTGTCTTCCGTCCAGTGCCAAGAGATCCGCTGCGACCAGCATCAATATTTGCTTTGGCCACAGGATGCGGTCCGCTCCAGCGCCGACTCGCTTGCAAGATGAAAAATTATGCCAACTGTGAGGCAGACAGACAGCTCGACAGCTAGACGGACAGCGCGGAGTCAGATAAATGATTGCATTCGAATTGCATTTCGATGATTGCAAAATTGCTGGCGCGTTTGGGCCACGCAGCGAATATGATGAGCATCAAGCAATGTGAATGCTGAATGATGATTATAGAGCCCGGCAAGACTGCAGTTGGAAGGCTAAAGACACGAGCAGGAGCAACAAAAATATAAATCGAAAAATTCTAGAAAGAATCAGATGAATTATATAAGAAGTAATTTGGCAGCGAAAAGAGCAGAAACTAGGAATAGTAATGCGATTATTTTATTCTTTAAACAAACCCAACGAAATCAGTTCTTAGATAATCATAATATACAACATCAGAGTGGCTGATTATATTTCTGTGGGTCGGCGATATGCAGAGAAGGAAACGGAGGCACGTTTTTCTAGTTTTTCAGCAGCTAATTGCATAAAATTTGCATAAGCCGAGAGAAGTTTTTGGGCTGGATTCAATTAAATGTGGCAGATGCCAGCGTTGCATGTTGCATGTCAGGCACGATCGCCAGCAAAACTCAAATGCAAAGACAAACAAAAATTTAATTAAATTTGTGCAACGTGTGCTGAGCCCACAGAGAGGGCAGAGCAAATGTTTGGATATGTTTTCCAGGTCAGCTGCGCGCTGCATGCTTGGCATTCACATTAACTGCGAGTATGTGTTAGATTCTAGCTATCAACTGGGTGTGTGTGTGCCACATGGCGATGAGAGGTTGCCACATGCGGCTGCGCTCGCAAACAGATAGAAATGGCTGCAAGAATGCAATCATTAGGCTGGAAATGCTTTTGCGGCATGTCAACATAAGCATTTGCCATAAATCAAATGACGGCCCGAAGCATTAAAGCCAACAATAGCAACCTTGGGCAATGCCAATATCCCCCTGCCACTCAGCCAGCCAGCCAGCCATTCAGGCAATGCCTCAATTTGTAGAGCGCGCAATGCGAAGGAATGTCGCAATCAAAATTTCAACATCGTGTTCTGCCATCGACCGAGAGAAGCAGCATCGCTATATCGCAGCGGAGCAGCGCATAGAACCTGAAGCTTGCGCCCGTGCAACTATTTTTAGCTGCAGTCGATTGCCACTCGATTGGGCCAAATGTTCTTGCAACAGCCTCAATGCGCGTCCCAAAAAAAAAAAACGAAGAAAACAACACACACCAGAGCAGCATGCAACGGCATGAGGAACTCCATCAAAAAGACAGCTGCTCCAGAGGTCGAAGAGAACTTTTTGAATATGTTTCTAATTGGCGCAAATTATTGGAAGATCTTTGGATCAGATTGTGGGCCCATTATAATGGTGCGTAACTTCAAATTGCTTGTCTGTTCTGTGCATTCCACAGATTGAACATGAATTTCCCAACTATTTTATTGTCGCCTCGAAATGACGTATCGAATTACCATGAATTAATATTGTACTCTGGCATTTAATTAGAAAGCCAGACCGGGGGCCACTTGACTCCCAAATAAAACAATAGAAAGGGAGACCCAGCTTTAGTGTCTGACGTGTGCACAGTGGGTCGAGAGAAAGAAGAAACTGAATAAAAAGCTGGTGAATGCTCAAGATTTGCCTTAACGATTGACGATTCACAATTTGGCAATGCTTCTTTAAGCAATGCATTAAAAGTTGAATCTTATAGTGATTGAACTAAGACTTTAATTGTTAAAGTCCAAGTGAGTAACAAGTCTTTAAAGGTCTGTTCAAGCCCAGAAATGGTTTACGTTTCACAATTTCGACAATGCTTCTTCAAGCGGTAAATTTCAAGTTAAATTCTATAGTGATCTTAAGATCTTAATTGTTAAAATTCAAACTTTGTTAACCAAGTTTTCAACGGTCTGTTTGAGCCACAGAAATGGTTTACGATTAACAATTTGGCGATGTTTGTTAAAGCGCTAAATTTCATGCTAAATCTTCCAATGATTGAATTTTAGACTTTAACTGTTTTAGTCTCAGGTGTGAGGTTCAACTCTTCAACGTTCTGTTTTAGCCCCATAAATGCCCCAATGCTGTTTTAAGCGGTAAATTTCAAGTTAAATCTTATAATGATTGCATTAAGACTTTTACTGTTGTAGTCTCAGGTGTGACTACCAAGTCTGCGAGCGGAATGAACATCTACAGATTTGCGTTCTTTAGAGAGCTCTCATTCAATTTTCATTGCAAGTGTGTTGCTTTTTCATGCATTCATATTTGCACTGTGCCATCGAGTGTCATTCTTTGCCACTTGAGTTGACATTGAAGTTGCAAGCAGACAGGCAGAGTTTGTTTGCTGCGTCTCCAATTGAGAATTCTGATTATGTGACGAGGCAGCGTCAATTGGAAATGATGAATGTGTCGCGTGTTTTCATTTATATGCCGCACATGGCTGGTCGTGGCTACAACAACAACGCGTAACATGTGGCAATGTCAGCCATGCTTGTATGTGTGTTTGTGTCAATTGAGACATTCCCATTGTAATTCAATAGAAAATCATAAGCCAACTGCGCCTTAAGTTGACTCATGTTACCTGATCAAAGGTCAGCCCGTTGACCAAACAATTTTGACACACTTACGCGCATTTAAGCCAGACAAATTTGACATCATTAGCGTGCGTTTTGTTTGGAACTTGCGACCGGGATTAGTGTCAACATTGGGTCAGCCTTGTGCCCATTCACTCCTGGCTCAAGCCGCAACTAGAAGATGCGCGAAGTGATTAATATCTGGCGGATACCGAAGACTTCGAGTGCTGGCGGCAGCCTTAGCAAACAGTTGTGCAAAACGGCTTCGCACGAGTTGTTTGCTGTTTGCTTTTCGCTCAGTGTACGGCTGCAAAATTGCGCATCATGCTGTGGGACTGCAACATTCTGCGCATGTGCAACCAATTATTAATTGCGTATGAATTATGCGGCGTTGTTCGACTTGTTGTTGCTGCTCGAGCTGCTCTGGCTGCTCGGGCTGCTCTTGCTGTTTCTGTTGCATTCCACCGTCGCCGGCTGAGTCAGCATTTTGTGGGCTTTGTGGCGCTCCGACGACTGCGACTGTGGCTGTGACTGCGACTCACTGGCGCCGACGTCGGCGTCGACAGAGGCGTCAACGGCGTGTGCCCTCTCCGTGTGCGTGTGTGTGTGTGTGTGTGTATGTGTGTGTGTGTGTGTGTGTGTGTGTGTGTGTGTGGGTGGTTTGGGGTTCGCTTGCGGTTGCCTGCGCGGTCGACTAGAATCATTTCTTTCTTCGTCATGCTTGCGCTCGCAACATTGTCTCGCCCCTTTTTGCGTTTGCTTATTAAATTACAAAACAAACGGCCCACACATAAATAAGCCAGCAACTCGCAGCAACTGCGAGCATTAGATGGCAATGCGCGCATCCTGCCCCAAGACTTAGATCTCAGAGCCACAGCCATGCGATGCCGCACTCAGGGCCAAGGTCCAGCGCTTGTGGACAGGCTCTGACTCTGACTCTGGCTCTGGCTGTATGAAAAATTCCTAGCGCTGCGGCGTCTATAATTAAGCGTGAAATGTTGCTGGCGTTACGCTGCATTCCAGCCAGCATCAGCCCTTTGGCGATAGCAAGACAACAGGAAACTTGCCACAGCCAACTTGCAACTCGCAACTTGCAGCGGCTGGCAATGTGCACTGTAAAGTCAGCTTGTGCCATGTTACAGCAGCATTCATATTAATTGCAAGTGTCCGCACTTACTTTGCAACATTTTGCAATTAGAATGTTGAGCCTGTTACCTTCGTCCACTTCTCGTTTTTTTTTTGTTTTTGTTGACGGAAGTCACTTCAAATGCAGCCCTTGTGGTCTCAAGACCTCAAAGTTGAATGCACTCGCTAGCAGCTGAAAATTGGCAACAGCAAAATTACAGTTGTTACTGGCTAAAATTGATTTCTCATGTTTCAGGGTTTTGGCGTGTTTTTCGGCCAAAAGCTCGTAATATAAACAACGGCGTGCAGGAGGCGAGTAATTAAAATAAATTGCTAGCCAATGCCCTGGCCCAACATGTTCTTGCCAATCCGGCTGACTAACTGGCTCCAAAGTGGCTTTGTTGTTGGCTTGCTTGGTTGGCTGGCTGGCTGGCTGCTTGCTGACATTGGCCATCTAACGCCCGATGCTTGGCTGTTGATAGAGTTTGCACTTTGATTTCAACCACACAGGCGAAGGACCCTCGACGCCAGCTTTTAGCTGCAGTTCTTCGAACCGGTTCGCAAAATTGGCTAAGTTGGCTGAGGTCATTGAGTTTATTGTTCAAATGTGCTGGCTAATGACGCTGTCTAATCATATTGTTATTTCAGCTCGCTCAGCACAAGTGTCGCGCCTATAAACCGGTTCAATAGTTCTTCGACCAATAGAGTTTATTGTCTGCCCGGAACCGAGTTTAAGTTCTTAAAATTGTTTTGAAATGTGCTTCAATGATTTTCTCTCAATGTAGAGTTTCCGCTGCAACTTAGCTCCTGCGCTATTCGTCGCCTGTCGCCTGTTTGCCATCAAATTAAAGCGCTAAATTGCAGTGCGCCTCTTTTCCTGTCTTTCATCACGCACTGGGCATTTACCTAGGCGGGCTCCCAGCCCCCAGCCCCCGCCATTGCGATGCTGCGCTTGCTACTCCCTGCTTCATTAACATACGGGCGCTCGGCGGGACAAGTTGGTGCTGTAAATTACTCATGGACAGCTTCGCTATTGGCCATTGGCAGTGAAATTTTATGATGCTACATTTCCTTTTGGGCCGTGCTGGTGGCTGTGGCTCTGGCTGTGGCTGGGGCATGCCACTACGTTGCACCTTTTATGTGCTGTGCAACAAATGCGCGAACATTGCCGGGGCCTGTCCATCAATTAAAGATGCTGGCATAGAAATGTGGCCATAATTTGATTGTTTTTCGCCACAACAGCCGCATCAGCATCAGCCGCAGTCGCAGTGGCAATGGCAGTGCCACCGGCTGTGGCAGAAATTGCTGTCGCTGACCTGCTTTTTATGGCCTCCCGCTCAGCCCCTTTGTTGCTTCTGCACACATTCTGCCACTTGCCAATTACAGGAGCCTCAGCAATGCTGAACTGAACCGGGCCGAGTCAAGTTGAGTGCAATCGTGTTGGGGCCAGTCAGTCGACAAGAGCTGGCTACAATGCGCGCCGCCTGCAACTGCAACTGCAGCTGCAGCTGCCACGCCGGTGGTCCGGCCAGACACTTGGACGATGCGAGGATGATGGCCTCTAAAACGCGTTCTCTCACTGCCCAAGTTGGCATCACTCGCCTCTTTGGCATATTTTCGCTGGAAAAAAAGCGAATCAGTAGAAACAGCCAGTGAGCATTTGAACCACTTTTGTGTGCGGTGCATTGACCAGCTATTGATGCCTTTCAACCACACGTCGTTCTCTCGTTCACCGTCATCGTCATATGGCACTGTTGGCCGCTCCGTTATGGGCATCGAAAGCGGCTCCACATTCCACAGGTGGCCTTGCTGAATAGGACGCGGCAAGAGGGGTAAGAGAGGGGAATGGAGGAGCATCTATTGCGTTGCAGGCTTGAATTCTTAAGGATTTGTTGTCCTCTGCAATGAACTGAACTCAACGCTCAACTTACTAATCGACTCTACTCTTTCTCTTTGCAGGTATGTTGTTGCTGCAGCTCTTGATGAGGCACCTAAGGTCGGGCTCAGAGTATGTAACACCGTTTGAAAGGTTCCATTGAATATTAGACTGTTTATTTGATATTATAGTGGACGTGAAATATACATCTTTGTACATATAACAGCTAGACCTGTGAGATTTGGGGACAATACATCACAGCTAGAATGCAGACGGACTGTAGTGTTTGTTGGCTTCAAATAATTGGGTAAGAGAGGACGCACTTTTGGATTGACTTGTCATCACATCAACGAACATTTTCCTGAAAGTGCCGCAGACTTGCTAACAAAGATATCTTCACTTGGCTCGTGTCAACAGGCCACTGCCAATGCAAATTTATACAAGCCAACGATACCCAGCGGCTTGTTTATAGAGCTCATTAGCAGCTAGCTATCAGCCTGCGAGGCTCAGTGCTGTTAACAAGCAGCCGATGTCAGTTTATCCAGTGCGTATCTAGAGTCAATATTGTCGATGTGTCTCGTTGTCTCGCTGCCAGTTTCTTTGTCGAGCAATGCACCTTTAGTCTTTTGGCCTTCAAAAGAGCGCAGTTGCTGGTTATTATGACGGACTGTCAGGCGGCTGACTGACAACTGTTTGGCCAGCTCACTGGGTTAAGAGTGTAGTAGGGTAAAGTGTCGGGATAACGCCCAAAATCTGCGGCTGTGACACCCACCCACACCCACACCCACACACACACATTCATGCCTTATGCAATCGCCGAGTTGATCCACTTTTTGGCCCTGGCAATCAATCAAGCAGCAGAGAGAGATCTAAAGTGGTTTGTGGCTCCAATGGGGGTCGGAGTTGGAGGCTTGAAAACATTGACAGACGTTTCCTGCTTATTATGTGGCTTTCGCTTTCCGCCAGATGCGTATTTGATACGGATAAATTGATTTGGAAAGCGCATGCCTCAAATGAGGCAACTCCATCCATCGCATCCCAAGCGTTCGCTGTCCACACAGATTACCAATCTCGCCTGCTGCACAACAGCATGATCTCCCCCTTTCTCTTGCTGCAACTGGCCATTGTCTGCTTGCTGCCCATTTGGATTAGACGCATGCGTGGGCGGCTCTCGTTTAGGTCAAGCTGCCGCTGAAAAACAGCTAAAAGCTGGCCATTTTTCACTCTGCGGCTAATTAAATGTGCCTAGCTTACGTAAGGCGGTCTTTCAATGTCTTTATCAGCGCTTCGCTATCGCAAAAACAAATAGCCAGCTCTCTTTGTTAGTCGAATACGGCAAATGCATCCTTGGCATGCTGCACATTTCGCCCGAATGCGCCAGCCTTAAAAGCCCTTGAACTGGACGTGGCCATGGCCATGTCTGCCTATCTGTTCGCCATACTTGGCACCGCTAACAACAATCGCTTCGACTTAAGGCCAACTGGTCGGCTCCTGCGCCGCTCTAGCCAAATTAGTACATGCAAAAATGTTGCAGGCAGTCAGTGTGTGTGTTGTTTGTTTTTCGTGAATATTACATGAATATTTTTAGCAACATATTTCACACATTTCTGCATTTCGCGGCATGTTTGCAATTCATCAGGCGGACCCAAGCAGCTGCAGTTCCTCCTGTTGCTTTGCCACAGTCACGCAGCTCAGTTCGTCATGTCAAAGTCAACGACGGACTTTGAATTGCAACACTGACAACTGCTTGTTCTCCCCACGAACGCACTGACAGAGTCGCCGCGCTGGCAGCTCAAGTTGAGATTCGCAATAGTAAGTGTGTATATTATCTATAGAATTCGATATCTGTATATTCGTTAATATGTATAAAAGTTCCACACCGAATAGAAATATCTACATTCTAGACGATTGTGCAATACTCGGAGATACCAAAAGGGAAAGAGAAGTGCACGATTTTAATTTTGGGAATTTATTCGTTTAAACTGCACTTATTTTCAATGTGGATTTAAAAGAATAATCTGATTATTTGCTGTACTTTTTCGACTTTCATATAAACAAAGTACTGAACATCGGTTTGAGCTTTACAATGCAATTCCAGAATCTGTACTTGAGATATATACACTTTTTGTTAAATTAGATACAAGCGTTCGAGTCTGTTCCTATCTGATCTGAGTAGGAGTTTACAGGGTAACCTGAGGATATTCTTATCATTGTTGATGGACATGTTCTTTCTTCGCTGCGCTGCTGACGACACTCGAGACTGCTCCGGGCTGAAGTGCAAAGTGCAAGCTGCCGGCTACAAAATCCAGCTGCTGCTGAAGTTTTTGTTGTTGTTGTGGCTCTGGCAACTGCGTGACTGCAAGTGTCGCATGCCTCGAGTGGCCTCCTCTATGCTGCAGCAGTCGGAGTCGGAGTTGGAGGTGGAGGTGGGTTAATTTAGAAGCGGCTGCCTGGAGAGGGCTGCCAACGTTTTATGAGATTTTAGCACTCGGGCTGTGGCCGTGGCATGCGAAGCAAAGGCCTGCGACTGGGACGCGCTTAATGGATTTCTGGCCATGGAATTTAGCACGTAGCCGGGTGGAAAACTAATATGCCAGGCGAGGAGGAGGCCTGCCCTGCAGCCGCAGCCTGTAACACATCGTCTATGCTTCGGCTGCGTGACATTTATGGCTTCGTCTGGGACTGTCCGTTGTTGCGGTCGTCGTTGTTATTGTGGTTGTTGCTGTTCTCCTCGAGTCCAGTTTTATTTTTTGTTTTGTGTCGGCGTGTCGGTTTGCCGTTTGTTCACGTGCAAATATGAACAAGATTTATAACTTTTTGGGACCGCCTGCCCAGCGTTAGCTTCGCAGTCTATAGCTTGAGCTCTTGGGGTCTGACATTTTCCTAGATTTTGTTTGCTGCCGCTTAAAAGGATTTCACTTTTCGCTGGAATTCGCAGTGGTTCGTTGTTGTTTCTTCAGAGTCTGCTCCAAAAGCAAAAGTTGCCATACCTCGTACCGCGTAATGGGGCGACTACTCTGGGGAGCAAGCGCGGCCAGTCATTTACCATAAGTGCCTGTGATCCGAGCGTCTAAAAATAAACTATGCACCGCGGAAGTTTAAGAGTGCGGGGGGAGATGATCTCGCAGAACATTTGCTTCAGCGTCCTGCCTCTGCAAATATTGCCTCAATTTCCAATGGTCTTCATAATTATTAAAATAGCTTTCCACCAGGCTATACGATTATTATTATCATTAGTTTCAACGGATTTTAAAAGCAATTGCAAAGAGAAATATTTCAATTACGAATGCTTGAATTCAGTGCAAAAAGTATATAGTATTTTTGGCAATGTTTATGAATGGATTTGAAATCACATTTTTTTTAAGAAGAATTTTATGTTACTGAAATAAAATCAAGTGCGAAAGAAAATTAGTTTGATCTTGAACCACTTTAAAAGCAAACAAATTTCGATGTAAATATTAGTTCTAATTATTTGTTGTTTTTCTGTAGGCCTCGATTATTGAGTTTGGTTTCTTGAATGCGCTGTTACTTCTATTCGCTATAAGCCATTTTATTTAGTTACTCCCAATTTGTTCTTAGTTGCAGTAAGTGTAGGAACTTGAGAGTGACTTCCGTTCTATTTTGTTTGAGGCGTTGTCCGCATCCGCAATAAAAAATAACTTATATATATATAAATCTATATATAGATAATATTGTAAAAATGCTGAGCACGGGTCCGCCCCACATGCTTTTCCCCAGTAGTAGACGGTTGTCGCTGTTGCTGTTGCCCTCGCCCGGGTGTCCAGTGGGGCATGAATTCGGTTATAGCTGCTGCTTCCGTTCAGTAATGCGCATGTAGCGATATCGATTCAGTTACAATGGCATATGAAGAGCGCAGGTGTTGCAGCGAAGTGTAAAGACACAAAACTGGCTCGTTTGCATTTAACAATCAGCATTCAATTTATAAACAATAACAAAGCGCTTATCAGCTGAATAGTGTATATGTGTGTGTGTGAGTGTGTTTAAGCGTGTTTTGCGACGCATTGAGTAATTTTATGGCAATTGCAAAATGCGTGCCGAAAAGAGCAAGCTCAAAGCGTTGAAGTGGCTTAACACACGTCTGCAGCGATAGCCAAAGCTTCTCCGGCTGCCGCCTCGTATGGCAATGGCTTTTTAATGATCCAATCAGCGTAGCCAATGTGTAAGAGAGTGAGGGGAGTGCTGTGTGGTGCTTAATACTCGCCGCTGCCTCTGCTACTGGTCATTTCCCTAAACACGGCCATTGGCGCCAGAGAGCAGACAAAATGAAATGCCGATTAAAATATCAATTGTGCGTCTCTCCACGCGTGTGTGAGTGTGGGGACCAGACGACGCCACCATAGGAAATCGCCTTAGCGCATTAATGTAATGCTATCAACAGCTGGCCGCGACGTTGTATAGATACTAAACTATTGGCCAAGGTGCGTGTCCCAATGTAAGCGGCAGGGGAGGGGGTGCGAGGCGAGAGGAAGCTTGTTGGACAACAACAGCAATCGATTTAGTTGTCAGCGCGGCGATTGCGATCGCAGGCGAGGCCGGGAGGACTTTCGCTGCCACGCGGAGCATAATTCAATGCCACAATTGCAACATGCGAGAGAGGCGTATAAATCAGCACTTACGGTGCCAGCTTGTCAACACCTTCTGCTGACCTTTGCCGAGCAGCGCGCTGCTTTAGGCGGCTAAAAATAGCCGCGGTACAAATAACATCGCGTAATCTTTGCCCAACAATCGCAGCTGTAGTTGCAGCCTCAGGTTTTCAGCTCGCAGTCAGCGACGCAGCATCAACCTAAGTCTCAGTCTCAGTCTCAATCTCAAGCTCAATCTGCGGCTCAGACTTTGCGTCTCGCGCATTATGAAATTGTGTCAGCTGTATCATAAATTGCGCTCTTTAAAGGGACCAGGACGGACGACAGAGGACGGCGACGGCTCCGACACCTGAAGCCGCCACACGACACGACACGCCACGAAAAAGGGCCGCTACAAAAAGGTGGCAAGCGGCATAGTACCGTGTATGTGTGTGTGCGTGTGCTTGTGATGGTCAGTTCGCGAAATGAAACCAAAAGCCGGCAGCCCAGTCTCAATGTCCTCGGGCTAAAAGCCACAGCTAGACTTGGCTTTTGGGCTACTCCAATTGCAGGAAAAAAGTTGCGAAATGCGTTTCATTGTCTTCTGTGACAATGCGACAAAGCGACAATGCAAATTTGTTGAGTCGCCGTTGTTGTGGTTGTATTCGCAAGCGAGTTTTATTGCTGCCAGATCCGTTGGCTGATTGCCAGGGCGACTTAGCCCGAGCTTAGTCCCTCGAATCGCCCGTAAAAATGTCACCTCAAATTATGCCATAAATTGATTAAAGTAATCACTGTAATCCGGACTACTTGATACTCGTTGCAGCTGCCTGTGGCTCAACTCCCAGCCGTGCTTTGTGCATACAGAAATTAGGTGGACATCGTGCTGCTACGCTTTAACATTGGGCTATGTTTTATAATAAACTTACGATTTTTATGCATGAATTGATTCATAATTGGCCACACAACTTAATTTCTAATATAAATGCCGATTAGCCATGATTCTGAGCAGCACAAAATATTTATTTCAGCAGCTGAGTAGTCAGCTAACACATGTCCAATCAAATCCATTCCAAATGCTCACTCATCATGTACATAATAGTCATATTTTGTAGCAAACACAGATTGCGACTCTTGTTAATTAAACGGGTGACAATGATAAAACTGCAGTCCCGGTCGCTTCCTAGACACAACTATAACCCGATACCTGTTTGCTTGCACTGCAGTTTCTCACGTACGTGTATTCGTCGACGTTGACGTCCACATCCCACGGCTGGTAATTAAGCAAGAACGGCAACAGCAACGGTGTTGCCACCAAAGTGGGTCAGAGAGGCAAATGGAAGAGCTTTTGGTGGCATCGCGAGGCTCCGTCCGTCATTGGCTTGGCTACCCACGCATGGCTTGCAGTTTTGAAATAATCAACAAACAAAATTATGGCAAATTAAATGTACAAATCATGTTTACGACTTGTCGTCAGTCTGTCAGGCAGCCAGACAGATAGACAGACAGACAGATGGACGGACCTGTTCCATCAGTCTATCAGTTTAGGCAGCCGGTGTCTCGGTATGTCAGTTTGTCAGTCAGCTGGCAGTGGGCGTGGCACGGAGGCAAAACTAATTGTTGTTCGTGGCGATGGCTGGAACTGCGGCCAACAAATGGCTGCAGCATTTAGTCGGCTTCACATTGACACCGTTCGCAATTAGAAGAAAAAGCGGCCCGTTGGCTACTGTGTGTGCGTGGCTCGAGGATGCCAATGACGCCGCTTGTCTATGCTAATGCTGCATTCCAAATGGCTGAAAACCAGTTACGGCTACGGCTAACTGCAGTCGGTAGCCGGTGTTCTGCAGTCCAAAAGATAATTGCCTGATTTGCTGAGCCTGCAGTCGCAGCGGCACAGTTTTTGCTCACTGACTGCAGTGGGCAGCGATCGCGAAGCTGTTAGGCAAATGTGCTAAAAGATTATGCTTTTGGATTAGGCACGCACATATGTTCGCAACAGTCGACCCAGCAAAGAATAGACTGGGGAAGCGAGAGCACAACTTGTTTGAAAGAGAATGTAAATAAGTTTACATTCTTGGGAAAATAAATTGATTTACCAAACTGGAAGATTGATCTTTTATTTCAAGGTTAAGTAGTGGCATTCCCATTGGAAACTTCGCTCACTTTACAATAAGTTCAATGTTGACTCTGTACGCTGTCTGACTAACGACTGTGCTATGCGCTGATCGGCTGCGCATCGAGTTCACATCATTTTGCGATATTTGCCATAATTTTGTTGCGTTAAATGCAATATGCTAAAGCCGGCGAGTTGATGTATTGAGTTGTTTAGCCGCAGGATGCGAGCGAACGGCCAAAATAACGCGGCCATCAGTCAACAGCAGGCAACAAGTCCAGACATGGTCCGAAGCTGGCTTGGGGTGCGCATGTTCTCTGTGTTCTCGCTGTTCTCGGGCCTGCCGGCTAACTTGGCTGCGAGTTGGCTGCATAAATAAGTAGGTTGTCTGCCTGTAACTTGGCCTGCTGGCCTGACATATGAATTGATATGCCAACGCAACATAGCAGCAATCGCAAACGACGCCTAGAGTCGCCTCCAACGAGAGCAGCGCTCGAGTCACCAAGCAACCAAACTGGCAACGGTTGCAAGGGGGCAACATTGAACTGGCAACGGGCAATTGGCATGGGGCATGGGGCATGATGCTCTCAGGCTTTAGCTCTGCTCATCATTTCTCACAAATAGTTCAATTAATCAAAATACCTTGCACAACTGCGGCTATAATAACATTATTCACAACGTGACACAACTCAAATACCTATAAGCACACTTACGTAGAGTACACGTATATGGCGAGTTGATATATAAATTATAGATCATGCCCGTCAATCGTCAATAGCTATAATGATTGCTCTTGTACTGCAGCAAAACAAAAGACTGCAAATTGCATAAATCAGCAGGAGGAATGCAGATCATGATCAACGACTCTTGCATTTTTAATTGAGGTTCCACAAAGCGGCCGAGTCCATAACAAATAACTCACTTACAGCCGTATTCTATTGAAGAACAGCAGTAATAAAGTTATTGTAATTCGATTTCAATTGATTCACAAGGAAGTGTCAGAGTGATTCAAATAGAATTTGATTCCCAAGGAGCATGGTTATAATAAAGGGCTTTATATTGCGTTGCAGCGGGGTAAGGGATCGATAAACTCGGCTTTGAATACTGCTCAACCAAGCAACTGCTTACATTCCCTTTTTTAGTTTTCAACAATAAATTATAGATTCAGATTGAATACACTGCAATTAGACAGTTCATATTTGAATTATAGAATTAGACATTTGTCAGCTAATTAAAAGTCGAGCTTATTAAATGAATAATAATTATTAATTTTAGATTAATGTTCTACATTTTAATTAACTTTATTTTATAATATAGACGGTAGGTTTTCACTTGCATTCTATAAATAATTTCTTAGAAATTTCATTCAATCAATTTAGCAAACTAGAAATTTAAATTTGATGATATTGAGATCGTATAGATTTGTCCTTTGTCTGTCTGTATGAATATCTATATCTCAGAGCCTAAGAAAAAAGATCAAATTTAGTTTTATTTTAGCAACGTGCCATCCACCGATCAAATAGAAACTGTATCAGAATTTATTCAAGAAACTTAATTGAATGAGAAAAATCTGCTTTTTTTTACTGGACAATATGAACGTATATTGGGAACTGTATGAAACTGTTAACTTAATTGAATAGCAAAATATATTCGTAGGTATATTTTGTTGGTATGTTTTTGCGATGAAACCTCTATACGCTGTTCGTCACTGATTCTTGGTACTTGATTTATTAGTCAAACCCACACACCTGATTTCTAACTTATTCCACTTATGTCATATTATTTATATAAAATGCAGTCGAGCTCTCAATTTCTCCTACCAAATCTCGATTTCCACTTGCATAAAAATGTGCAATTGTCTTGATTTTAATAAGATAAGATCAGAAGTTGAAGTGCCCCCGTGTTGTTACTACTCCTGACAAAGCTCCGACACAAAGTTCTTGAACGAAATAACTCAATCTACTCCCATTTATCTACTTGGTTTTTGCAGGCAGCACCACCGACTTGGCACCATCGCTGCTGGGGTTTTACGACACTCTCAACAGCAGCCTGGTTGTTGGCAGTGGAACAGCAAGCAGCAAGAGTGAGCCGCAAACAGTTGCGACAGGCACTCAAACCAGTGGCGAGTCGACGCCTAAGCGCAGCAACAGCAACTGCAGCAGCAGCAGCAGCACGAGCAACACCAGCAACACTAGCAACAACAGCAACAGCGACAACCACTCGGGCAGCTACACGCTTAACTCGCAGTCAAACTCCCACTTGGGGGCAGCAACAACAGCAACAGCAGCAGTAGCAGCTACGACATCGCCACCACCATCGCTAGTGGTTGCAGGCCTGCGTGATGAGACTGATGGCGTGCAGCTGAGTCGCTTTGTGCAGCGGCGTCAGGAGCTGGGCAGCAGCCACAGCATCGCCTCAAGTGGCAGCAGCACCAGCAGCGCCAACTCCCGACGCGGCAACAACATACGTGTGCTGTCGCCCAATGTACAGCGGATCATCCAACACTCGGACGCAGAGCATGTGAATGCTGTTGACATTGATGCACTTCAGCAGCAGCAACAGCCGCATCTGCTGCATCCATTGCAGCGCAGTCCGACGCCTGGACGCTATGGCAAAGGGTCCGCAGGGCCGGCGAAACTGAAGTTATCCCACTTGCCGCTCTCAAAGATCACGGGCAAACTGTCTACGCAGTCGGGCAGTGATCTAGTGGCCACACTCGACGCCAGCAGCGACTACACTGGCTCACGCAAGACGGTGGCCGTGGATGAGGACAAGACGCCCACCAACAAGGCGGCACCCGGCACGCCCTTTCACTTCGAAGGCCAGCCATTTGGCAAACTGAAATTGCAGCGCTACGACTCGCAACAGAGCATCAAACTGATTGAGATGGAGCAGCTGGCGGTGACCAGCACACAGCTAGCGGCTCCGCCCGCGCCGCCCACGCCGCCTAAGCCCAAGCTGTTCGTGGTGGCAAGTGAGCCCTTAAGTCCTGAGCCCTTCGTGGACACCATCAACTTCGACCTGGTCGCGCAGCACATCGAGCAGCTGACCCTCAGCGACCTCGATCTGGGCGAGAACGATGCAGGCACCCAGCTGGTGGAGGCCATCAACAAGCCGCTGATTGGCAAGCCCCTGGTGCGCAGTGTGTCGGCACCGCGAGCCAGCTGCAATGGCACTGGCAACGCGACCTCGCCACTGCAGACTTATGCGCGCACCAAGCTCAAGGGTCAATGCGGCACTGGCAACAAGGCGAGCACCTTGGGCGGCGGCATGCCACTGCGCCTGCCCACCGCCGAGCAGCTGGCCGAGCTGGAGGAGGCCAACAAGCTGTCGGCCGAGAGCCTCGACACGCTGACGGACATCAAGCCTAAGTTTGCGGCACGTCTCAGCGAATTGGCACGCCTCAACAATCGGCCGCTGTCGTCCTCCTCCATATGTTCGACGTCGTCCAGCTCCAGCTCTGGGTCGGATCAGCTGCTAAACGGCAAGCTGACGACCACCTCGTATCTGGCCAGCGTGGAGAGTCTGGCCGAGAGTGAGAACGAGCTTGGCGACCATCATCTGCATCATCACCACCACCATCACCATCAGGCAGCGTTGAGCGTGCTGGAACGCGCCTGCCTGGAGATTGTCGATTCGGAGCGCAGTTTCGTGGAGGATCTGGGGCAGGTGATCAAGGGGTAAGAATGGGGAGTCCACTTAAACTTGCAGCTGGCTAATCAGTATCTCGCCATTGGCTTTCATAGGTATCTGCTGGACTGGAAGGAGCGCGCCTGCCTGCGCCTGGACGAATTGCAAATACTCTTTGCGAACATTGAAGAGATTTACGAATTCAACTCGGTGCTGCTGCAGCAACTGGACAATTCGGGCATGGAGCCGGCCAACATAGCCAAATGCTTCATTGATCTGCGTGAACGTTTTGATGTGTACACAACCTACTGGTGAGTGCCAGAGAATCCAGACAGTGGGAGACAGAGAGGTAGAGTGGGGAAGGCAAGTTTGGCAAGTCGGAGTGGCGTGTCTGCCAAAATCTGCGATATGCTGACCAAGAACGGCTAACGGGCCGACCGAAACGATCTCGATTGCAGCAGCGGGCCACGACGATGGCGTCTTTGGCAGTCCGGGCACGCCAAGCTCCATGTTCCAGTTAAGAAAGGCTGACATTTTGGCTGTGCCGCTGTCACTGTCAATTCGCAGCGCGCCGCTGATGGCCGCAGTTTGATTTGTCGCCCCGACTGACAGCCGAGCATTCATCATGAATGCAGTCAGCGCTCAAGCTGCTCCTACGAGCAGTTGATTTTAAATTCAAATTTTATGTGCCTCTGATGAAGAGCTCAACAGTTTCTGTATTTCGTTTTTCGTGGACCATAAATCAGCATCTTTATTACATACATTGTCTTTTGTTTGTTGTGCAGCACAAGCTACCCGGAAGCCATCTCACTGCTGACCAAATTGCTGCAGGCCAAGCACACGAACTCGCTGCTTGCTTCCACGCAGAAGCTGCTGCAACACCGCCTGCCCCTGGGCTCCTATCTGCTGAAGCCGGTGCAACGCATACTCAAGTACCATCTGCTGCTGGACGTGAGTAAAGTGACCTTATGCCGCCCCCATGGCATTGCCTAATGATCCTTTGTCCCTCCACTATATCCAGAGCCTGCGCAAGCACTGCGACGTCAAGGAGGTGGCCGAGGCGTACGCCATAATGCGCCAGGTGGCCCACAACATTGACCAGGTGAAGCGAAAGCAGGAGCAGCAGAGCCGCGTCAAGGAGCTGTCCGGCATTCTGGATGGCTGGATGGGACCAGGTGAGTGTGCCATTCTGCGAACTGCAGACGAACGCCACAATCGCCGTCTAAACACTCGAACTGTCATTGTCAGATCTCAGCGTGCTGCGTGAGCTGCGGCACGAGGGCCTGCTGATGGAGCAGCACAACAAGCCGCGTCAGGTGCTGCTCTTCGAGACGATGCTGATCATCACCAAGCAGAAGGAGGACGGGCGACTGCAGTTCAAGAGCCTCATAACAGTAAGCGCAGTCTGCTAGTTCTCCGAACTGACAGCCAACTAACAACACTCTACTCCCTGTCACTGCAGCAAAAGAACCTGATGCTCAGCGAGCATTTGCCCGGCGAGCCGACCAGCTTCTACGTGATCCCCTTCGACGAGCCGCGCAACCAAATCAAGCTGACGGCCCGCAATCGTGACCAGAAGCGCATTTGGACGCAGCACATCAAAGGTGTTATGCTCGAGGAGCTCGACATACCCACGCGCGCTAAGGAACTCGTCTACCAGCTGGGCAACGAGGAAGGTGAGCGTCAGTCAGAGTCTGAATCTGAATCAGAGTTAGAGCTAGACTAAGCTAAGCGACAAGCTTTTTGCATAGCTTTACCTATATGTTACTATAATACAACGTGTATGTTTGTGTGTGTGTGTGCTTTTGTGTTTGCTGTTACTCTTGTCGCCGCTGTTTGTTTGATTTGGCTCCGTTTGTTGGTGGCGACGACGAAACCACATAACCATTTGGAAAGGACTGAATGGTGAAGTAGTTGTTATTATGCGGGCCTAGTTCGACGACACACTCCTCCTACACTGCGAGAAATTATCATTAACATAAACAAACGAACCAACTAGATGACGAAGTTGCTAATCAAACTTGGCCTTAGCATGGATTACATTAATATGTCTGACTGGGAGATGTCTGACAGTCGAGCACATTCAACTGTAACTATTCTTGATTTAACACGTATTTTGTATTTAGTTAAGTACTTCTGACAATCTGAATTACAACCGAACTTCGACTGAAAATTGGCATTAGAATTCAATTCAATACCACTATAGACTTCAAATATTTAAGCCCAAGGAAAACAACAAATTCGAACTATGGTGGCAGGTGGTATTACATAAAATAAAATTCAATAGAAGACAATAAATCTTATTATCCCAGTTTTTAAGGAACTAGGTATATAGTAATATTATTATTATGCACTTTTCATGAACACAGCTAAAGAGTAATTCTTTTTAGGCAGTGCACTTGCTCAGTGCATTAGGCTGCGCCTCAAGTGACATAACAACAAATGGGGGAATTGTCTTGCAGTTGCAAGTTGATTTATATGCAACAAGGTCTGAATGTTGTGCATTTTAATTGTTGCTGAGCACAACTGCACTGCCAGATTTAGATTTGTATGTGTGTTTTTGGTCGCCACCGAAAAGTATTTTGCTGTTTACTTAATTGGTTATGGTATTTCTTACATTTATGTGTCTAACAAATAATAGTTGTGTAACATTTTAATTGGCCTCTTGATTTAACTTTCAGTACTTGTATTTATTATATTATATATATATGATATATGTTTACCGTTGTAGTACTACCAGTGATGCATTCTAAAACTAAACCACCCAAACCAAACAAGAAAAGAAAACTTTAATTAGTTTTAAGGCGTTCCTAAGGCTAAGCACCAGAGACTGAACTAAGCGCTACTACTTTTCCTCCTTCCCTTTTACCACCCCAAAAAGTTCAAAACTAAAGAATTATTAATTTGAAAATCGCAAACGCAATCAACACAAACAAATAAATCAATTAATAAATGGACTCGATGCTATTTGAACACGTTAACAATAATTTGCGAAATAACTCCTAGTACAACCTAACTGCTATAATTATCGTAACGTAACCGTTATCGTATGTAGTTAAATTTCTGGTATTTGACGGCGCTGGCATAGACTAATGTAGCCTACAATATCCGGTCTAGCAGTCTTGTAAGTATCTTGAGTTCTCAATTTCCCCCGCTAACGTTTATGCTTTTTGGTTTGTGTTTAAAATTGGCTTACTGCTCCACTGGTTCGCGTCCAGCATGCTCACATTTGTACTAACCCATCTATTGTCTCTAACACAAGGAATGCCATCCGACGAATCACAAATCAAATCCCATCTACAATAACCCAAGAACACTAGCCTAAGATGACATGTAGTTAATATCAAAAACGAAATTGCAAAAGCGACAGATTGAGAGCATCAAATAGGAATTGGGGAATGTTAGTAGACACTAAGAGTGGAAGCAAGTAATAAATGGTTACAATGTTTTCTGTCCTACCGCGTGGATCCCGGAGTCAAGTAAATTTAGAATCTCAAAGTTTAAGATAACTATTGACTTTGCATCTACACAATGAGCAT
This sequence comes from Drosophila rubida, assembly GCA_035046165.1. Classification (NCBI taxonomy): domain Eukaryota; kingdom Metazoa; phylum Arthropoda; class Insecta; order Diptera; family Drosophilidae; genus Drosophila; species Drosophila rubida. The sequence goes on from JAWNOF010000022.1 coordinate 12,846,805, forward strand.
AGAGAAGAGTATATCATAATTGATGCGCCTGACCTCACAGGGTTACAGGATCATTAATTTTTACTGCAATTCATTGTATATTATTATTTTTATTTTGGTACGCTTTGATAGAAGTTTGAAAACTTAAAAGGACTTAGATCATTAAGTTAGTTAGAGTAGGAGTCGCTTGGCTTTTGCTTAACCGCTTTGAGTGGGTGGCACTTTGAGCTGGTGTCATTGAACTACACCTCATTCAAACTAATCGCTGCATGTAGTATTTTGTTAACGAGTACCCACAACTGATTGGTTGTTAGTTAGTGCTTATAATGTTGCTGGTGTTTGTCGACATTAAAGTGCATTCGATCATCGCCAGCATATGATTGCTTGTCGCCTTGTGTTTGCAGCTTTCACTACGAGAGTGTGGCTAATATTTGAGTTTCCTTCCATTCCCGTCTACTTGTTCAGATCGCACTCCTGATCGCAGCACTTGGAAGTGGAGTCTGCACTCCAGCAGCAACTCGACGCCCACGTACTTGGAGCGTCGAAATGCTTGTCGTCGCAGCGAGATCCGCGATCGGAATTCCAAGTTCAAGCGGAAGGCAATGACCAACTCGACCTCCTTTGATAGTTTCAATGAATCACTCGAGCAACAGGATCAACCGGTGAAGCCCAGCAAGCCCCTATCTCGCAACAACAGTCTGGATGACACGGCGCTTCAGAAGTTGGCCGCTGCCGTTCGTTATCGTAGCGGAAAGAGAGACTCGACGGATGCCAAGAGGAGTACCAGCAAGGAGCACTGCAAATGCACTGAGCCCGAGCAGTGTTTGTGTATTCTGCGCGATCAGCGTAGCCGTACCAAGTCTCAGAGTCCAGTATTCAGCTACAAGGCTCTCAAGGAGCGCAGCAAGTCTGTGCCACGTATTGGGGACTTCAGTCTGGATGAGCGCCAGGAAGCGGACGAAGATAGCGCTGCCTCGTTGCGTGGCAGCAAGCCAGATCTGAGCGAACGCAAGGCGAAGGGCAAGGGCTTTTTTGAGGTGAAGCAGTATAATCATAAGACCATGCCTAAGCGAATCGCAACGCTGAAAAAGCAACGTTGCAGCCGCAAGGAGAGCTGCTCGAAGTTCTATATGGATCTCAGTGAGTTTGATAGCACCGTGCTGAAGATCACCGAGTCAACGGAAGACCTTGAGATGGCCGAGGAGGCAGAAGAAACGTGTGATCTGTCGCAGAGGCAGTACTACGAGCAACAAGTGGAGATGGCAGCACTGTCGCCGGCTGAAAAGTCGAAGCGGGATGCAGAGATTGTGCTGGATCTGCTGAAGAATAACAAGGAGTTCGAACGAATCTACAACAAGAACAAGCAACAGAAGATGCGTCGCGAGCAGAGTCAACCTATCACGCCGCTTAGTCCACAAAGTCCTGGGCAGGAAGGACCTCCGCTGCCGCCACGACCGCCATCCCGCTCACCGCCGCCCCTGGAAGCCGAGCAAGAGCAGGCAATGAATGCAGCTAACTTGCAGCAGCGAGCGAACCAGGAAGAGCCCATCTACGAAACGCTACTACGCAATGTGCATGTGCCCTACAAATTCTCGCCGGTTTTGGGACGTGCCAAGTCAGTGCAATACTTCAAGACACGCGAGAAACGGCCGCCTGCACCTCGGCCCGAATCGGACTATGTGACGCTCATCTATTCGCCGGAGGGAATGCTGCAACTTGTGGGCGATGATGCAGTGCAGCAGCGTGACAGCACCGGCTCCGAATCTAGCTCAAGCTCAACGCTCAAGCGTGACAGCCAAACAACAGTAATTAATCTGAGCTTGGAGGCGACTGCGCCAACCGAACGTGACGAGGAACCCAATGAGGCGCTCTATGCACGACCTATCCCAAAGAATTTAATGAAGCGTCTGCTGAGCAACGGCGACCCAGGCAGTGCCACCAAGGCAAACCTGGAGAACGTCAGTCACTCGGAGATCTCATTGCTGCCGCGTGCCCTCAAGTCCATTGATAATCTTAGCATGGCCTTTGGCCGCAGCAATCGCCCGCCGGAGCGACGAGTTTCCGATGTGAGTGAAATGTGCCGTCAGAGCATATTGCACCGTCAGGGCAGCGAGGCGGTGGGAGAGCGTATGGCGCATGTGGACTATGCGGATCCCAAGACGCTCTTCAGCATCATTGCCAGCTCGGAGGCATCTCTGCAGCGCGACTCCGTCTTCTCGCTCACTTCCTCGTCCTGCACGTCCAGCGACAGCATGTGCGATCAGCAGCGCAAACGCTCTGTTGCCGAATTGGCATCGTCCAGCTTTGAGTACGAGCAACAAGTTGAGGACAGTCTAGAAAACGACTTTCGCGATTCCGCCATTTACAGCGACGACAACAATGAGAAACGCAGCCTTGAGTACGAACTGAAGAGACCACGCAGTCCTCCACCGCCGCCACCTACTACTCTATGTCAGCGTCATGGTCCACCGCAGATAGCTCCGAAGCCGAGCAAGGCCGCCTTGCAGGAGCTAGTTCGGCAGCATCCGGAAACCATCTTGTGTCCACCGCACCTCAGCCAAGCAGCATCACGCAGCTGGGTGCTACAGCAGATTGAGAACTTCAACAAGTAAACGGGAACGCGAACGCCAATTGCCATATATCGCTCGTAACTCCTCTTGTAATTTTATTTGTATATACTTTTTTTTATTGTATAAACTATGCATCTGTGTACACTGTGTACATATGATTTGATTCTTGATCTAGAAAATTAGAATTATTAGTATCATACGTTTTACTTATATGTATTTTTAATCGACTGTTTTATATCTTTAAGATTAAAGTCACTTTATACTTATTATAAAAATAAAATTCTATTATGCGAAAATAATTTTGCAAATACAGTATTTTTCTTATAATTGTTGAGTTTGTTGGAGACAATGGATGTCTATGTCATTTTTGGAATTTGTTAGTCTCTTAACTGTGCATGCATATTTTTTGTACAATAACAAAGTGTGCTGTCTTTAAGTACCATTGCTAAATTTTACTGACTAAATGTGAAGTAATATGGATATTCGAAACAAACCAAATGGAAGATTAAATGGAAAACGTGCTGTCCGACCACCAGCCAGCTATATATGTTGTAACAACTGAAGTAACTTGCTGATTTTTACGATATTTTACTAAATTTAATAGCAAATCTATTTAGTTAATAGTTTCAGATGTTCTGACGACCTTAGTAATTGCAAATTGCTTTTGTAAAAGAATGTGTGGAAAAACTGCTCATTAAGCAACTGCGCAATTTACCTAAACTTGTATAAAAATTAAATTTCTGGATAGGTCCGGTCAGTCAGGAAATTGAAAATGACATTCTTGATAAGACATTTTTCAAGAAACACAGTTTTAAAATCAGTCAGTATTCGATGAAATGAGATGAAATTAGTTATGAAGAACGTATTATGTTTGGATATATTCATTTTAAGGTTTCAATCCATTTGGTTCATTCATATTATTATTATTAAATACAAACCCGGTTCAACTCTGTCTTGCGTAACGCTAGGTATCGATTTACGGCTAAATTTGGTTCCTCAAGGGTAGATGATCAGATACACATACTCATTTAACTATTTACTTAGTCGTTTACTAACTACGCTCGACTGAACGATAACCGCTAACCACTCTAAAAAGTATATACTCATATACTAAAAAGTATTTTTAATATAATGATATTTCAACGAAACTTCCAGGCACTATTAAGTTACCAAGTTTGGTTTCTTTAGCTCTTTTAGTCTCTTAGATCTCGATGTTAATACGGACATGTCTCAGATTTTAATTTGCATACGATATACACATACCATTATTGTGACCAAGTTTGGTTTTCCTAGCTCTTTAAGTTTTTGGGATCTATGTGCTTTATTACAAATAACAAAAATTATAACTATAACACTGTTGCTTTGATTCTATTTCGAGCGTAGTAAACTTCAACAACATAACATTGTTATAGTTATACATATATTTCATATTTTATTCACTTTTTACATGGACTGACACTATTTTCCAAATTTACCAGGTCTATAAATTCTAGTAAATTATTGTAATTTTTGAATATACATTCTAAATTACAGAAGTTTTGATATGATTAGGCGTATGAAGTATTTGAAGCCGGTGCAGTACTCTTTGGTGAGGGTACTACACATAAAATCCCCACTACAAAATTCTTCGTGCGCTGTGAGCAGTTCCAATGTAAAGAGTGGTAACGAAATTCACAGAGAAATGCCATATGTATTGGCTGGAGAGAATTATAGATATAAAGAAGGTCGTGTATACAAAGGATTCAAATGTGAACGCATTGAGCCCATCCCCGACTACGAACTCGTGTCTTGCACATTGAGACATTTAGGCACTGGCACTGAGTTCTGGTACCTCGATTGCAACGATATTCAAAATGTGTTTTCAATTCATTTCCGCACAAAGCCGTTAGACTCAACGGGTCTGCCCCACGTTTTGGAGCATCTCGTTTTGTGTGGTTCAAAAAAATGGCCAGTTCGAGATCTATTTTACAAAATGTCTACTCGATCGGTTGCTAATTTCATGAATGCAATGACTGGACCAGATTACACTATGTATCCCTTTTCAAGCAAGAATGAGGCAGACTTCAGAAACCTGATGCACGTTTACTTGGATGCGGTATTCAGGTATGTGAAGTGGAATTCATAATTACAAACACTTTAAATCTTATTGACATCACAGACCCAATCTTTTTTATATGGACTTTTTGCAAGAGGGCTGGCGGCTTGAGTACAAAGATATACATGACCAGGATTCCGACATTGTAATTAAAGGCGTTGTGTACAATGAAATGATAGGATCTTATGCGGATAATTCCAGGTTTTTCAAACAAAAAATGCTTAATTACATTTTGCCTAGCCACGCCTATGGGCACATAGCGCCGGGCACTCAACTAGAGATCCCAAAGTTAACCCTGGAAGATTTGGTCAAGTACCATAGTCAATATTACCATCCTAGTAACGCACGCATATTTTGCTATGGTTCCTTTGATCTAGAGAAAACACTTGAGTTTGTCGATAAGGAATATCTATCTCACTATGAGCATATTGATACATCTTTCAGTCGGACTCCTTCCGAGGAGCGTTGGTCTCAGCCTCGCCTTGCCTGTATTCAGGGTAGACCAGACTCCAGTATTAGTTTGGACCATCAGAACCGGGTTGGTATTGGCCTGCTGATGTGTGATATTACCGACATCCAAGAGAACTTTGAGTTGAAGGTACTTTCTGAATTGCTGATTCGAGGTCCCAACTCCCCTTTTTATAAGACCATGATTGAACCTAACATCTCTGGCGGTTACACCAAGTGGACAGGATATTTGCCAAATTGCAAAGATACTTACTTTAATGTCGGCTTGCAAGATTTTGCAGACGATGATGTGGAATTATTTGAGGCGCTCTTTACCGATGCTATTCATAGAGTTAGTGCTGAAGGCTTTGATGCGAAGCATGTCGAAGCTATTCTTTGCACTCAAGAGCTGCTTCGAAAACAAGAAAGCGAATGCAAGCGTCTACTATATAGATCGACAGTATTATGGAATCATGATGGTGATGTAGTGTCAAACCTAAAAGTCTCCGATATGTTTGCAACATTGAGAAACAGATTAAATGAGAATCCTATGTACCTCGAGCAAAAATTAGAAAAATACTTTATCAAGAATCAGCATAAGCTCACGCTAATCATGCGGCCTAATGAGTTACATGAGATCGAGAGGCAGCATGCTGAAGCAGAACTGATTGTAAAAAAATTGGAGAAGACCAGTGACGAAGACTTTGAAAAGATTTATGAAAATGGCCTCAAGCTCGAGTCCTTGCAAAAAGCATCACAAGACATTGAGCTCCTGCCGTGTTTATCAATAAACGACTTGCAGCAACCTTTACCGCGCCCAAAAATAATAGAATTAACACTTCGAGGTGTCCCTACATTGATCAGCCAAGAGCCATTGGCTGGATTAACCTACCTCAAGCTCATGTTCAATACCACTGGATTAAGTCTGAACGATTCGATGCTCCTGCCTTTGTTCTGTAGCGTTTTTAGTGAAATGGGAACCGCCAATTATGACTACCGCCAATTCGATAATGTAGTCCGTTCAAGAATGGCACGTGTAGAGAGTACTGTTAAAGTCGTCGAGAGTTTAACGGATAGCAAGTCTTATCGCCTCGAAATCCTAATGAAGACATTTACCCTTGACAAAAAAGTGTATGATATGTTAAGAGTCTGTGAAGAGTTGTTACTTAACTTTCAGATGGATGACACGGACCATCTCACGATGCTTATAACAAATTATATTACCAAGCTTACATTAGATGTTGGAAAAATTGGACACTTGCACGCCATTATGGCTTCATCCGCGTTGGTGACCAACGCAGCCCGATTGAAATCCTTAATGACAGGAGTTGACCATATCGTCTACATGAAGAAGTTTGTCCAAGAAAATAGCATTGAGGTCATTCGAGACACTCTGAAGAGAATAGGGTCGAATATCTTTAACAGGAGTAATTTACGCGTTGCCATTAATACTTCTGAGAAGAACGTATCCTGTATTCTGGGTGATTATGCAAGATTTCTAACGCACTTACCTAAAACACAGCAGACGATAAATACCAACGAGAATTTTCTGCTGGAACCCTCTTCCCGATACTATAATTTAGATATGCCATTAAGCTTCTGTGCAAAGACTTTCCATGCAGTCCCTTATATGCATGAGGATCATCCTGCTCTTCGCGTGCTGGCCAAGTACCTAACTTCCAAGTATTTGTGGCCGGAAGTGCGCGAAAAGAACGGAGCTTATGGTGCTGGCGCCAGGATTGGGTTCGAAGGTCTTTTTAGCCTTCACAGCTACCGTGATCCGAATGCAGCGAAAACAATGGAGTTGTTTGATAAGACTTACGACTGGCTGCAAACCTATAGCCGCCAACTTGATCAGCAAGCTCTCTTTGAGGCTAAGCTTGCTGTTTTGCAGCTCGTGGATTGGCCTATTAGTCCAGGAGAAGTCAGTATTGATAGCTTCGTTTTGGGTGCCACCCATAACATTTATTTACAATATCGCTCTCGATTATTGGCTGTAACTTTGGACGAAGTAAAAACTGTGATTGAGAAATATTTTAGGAACGATCCTAAACATTTTGGTAAATGCATTTTAGGACCAAACACAGATGAGATGAAAGTCGAAGAAAAACCAAAAAAATTTAGTGTGATCTCCGAATTGTAAAAGTTAAAAATTGTTGAAAATTATATGAAAAAACTAAAATTATACACAATTCTTCATAGATCTAAAATTTGGTATTTATTATGCGTCACAGTGATATAACCACACATTAACTGCATTCAATTTTTGATAAAATTCTCTCGAATAATGAATAAACTTTTCTTTCGGTCACAACTAAATTTTCCCGGACCCAAGACTATGATTATGCCTGTCTATCGTTTTTTCGGATTTAATGGAGCGAGTAGGAGCATGGGGAAAATGTAAAATAAACTAGATCGTCTTACGACATCAACGAGTACTGACATTTCTATATATATCTACTTTATGGGGTCGAATGGGCTTTCTTCTTGTAATACGAAAGATGCATGAAATGTGAGTTTTTCTTGCGGCATAAATTATTTGTGAATAAGTGGTAGAAATAAATAGGTAACTGTGTATGTATGTACATGTACACATAAGAACGTACCACATATTCATAGAGTAAAGAGTAAAAACTATACATTCAATGATTCAACAACTCCATGAGGAGGGAGGTCCAACTGTATTCGCAGATTTATTAACTGTGCTGGTGCTGCTGTAACCAGTGTAAGGTTATCGAAAGACGAAAGCATTTTAAAAATACCATGGCTTTAGATCTATGGCAGGAATCCGGACAATTGCAAGAACTTTTCACAATCAAATTAGTGTTTTTCGAAGTATTTGATTATTTATGGTATAGATTTAAGAAAGCCTTTCAAAAGATATTTTATACAAAATAATTGTAGACTCTGAAAAGCTGTACAACCCAGGACCCGATGTAATGAGCATGAGTCGTAACACTTTTCCTATAATAAGATTCCTTCTTTTAAAAACATGTTGTTGTTTGTTGAACATCGTAGTTTACCTTGGATTAATTTTAAATCTTCAATACAGTGTCATCAGGATCAAAGTGCTTGCTTGCATTGGTCCAAGCTATTAAAATTATCTAAATATCAGATTAGCAATTCATTTCATTTTACGTCAGATATTTTTAAAAAAATGTCTAAATGGAAATTTCATATAACACTTGCATGAGTTTCCTATTAACTTACTAAATTTTTCATAATGCTCAGACGCACAAAATATTTGAATTCAGTGCAGCGCCCGTTATTAAGGCTACTGCACATAAAATTCCCAGTACAAAATTTTCCACCAGTGCAAGATGTTATGAGCAGTGTGAAAAGGAAGACTGATATTGGAATCTGCAATACTATGCCATATGTATTAGATGAACAGAACTATAGATATAAAGAAGGTCGCGTATACCATGGGTTCCAATGTGAACGTGTTGAGGCCATCCCGGACTACGAACTTATTTCATGCACACTAAGACATCTAGGCACTGGCACTGAGATTTGGTATCTCGATCGCAAAGATATTAATAACCTATTTTCCATAAATTTTCGTACTAAACCTCTCGATTCAACCGGTCTGCCTCATGTTTTGGAGCATCTCGTATTATGCGGCTCAAAAAATATACCAGTTCGAGATGTCTTCTTCAAAATGACTAATCGATCAGTAGCTAATTTTATGAATGCTATAACTGGACCAGATTATACAATGTTTCCCTTTGCAACCATGAACGAGGCTGACTTCAGGAATCTACAGAAGGTATACTTGGATGCGGTATTCAGGTATGTAAAAGAGTTTATACTCTGTGATAATCAAAGTTAGATAAAAAATCTTCAATCTAGCCCAAAACATATCAAAATTAAATTGAAAAAAAAAATAATAAATGTATGTACATCCACATACCTATTATATTATATATTGACATGTGGGCTAATAACTCGTGTCGCACGTTTTTATCGTTTAAATGAGATAATTTTGCAGGCTACTAAAAGGAAACCTTTTACATTCGCTACAGTTATATTCTGCAAAATAATTGTTTATAATGCGGCAATTTTATTTGCAATGTTAAATCGCATTATGCACAAAAAAGTTATCTGTTTATACTATGAAAATGTGCGGAATTAAAGATATCTTTGGGATTATTTAAATCTTATCTCTGGGAGTAATAAAAACAATACATCAAAGTGAAAGTTAACCATTAATCATCAGACCTTTTATTAATTTATACTTCAGATAGAAACCCAATGTCTTCTTTCGATGCAATATAAGAGATTTTACAAATATTATATCTTTTAACCTTAATGTTCAGCACAAAAATAAGTAACAAGTGGATCATTTTCAGAATTAATTGCTGGAGAAATATTTCTGGGATTTGCCATATATACTTTAATATTATGCTTTACAATAACTTTAAATTTTGTCGTTTCCTTCTCGTGGTGTTCTTCTGATACAGATTAACGTTCGTCAATCGAAACTCGAATGGTAAAAAATACATTTCAATAGGGCTTGCATTCTGGAGAAGTGTACTATTTATAAACATTTTTATAATTTTAAACAACTTCAAACTTTGAGACACAATGAAAACTTGTATCAGTATTAATGTATGTCGAATTTGATTTAAATTAAAACGATTAACTAGCTTAAAGCTGAAATTGGTAGACACAACAGTCTAGATTAAAGTTTGGTCGCGAGTGCAAAATAATGTAGAAGTTATTAAAGAATGGGGAATCCATATAAACGGTAACACCTAGAAGACTAATTGTCTCCCTATTGCGTTTCAAGACATAGCGTAACATTGCATGTGCCATGACTTCTTGTAACTTTTTTACGTCAGACATATTCCGGCAAAACTTTCTACCATTTAACACCTAATTTAAGTAATTCCAACATAAAGGTGAATTTGAAAAATGAAATTGTATTCACAACAGACAATGACGAAGATTCCTGCCAGACAAGCACAATTGAATATATTTAAATTATATTGTCGGAGATGTCTCCTTCTATTCTGCTCCTTGTACACGTTTAGATTACGATAAACTTTTCTACATTTTTTAAATTATCATATTAAAAAGCTCACTAAGCTTACGACTCAGATTTTGCTTTTAATTACGGCGGATATGAATATGTCGACAAAATCTAAAACGAACTTGATGTCAGCACATATATAGAAGTGTCAAATGTATGTTTACCAGTGACCGCTATATATATATATATATTTTTTTTTTTGCTCAAATTTCAACGGTATAGAAAGCGGATATATTAAAAATTATATAAGCTAATACATCGGCCAATAAATCGATGGTTTTCTCTATTTTTTAATGCTTAGATAAGATAAGTAAATCTTAATTATTTCTTCGTCTTTCTATCTTAACCTCATTTCCAAACAAATATCGATTCACTAAATATAAGCATTTAAATATTTGGAAAAGTATATATTTATAAAACTCTTCGCAATAATTTCACGTTTGTCTAACAAGTGCATTTTCTAATGAGTAGTCAACCTCCGAGGATATTGCCAACAATGATAGCAAACATTCCAATTTAATTTTAAATTACATATTTTGGCAAATTTTAATGAGTTAACTTTATTTTAAAAACAAAATTAAACCTTAAAAAATTTTCATACTAATTCATTTTGAAAATCATAGCCTTAAAAAGAGAAACAATTTTATATGTGTATGTACAAGTAGTTGTAAAAAGATGCTTGCATTTGAAAACCCCTTCATTGTTGTTACGTATTAATCAATAAACTTAAAATGAAAAATAACAAAATTTTGCGATCAATTGCAGCAATGCGAAACATTCGCAAATATACAGTATTTAATAGTTATATTAAAAGAATATACATTTATATTTATGTTTATGATTGAAACCATATTTCAAGCATTATTTTGAATAAATCTTGGTATATAAAACATTTATCACTTACAAATTAAAATTTAATATCACAGACCCAACTTATTATATATGGACTTTTTACTGGAAGGTTGGCGTCTTGAGCATGAGGATGTGCATGACCGGGATTCTGACATTGTATTTAAAGGCATAGTCTATAATGAAATGATAGGATCATACGCGGATAATTCCATATCTTTCAAGCATACAATTTTGAATCATATTTTGCCCAGTCACTCATATAGCCACTCTACGGCTGGCAACCCTTTGGAAATCCCAAAGCTGTCTCACGAAAATTTGATCAACTACCACCGCCAATATTACCATCCAAGCAATGCACGTATCTTCTGTTGTGGCTGCTTTGATCTGGAGAAGACTCTTGAGTTTGTCGATAAGGAATATTTATGCCACTATGAGCGTATAGATACATCTTTCAGTCGTACACCCTCAGAGGATCGTTGGTCTGCGCCACGCCGAGCGTGTATACAGAGTAGACTGGATTCTATGGGTCCCAGTATAGAGCTCCAAAATCAAATTGCAATTGGTGTGCTGATGTGTGATATACTCGACTTTCAGGAGACTTTCGAGTTAAAAGTACTATCTGAGTTGTTGATTCGGAGCCCCAACTCTGCTTTCTACAAGACTATGATAGAGCCCAACTTCTCAGGAGGTTACACCACCTGGACAGGATATTTACCGGATTGCAAGGATACGTATTTTGCATTGGGCTTGAAAGACATTTCAGCGAAGAATTTGGAATTGTTTGAGGTACTCTTTGATAGTACAGTGTACCAAGTAAGCAGAGTAGGCTTTGACTCTCAACATATCGAAGGTGTTCTCAGCGATTTAAAGTTGGCCAACCTATGGAATCAAAACAATTACAAAAATCTTTTATATAAATCGATAGTATTATGGAATCATGAGGGTGATGTTGTTTCAAATCTACGAGAATCTGAAATGTTTGCAAAATTGCGAAATAAATTGAAAGAAATGCCGAACTATTTGACGCAGAAAATAGAAAAATATTTTATCAATAATACGCATAAGCTCACGATAATCATGCGCCCTAATGAGCTTCATGAGATGGAGAGGCAGTATGCTGAAAAAAAGATGATTCTACAAAAACTAAAGAAAACTAGTGACCAAGATTTTGAGAAGATTTATGATAATGGTCTCAAGTTGGAAGCTTTCCAAAAATCATCCCAAAATATTGATCTCTTGCCTTGTTTAACAATAAACGATGTTCATAATCCCCTTCCACGCCCGCAGATAATTGAGATAACCCTTAGAGATGTTCCTACATTAATCAGCCACGAGCCCACGGCGGGGATAACCTATTTCAATTGCATGTTCAATGTCACTGAACTAAGCCTGCACGATGCAATGCTCTTGCCTTTGTTCTGTAGTGTGTTTACCGAAATGGGAACTAATAACCACGATTACTGTAAATTGTACAATCTCCGTTTAACAAAAATGGCTCCTGTAGTCTGCATGCCTAAGATAGTGGAGAGCATAACGGATGGCAAGTCATATCGCTTGGGACTCTTGCTGAAGACGTATGCGCTTGATGAGAATGTATCTGCAATGCTTCGACTCTGCGAAGAACTGTTGCTTAACTTCCAGATGGAGCACACGGCTCGCCTCAAAATGCTTATACAAAATTATATCTCCAAGGTGGCATGTACTGTTATAAGTAATGGTCACTTGTATGCCATGATGGGTTCCTCTGCATTGATAACCAATGCATCTAGACTGAAATCCTTATTATCAGGCGTCGATCACATTGACTATATGAAGAAGTATGTAAAAGAGAATAGCATTGAGACCATTCAAGACAGTCTAAAAAGTATTGGATCCAAGGTATTTAGCAGAAGCAATTTGCGTGTTGCTATCAATACCTCTGAAAATAACGTATCTGGCATTCTGGGCAGCTATGAAAGATTTCTAACACACTTACCTGTAAAAGAGCAGACGATAAATACAAAAGAAATTTCCCTGCTGAATCCCGCTATCCGCCACTATAATTTAAGTATGCCTTTAAGCTTCTGTGCAAAGACCTTCTTTGCAGTCCCTTATGCACATGAGGATCATGCTGCGCTACGGGTCCTGGGCAAGCTCATCACTGCCAAGTATCTTTTGCCTGTGATAAGAGAACAGAACGGAGCCTACGATGCTGGCGCCAGGATAGGATTTGACGGTCTATTCAACTTTTTCAGCTATCGTGATCCACACGTAGCAAAGTCGATTGAAATTTTTGACAAAACCTACAAGTGGCTGCAAACCGAAAGTCAACAACTTGATGAGCAAGCCCTTTTTGAGGCTAAGCTTGCCGTGTTGCAACTGGTGGATTGGCCAATTTGTCCTAACGAAATCACCTTGGAAACCTTCATCTTCGGCAACGACTATGATATGAATTTGAAATATCGCTCCCGTGTGTTGACTGTAACGTTGGATGAAGTTCGAAATCTCATTGAGAAATACTTCAAGGACGAGTCAAAACACTTTGGCAAATGCATTTTAGGCCCAACATCAGAAGAAATTCTGAAAACGAGTGTAATCGCAATGTAAATACAGTGTAACTAATTGAATTGTAAACCACATATTTTGATTTTTCCGATATAATTTTCACTTGCATGGAATAAATTAATATTTTGTTTAATAAATTGAACTTTTCTTTTTTATAGTTTCAATCAGTAAAGCGTGATCGACTACAGGTTGTAAGAGACCGTGTGAAAACAATAAAAGGTATTCAAAACAATTAGATATTGGATATATTAGATAAATTGAAGATCCACAATGAGTTTTATCTTGTATGGCATACGGAGATGTGGTCTAAACTTGAAATAAACAAAAATGTAAATAAACTTGATCTGCGTATGACATACACGACATGACATACGTCTCGGCTGTTGATTGCTGCCTTCTACCTGTTCATATGCATTCTCTGTTCAAGTCTAAATAAACTCTAGCAAAAATTATCAAAAAGTATGATGTCAATCTTTAGTTTCCCAAAGATCTAGATGTCTAATTTACAGACAGAATATTCTTGGTTTTTTCGAAGATGTGGTCGTTTCCCTTTTATGACTTCTACTATAGCTGATAAGTGTCAAAAGGCTGTATTTAATTAGTTTTCTTTCGTTATTAAGCAATTTATGTATGTACGCCCCTATGCGGATGGCAGGGTTCTCAAAATAGATCATCTTCAGCCGCAATTTGATAAGGTTAACGATTCTGTTTACAAAAGAACATAGCCAACATCCGTCTTAAGATTTTGCCCTCGCATAATTACAAGATTACTAATTTTATACATCACATATACCTGATAAATTCTCTTGACTCCATCAGTCATTCATTTAATATTACTGCCTTTCGTAATATAGTTCAAAATTTTATATTTTCAGAATGTTAATGCGTCTAAATTCGATTACGCGGTTGCAGCCCTCTTTGGCAAAGGCTCTGCACGTAATACCCCCATTACAAAATTCCACCCTCGTTGAACGTCTTACGGGCAGCCTCACAATGAAGACTAATCCAAATATCCAATATGATATGCCCTATATAATAGGCGGATCGAATTACAGGTATAAAGAAGGTTGCGTATATCACGGATTTCTATGCGAGCGTATCGAAGCCATCCAGGACTACGGACTTATGTCTTGCACTTTTAGACATCTTGGCACAGGAACTGAGTTCTGGTATCTCGATCGCAATCATATTGAAAATTCATTTTCAATTCATTTTCGTACTACGCCGTTTAACTCAACGGGTCTTCCTCACATTTTGGAGCATCTCACGTTGTCTGGTTCAAAAAAATATCCTGTTCGAGATCCGTTCTTTAAAATGCGTAACCGTTCTATTGCTACTTACATGAATGCTTTGACTGGCCCAGATTACACTTTATATCCTTTTTCATCCATGAACGAGATAGACTTCAGGAACCTACAGAAAGTTTACATGGACGCAGTATTCAGGTATTTAAATAGAAATTTGCAAATTAAATCATCTTTAATAATGTATATTGATATTACAGACCCAACTTGTTATATTTGGACTTTTTGCAAGAGGGTTGGCGTTTGGAGCATAAGGACATCCACGATCGGGAGTCAGACATTGTATTCAAAGGTGTAGTCTACAACGAAATGATGGGAGCATACGCAGATAATAACATACTGTTTAAGCAAAAGATGCTTAACAACATTCTGCCGAGTCACGCATATGGTCACATGGGGGCAGGGAATGCACTTGAGATACCAAACTTAACTCACGAAGATTTAGTGAATTATCATCGTCAATATTATCATCCAAGTAATGCACGTATCTTCTGCTATGGCTGCTTTGATCTAGAAGAAACACTCATGTTTGTAGATAGGGAATATCTATCCCACTATGATCAAATAGATACCTCATTCAGTCGCGTACCCTCAGAAGATCGTTGGTCTCAGCCCCGTAGTGTCTGCATTCAAGGAACACCAGACAGCATGGGTCCCAGCTTAGACCGACAAAATCAAATAGCAGTTGGCCTACTTTTGTGTGACATAAACGACATCCAGGAGAACTTTGAGTTGAAAATACTTTCTGAGTTGTTAATTCGTGGCCCTAACTCTGCTTTCTACAAAAGTATGATAGAGCCCAACTTCTCGGGGGGTTACATTAGGTGGACAGGTCACGTACCGAATCGAAAGGATACGTATTTCACGGTTGGCTTGCAACATGTTGCAGAGGAAGATTTGGAATTGTTTGAGGAACTTTTTGATAAAACACTGCGTAAAGCTAGCACAGATGGCTTTAAACCACAACATATCGAAAGTGTCCTCTGCAATTATGAGTTGACCTTAAAGCAACAGAGTGAATGTAAGCATCTGCTCCATAAATCCATTGTGTTATGGAATCATGATGGTGATGTTGTATCAAACCTACAAATCTCTGAAATGTTTACAAAATTGCGCAACAAACTGGGAACGAATCCTCATTATTTCAAGCAAAAAATTGAAAAGTATTTTATTAATAATACTCATAAGCTAACGATTATCATGAGACCTAATAAGTCTCAGGAGATCGAACGGCAGTATGAAGAATCAAAATTGATACTGAAAAAATTAGAGGAAACTAATGACGAAGAGTTTGAAAAGATTTATGAAAATGGCCTCAAACTACAGGGTTTCCAAAAAGCACCACAAAATATTGAGGTCCTTCCAAGTTTATCAATTAACGACGTGCAAAAACCATTTCCACGCCCACAAATGAAGGAAATAACCATTCGAGGTGTTCCCACATTAATCAGCCATGAGCCCTTAGCAGGGATAACCTATCTCAATTGCATGTTCAATGTCACTGGACTTAGCGTGCACGAAGCAATGCTCTTGCCTTTGTTCTGTAGCGTGTTTAGCGAAATGGGAACATCAAATCATGACTATCGTAAATTTGACAATCTTGTTCGGTCAAATATAGCTCGTATAGTCTGCACAGCTAAGGTAATAGAGAGCGTAACGGATTGCAAGTCATATCGCCTGGAACTTCTAATGAGAACATATGCGTTCGACAAGAATGTGAATATTATGTTGCGATTCTGTGAAGAATTGTTGCTTAATTTTCACCTAGAGGACACAGACCGTCTCAAGATTTTAATTGGAAATTATATATCTAAGCTTACATTGAATGTTAAAAGCCAGGGGCACTTGTATGCCCTCATAGGTTCCTCTGCCTTGGTAACCAATGCATCTCGACTGAAATCCTTATTATCAGGCGTCGATCACATTGACTATATGAAGAAGTATGTCAAAGAAAATAGCATTGAGGCCATTCAAGACAGTCTAAAAAGTATTGGATCCAAGGTATTTAGCAGAAGCAATTTACGTGTTGCCATCAATACTTCTGAAATTAACGTACCTGGTATTATGGGCAGCTATGAAAGATTTCTAACACACTTACCTACAAAAGAGCAGACGATAAATACAAAAGAGATTTTTTTGCAAACCTCTTCGTCCCGACATTACGACTTAGATATGCCAGTAAGCTTCTGTGCAAAGACTTTCTTTGCAGTGCCTTATGTACATGAGGATCATGCTGCGTTACGTGTATTGTCCAAGATTATAACTGCCAAGTATCTATTGCCAGTGGTGCGGGAACAGAACGGAGCTTACGCTGCTGGTGCCAAGATTGGTTTTAACGGTCTATTTAACTTCTTCAGTTATCGTGATCCACACTCAGTCAAAACAATTGAGGTATTCGATAAGACTCACGAATGGCTCCAAACCGAAAATCATAAAATTGACGATCAAGCTGTTATCGAAGCTAAGCTTGCCGTACTACAATTGGTAGATTGGCCAATTGCACCTGGTGAAATTAACTTAGATAGCTTTGTTTTGGGTGCAACTTATGACATATATTTCAATTATCGTGCTCGGCTGTTGGCTGTAACAACAAGGGAAGTGCAAAATGTTATTGAGAAATATTTTAACACGGAATCTAAACACTTTGGCAAATGTATTATTGGACGGAAATCAGAGGAAACTAAACTTAAAAAAGAAATTTCAAAAGAACTGTAGAATAATTTGAATTTACCGCTTTGAATTTACTTTGAATTCTGTCTGAAATTGGGGTTTCGATATCAAATAAAAGTCTTCATATTTGTATTTATTGTTCTCGCAATTTCTTACAATAAGTCCAAGGTGTTTGCATAATTGAATGAACTATGCATTGGATAGATCCCAAATTTAATATGCAATATGTAAAAGACTTAAATACTGACAAAATCTTGGTAATATTGGATTAAAGACTTGTATAAAAAAAAGTTAACTAGTCGTTCTAAATTACAATTATACTATTGCACGCTGAAACAAAAACGCACAAGGTTAACTTTCAATCCCGTCTAAATAACCAAACAATTGAAATTCCTAGTACATCAACCTAGTCACTGCTATATACTTAACCACCCACGATATTAAAATGGTGTATGAGCACAGCAGCTCCTAAAGAAAATCGAAAAGTTATGAGTGATAAGTAACTTTATTTGAATACGTACAGATGGGTACGTTGTGAATTATATCACAAATTAAATAAAGAATATACAAATCATATAACAGGTTACTTTAAAGGTCCCAAATGTAAGAATATACGAAAATATTACTAAGGAAAAGTTTTGAATGATACTGTTGTATTTAATTTTTTGATAACGTTGATTTCATATACAATATACTATGTTAGGTTTGGTTTTAGTTTTAAATTTTTTCGCTAAATATGATGAAAATAAATTACTTTTTTAATTAAAAACTATGTTTATTTGGCATTGACAAACTGCAACTACTCAATATAACCCCATTTTGGAAGACAGTCAATTACTGAAATTACTGGCAGAGTTGCTGAACTCAAAACTATTTATTTCATGACATTTCTGAACATTGGAGTTAACAAATATTTAAATAGGCTTTAGAGGAAACATTTCGTTTATCTTTTATTTATCATGCTGTTAAGCAAAACACCAAAGTAATTGGAAATCACTGATACAGCAAACTTGTTTTTATGAGTTTTGATGTATTATTTAAAATTATAATTTATAATTTATTATCGAGCCTATTATATTTAAGAAGTCATTGCTATTGGTACAAATTGAAATAATCAGAGGATTATTATTATTAATATATATAATAAAATATAATAAAATATGGAAATGATTAGAGCGGCTGCTTTTTTAAATAGTCCCGTTTGAAAGCTATCGATATTTGCGATAGTGGAACTTAAGTGGATTTCAAATCATCTGTTCATGCAAACAAAAATAACAAATGACAATTTTTCGCAAGCCGTTGAGGGCAAAATTAACGCTAGCCTTATTCTAAAATGTTGTTTCTATTCTGGAAGATTTAATTGCTCGGTCTTTGTTCTTTGTTATTGCCTATTTTACTAATATTGAAATTTTAACTTAAAACATGAAAATAGTTGTTTTTAGTGTGATCTTAAAAATTTAAGTAAAAAAATGGTCACACTGATAATTGCGGATTTCGCCAAATTCTCTTAATTTAATTAGCGCATCTGGGCATAACACATAAGCACGACTTAATAAAACAAAACATCGATCAATCAATATGTCCATCTCAGTACCGATTAATTTAAGTGAGACCACATAAACTTTTCGGTATAAGATTATTGATGAGAATAAGCACTTATTGGCATTCGCCTTCACTGTAACTAATTTTTACTTTAACTCCCATTAAAAAAAAAACCATATTAGTTTTATAAAACCTACTATTTATTTAAAATAAAATATAATTCAATAGAGAAATTGGGTGTGTAAAATGATTTAAACATCGCGCTGTTGTACACGAGTTTTTCGAGGTTGCACGTTTTTGGTATATCCTATCGGTGCCAAAACGAGAATGTTTTTGAAAATTTTTGTGGTCACACCTAGACAAAAGTGTTATAAAAGTGCTAGGTAAGAAATGTTTAGTATATATTTGTGATTATCATAATATTAATTCATTTGAGCTGAACGTTAAATAATGTCATAAGTTATGGAATTTCAATCAGTTCCTTTTTGAAAAGTACTAAATTTATCGAGGCATACATACATACATAGGTATAAACACATGCATATATGAATGCCGGCTGATGTAACTTGCTCTGCATACAATTAAAAACTTAAGTTCGTGTTTCACATTGCGGTTCCTTTGAATATTTCATGTCGCCCGATGCTTTCATTTGGCTATCATCTGCAACTTGATTTGTGTACTTCATATTTATAGACAGCTCGTTCGCTCGCAAAAATGTTGACACGCCTACAATGGTTAAAGGCGATGCCGCGCCCAAATAGCGTGCTGCACAGCCGGATCGTGAAACGAAATTTCAAGTCGAACAACAACAACAAAGCTAATGGGGTTCGCAGCGCTGTCAATTCAAAGCTGAATATCGCAACGCAAGAAATGCCGCATGTATGCACAGATCGCCAATACAAATATAGCGAGGGCAAGATATACAATGGATTCCAGTGCGAACGCATCGAGTATATTCCCGACTTTGAGCTGATGTCGTGTAGTCTGCGGCATCTGGGCACAGGAACTGAGTTCTGGTATATTGATCGCAAAGATGCCAACAATGTGTTCTCAATCAATTTCCGTACTACGCCATTTGATTCGACGGGCATGCCCCATATCTTGGAGCACCTATCGTTGTGTGGCTCTAAAAACTTTCCGGTACGAGATCCCTTTTTCAAAATGCTTAATCGATCGGTTGCCACATTTATGAATGCCATGACCGGGCCCGATTATACACTTTACCCCTTCTCAACCATGAATGAGGTTGATTTTCGGAATCTGCAGAAGATTTACATGGATGCCGTATTTAGGTTAGTACAATTTGTGGTATCTTAAAATGTCTCATCTATAAATTATGTCACATTACAGGCCCAATCTGGCATATCTAGACTTTCTACAAGAAGGATGGCGTCTTGAGCACAAGGAATTACATAATCGTGACTCTGAGCTCATTATTAAGGGTGTCGTCTACAATGAAATGAAAGGAGCTTTCTCGGAGAACGCACAAGTGTTTATTCAAAACTTGCTGAACAACATGCTTCCTAGTCACACGTACGGCTTCTGTTCGGGCGGCAATCCGCTCGAAATTCCCAAGCTATGTCACAAAGATTTAGTGGAGTTTCATCGCAAATACTATCATCCAAGTAATGCACGTATCTTCTGCTACGGCTCTTTTGATCTGATGAAGACACTCAAGTTTGTGGATGAAGAATACCTGTCGCATCATGAGCGCATTGACAACTCGTACAGTTGCATTCCACCACAGGATCGCTGGGCGCAGCCACGTAATGTCCACATTCCCAGTAGACTGGATCGCATGGGCGCCAGCTTCGATCGACAGAATCAGATAGCAATTGGTCTTTTGATGTCCGACATTACCGATATTCAGGAGAGTTTCGAATTGAACGTTCTATCGGAGGTGATGGTTCGTGGCCCCAACTCGGCTTTCTATAAGAGCTTAATTGAGCCGAATTTCTCTGGTGGCTATAATCAGAGCACTGGCTTCTCGGCCGATTGCAAGGATACATATTTCGTGGTGGGTCTACAAGACTTGAAGGTTGAGGATTTTAAAAAGTTCAACGAACTCTTTGAGCAGACTGTGCAGACTACGATCAAAGATGGTTTTGAGGAGCAGCATATTAAAAGCGTTCTTCACAATCTGGAATTGTCGTTGAAACATCAGAGTCCTCACTTTGGTAATGCTTTGCTTTTCAACTCGACATCGTTGTGGAATCATGAGGGTGACGTTGTCGCCAATCTGCGAGTATCGGAAATGATTTCCACACTGCGACAGAGATTACAAGATAATAAGAACTATCTTCAGGAGAAAGTTGAGAAATACTTCTCAAACAATAACACGCATAAACTCACACTCACAATGTCGCCGGATGAAATGTACGAGGAGAATTTCAAGCAGGCTGAGGCTGAGATGCTTCAACAAAAAGTTTGCGCGCTCAATAAAAAACAGTTGGAAGAGATTTATGAGAATGGCATCAAGCTGGAGGCTTCGCAAAAGTCGGAAGTCAATGCGGATGTTCTGCCTTGTCTGTCGCTTACAGACGTCAAGGAACCTCCAAAGTTACCACAAATTACCACAGACACCATTCAAAGTGTGCCCACACAGTTGTGCAAGGTGCCCACCAACGAAATCACCTATCTAAAGTGCTTGTTCAATATCACGGGACTAATACAAGAGGAAATTATGCTTGTTCCGCTATTCTGCAATGTGATCAACGAAATGGGCACGAACTATCGCGATTTTCGCGAGTTCGACAAACTGGTTCTTTCGAAGACTGCTGGCATTGATTTCAAATTGAATTTTGTGGAGAATGTAGAGAATGCTAAGACATATCGTCTAGGATTGATGATGACTACGCATGCCCTCGATAAGAATGTGTCCGACATGTTCTGTTTAAGCGAAGAACTGCTGCTCAACTTTAAATTAGAAGATACGGATCGTCTCAAGATGCTGATTGAGAACTACATCTCGAACATTTCAGTAGGCATCGCCAGCTCTGGACACTTGTATGCAATGTTAAGTGCCGCTGGACTAGTTACCGACGCCGGTCAATTGAAGTCGTTGTTGTCCGGACTCGATCATATAGGTTTCATGAAGAAATACGTGGAGAAAACCAGCACTGAGGAAATTCGAGATAGACTTAAGAGCATTGGCTCCAAGGTATTCAGCAAGAACAACATGCGTGCAGCCATTAACAGCTCGGAATCTTATCAGGCGACAGCGTTGCAACATTATGCGCGTTTTGTGGATAGTTTGCCAAACCATAACGAGATGAAGACACACATTGACATGAATATGCTGCAGCCCAGTCAGCAACACTACCTAATGAATATTCCCGTCAATTACTGCTCAAAGTCGTTCTTTGCCGTGCCCTATTTACATGACGATCATCCCGTCTTGCGGGTATTGGCCAAACTGGTGTCTGCCAAGTATCTGTTACCTGTGGTTCGCGAGCAAAATGGAGCATATGGCGCTGGCGCCAAAATTGGCTCCGATGGCATATTTAGCTTCTTCAGCTATCGCGATCCTCACTCCTTAAAGACACTTGGCGCATTCGACAAGACTTACGAGTGGTTGAAAGCCGAGAATGAAAAGCTGGATCAACAAACACTTTTCGAATCGAAACTGGGCGTGCTTCAGCAACTAGATTCCCCAATTGCACCAGGCAACATTGGCATTGACAACTTCCTTTATGGTGTTTCACATGAGATGTTTGTGAAATATCGTTCTCGTGTTCTCTCCGTCACCATCGATGAGTTGCGGACTGTAATTGACAAATATTTCAAGGAGGAGCCCAAACACTATGGCAAAGTCATTTTGGGGCCGGCTAACGATCAACTGGATGATGAGGAATCCGGGTTGAAATGGAATATTATATCCTAAGTGTAGCATTTTGTACTAAGAAATAAGACTGTAAATAGCTATGCATAACGTCATACTCACATTCAACATTTTGTTCTGTTTTTATTTTAATCGTATTTTCGAATATGATTAATACGATTGTTGTTTTTTATTTTTTTGTTTATTTTCCTCTTCTGATAACGTTGATTACTTGTAATTAAAGGATATTTAAATGACGTTTTCAACCAATGATCAACTTGATTAGGTGGGGAGTCCTTGGAAAATGCATGTGCACTTACATATATATATATATAGACTTTAGTATAAAGTATAATTTCAGAGGTAGTACCCAAAGAAGCTATCAACCATCATCACAGATTATCATTGATTTCGTTTCAGAAATGTCGCTGCCAAAAGCCTTCGAAAATGATGATGCCTATTTCAAAGCTGCTACAGAGTTCTTAAAGAAATACTCTTGGGTTTTTAGTGAAGCAAATACATCTTGTATTAAGGCTCTCGATCTCATGCCACAAGTGTTTAAGGACTATTTTTTAAACGCTCCAAACGAAAGTTTGAATGCATTCCCTTATGTGACAGAACCTTTAGACTATTGTCCAACAGAATTGCAAGATTTTCGCCTTCGAATCGCCCAGCTCACGCCAGAAGCAATAACAGCAACAGCTCTAGTGAGAGTCCCAAGAAAGAGCAATAATCTGAATCGCAAAATTGGACAAAAGAAGTTGCATGAGATTGAGCAACTGGCGGCCAACATACATGAGCACAGCACCAAGGATGCGACACAAGTGCTAGTGGATTTGGGTTCGGGGCTGGGATACCTGAGCGAAGCTTTGCTTGAACTAAATGACAACTATTTGATACTTGGCCTGGAGGCGGATGAGCAGCGCGTGATATCAGCACAGCAACGCTGCAAAAAGTTGCTGCCACAAAAGGCACTTAACTCAATTAGCTACAGGCAGGAATTTATTTCAGCAACCCCCAAAAGTCGCGACCGCATTGAGGCATACACCTTGGAGTTGCTGCAAAGCAGCGGACTGTCGCCAGAATTAAGTACGATATCTATCGCAATAATTGGTTTGCATGCGTGTGCGGATTTAAGCGTCAGTGCCATGAGATTGTTCCTCACAATGCCGCAAGTGCGGTCGTTGCACATTATGCCCTGCTGCTACCATAAGTTGGCTCTCCGCGAAGGTGTAGAATCCTCGGCGAGCTGCCCCTTTGTCAACTTTCCCCTGAGCAATGGGCTTAATAAAACTGCAGCTAAGCTCCCCGAGTGCTGCTTCAATCGACCATTCTTGCGACTGGCTTGCCAGGAGACAAGATCACGCTGGCGCAAGGATTCCCCTGAGCATGCTAAACATGGACACCAGATGTACTTGCGTGCGCTGGCAAATGCTTTGTGCGATGACCCCGATGAGCTAGTGAAACTGCATTCAAAAGATGCCAGCCTCAGCCACAAAGATATACTTAATTTCGAGGGTTTATGTCGGCGATATCGGCTGCATTCGCGTGTAACAGGACAGCCCTTAAGTTGGCGCCTAATTCACGGAATACGCTTCAGCCAAATCAACGAGCGTTACTCCGAGGGGCGCGGAAGTCGTTTGGCCGAGGCATTGTGCTGTCTGCAGGCGAGCATGCAGGTAAGCCCTTATTGTTTAGCCAGACATGACTCTTCAAACGAGGTCTACTCTCCCAATAGAAACTCTGCGAGAACCTGCTGCTCTATGATAGACTGTGCTTCCTGAAGGAGGCGGCAGCAGAGCAACGGCAGCCGCTGGAGGTGCGCTACGAGCAGCTCTTTGATGAGCAGGTCTCGCCACGCTGTCAAGTTCTGATTGCCAAGAAGTTGTGATGCGGGCAGCGCCAAAGGAAGGAAGCTGTCGCCAAAGTGCACAGGCCGGAACCGAGATCAGAGTGTTTTGTTGTCTACGCATGTGTCCTAATACAATTAGCTGGCACTTTGCCACTAACTCAGCTGAATGGTGTTTAAATTATCAGCCAAGTTGCTTGCTACACGGCCTCTACCGCTAGCCGTTGCCATCAATTAAAATCAATGCCAGCTAAGGGAAACTTTTGTAAAATGCCGCGCAATTTTTCCATTTTTGCTCTAAGACATAAGTGCTCCTCAGCCTGGGCTCAGTCTCTTTGTTCATTACTCGCAACAGTTGCGGGTCTTTTGCCAGTAATTATATACATCAATGCATGCCGCACGGATACATTAACTTGTACATGTGTTGATGTTCCGCAAACACACAGACACGAGCGCTTCTTTCTGTAAGCATACAATGAATTGTGCCTTCCCGCAGTTAAATAGAATGAATAGCAAGAAGCTAATTGTTTAAAGCAGTTACGTTGAAACATTTCCTCTAGCGCAATATAATACATCTACTTAACCAACTTAAATCATCCAGCGTTCTTCATTTGAATGTTTTCCAAATTTAGAGAATTTTTTTTGCTTCTTATATAAGTCTTTAAGTTTAAATATGAAACCACACTGAAACATTCTATAATATTATTCTAACCAGATCCACAAAATACAACCATTTTTCAAGTTAGATTTTTAAAATTTATAAGTGCTTTGGTCCTTCTCATAGCTTACAAAGACCAAGGCTCCCAACAACTTCATAAAAGTTGGTCAAAAGAACGTTTTTCTCGAAGTATTTTAGTGGTCCAATTCCCTTATTTGTGTGGAGTCTGAGACCGGGAAAGTAATTGGCGACAAATTCGCCTTCGCAATGTTGTCGACTCGTAATACAGCACAAGGTACGTACGCTCAAAACAAGGCGTTTTGATTATAGAAAAATTATTGATTTAAGACCTTGAAATTTAAACTCAATGATGAACACAAACGATATGAATCCAATCAATTTGAATCGCTTGATATCGCATTGGTATAGTACGTGGATTTTTTTATACACATGTAATTGTATAAGTATGGTGTTTTTATATATGAAAGTAAAATATGTTAAAAGTAACTTCGATGCTCCAAAGAATATTAGATATTTATCTATCTATCCTTTTATGCTGTTCGCTATCTACTTTGATGATTTCGCTATTACGAATAAATGCTCCACATATTGAAAGCTTATGCAGCAGGATCAAGCTCAATTTGCGGAGTTTACGTAGAGCTTCAATAAAAGGCGAGTTCCATTAAGAATTGAAATGCAATTTGTTTGTGGGTATATATGTAAGTACTTAAAGCGTATAAGTGTATTACATGCAACCAATACATAGACAGTTAGGATTATTCATTATTCGTACAATAGTAGTAGATGTGTATATTTACAATTTATTCTTTTTGGGTATTAAAACTTTTCCAGCCCCGTTAAAAATCTTAATACCAATTGCAAATGTCGAACAGAAAAGCGAAAAGGATAACAAGTAGGATTAGCTATGTATACATGTATTAACTGCCAGAAAAGTTAAGGTGCCACAACAGGATGGTCCATCAATTGCCGTTTCCGATTCCGGGGTTTGCCCTTTTGTCATTTAATGCCAACACGGTGAGACATTCTACTTGGTATTGGCGTCCTCCGCGGTTATGCTGTTGGTAT
The DNA here is from genome assembly GCA_035046165.1 of Drosophila rubida. Classification (NCBI taxonomy): domain Eukaryota; kingdom Metazoa; phylum Arthropoda; class Insecta; order Diptera; family Drosophilidae; genus Drosophila; species Drosophila rubida. Next base: position 12,873,256 of record JAWNOF010000022.1, read on the forward strand.
CCATTGTCAATCCCTCGTTGCGATTCAAAACATTGTTCAGTTCGTCTCTGTATCAAAAGAAATGTACACTCGTTAAAAGCACCATCAACAATACTTGCACATAGTCCGTGGACGAAACTTACGTGCTGCTGCAGCGATAGAAGTTGCTGATGCCTGTGTACACACAGGACATGGTCATGCCTGGCGCCAGTCTTGTCCGGCTTTGTCCAGCCTTCTCATTGTCCATGCCATTCTCCACTGAGTCGCGCAGGGCAGCCTTGTTCAGGTCCAAGCTGAGATTGCTCTGCTCGTAGGGGGATAGATACTCATCGCTACGTTTGCCGTACCGAGAACCCAGGAAGAACCTATCATTGCGCGGTACTATGATGAGGCGCCGTGTCTTCGAAGGACCCACTCCAGCATTGGCCCCGCCTCCAGTACTACCTGCGTTGCTGCCAGAGCGTCCATATCGACTCCCCACAAAGAATGCTGGTCGCTTGAGCAATGTGGGAAAGTCTGTAAACCAAGATGGACGTCTTATCAAATGTTGTTATGAAAACGACACGGGAGATCACCAACCATTGTCTTTATGCATTTCATTATCCCCGTAAACTGCATCCGACGCAGCGGCCGCCAGAACACTTTGCGTTAGGAATGCACATGTAGTGAGCAATAAAAGGCCTACAAAGGATTTGCGGGATTGCGCTCCAAAGGTCTTCGATTGCGACATGCTGGCCTGCAGATGGGCTCTGCAATAAAATGGCAACAATGCGCTTAAGTATTGCTTTAAACGCCATATCGTTAAAGCTGGCAATAAATCGACCAGTTTTTCAGGACACAGAAGAAATGAGGTATCATATAATATAATGCTTTGTGAGCTTAATCACAGCAATATTCTCGACTCATAGCCAGCTTAATATTTCGTAACCATGGCAGTCAACTTTGTTCGAAGAAGAGGACACGGTTTCAATTCAATTTAGTTTCTGTCAAACTTAACTGCAATTAATTGGAGTTCATAAAATGTAATATGTTTCACGATACTAGTAACATTGAACTACTCATTGTATCTTGACCCCATTCATTTGAGCCGATTATGAGCATCTGGTAATTCATATTGAAAAGTTCATTTTATTGGTCCCAATAAATATAATTCTCTGTTCTGCTGTCACTGCTCTCATCACTTCCGCCTCCGCTGTCAACACCAATTCCAGCCACAGCTTGTCTTATTCAATTTGTATTCATTAATACGAGCAAAAGTAAAATTTCGAGTTCGTCCGTCCGCTGTTGCGGACGTGCATTAACGGTAATTACAATTCGTTGCAGGGGCAGTCTCTGCTGCTTCTCCTACGCCGATGGCAGAGGCGCGGAGTTGCACAATTTGTATCGGTTGTCGACTGTCGGCTGTCGTCCACCAGATTCCCAGGAGTAATACCTTTTGGACACGTAAATTGCGTGGCTTTCGCGATATAATTAAATTTCATTTCGCTTTTTTTATAACATTAATAATGTGGCATAAAGACAATATGAGATCGTGGGCGGGATGCGTCAATGAGATTACATACACTAAGTATCCCCAGCATTCTCATGCCTCCTCCCACAGCCTCCGTGGGTGTCCTTGTGGATGCACTCATCCTCAGGTATCAGGTGTATTGGCAGCAGTTATCAATGGGTTAACCAAATTGGGTTATGATTGCTACGGGCCTGCTGAAAGGCCTAACGAAACGGAGCAACGTAAAGGGAGAAGTCGACGCCTTTCATTTCCTCTTTATATTCACAACAAATTAGGAAGCGCAAGTTGAGTGAGCTCGACTATAGGATACCCGCTAACCATTTCTAGGCAATAAATATATTCCAGAAGTAGTTGGAGACCACAATTGGAGTATGATCCTTCGGAAGTAGGGTGTCAATCAGAGCAGATCATAAGTCCTGCCAACAAATTTAATGTGATTAGATTGATTGTGGTCTGAGACGATGAACACACCTTCGTTTGGCGTTAACCAAGCATACCCCGCGACTCATTTACCTATTAAAACGAGGCACTTGTGAAATGACTGCAACAGCGAAAGAGGCCAAATTGGTCGGTGGCAACACCAACATCTACGTGAGTGATTACGATGCTGCTGCTGTTCAGCCGCAATCTTCTGCAGCAATTGACTTTTGACTATAAATAGGCAAGCCCTTGGGAACAAAGAGCATAGTAGCGAACAGCAATTGAATACAACAACAACAGAATGAGTTCCAAAGCCAGCCGTAACTTGATGCAGCTTCTGCTGCTAGTGACACTTGCCACAAGTGCTTGCATAGCGGCAAGCAGCGATAAGACGTTGCCAAAACGCAGCCTGGGCGACTCCTCCATTCCCTGGGCATCTACTAGCAGCGCTCAGCTGGGAGCTGGCGCCGCCTGGAATGCAGGGGCTATTGGAGGTGGTGGCTGGACAAGCGGCGGCTGGAGTAGTGGTCACAGTCCACTGAAGACGGCACCATCGCCCAACGAAGTGGCGAATGCCATCTCGGCTGCCAAACAGGCGTCGGCCAATGTGCTTATCGCCCAGCAGCAGATGCAGGCAGCCAAGGAGAATGTGCTGAATCAACAGCGCATTGCCATGGAAAAGGAAACGCATGCTGCCATTCTCACCCAGAAATCGGAGGCGGCCGCCGCCATTCAACGCTCCGAGGCGGCATCGGCTGCCTCCGCCGTCGTGCTTGCCCAGCAGCGATTGGCGGCGTCCAAAGCAGCTGTGGCTTATCAACAGCGCATTGCTGCGGCTCGCGAGGCTGAGGCCGCCTCAGCACTGCAGCGATCTGCACATGCGGCAGCCGCTGAGATCCAGAAGTCGGAGTATGAGGCATCCAAGTTCGGACAGTTCACGCGCAATGGCAACGCAGGAGCTGCCCATCACCTGACCATCATCAAGGACACCGCTCTGTCACCCATCACGGCTGGCACCAACCACGTGACCAACCTGGAGTCCCTAGGTCTGGGTCCCTGGCTGAGTGGCAACAGCGTGGGCAAACCTGCTGCTGCCTCCAGCTGGCTGTAAGCGATTCTTACAGCCCCTTTTGTACACTGTAAACCCGTGCGTACATTGCAAATAAAATAAGTGCATTGCAATGTCTGCTTATTCTGCGCTTGGAAATTCGGGGGACATGCGGCAGAGCCACAGAATTTGTCCTACTTTTGGGCTAAGCCTAACGTATCCAACAAAATTATTGTTGTGGTTTCTAAGCTGAATAGGGCGAACTTGTCTGCACGTTTGTTTATCATTTTTCTTTCCGCAAACACATTAATTACAGACACTCGGCTCGGCTTGGCTGCAATGCCCGACTTCCTGGGGTTCCCCGCTTTACCTGCTCTTTTTTACTGCTTTATGTGAGCATGTTTTGGGTCTCTCAGGGGCGTAGCCACTCCAGCTCCCAGCTCAACGGACACACGCACTGACCTCAACCTGATACGCCGCCAACTAACGATGGCTGCTTCACAGAATATTGCGCACTTTTGGGACAACTTGTTTCGCCACGCTTAACCTGAGGTGTTGTCCTATATATTTACTAGAGCGGCTTTTGGCGCTAATTTGTAGCTGGCCAGGGCAGCCGACGACGCGTCGTAGGAGGAGCTTTGGTATGCGGTTTCAAAGGCCACTCTACTCTAGTGGTTTGGTCGCCACTATAGATGCACCTGGTGCACTGAGACTTTCCCCCATGTCATCACGTTTCCCCCTTTCTGCAAAGAATATGCAGCTCAGCAGCAAATGAGCCATAATTACGTTATGCAGATGCAACGCCAGCGACAACACATGGGATTTCGCTTTAAAGTAGATTTTTGCGTCAGTGTCAGTTATGACGTGTAGTTCCAAACCACAAACAGATGTATGAATGCATCCACCTGACCCATTTCCCATAGGTGATTGAAAATGGGGATATTTTATTCCATATTCAAATTTACCATGATCTAGAGAGGAATTTCTTTTAGTCAAATCATTATGCGCTAGGTGGCGCCACGCACGGGATCAATTATTAAACGATAATTGTTTGGATCGATTTCAGTGAAATTTTCATACGAACGCCAGGTGGCGCTGTAGTCTCCCCTAAAAAATGAGTAGAAGGCCAAAATAACGGCTTATTACTTATTTATGTAGCTAGTTTTACGTTTGGTAATTACATTATAGCCGCAGTATGTTCAATTAAGTAATATGTTCTTCTAAGAACATTGTTAATAGCAAATATTACTGAGAATTCTACGCTCGTGCTCGTTTCGTTTAAAAACACATTGTCCCTCACGTTGTCGGTGTCTGCCGAATGATGGCGCTCTGATGAGCTGTCAGTTTGTTTTTGCGCAGACCAGCAATCTGGATAGCAAGCTACTTTATGGATCCCACCCATTCTCGGTCCTTCGCGTCAGGAGCGGTGTATGTCTATGTACATCCGTTGTGTATGTGTATGTGTGTGTGTGTGCGGGTTGCCTATGTATATTAATGCTGTGTAACATTGAGTTTCAACAAAGACAAACAAATAAATTTTAATAGACGTCGCCAGGTGACAAACGCCGCATTAGCTCGCACTAAATTGCAATTAGGGAATATTTGGTAATTTGGTAATTGCTGCGCGGGCGTGTTGCGGAAAGAGATGAAAAAAGAGTCATTTGGCCGGCCGCTAGCGAAAGCTAAATCCTGCTGACTTAGCCGAGACTCCTGAAATCTTTATCTTTATCCTCGACTCGTGCGCTACGCTACTGCTAAAATATAGTGTGAAATCCCTCAACATTGGAAATTGATAACGCCAACTGATGATGACGCTAGCTGGATGATGACGATAACAGAACTGATTTACCAAAATTATAAGCATTGGCAATTGGATTCGCTGCCTAGTTTCATTATCAATATCAGGGGGCGTCGGCGGTTAGCCATGCCAGATATCAGATTGATTACCGGGTATGTTTAGTCTGCGCAGCGGAAACTAATGGCATTTAATTGGGGCCAATCATAAATTTACTGTCTTTTTTACGTATGCGAGGCCAATATTCCGAGGCATCAGTGAGGCCAACATGCAGGCCGCAATTGTGAATGCTTTTAAAATCACAATTTATGGTTTTCGGCGTGTCCGCATGTATCGTAAATACTGTTATTACACCCCCATACGACTCACGACAATCGAAAGAACGTTCGTACCCTTGATGCCCGCTCGTATCATGTGCTGAAATAAAAGCAACTTTCGTTTGATTGCCAAACACAATCGTTTAACAAGCAAAGGCCGAGCATCAGGTAAATGCTGGGTTAAAATGGACACGTACGAAATTTGATTTGAATTTTTGTCGGCTGATTTGTGCGTCAGCAAGAAAGCAGATGGCCAATTCACCGCCATAAGCATTCCATTCCACCTGCCCGCTCCCACTCTGTCACCTGTCTCTTTCACACTCCAAGCAGGTGTAGCTGTAGCGCTGTGGCAAGTGCGGCATCGACTTAATTAAGCGACGACGATGGCTGATTTTGGCGTCTTTTGTGGAAAAAGGATGAACCAAAAAAGGAGCATTAACTTGATGGAATTTTAAAAGACTCAACCAAACAGGAAACACCTCGAATCATATTATCAAGCTTCGTGCACACCCCCCGTCTGCCTGCCATTTATTAATTGCGATTATTAATATTTACTTTTTATTATTTTGTCCAAAGTTCAATTGAGGCTTCAAGAGCACAGCAGCCAGCAAAGTTGTCGGACACTGACACTGACGCTGTTGACATGCAACACACATTTACCATCAAATCTTTGACAGTTCTTGAGCAGTCTTTAATTTCTAGCTGTCTGCTATGTAGATGTGTGTGTGTTGAGCGGGCCGTCATTAAATTTATTTAGCCAGGCATGCTTGTGGCTATGCGACATCAGATACAGTTGTTGCTATAATTATGCGAACTGTTAGTAATGATGAAAAGCGGACGACAACTAGGGACACACACACTCATATATGCCGTACAACTAATCCCGCTATCAAAATATTTAATTAAGTATTATGCTATCGTTCCAATTACAGTTTCGACACTTCACAAAAAAACGATGTAAAAACCCTTTGTTTTAGTGTCTTTGAATATTTCACAATCTAATATGATCATATGAAATAATACCATTAATGCCTCAACTACGTAAGCAAAAACACCAGAACTTGATTTCTTAAAAAGGTGAGTTCCCTCATATGACTCGTGTATCAACACATTTTTGGTGCGCTTAAATGGACAATTGACATGTCGGTGTAATACTATCTGAACGTTGATGCAAAAGTTGAATTTATTGACAAAGCAGTCTTAGCACAACGCTTCAGACAGGCAATAGGAAATTGTAGTAAAACAAATAAAAACCCGTGCCCAAGAATTCTTCCTGCATGTGTATGTAAGTAAAATCGAGTATGTGCATGAGGGTGTATATACGAAAATATGAATATGGGGCTTATGTAAATATGAGAGGCACTGTTAGTGCACATGTCCGCAATTGTGGGTGTGTGTGTGTGTTTAGCATGATGGGATTTGGTTTGCGGAGCGCGAAATTTTCAAATACGTTTTCTGTCACGACAGCGTATTATTTTCAAATAGACTTTGCGCCGAGAAAGCAATGCATTTCAGCGTCGACCATTGTCTATCAGCCACAAATGAAATGTCAATATCATTGTGGATCTTAATCAAACACAAAGCAAATATAACTTAAAGGCTTGAAATCTATCGCTGTTGTCACTCCCAACGGGTGCCGAGAGCCATAGACAATTTGCCTAGCTAAGCTGACACCTTGGGATGAACTCGCTTGCCGTGCTCGGGTGCTGTGGCCGCTGCTTTGCAGCTTTCTTTTCTCATTTTTTGAAAAATGTAACAAAACTATTATCAAGATGGGAAAATGTAAGAGGCATTGTGCACAACTTGGCAGCAGAGCCAACTAGACAACTTCTTGTGTCCCGAGGCTGTTGGCAGTTGGCAGTTTGGCTCGCTGGTCTCGCAAATTCATAAATATTGATTGAAGGCACCTGTACCAACTTGCTAACTTTTCTGCGGATTCTCTTTGAAAGCCATAATTGTGCATATTTATTATTTGTAGCAGCTACTCATTCAGTAATGTGCCCCACCAGCCTTTTGTTCTACGCACTCAGTCGAGCACTTACTGTTTATTCATTAGGTACACGAGTAGTCCACGGGTGATACAATGCGTAGCTCATTAGAACCAGGCGTATCTCCGCAAAAAAGTTTGATCAAGATGGCCATTTATATAATTAGCAATTTCATCACTTTAACTTTGCGCAAGCATCAGCCAATTTTTGCCTGTATTTAACTCAACAACATCCGTAAATTGTTTTAACAAGTTCAAGTTTATTTCTGAATAAGTAAGTCTACTTTCAATATCAACTTCATATAAAAGTTTCTACTGCATTTTGAATGGCGAATTATGCTTCATAACTTATGCAGCAAGGCTTTTAGTGGACTTGAATCCAATCTTATCCAAGACATGTTTAAAACGAAGCCCAGTATATGTATTGTTGTGGTCATTAAATTTCAAATTTCAAATTTTAATAATGCTCAAGTGGCTATAGATAATTTAAAAATCAATTTATTAAAACATTTCAACCTGGTTCATAATTAAACAAAAGAAAAACATCAGGAAGCGCTATTGCTGTATCACTGTCCTTATAGACAAAGTCCACAAAATCGGGAAAATATTCACACTGCATTACGAAGGATATAAAAAGTTCCAAGTGTTTTACCTACATTTTATGCGCATATTTTTGTCGTCCTTAATGAGTGCGAGTTATAAAAATTAATATGCATTCACTTTCTGACATTGAAAACTTTTCTTCTTAGATCAATTCTAAAATCCAAAATCACACGAACTTTTATGTTCTCCTGGTTTTACAGCCATTACTGAAAGTTTTTCAACAATAACAATAGCATAAACTCAACGTATGTATGTCACTAACTGCAATTAAACTTCAATACTTAAGTCAAACAAAACTAAATTTAATCATTTTAGAGCTTTGACAATAGAAGCTATATTTTAATGTAATAAGTTATCACTTAATAAAATAGATTAAATTTTATGTTTTTCACGTAACGCACATCTTAAAAGCACTATAATTATATTTTGAAAAGCTGTTAAAATTAGGGTTTCGAAAGATATTTTGTTAATGAAAGTGGAGAATATCTTTGAGAGTAATATGTATATTTAGCAACAAAACTTACATTTTATTAAATTTGAGATTTGTAACTGCACCGCACTGCGTTTTCGCCTGCTGCCACAGGTAGCTCGGTTGCCGAATTATTCTATTGACACACGAACGTTTGCACGCAACTCAACCGAAGTGAATGAGCGCAAGTCCTTTGGTCGCCTTCGTTTTTATACCTAACACACAACGGGTGACGTCGCGGCAGCGAAGCAACAGAGTAAGTAGTAAGTGTCTGTGTGTCTGTGTGTGTGTGTGTGTGTGTGTGAGTCTCATGTGGGTGTGAGATAACACCAGTACGCACTGTGTACGTCTGTGCTGCGCAACATCCCCGCTCCACCCATCACACACTGCTGCTGCTGCTTGGTGTCGTTGTGGGCCGACGAGACAGGTGAATTTACGCTCTGCTGTTGTATTGTGTTGTGTTTGTGGATGCGGTTGCTTTTGTTGCCTTCAGCCAGAGGCTTACACACGACAGCAACATGTTGCACAGCACTTGCAAAACGGCCAACGATTTACCGGAAGCTGACCATTAATAATTCATTTCTAAAGTACCACCACCCACAAAGCTCGAGATCACCAAGAGTCCTTTTAAGTGTGCCCAGTTCAGTAAGGAGAACCGCCGGCGTTGCCAGATGACATTAGTGGTAATTGATCTAGTCACTTTGCTAGGCAGCAAGTAACATTTATGGTGTGGCTACTCTGCGCCACATTTGTTTCATAGAATTGCGTAAAGGTAAGCACAACTGGAAAACTCTTTTTGTAATCCATTAAAGTGAACTGTTATCTAATCAAGGGTGAAACCTGTTTGTCCAAAAATTGGGAAATACTTACGTATCTCGGAATCATCATCATACATATGTATGGTGTTGGCATGAAACTTCAAGTACCAATTAGATAATAACACCAAAAATCCATTGTAATGCCTGCAAAGCATATAATACTGGCTCTCTAATGCACACACGATATCAAAGTCTGTCGCCGTGACTAATTTGGCATATGGGAAAATAATTTAGGATAATAAAAAGTATCTTCTCATTTGTCGCAAAGACAGAAACACTTCCGAGAAGTCACTACTTCATCATATGGCAATGGCAACCGCAAACAAAGTTATCAAAACAATTAAAAAGTTATTAAAAGCCACGCTGAGCCAACTCTTCATATTTCCTATTTATTAAACGTCAAAGGCTTTTGTCAACTTGACGTCGACTTCTCATGCATCCTGTAGTCTCTAGTCCGGGTATGTGTGTACAAGTGTGTTTGTTTGTGAACATTACATTTTTATTAGTACAATTTGCAGCGACGTTCAATTAGTTGAGCACACAAGTATTAATGATAATAATATTAGTACATAAATCACTATTGATTCGATATCTGTCTCTGTCTTAAAAGCTCTTTGCAATCATAGCCACAGAAGTGCTCTTTCTCGACGAAGATAATTTTTTTTTAATACGAATAACTGTTCGAGAAAATGCCCTTAAAGTTTAAGTTGAAAATTGCAAGTAACATTTATAGAACTAAGAAGTTTTTATATGTTGTTCCGCAGCTATAGCATCAATAGTTTATATTCATAATAGTTTCAATTTAAAGTATCAATAAAGAATGGAAGTCAAACCCTTACTAGTCAAATGTGCTCGACTGCGAGATATAAAAAAAAAAAAACACAAACAAAATAAAACTAAATAGACCACACACAGTTTCATTGTTCCCCAAAGCAATTATGCATGTGTATATACATGTTACATCTTTATCTAAATAACTTATAGGTTTTAAATCCAATCGAGACCTATCTAGATATGAGTATTATTGTGGGTACCAAGACTTTGAGAATAGCTTTTAGTCTCTTATTGTGTCTGAGAACTAGGTCATATCTATCTCATCTCCACTGTTAACGCTGATCAAGAAATTAATAATTTATATATACATAAATATGGAGGCAATACATTAAATAAAAGTGCAATTCTTCAATTTAGTAAATTAAAATTTAAAACAAATTGGTGATGTTAGCGTCTTGACAAATACTCAGGGTTGTTCTTTTTTTTTTGGCAATAAACTCCCATGAGCTGAAACTCGTTTCTTGAATGATCAACGTTGTCGCACTCGTATTGATTAGTCCAAAGCAGCAGCTGTTGATAATTGTCACTTAATATTAAATGTACTAAGTATAATTTTATCCACTGTTTTGAAAATAATTAGTAAATAAAACAACAGCAATGTATAATAATAAGATTAATTGTCTTGACCAATAAATTTTAAGTTGCCCCAAAATAGTCATTAATCCCAAAAAATCGAAAACTTACGTCAACTCACAAAATGTCAAAAATATCGAGTAACTTTTTTTTTTTTTTTTTTTTTTTTTGAAATCTACTTTCCTATTAGTTTCAAATTTTTCTAATTTTTCACTCTTCTGGCAATGGTAAATAATCCGAAATCAGAAACCCAATCAGATATAACATCATATCTGACAATGGATACTTCATCAAGTATCAGTGATGAAGATAAATCTGAGGAGAGTCAGGTGATGCAATTGGATGCCAAATTTACGCCTAATTCTTTACGCCAGTATTTTATCGACAACAAACTGTTTTCACAACTATCAAGCCGCCGAAGAGCAAAAGAATCAACATTTAATCCTTTGAAATTCCCAAACTTCAAAAATGAAAGTTCGGATTCAGAGGCGATGTACATTGATTTTTACGCTTCTCTCAAGAAAGAACTGGAGAATGAGTCAACAAGTGATGACAATTCATTTGCCAGCTTGGACGTGCACTATCCGTTGTATCCGAGTGTCAATTCTGTGGATTGGAGATCGCTTCATTCTAGTGCAGCAAAACGGCATGCTCTCAACTGCACGATAGAGCCGACCCAAAATGCGAAGATCCAAATGACGCGGGCCATCGGGATGATGCGAGATATTACAAAAACTAAGTTCGGAAATGATGCCATAACAAAATCAAGTATTTCGTTAGCTCATCAATTGGCAATTGAAAATTGTCGGCGACTAAGTAATTCCCAAAATTTTATTTTATTAGCATTGATAAATATTTACTTTAAATTTATAGCTCCTACTGAGTTGATTGTCATCACTATGCAGAACTATTGGTTCGATAATTTGGAATTAAAAATAGGGAATTCTTTCATGCATGTCGATCGATATTTATTTTACAATTACGCCAGTGCCTTTAAAAAGAATTACAATCATTACATGGAGCTGCCTACTCATAAAGTGCCCATCAATCTGATGGCTAAAGTATATAATTGGTTTCTTAACGGCAATAATCAGTTATCACTCGGTGAAGATTTCTTAGCTATATATGAAATGAGTAAATTCCTAGGCATACGTCGAATTTTAGAGCAGTTCTGGTTTACTTTCTCGACGAGTTCGAGTCTAGGACTTTGGGAACTAGGTGCGTATAAGGCCTATCTAAAAGCTCGCGATATGCCTTGCAGTGATTTAATGTCAATTTTGCTGTCTCGGATACGCAAGTGTTTCCTTCCAATAGTCGCCTCCATCGAGTTTCTTCAGATGAATGCGACTGAGTTGAGCTATCTATTCAAACTGAATACCATTTGTGTCAACAGTGAGGATGAAATATTCTTTGCCGCCGTCCATTGGCTGGAGTACGACTGGTCTCAGCGTCAAGAGTATATTGTTCAGCTGATGAACAATGTTCGCTTTCGGTTGATATCGCCATGGCTGCAACGTTCCATTCTGCATCAACCAGAAAACAATGTGATCAGCGAAGTAGGAACCAAAGATGAAGTCAAAGCCTTGCTTTGGGATTCCTGTGTGTTTGGTACAGCAGCTCTTACTTCGAAAAAGTCTCCCGCGTCTTGTGACAGAATTATAATGCATCATTTTAGCCAAATCAATGGAATACAACGTTGTTGGGTTTATTGTCCAGGCGTGCCTCATCACCATGATATCAAATGTCCCAATTTCCGTCCACTGACATACGAGACTTTCAAGGACTTTTTAAATTGTCTTCACTCCTATGGTCAACAATTTATGGATTCAATCATGTATTCGCCGCAAAAGCAGTGGAATAAATATAAATGCTGCCACAATAATCATAAAACAGACAGACGAATTTTTCCCCCCATATATAGAATGCATTCCCAAGATGATTAACTTTTAATATATTATATATATATAATAAATAAGCATGAAAGATATTTGATAATATTGATATAATAAGAAACAATAATATAAAAATAATGAATAAATTTACACTACTTACCATAAAAATTTATAAAGGGCATTTGGAAATTTACATTTCACTCGAATGTCCGAATGTGCCACAATGTTGCAGTCCGATAAAAAGTCGTATGGCCGAAGAATAAATTCAAATTTAACAATCGTTAAAACTAGGTTTCTGTCGGAAACAGTTTTCATTCACCATAAATCACATTTTAGTCAAGAACGCAACCAACTACAGCAAAAGGAAATCGATAGGAATACAATCGGTATTGACGTCGTAACTTCAGAATAAAAAAAGATTATTTTTATCGATAACAATAAAACAATTGGTATTGACGTCGAAAATTCAGAATAAAAATGATTATTTTATTGATAACAACGAAATACTATCGTACCCGAAGCAAACATCTTGTAAGCAAATAACGCAGCTGCAACAGAAATCAAACGTTTATTTTGATGAAACAACCAGAATAATAATTGTTTAAATTTAAATGTTAAATAATTTTAAATAATACCACACAGTACAATGAGAGCGTAAATTGTAAATGCTTGTAAAAAAAATAATTTTAAGAATCAGATGAAAAAACAGAGCATTCTTCTTAAAGGTGCGAATTTTGTAGGTTTACTATTTTGAAAGATAAATATATAATGAACTTGTATTATGTGGCTCCAAAACAGCAGTGATGCTTGCCATAATAAATCGATGTTTATCGAAAATTCAAATACATCGATGCTTTGACAGTACCACCGATATTTCTCCATCTCTAGTCGGCAGTGCTGATTTTTTTTTTTGTGAACTCTCAACCAACAAATTGCACTCCTTTGTAATTTGTGCGAAAGATAGCATTTAATCTTGAAACATTTGGCAGCGGCGACAAGTTAGGTAATGTACAACTTAAGTAAGCATTGCATTGAATAACAAAAATAAGTGTTTATTTGAGGCTTTGCCCAAAATTTGTGTCGGAACAAAGCGGTAGCGGCTGCGGCGTGGTGGGAGATACACACGACATTGTGTGTGTAGGGGACGCTACCGTGAAAAATCACAAATGAAGTGATTATTAAATATAGAGCTAATTTCTAAATTGCTACCAAGTGAATGCCCATTGAGTTGCAGCAGAGACATTTCAATTATCAAGCATTTGATTTCGTTTCGACAGCATAAACAACCTTTGACTGCGGCTTTAGTTTTGCCGGTGGCGCGAAAACTACATAGCTTGTAAATTGCGTTGCGTGCGCGCGTGCGTTGGCCAAGCATCGATTTTTCCGCAACTACAACTGCAATACTACAGGTCTACCAAACTAAAGGAGATTTTTGAGCAGCATCTAGGACACAATGGGTGCCTATCTATCGCATCCGAAAACTGATAAAGCGTCCACAGATGAATTCAATGAGTTGCTAATTGTTGGTGCCAGTTCCATGCAGGGCTGGCGCAACAGTCAAGAGGTTAGTTCTGATATTTGTTGTTGTGCTGCATCCCCAGCATTAATATTATATTTTCAACTACGCGCATTTAGGATGCACACAATGCTATACTTGATTTTGATAAAAACACATCGTTTTTTGCCGTCTACGACGGTCACGGCGGCGCTGAAGTTGCACAATATTGTGCCGACAAATTGCCAGAGTTCCTCAAAAATCTGGAAACGTACAAGAGTGGCGCTTTGGAGATTGCCCTGAAGGATGCATTCTTAGGCTTTGATAAAACTTTGCTGGAACCGACAGTAGTCACCACATTGAAAATACTCGCGGGTGAGCACAATATTGTGGACGATGAGGCTGAGGGCTACGACGAAGAGGACGATGCGGAAGAATTGGCCGAGTTGCATGAGGAAAGCCATTTGCCCCTGAATGAGGTGCTCGAGAAATATAAAGGTCTACCGCAAACGCATGATTTTGCAATGATTAAATCAGAGGCAGCTTCTGGCAAGCTGACCACGTGCTCGCGAGGACGTCGCGCTGCTGCTGTCGCTGCTGAAGCCGTCAATAAGGCAGTGATGGATCCCACATCCAAGCCTATTGGTTCCTCTACCTCAGCGGCGGCTGCGGCTGCAGCAGCAGCCATCAGTGAAACCGATGGACCAGGTCCCAGCTGTTCGAAAAGCAGCAGTAAACTAGAGCAAGAGGATGAATCGGCCGTGACCAGCAGCAGCAGTTCTGGTGCCTGCAAAAACAATACCTCACCGAACGTCGCAAGTAAAGGCACTAATACCACCACCATCACCAAGGCTGAAGCAAGCAATAAGCTCTCCGGGGAAGGCGTTGCAACAACTGAGCAGAATGGTAATGTCACCTCATCGGAGGCCAAGGCAGCTGTTAAGACGGGCGTCGAGTCCGCTACCACCTCCGAGGATGCAACCGTATCAGGCTCCAGCGATGTTGCCGACAAAAAGGCAAATGGCAATGTGGCAGACGAAGCTGCAGGCAGTAAAATTGAGCCCGTTGATATTTCATCGACCAGCAAAGAGTCGGAAAATGCTGTCAAAAAAGCCACTTCGGCCCACGAAGATGATTCCACCGATGATGATGCCGACTACGACGAGAACGCTGTGGCTAAAGCTCAAGAAATTGCCGCCGCTGAAGTTTCTTCCGACGATGACATGGACGAAGATGATGAAGATGACGACGACGACGATGATGATGAAGACGACGATGACGACGATGTAAGTAACTGTCAAATTTGATGGAGATTGATTATTTATTTAATCATTTGCAGGAGGAAAATGTTAGTGAAGACGATACCGACGAGGACCAGCTAGCCAACGATCAGTTCTGTGCGAATATGATTGAAGAGCCTGGCAAGGATAGCGGTTGTACTGCCGTCGTTTGCGTCCTCCACGGCCGTGACTTGTTTGTGGCCAACGCCGGTGATTCACGTTGTGTGATTTCACGTAATGGCAAGGCCATTGAGATGAGCCTGGATCACAAGCCTGAGGACGACGAAGAATCAAGACGCATTGTGAAAGCTGGCGGGCGTGTTACACTCGATGGACGTGTTAATGGTGGACTTAATTTGTCCAGGGCATTAGGAGACCATGCGTACAAAACGAACCTAGAGTTGCCGGCTGAAGCACAAATGATTTCCGCACTGCCAGACATTAAGAAACTCATAATTAGTCCAGAGGATGAGTTTATGGTGCTGGCCTGCGATGGCATTTGGAATTACATGACAAGCGAAGAAGTTGTTAAATTTGTGCGTCTGCGTCTCAAGGATGAGAACAAGAAACTATCAGAAGTTTGCGAGGAGGTACGATTAATAATTGCACAAATCTTTAAATCAATTACACAATCATACGTAAATATTTATAAATATATTTTATAGCTATTTGACAACTGCTTGGCACCAAACACAATGGGCGATGGCACCGGATGCGACAATATGACCGCCGTCATTGTAAAATTCCAGCAAAAATTACAAGAACTGCCTGCCACAATTGATCCAACTGAAACGGAAGATGCGCTTCTCGCAGCTGCTACCCTCAAGCTAAAGAATCAAGGCGAACAAGTTGCTCTAAAGCGTAGCGCTTCACCGGATACACCCGTCGATGAGACTGAATCTGCTGAGAATGCCAGTAAATCCAAGCGAGTGAAGATTGAGAATGATTCGGCAAATGATGAGAAGGGTGAGAGGAATGCCAACGACGTCATTAGCAACACACCAGCATCAGTGTCGTCGGTGGACGATCAAAAGGAAAGTGTAGTAGTATCATCAACGTAAATTCTTATATTGATCTTGAACCCAACCAACAACACGGCAGTGTGACCAAAGTGTTCCGACATTTTGCACATTATTTGAAAATGAAAAACAAACAAAATCGTGCTCCTAGAGCACAGAGAAAAATAAAAATGAAAGTGAATTTCCAAATTATTTAATGCCAGATATCTATAAACATAACGAATATTCATTTTGTATCCATACATATTTTTAAATTACACATAAACTTATTCATTTGAATTCGTTCTTAAAAATCATGGCAACAGTTCATAAATTACTACAATTCATACACGTACAAATCCATATATAATTTTTTATTATTTCTCTACAAGTGTTTACAAATTTATATGTATAATGTGGCGAATTAATAAATAAAACATAAGGAACGAGCATCCCTAAAATCGTAATTCGTACTGCATGAACGTATTGTAATAAGAATAATAATAGAGATAAAGTCTTCATTTAGGAAGCCATATTTTTAATATATATTGGATAATAAAAATTGGAAAGTAAATACAACTTGATTTGAAATGAACAATAAAGTCAGACTATATGTTTCATATATACCATTTATGAACCTAAAGAGGTAATTATAATATATATATATATATATATTACATTATTCAAAATATAGGAGTTCAAGAGTGTGGCAGCAATTGTGAAATTGAACAACAAAATATACTAAAAGTGTTAAAATACGTGGTATTTTAGTGTTTGGTATTAATTTGCTCAATTTGGGGGCTAGTCTGACTTGTGTTTGTGTGTACAACATATGGAGATACCATTGTGTATATAATAAAGATTGAAGAAGGCTGCGTCAGAGCGAGTTTAAGGTAGCATAGTAGAAATTGTACCAATTTCGTTTTTGTGAGATTCACAAATTCGCCAAAATTGATCCATTAGCGCACACAGCGAGCGTAAGCAGCGCAAGAGAAGGCGCTTGCAAAAGCTCTACAAAAGAAAAGGGCGTGGTGGACTTTGCGATCGGTGGAGGAGGCGGTGGAGGAGTTGCATCAAAGACTTTTGCTGTGAAACCTACTGCGTACAATGATGATTACAATAGCATAGATAGCAACAACCACACCGAGGAACTTGTGCTTCACGAGCCTAGAATTATGTCGGGAGACCAAAAAGTGCTGCTAAAGGGACACGCCTCTCAGTATGTTAAGCTGAATGTAGGCGGTCGCCTGTACTACACGACAATCGGAACGCTAACAAAACATAATGACACTATGCTGAGTGCCATGTTCAGTGGCCGCATGGAGGTGCTGACAGATTCAGAAGGTAATGTATTGTGACGACGGTAATGATGATAAGATAAATTATTATTTTGTCTATTTGCTTAAGGCTGGATTCTGATCGATCGCTGTGGAAACCATTTTGGCATTCTGCTCAACTTTCTTCGGGATGGCAGTGTGCCACTGCCGGAGACAAACAAGGAAATAGCCGAGCTACTCGCCGAAGCAAAATATTATTGTATCACTGAGCTGGCAATGTCTTGCGAGCGTGCCTTGTATACGCACCAGGAGCCGAAACCGATCTGCCGCATACCATTGATAACTTCACAGAAGGAGGAGCAGCTTTTGATCAGCGCATCATCAAAGCCAGCTGTGATCTTGGTGGTGCAGCGACAGAATAACAAATACTCCTACACAAGCACTTCGGATGATAACCTGCTTAAGAATATCGAATTGTTTGACAAGCTCTCGTTGCGCTTTAACGAGCGCATACTCTTCATCAAGGACGTGATTGGACCCAGTGAGATTTGTTGCTGGTCCTTCTACGGCCATGGCAAAAAGGTCGCCGAAGTCTGCTGCACCTCTATAGTGTATGCCACCGATCGCAAGCATACGAAAGTTGAGTTTCCCGAAGCACGCATTTACGAAGAGACGCTGCAGGTTCTGCTCTATGAGAATCGTAATGCTCCCGACCAGGAGCTGCTGCAGGCCACATCTTCGGTGCGTGCCGGAGGAGTCAGTGGCGCCAGCATGCATCAGTATACAAGCGATGAGGAAGAGGAGCGCACCGGACTCGCCAGACTGCGATCAAATAAACGCAATAATCCCACTTGACTTTTGCCTTGGTTGGAAATGTCTCAGATTTGATGGCAAAATTGCGGTGCTTGCAGCCTTTGCTGGTTCGCCTCATGATCCATGGGATCCATCTGATTCTTGGCTTGAGTATCGCAACATGCATATTTATTAGACATTTAAGTAACACACACAGCTGCATGATAAATTCCAAGAACACCAAGAGATTACAACTATACTTATACGTATATATTCTTTCCGAAATCGATCTAATTATAAATGTAGCGACTATATTTACTAAAATATCAGATCCTAAGCACATGTGTAAACAAAGTATTAGGTCTCTTATGATAAATTTAACGTTTACATGCGTAAATAATATGTATATGAACTTGTTAAAAGTCAATCACAATTCCCTGTCCAATTGACCCTGAGTTTATGCTTTATAAAAACCACAGACTAAGCTCTTTATCAATAGTACAAATTTAAAGATTACCAGTCTTAAGGGAGACTTGGGGTTGTTTGTGGTAGCTATGACAACGTGAACTTAATAACAAATGGACTTGGTGAATCCATTTGAAAAATTTGTGAAATGGAAGAGCTACAGAAAGCGGGACTATATATCGATGAAATCTATAGGCTGCGAGTCCAGGATCCAAGATTAGCAAATCAAACAATTGAATTGCGGCAAGAATGCCTGGAGTACTCAAGAAACTTGCAGGAACTCAAGAAATTCGGCGAAGATTTCTATAAGATATCCAACAATTTCGCGAAAGATGTCGAGAAGGAGAAATTGCGAGCAATCGGCACACAGAATCAATTGAAGACAATGGCAAAGCAGCGGCAGAGTGAACAGCAAGTTTACCAGAGCCAGATAGTCGAGCAAACGGTGGAATTGGAACGTCTCAAGAGCGAGTATCAGTACTTACAACGCATTGAGTCGGAGCAACAGGACATTATCAACAATTTCCTAATGAATCAATAAATTAAGCAATTTATTCTCAACATAAAAGTATTTAACTGCTAAGCCAGCGCCAGATTCTTGCGATAGCACGCAAAACTGCACAGCGGAGTGTTTGTTTTGGAACAGCTGTAGATCTTGCGGTTGCCACAACCAGCAATGCCACACAGTTGAAGTGTCGGCGCTGTTACGGCAGCTTTCGCTTGCATTGGAAACTCCTGACCTGGCGGCACCAGAATGTAGGCTCCATCTAACGTGTTCATGTAGGTCAGTGAGGGCAAAGCGTGCTTCTGTTGGCTTTTATGACGAGCTGCCGCACGTTGCTTGCCGCTTTCTTGTTTCTTCAGTAAACGCTCCATGGTCTTTTGTTTGTCCTTCTCACGTCGCTCGTCCGCCTGTTGCTTGCGTTTTTGTGACTTTAATGCTGCCTTCTGGATGTCCTCGGCCGTTTGCGGCTTTTCTTTCTCCCGATATCCGCTAGGCAGTGCGATCAACTCCTCGGCAAATCCAGCTAGCGTTGATTCGGCATCCTGTGACCGCTCATACATGGCTCTTTGTCTTGCAGTCATTAGCTTGGGATCCTTGATCTTTTTCAGCTCGTCATCGACATCCTCCAGTTTGCCCGTTTCAATGGCATTGAGCCAGCGCTCCTCATCGCTGGACGTGTCACTATTTCGACGTTTTTTTGTCTTTTTTGCATTCGCATTTCCAGCCGATGGCAAAACTTGTGGAGGAGTCTTTGTGTTTGTAGCAGGACGCGACCGTTGACTGGGAGACTCAACAGTTTTGTTGCTCTGGGCAGGTGGAGTTAAAGACTGTGCTCCTTTCGTCTGTGTTGTTGTAATTGTCGCAACTTCTATTTCAACTTCGGATACAATATTTGTTGGGATTGGTGAGGATGTGGACTCTGTTGGCGAAGAAAATCTTGCAGGTTTCTGACGTTTGCTGCGCTTCGAACGGCGATCTGAAATAGACATAAAAATATATTATTGATTGCTTCAGTTTTTAAATAATAGTACCTTCAGTTTTACCCATGGTTATAATTAATAAACAATTTGCTATCCGTTCTTATTATTAATTCGCTTGGTTTTGTTTTGGTGTCAAATTTAGTGTGACCGCAGAATGGATTTAAAAATATACCAAAAAAAGAGATATACCTACTTAAAGCTGACTATTCACATATAATTGCTTAAATAACCGATTGAAACGTATCAGACAAGCTATATTCATATATCATATTCAAAAAAAAAAAAAAAAAAAAACACAAAAAATGAAATAGATGCACTATTTAGAGATTCAAGGAGTTTGCCACCCTGCCACCCCAACAACTATCGATAGTTCCATTCTCGATTACACACATCACAAGTACGTTTTTTTTTAAATTAGCTAACACTTGTTTTTGATAACTTCTAATTGTATATTAATAAATCTAGTTATTCCATTTCATTCATTCAGTCTAGACAGTATATATTGGACTTCTGCAGATGATGTTGAAAGTTGAAATTCCGTCAACTTTGAAGTTGAACTGAATTTGTTAATTTAGTTTTTTCTTTTTAATTTAAGGAATCTCCATGAAAAAACGGCATTGAAATGATAATAATATTTCTTTTATTGATGCAGCACTATACATCTAACTTAACAAGATTATTTATGTTTTAAAGTGGAATTAAATTAGTTCATAAGAACGATGGTTTAGTCAATTATCTAAATTTATCACATCGTCACCAGAGAATCAATATATTTATTATGCATCTTTCATCTTTATTAACTATTTTTTGTTTAGCTACATATATTGAAACAGGAAAGTTCAGCTAATAGAAGACCTCTAATCTGACACAATCTTCAAGTTAATTCGCATGTATTGCTTACTATAAATTACATGTGAAATTGCCTTTCAAATTTCGTTTAAATTGAAGTCGTCAACATATTTATATACATCTCATATTGTTATGAATTTATTAATTAATGAAAATAGGAAGAACTCGAAACCTAAACGATAAATAACTGGCCTTAGAGCTATAACGCCAAGGCCACACGTCCACTTAGTTGCTAGTTACGGGTATACGCATAAGATTACAAACTCAATCCAGCTACCAATATCTACTTGGAGTTATGGGCGGCAGATGGTTACCACAGCGTGGAAAGTTGGCCGGCACTGGCGGTAGATCCTTGAGCGTGCCGATTTGAAAGACCAGATTCATGCCAATCACAATGTGATACTGGAAATGGCAATGGAACAACCAGAAGCCAGGATTATCTGCCCGGAAACGCAAGACTGCATAGCCATTATTGGGCACGGCAACCGTGTCTTTGAGTGCGGGCTTCAGATACTGTCGTTCCAGCATGCCGCGCTGGTCTAAGTCCAGGGCATGCTTCAGATTCATGCGCTTGATATTATTGTCCGGTGAGCGACCCAGTCCGAGCACATAAAAGGAGGTGCCATGCAAATGAAACGGATGACTGATGTTGATCTGCTGCACTTCGTCAACCAGGACAACCTCAACAATGGCATTGAGGGGTATATCGATCTTGTGCGTGCACTGACAATTCTCGCCACAGTCAGCCGGCCTATTGTCCCCATTACAGTAATACTCCTCTGGAATGTCCTTGTACTGGGAGAGCAGCGGTGAGGGCGGCGCTATGTACGACACTTCATCGATCAGCGATATCAGATGGTCAGCGTCAGAGGCGACTATGAAAGGAAGCGGATTAATCGGGGCTGATAGTTGACTAAATGGTGATTTTGCCTTTCCAATGCGTGGTGTTTTCTGGGCCGGATTTCGCATTGCATGGTTAATGAGTTAACAACACATTTACGACTAAATTTACCTTACAATATTATCAACATAAACGCATACAACATTAACGACAAACTACAAGCTGTGACCATGGTCATTGAGGATTACTTAGAACTAGAAGTATGGTTAAGCTTAAGCGAGGGGTTAATAAATAACTGGAGGGCCTGCACTTTGTAGACTGGGCTCAGTACCAGGTTACAGGTGGCACATGGTCGCCGCAAGTCGGGAAGCGTGGCGGCACCGGCGGCAGGTCGGCTTGTGTGCCGATGTGGAAGACCAAATTCATGCCGATCACAATGTGGAACAGAAAGTGACAGTGGAAGAGCCAATAGCCAGGATTGTCGGCACGGAAACGCATCACCACGTACCCATTGTTTGGCACAGCAATGGTATCCTTAAGCGGTGGCTTCGAGAAGTCACGCTCCAGCATGCCCATGCGGTCCAACTCCAAGGCATGCTTCAGATTGATCTTCTTAATGGACTTGTCCGGCGATCGACCCAGGCCAACCACATAGAAGGCGGTGCCATGCAAATGAAAGGGATGGCTGAGATTCACCTGCTGCACTTCGTCCACCAGGACAACCTCGACTATCGCGCCCAACGGTATGTCCACCATGTGCGTACACTCGCAGTTGGGTCCGCAGTTGGGCGGACGGTTGTCGCCGTTGCAAAAGTATTCCGGCGGAATGTCGTCGATCTGGGAGAGCGGCGGCGCCGGGGGCGAGATGTAGGAGATTTCATCGACGAGGGAGGTCAGATGGTCACCGCTAGGCACAACTATGTATGTGTGTTGTGTGCGTTGTTAGCGAACAGTTTGTTGTGTATTTGACCAAAGGGTTGATTGACCAGTTTGAAACAGTTTTTGTTGTTGTTGTTGGTCATTTTTTAGTACAGGTACATGAAATTCAAAGTGTTAGTGGAAGCACAGATCAGATGATCCTTTCGAAATGAGCGCACTCGTTGAGTCTACGTACCCAGAAACCGATTGTATGTGTTCGGTATAAACAAGGTCTTTGGCTCGTACACATAAAACCTGAAGGGCAGAAAGATCTTGACATCGGGTCGCTCCACCAGCACGCTCTTGTCCACCTTTTTGGCATTCTTTAAGTTGGAAACACAGATCGCATCAGCTCGCTTGCGATCGCATATCGCATCCAGCGGATTGAGAATCTGCAAGTAAGTTTGCAAGGCACATGAAGCAACTCAACAAAATGAACGAGATAAGAAGAAACTCTATCAAATAGAATACAATCTTTCAGGACATATACATACTTATCTGGAAGTGCGTCTTAGTTGAGTCGTAGTGCAAAACGTAAGGAGAGCATAGTCATAAGGTGATTGATATATAGTGTGGAATATAGAGTGGTCAGCATATAGATAATAACATGTTGTTTAATTTTACACATTTTTATTAAAATTGATTTAAACAATAAATATACATTTAACGGCAGTTAATTGAGTTCTGTTCTCATGCTTGACAAATCTGCTCTTCAAATATGTTGTTTGTTCGTTTTGTTTGCTCATTTTAGACCCTTTACTTTTGACGTTTCAACTAAAGCAAAAGCGGCTCTAGTGGATTTGTTCGTTTGCAAATGCATGATATTTATAGAATGGTTGATGCAGTATCGCATGTCGCAGCTATTAAATATGACTGTGAGAAGTCAAACAACAGCATATTTGATTCAATAGACCCTAGGCATAATTAGGCATTACATAAGTACAAAATAGATTAAGCATAATACAATACATACATCATATTTCATTTACATAGACACTTTTATGTACATTTTATAATAGTATTTATAAAGATTTAGATTTATTTCCATTCGCATTTCCCCGCTTGTGCTTCAAGACGGTGGAAACTAGGCACCAGGCGTGTACTCTTCTTTTGTTTTCTCTTGGCCTCCAAATGCGCATACATTAGTTAGTTTTTAATATACACTTTAAACGCTGGCTTCAAGGATCAACAAAAATGTGGGTTTGGGGAGATGGGGCGGTATTGGTTCTATGGCTGCTTTCATCATTTTTACATTGTTTCTATACAAATTTTCAAAGGGGCAAGTACCAAGTGCGGAAAGGATTGCTTGAGGCAACTTTCAGGGATTGGATTGTGGGCAGGCAAGCTTATGCGGAATACATTTATATATAGAGATTGATCTATATGGACAGGTTAAGTTGGGACGGGACAGCAATATAATACAGGAGCAGGAGGTGGCTGTGCTTAAGATCGCATATACATACAATACATACATACATACTCGTTGTGCTGTTCTTTGTTGTTGTTCTTCTTCTCTACAAAACTTTGTACAAACTGTTCAGCGGGTTCAGGTCCACTTCGCTTTCTGTTACTAATTCTCTAATGGTGTTCATCTGTTATTGTGGTTTTACTTGTTCTCATGCGAAATAGTTAGAGCCAACGACACTGTATTGGTCTAACTTAATTAATGGGTATGGGTGGAGTGTGATCGCCGCAGGTGGGGAAGCCGGGTGGCACCGGTGGCAGATCCGCATTGGTGCCCACTTGTAGTATCAGATTCATGCCGATCACAATGTGGAACAGGAAGTGACAATGGAAGAGCCAGAAGCCTAAAATAACAAGAGGAGCTCAAGTTACAACCCCATCGGAACGCGTTGAGCTACGAATCACTTACCGGGATTATCGGCTCGGAAGCGCAGCACAACGTAGCCGTTGTTGGGCACGGCAATAGTGTCCTTGGTTGGCGGCAGATTGTACTGCCTGTGCAGCAAGCCACGTCTGTCCAGGTCAAGCGCATGCTTTAGATTGATCTTTTTCACGGTGGAGTCCGGCGAGCGGCCAATGCCAATCACACTGAAGCCGTAGCCGTGCAAATGGAATGGATGCGACAGGTTCGGTTGTTGTACTAAAGGAAGCGGCAAAATGCATTAACAGGGATGTGTGCAAAATGTCGGCCACTTGAGCCCTGAGGCCCCACTTACCCTCATCGACCAGCACGACCTCGACAATGGCATTGAGCGGAATATCGATCTTGTGGGTGCACATGCAGTTGGGTCCGCAGTCTGCCGGACGATTGTCGCCGTTGCAGAACTGCTCCGGGTTGATTTCATTGAACTGCGAGGTAAGCGGTGCCGGTGCCGACAAATACGAAATCTCATCGATCAGTGAGATGACGTGATCACCCGTGGGAGCCACTGCAAATATGACGAATGACGAATCAACAACTGTTCAGTTGGCATCAACGAGATGAGGCGACGCTGACTTACCCAGGAATCGGTTGTACGTGTTAGGCTGGAAGAGATCCTCGGCGCGGTAAACAAAGAAGCGGAAGGGCAGGAAAATCTTGACGTCGGGTTTCTCGGCCAGAATGCCGCGATCGATCTCTAGCGCGTTCTTCAGTTGACTGACGCAGATAGCATCGTTGCGTTGACGGTTACATTGCGCGTCCAAGGGGTTCATGACCTTTTGTTTTGTAGTTGTAGTTAATGTTGTTGTCGTTGTCCATACGTTACGTTATTCGTTAAGTCATTTGGGTCGAAGGTGGTGTCGTAAGGTGCATTCGGATACATATGTAGATATATACATAAGTGAGGGAGCAACAACATTTGCAGTGTGGTTTTCGTGTTGTTGTTTTGCATATATTACATTGCATTTTAAGGTGTTTGTGGGAAGAAGACAGAGAATCGTATTTAGTTATGCAGTCTGTACTCTCTTTCTTATTCTCTCTTGTGCTCTCTATTTATATATTTACAACACATAGACTTACAAGTATGGAAGTATTTACAATTCCTTAAAGGCTAATTCATAGGCATATTGTACAATATACTTACAGATTCTCGGTTTCAACATACGACAGGCCTTATCTCCTGACAAAAGGATACTATACTCGGAGACCTTATACGCTTTATAGATTAGATAGGAATGCTAGCTAATGTAATGTACGGTAAGTCTGAGTTAAGATAAGAGACAGTGTTCGAGTACTAAAATCGGTAAAACTGTTGTTCGTCACAATTCTGAACTATTTGCTATTCGCTCCCCATCTTTACAACTTCTCTTGTTATTCCCATAATTATATGGATTCTTAAATTAACGTTTTACTTTAATTATCCGTCATCAAGAATAGACCTGTAATATTCCCCCTAGATAAATGTCCCTTTCTTTTTCTTATTAAAGGAAGGTAAACGGAACGCATTCCTACTGATATCGTTAAACTTGCTGCCTGGGATGGATTTTCACTCTGGAACTCGCAATGCTTGTTGGCAAGAAGCAATCTCACGCAGTTTAATCAAGAAATGGGCACAACTTACCACACCCTGGGGAATGCCGACATCGTAGGTGGGAGGCGCTGAAGCAGGCTGGTAAGGACCACGAGCATAGCGAAGAATAGCCAACTGCTGGGCACGTCGGATGCCGCACTCGCCAAGACCGCGCAGCTGAATCCAATAGGCGCCAACGGGCTGATCGGCAGTGATGATGAAGTCGTAACGTTCACCTACGAATAAAACAGTCCATTGTAGTTAGAAATGGGGATGGAGGGAACGCATGCAGAGACGCACCTGAGAACGAGATGATGGTGTTGACATCGACGGGGTGAACGGGCTCGCCGTCAGTGGCAATAACAGTCATGCCGTGTCCCTCGATCGTCACTTGAGCTGGACAAACCGAAGCGAAGGCGTTGATCATGCGGAAACGATAGCGGCGACCCGGCGTGATGGTGAAGATCTCCAGGGGTGTGTTGGTCATGAAACCGGTGTTGGGATCGCGGAACTGTCCCTTGCCATTGATCAACATGGATTCGGGATCCTGGCCAGTGTTGACAGCCAGGCGGCCAGGATAACGCTCAGCAGCATCCTCGTGCAGCCAATCGCTGATCAGCATAATGTGCGTGGTCAGATCGAAGTCGTAGAGATGCGAGTTGGGATCACGTGAGGGCGGCTGGCGCACCACCACACTGCCGTAGAGACCGTCGAGCTTCTGCAGACCCGTGTGAGCATGCCAGAAGTGTGTGCCCGCATTGCCGGTCCACTGGTATCGGAAGGTGTTGCCCTGTTGAATGGGACACTGGGTGACGAAGGGGACGCCGTCGTAGTACTGCGATCCGCGTTGCCAAATGCCGTGCCAGTGAATGGTCACCTCCATGCCCTCCATGTGGTTCTCCACATCGATGACAACCTTGTCGTTCTCGCACACCTGAATGCTGGGACCGGGTATCATGCGATTCGCCGTGAGGATGCCGCGCTCGACGCCGTCGGCCAACACGCACTGACAGTGACTCCAGACCGTGTTTGTTGCGTTGGGGGTGCACACCTGGCAGGCACTGTAGGGAAAACACAGTTCAGTTATTTCGTTGTTCATGTCAATCAAGCAACAATAAAGCGTAAAGAGATCATAGAGAGCGAGAGAGAAGGAGAGAGCAGTCTTTAATACATTTTATATTTTACAAGCCACACTCGGGGCAACTGCGAAAATAATGTTAAGCGAATTGCAAATTGAGAGATAAGGCTGATTATGAATTTCAACAAAAATAAGAGCGTGGACAGGAAGTTAATCATGAGCACATTGATCACGTCCGGATGCTGTGTGTAAATGGAGATTGATGTTGAATTGGATGTGGATGCAAATGGAATAATTTAATGCACTCAAATGCACAACTACAACGTTTCAGACGTCGTTTCATCCGATGTCGTACGTGTCCAATGTGCGAATGGCAGGCGGCTTAACTCGTCCACTTATTAAGTTGTCGTCCGCGATTATACGCTTGTTTATACTCGTACTCTAATGCGCTGTGGGATGCGAGGTTATTAAACTAGTATCTTAAATACTAATACATCACTTTTGCTGTACGTCGATTAAACGATGTATGCCACTTTGTGCTTGCTCGTGAATATTCAAGTATGGAAATCTTGTTCAGTAACTCTAATGTAACAAAATGCTTGTTTGATTTAAACAAGTGCAATATATTTTTGAAACTTTAAAATAATTATAATTTGCAACTTATTTCCTCGCATTTTCAGTCTTCTGAATCTCATTTTACTTTCTCATGACAAAATTAATTGAATTGTCGAAAATTTCATTAATACAAATGTGCGAATTTTTGCCTATGGGAATTTATTTTGGGCACAAGTAAAAATAAAAATGATGATTAATGTGAAATACTTTCACCAACATAAGGGGAGAAAAAATATTAATTGCACATTGTTCTCCTTTATTTCACAGCCTTGCGCCTTTCCAACTTTTCACGAAAGCGAAGAAAGTGACTTATTAATCTTTTCCTCAGATTTATTTTTATGAGAGTTTGTGTTTTAAATAATTCCAAAAAAGGAGGCGAAGATTGAATGTTTACTATAAAGTCAGTATACAAGAGAGATTACAATCGCCCTCCGTAGTCTCAAGATAAGTCTCCATAACACTTATTCAAAAGAGACCCACTTTATCTAGAAGTCGAGTCAACTTGCCATTTGTGCTTCTAGCCAGTCAGTTTCGAATTTATTTTTGTTGTCGCTGGATCAAGACGGTTAACACCTTGTATATACATTTAGTGTCTAATCCCAAGAACGCAATCAACTTTTTAGATAGGAGTGCCCAAGTTAATATCTCACAGCAGCATATTAAATAGTAGACTACGCGATTTTCTATTTATCGCTTGTGAATGAAATGCAACACATGCAATTGGCAAGCTGTCGAGGTTGTCGAACTATCTGTTAGGCTATTGGCAATCGCTTGACACTGTAAATACTACTTACTAGTCGTAGTACTATTACTAACACCTTGGTACTAGGGCAGACCTGTTATTAAGCGCGCCTAGTGGTGCAGTAGGGCATTGGCTAAAAACACTGGGGCTGAGCTAGAGACGGGCTTACATTGAGGTCCGTAACCGGAGCTGTAACTTGCATCTTGCCAAGTTGTAGATACTCGAACTGGAACTCGCAGTCGCAGTCGCAACATTAGCATTTGCCTTTGTTGACTGAGCTCTTTGTTTGTTTATTTGCCATAACAGCACTTGTGGCGTGGGAATAATTTGTTCGCTCTCGCCCCACCTCGCCTGCTCCATCCCTGCCTGCCTCCGTCTCTTTGGTGTGACAGCACGGTGACAGCTTCGAGCTCAAATTTTTTTTCCCGGTACTTTAATTTCGATATGCATGGTGATTTGTTATTGCGATCATCTAAGGCTGAAGTGAACTTGCGATAGACACACGCCAGCTCCTCTATGCCATTGACTTCGAATCCTACGGCTTGTTTTTTAGGGGCCTTGATTGCAAGTGTGCTTTATGGACACATCAAGTCGACTCAAGCTGATCTCATCCGACTTTTAGCTTTATGGCGGTGGACTTTATATTGTTTCCGGTTTCAGTTTCAGCCACAGCTGCTTCTTTCTCCTTCGCTTCCCTCCGCTATTTATGGCTACTTAGAGTACTATTAACGAATCGGCGCCTGACTGGCATTAGAGTGCACATAAAAATAAAGTAAGAAATCCGCCGCGCGAAAGTGTTGGGCCGTCCAAAATATGCTCTACTCGTTGCGGAAGAATATGAAAATCCTCAATGAATTGGTAAAAGTTTTGATTGAACAACTTTCGCATTGACTGTTATAACTATCCACCATGATCTGCTTGAAACAACAACAGGAAGTATGGCCGTGGAGTCTTCTTGTTCCTAAAGCAAATGCATCTTCTACTTAGGAATTATTTAGACTCTAGTGATAATCTGTTTGAAACAATAAGAATTATTGTCGGTAAATGTTGCTTAAGTAAATGCATCTTCTGCTCACAAATTATTTAGACTATATTGATGAGCTGTTTGCAACAAAGAGTACATTTAGGGGGACAAACATATATTCTTCTTGTTGCTAAAGCAAATGCATCTTCTACTAGGAAACTAATTAGACTGTATGTAGCATTAGTATTTTAAGTAAATGCGTCTTCTACCCCTAAATTATTTAGACTATAGTCATTAACTGCTTGCAACAACAAGGAGTATAATCAAGGGTCATGCAGAGGGTCTGCTTGTTGCTCAAGAGAATGCATCTACTACTTTGAAATAAGATTATATTAGTGACGAGCTGTTTGCATCAACAATAAGTAGGGTCAAGTACTTACGCTCCCAGCACAGTGTAGTACTCCAGGGTGAAGTGGTAGTAGCAGATCCTTGGCGGCTCGCCCTCGCGACACGCACGCGCACACTCATCGGGGGCGGAGAGAGCTGGGTTGCGGCGCAGTTCGGCGGTGGCGCTGGTCGAGAAATCCAGATGGCGGAACGGCGACTTCGGATTGGGCTCCACCACAGTGCCGCTAATCTTGTTCGCCGGGTACCTGGCGGACGAGGGCAGAGTGCCGCGCGAGTTGAGGTAGCCGCTGCCAGCGGTCAGTGATGGTTTGCCGTTGGCGGCGGCGCCCGGAGTCGATGCGGGCGCTCCGCTGCCCAAGCTGTTGCTGCTGAGCGGCACGGGGCGGGGCCCAGCCGCGCTCAGGGAGGGGTGCGTCTGAACAAGGCCATGCGTCGCCGAATAGAAGGGCGAATCGAAGGGCGTTGAGCTGCTGGGTGTGGCCACGTGCTGTTGCCAGTACGATCCCGCTGATGTCTGGTCCGGCTGTTTGTCTGCAAGCAAGCAAGCAGGCAACAACAACAATTTAATTTTGTTTTAATACTTTCTATTCGTTTGGTGTGTGAACTTGGCTGGTGCTTTTCAATTAATTTTCAAACTTGGTCTCGGGGCATAGGCGACTTCAACGCAAACAAAATCGTGCGCAGCTACGTTTTAAATTAAGTGCAAATTGGCCACAGTTTCTATATCTGTATCTCACTCAGTATTTGTATTTCTTATAGTCTTTGTTGTTTTTTCTCTGTTTTGTTGTTTTTTTTTTTATTCGTTTAAGTTGTTTTTGCCATTCGGCTTTGTGCAATCGCTGGGGTTCAATCAGCTCAACGATGACGATGACGCAATGCGGCGCGTTTCGAGTAACTAATTAAGTGCAAAAGTCTTGTATTTGCTTTGACTAGAAGCCAAAGCCATTGGCAATAACTTTTTAATGACCATAAGCGCTCTGAGATTTCGATTTTATTGTTTCTAACTGACCACCAAAACTAATACACTCACTCGCACACACGGTCACACACCCCACCATCATACATTCACAATTTGTTCAATTTTCAGACGTACAAAATATGTGAACACAATTTGCGCAGACAAATTAATTTTCGCCCCTCCTCGCACATCCAACGCTACGTATACGTAACGCGGCCCGTGTCTGTCTGCCTGCCTGTCTGTCTGGCTCATAATGTACTAGTATTATACGCAAAAGATTGTTACTGGCGAGCAGTGCCATTATAATAGCAATACAAAGAAGCGCCACAAAAGGGAAATTTCAATGTGGTGCTACACTTTGCCTAACGCCGCCGCGTCGCCTATTGTGTTTAATCTTTTAGTTTTTTAATCAAACACAGCTGCTGCATGTGACTGTGGCATGCCCACAGTTACAGTTACATGTACTCTTGAAGTACAATCAAAGTCCCACGCCTAAGTACGCACCTACACACACACACTCACACACACCTTGCAAATGCGGCTTAAGTGCGCTATCGTTGCGATAGAATTGCATGCGGAATAAACAAAAGATTGAGGACACGAACTTCACTTCAATTTGCAAGCTACAATGTGAATGCTTCATTAAGTACGCGGCACGCATTTTCATTTATAAATCATTTGTTTCGCAACTTTCCCTAGATCTCAACGAGTATACATTTTATTGAGCAGCCAACAAGTGCATTTTTAAATCATTTTTATTGTATTGATTCGAGAGCGATCATCGCTTTGCTTTTTAGTGCCGCATAAACCTTGGCTCATGTCTGTTGGAAGCCACTGTGTGCAGCCTGACATGCACGCGTCGTGGCAACGATTTAATCAATCGCATTAAATGAGAGCCAATTTGTTACCATTTAAGTTCCTCAATTTTGTTAAAATATTAATTAAACAGATAATCTTTATTGGCTATTTGTTGCAAAGCGCCAATAAAGGAAGCGCGCGCTTGACAGCGTTAATAAAATTTGGCAATATCAGATTTTATGATTTGTGAAAAACCTTACGAAACTTCATTTTCATATGTACAACTTGAAAGCGGATACAGTTTTGTAAAGCAACCCACTGAACCAATTGTCAGAGCCCCTTTATGACAGCTGGTCAGCAAAATCGTGGAATAAATTAAGAGAATTCTAATTATTTATTCCACTTGAGACCCGCTCAAAGAGCACAAATAATTCGAACCATTGATCAGCACAAAGATCAATTGAAGCCGTTTTACACGTATGGTCAGTTGTTAATTAGGCGGGCAACTTTGCGATCGAGTCCGAATTCGAATCCATATCCGAATCGGAATTAAATAGCAAGTAATTGCGAATAAAAATTAGGACCCGATACGAGTAGCCGCATTGCCAAATTTGTATGATAAGTATTTCAAGAATTCGCGAACGGTGCGAATAACATTAACATAGAACTTTGGTGCCGAAATGGTGTGAGATTTTGTATTAAATGGAAGGTCATTTTACCGTCCAAAACGTGCTCTTAATGACTTTTCCGGCCAAAATAAAGTACAGCAACACTACATACACCGTCGCTTTATGTCGGTTGTTGGCTGTCGACCGTCGACCGTTGACTGTCGGTTTGGCATTGTCCAAATGTGGCAGATTGTAACTAGCGTGGGTGTGCAAACAGCAATTATTGCATAGCCTACATAATGTTGGTAAAACTTACATTGTTTACATGTTTACAGACTTCGAATGCTACAAGCCTACGAATGTACATATGTATGGTGTATGTCTCGCCGATTAAAAGTGTTACAACATGCAAGCTCTCCTATATGGTCATAAATAGATATGAAAAACCCGACGACTGCCTCAAAGAAAGCCAGCTCGAATTCGATCTGCATATTCGAGATTAGTTCGACTTTCGTGAACACACGAAACAAAAAATGCAAGTCAAATAGTAATTGATTCGTGTACAAAGGAATATTTTATTGGATAATCCAATGGAAAATTGGATTCTTTTATTACAATGGACTTTGTTTTCGTATGCATGTAGCTATTGCTGCTCTGGCCTTGACTCGAATGCTATGTAGTACCACCCAACTCAACCTTCCATTTTACGATTACATGTATGCAAATGAATATCATGAAAATTACTTTTAACTTTTAAGTAGTGCACTGGGTCTAGATACCTTTTGTTCCGGAAGTACGTACTTATTTCTTTACATTTATTAAGAACTGTGCTGTTAAATTGGCTATCTGTTAAATTGGAAAATGAATTCAATTACGATTTGCAGTTGTATATTGTTTAAGAATATTTGCAGTCAATTTCAATGTAAGATAAAAGAACCATTAATTAATATACAACAATCGGCCTTAATAAGGGAATAGTTTGGTTAACAGTAATTAAAACAAATTTGAAGATAATAGCAAAGGAGTAAGTAAGCTATCGCGCATATTCGACAGCACAATATCCTGTTTAGGGGGCGTGTTCTAAACAAAAAAAAAACATTAATCTGCTGTTGACATACACTGTTACTATAACTTTTATAGTGTCTGCAGGCGCCTATGGTAATAAAAATATGAAATTAAAATGAAATATGTAGAATACAAACTTAAACAACAAATTGAGGTGCGCCCCGTGGCACTTCGAAAATTTATCGATCATAAATAATGTTAGTTATTGGGAAAAGTTTTACAACTGATTCCGAGCTTGACATTAGCAATCGGATATTGGAGATTTGTGCTATCTAGGAAATGAATTCACAGTTGTGCGATGAAAGAGATTAGATAGAGGTAATTGTATATTCATAACATGTTTAGCTCTCGACTTGACCGGCTTTTACAGCTGCACCTGGCTGAGAAATCAATCGCAGGCTTTCCTGAGAGTCAAAAACTGAAGGGAGAGTGCTAATGCAACATGTATAATCATTTGTTTTCGAATCATTTCACTCAACACACACACACACACACACACATACACAGAGAGACGAAGAGTGGGAGAGAGTTTTGCATATGCCGTGTGTAGAAGAGTGAATGAAGCAAAAAGAAAAAGAGAAAAAGAAGAAAGAAAAAGGAAAAGTATTAAGGGCATAATGACCAAACCGGCGAAGCTTGCCAAGTGCTCTCTGCTCGCACTTAACTAGTACGAGTTTTGTGGCATTAACGATCTCTATTTATGCACTTGTGGATACTGGCAACCTGCCTGAAATTGATTAACGATTTGCTATTGCAGCTGTGCTGATTTTGCTGTTGCTGATGCTAGTTTGTCAGGTGGCAATAACCAGCAGAAATAGCAAACAGCTATCAACACAAGCGCACAGCAGAGTGCGACAGTGTGATTGAGTGCATTTGTGTATATGTGTGTGTGTGCTTGCACGCGTTAGCAATCACATTTAGTCACTCACCATTGCGGCTAGCTGCTTTATGGCTGGCTATATATGTATGTGGCTGTTACTGTGCCTAGATCTCGATCTGATTTTGCTTTACTTTCACAATGAGACCGAAAACTCAACTGTTGGATAATTAGCGACACTAAAACCGACTGCTGCTGCCTGCCGCCTGCTGCTCAGGCAATGGGGCAACAAATTAATTAGCTCAACACCGACTTCAGGTAATTGCACACACTTCAAACAACCATTGCTTGCAACTAAATATGCGCAAGTACAATGTATGCGCTATAAATTAGAAAAACAGACTTTAGCTGGCGCCAAATTAAGCAAATGCTGCTTAGCTGCCCTGCTCGCCCTAGTTGTTAATCGCGAGCTGTCAAATTGTCCAATTAGTGTGACCAATCGCAATCTAACATTTGCATTGGAAAGTTCGGCATTTTTAGCGTCAACTTGCTCTCACATACATACAAGGCTTATTACGTAATCTGTGTGTGTGTTGTGTGTGTGTGTGTGTGTGCATGCGTGTGTGTGCAAGGGAATTATGCAAACATACAAACTATTCGCTCGCCCAAGATGAATGCGCATTGAAGTCCTCGTGTATGCTCAAGATTAAACATACACCACTTTCGTGTTCAAATGTGTCTTCTTCTGCATCGCTTAGTGCAGTTTCGCTTGCTGTTGATTGGTGCATTCGTTCAGACAGTGTGAGCACTCATATTTGCTTGTTTTATGATTTTAATTGGCGTTTTTTTATTTGTCGACTCGCTGCTGACGCTCTAATTTGGCCACATTAAAATTAATTATTGTTTATAGTTAAGCGTTGTGTCATTGTTTTTCCTCTTTTTTTTTTTTTTTTGGTAATTTTATTGTTTCTTCCTCTTTTTGTGGTGTTGCAAGTTAGTGCTAAGAAAGTACTGTCTTTATGTTTTTCTTTCTGTTTCAAATTTCATTTTCAAAAGTATTTTGAATGGAGACATGTACATTCCAAGTACTCTTGCCCGTCTCCTTGTCCCTGTCCCTATCCCTGTCCCTGTGTTCGTGCCAGCTATGTAATTATAAGTGTTACCTTAGTGAGCGGCACGGGTGAGCAAACAAAGCAGAGCCGGACTTTAATACATCAGCTTATGGAACAGTCATAAATCTTAATAGATTTGTAAACTGGCAAAGTGAAAGTAAATTAGACAATCAATCTATTTTTTTCTTTCTTAGTTTTGTTTATGCTTTTCACAGAAATTATCTCGTCCAGGGGTTAAGTATTCATTAGGCTTAGTTTGTTTGATAAAGACACGGCTAGTTCAGGACCGCGTCCATAGTTTGTAGTTAAATTTCAGGTTACCGAGGGGTAATGTGAATTGAATTGGACTTTCAAGTGCCGGCTACTCATATTGACTATGGAGTGGAAGTTGGATGTTGGAAGTGGGAAGTTGGGGTTATGGTCACTTGGCGCGGTTGGGCTGTGAGAAATGCGTTCACGTTCCAGCCAATTGGCGTCATAGGTTGAGGTTATAACTTAATTGTGTTCGTAATGCTAGGTTTGTTACACAATGCTGCCATCGACGGTGTTGCTTATTAACTGGTTTTTGCTGAATTGCTATGACTGTTATTATTATTATTATTATTGTTGTTATTATTTTAATATATATATTCGTAATCTTACTAAGCACATAGTAGCAGCAGTAGTAGTAGTAGTAGTAGTAGTAGTAGTTGTAGTAGCAGTAGTACTCGTTGAGCAGTTGACAGCATTTTTGATGGTAGCCATGACAAGGTCGTAATGAGTTCGTTGGCGGTGGCGCCTCGCTGCCTTGCGGCTTGTTCAGCCTTTTGCATAGTCCAGTGCCCAGCGCAAACTTTCACTTTGTTTCATTCAAATAGTGCATGAGTCATTTCTATAAGCCGCCTTTTGTGCAAGTGACAACAGTCTGTGCTGGAACTACACACCCACCTTCTAGCATTTTTTTTAATGCCATAATAATATTGAATTAGAACAATGCATCGCATTCACATTTGCACACACTCACATACTCATAAGTATTTCCCCATTCTTAGAGCATGACTCTTTTTATTTTTGGTGTGGTTTAACCCCTGATCCCAAACAAAAAACAGATATGAATGCTGCACAGAGACACCTGCAATTTGGAGGTATTTTAGATTGGATTCGATGGCGTATTTATATAATAGCAACTATGTGGCAAATACTTGGCCAATTGTTATTGTTAGCTTCACGGATTTACCTCAACTAAACCCCACGACTTTCCAGTTCGTGTTACGAAATATTATATATGCCAGTTTATATCATTTCTTTGATGTGGTGGATGTCGTCGCCACTATTGCCGTTGCTGTTACAGTTGCTTTTGTTACCGTGTAGGTCTTGTGCCATTGTTAAATTTTGGAATTGCAGCTGCCTAACATTCCGCTGCCGTATGACCAATTATAATGTATTATAATAAAGTGTGAAGATCATTAAAGTATACACTTCCCGAACGCAAACTTGTGCCTTTCGTAGCCAAATAATTTTCGATTGTACTTTTATATTCTGAAGGGAACTAACTTGGGTAAGCACATACACACACATACACACGTATGCTCATAAGACAAATTGTAAATTGTGCGGCTGCCATTGCGATTAGAAGGGGCAATATCACATTGTTTGCTGATGTCTGCTATCACAAGTAGGGTAATTGAAAGCCACGACCTTCTGTTTCACATTTGAGCGACAACCACAGCTGATTGAATGCTTTTGTAGATACAAACTGGAGGATTTTTGATCGCTGGCAATTTGAAGTATGTATGTGTTTGCTCACAATTAAGTAACCTCGACCCGGGCACTGGGCATACTTTCGTGGCTCAGTGTAAATGCTCGAAGGGTGTGGCCAGGCGAATATCGGAATGTCGAGCAGAGCAAAGGGAAGGAATTGTACGATAATTCCAATTACAAGATTAATGAAATTCCTCAGCATGAAATGTGTATGCGCTGAATGTGACTCTAATGCCATTGATTGCAATTTTTAGCAATTCAGTTCAAGCTCAACATGCCGTCAAACATTTCAATTAGACAGAGCACATTTGAAATACTATCAATGAAGTTCGGTTGTACAAAGCAATTGAATGTGGATGATCGTGCCGAAGAATACTTTCATTGTAAATGCAGATTATATTAAATACATTGATTTCTTTTGCTAGACACTGTCCCTTGAGCGGACCACAAAAAATAAATGTTTCCACATTAAACATAACATATTGCCGCAATAAAGATGCATAATATGCGCGCCACACGTAACAGTTGAACCGCAGTTGAATTTTACCAACACACACGTGCGTATCTATTGTATACAGACATAAATATGAGCAAACACACAACCATATCAGACAATGAGCGAGAGAAGTGTAGAAACTTTTCTGGCTTTGTGCGGTTGGAACTTTATGCTACGCTCAGCTGTCTAATAAGAGCTTAAATATGACGTAAATGAGGATGAATGACAACATAAAAATAAGGCATGTGTGTGTGTGCCCGACCCATAAATTAGTTGCTTATCAACTATGTAAGTCGAATGACAATCGATTTGCATACGCATTTAGAAAAATAGACTATGGTCAACGATATGTATTCATTCGCCGGCTCTTTTGGGGATCTGAATGAACTGTGTAACTCGTAAACAAATTGCAGCTTACACCGATACGAGTTGCTGAATTGTTGAGCTTTTGGAATTATTATGTTCATACTGCGGCTTTGATTGGTGTGCATTGTTGATTTTTTGGTATTATTATGCCCATTGTGAGCGCATCTGTCACCTTTAACACATGCATATGCAAATATTGTGTAATCGATTTACACACTCTTGCATATGGATGTGAGTTAGTGTCTTTTATTGGACTCGATGATTGAGCGGTGTTGTGAGTCAAGTTCAGGGCTACTGGCCAACAGTAAATGTTAGGCCAACATATATGTGAAGACGTCAAGACGTCCATTTAATATGGTTACTGACAACTTATAGATTTGGAACTGATGTCGTGTGGTGATTCAATGCATGCCAAACTACATAAGCATGCTTTGCATGATTGCTGTAAGGGGGAATACCTTTCACTTAGTGACCAAATGCCTTTAGGAATATCGCCATTTGTCTTCCGCATCGTTGTAACTGGCAGCAAAATCGTACTGCGAATGCAACTCACTGTTTGCTTGCTATGTATATTGTCGTTGTTGTTGTTGGCGTTGTCGTTGTTGGCTTTGCTTTGAGAAATTGGCAACTGCAGTGTACCGTGCCGGTGGCCGGTGTTCCATTCACGTGCACAAAATTGCGCCAAAAAATATCAAAATGAACAAAAGCGGCAGCTAAAAAAGTAATAGAGAAAAATGAAATACACTCGAAAAAACAAAAAGCAATATGGCGACGATGACGATGACGGCCACGGCGACGCATGGCCTGACAATTAGCTAAAAAGAGAGGGGCAGACAGAGCGGCGACACGACCGAAAATTGCCACCGCAACATTCAACGTAGCAGCGATGCAAAAACAATGAAATTAAAGGCTGTAATAACAGTCGCCAGTTGCAAGTTGCAAGTTGCAAGTAACCAGTTGCAAGTTGCATGCAACAGACGCTGCAATTAATTAGGAGTATGTGAAAATGCCAGAAGCATTCAGAGTATCTGAATACGCTCAATACACACGGAGAACGACTCTTTCGAACGACTGACATTCCCAAATTCAGTTACACTCCAATTAAATTGCATTCATGAAGACGGAGTTTGGCCGGCAGGCCAGGCTTATAATAGAAATAATGTGCATTATGTTGATTTCGCATTGTTTAGCTTTTGTTTTTACACTTGAATCTGTAGCACACACATGCACACACACACACACACACACACACACACGTTGTCAATAATTTGCTCACATTTCGGGGTTGGGGTTAAGTTCAAATCAAGTCAGGCATAGGCATCGGCTTGGCTTGGTTCGGCTCTGCTTGCATCGCCTCGCCTCGCCCCGCCCCAAACTCGATACTCGATGCTTACCATTTGGCGCCGCACGAGCGGACATCGATTTAATGCGGCAGCCGCAGGTTGGCGCTAGCATCGAAGCCGGCAAATACAAAGCCAGAAACTTGACTTTAGTTGGACTGAGTTGAGTTTCATTTCGAGTTTTGGTTTTCAATTTACTTAATTTGTTTTTGCTTATTCTTCTTTCCCCAGCCTTAGAATTGAACAAAAAAGAGTCTTGGCACGCTGATGACGATCAACGACAGTGGCAGCGGCAGCAACGTCGACGCTGCAGCGGATGAAGGGGGAAATCGTTACGGTCTCATTGCGTTGGCTTTTTATGAGCATTTAATTTCATTTTCATGTTGATGTTGCTGGTTGTTTTGTTGTTTGATATTGTTGTTGCTGCTGGATGTTGTTAGCAGTTGTTGATGTTGATGTTAATGTTGCTGCGGCTGCTGCTGCCGCCGTTGTTGCTAGTTGTCGATGCGATGCGGCCGATTCGCTCTTGCCACTGCCACTTGCCAACGAGCCTAGTAGAGATTTCACAATTTTAGATGCTTTTCCCACTCTACCTAAAAACTTGGCTTTTATTTCTTTATTTAATTGGTCGCTGGCGTGTGTAAAATTTATTTATACATCTGCCCATTTACATGTCTCTCGCTCTCTCACTTTGGCAACTCTGTTGTGTAGTTTAATGTAGGTGATTTGTGCTCCAGTTACACTTTCTTAGCCGGCTTACGCAGCACAGCTCAGTCTGTTAGCAAAACGTTATACCCTACGCCCAACATGAATGCCCGTGTATCAAGTGAAAGGGAAACGAGTGAGTGAATGAATGATCTCTTGGCTGTCTGGTCATACCATGATTTGACCTGGACAAGAAAGTGTCTGATTTCTTTTTCTTGTTCATAAACAGTGTTTATGTGCTTGTTGCTAACTACTTACCAAGCAAGTTGCCGGCTACACCTTTCACTACACGACGCTTAACGGTATTTGTTTCTATGCTTCTTCTTCATTCTGGCTCCCATTGATCTTTGGCTGGCAATGAACACCTCATAAATACGCAGAACAATCTAAAGCAAACACATATGTAAATACTCAACTGGTATAGCTAACTATTATGGATAGATCAATTGTTTTTCCGATTGTGGTCGAGAATACCGTTGGCGACCCAGGAAGAAGAATCCGAAAAGCAATCAAGAAAAGAGTCGAGTCATGAAATTGGCTTTATTTTCATACGGAAACTATTGAACTTTATTTTCCACGCCGTACTGTTGTATAATGATGAAATGTTATTGTTTTTTTTTTCTCTTCGCTGCTGCGTTTCGAGCCTAGCCTCCGTCCTCGAAATATGTTTTATAATTTTCAAAGCATTGATTGTCTTTTGCCGCCGAATGGAATATGCACTATGTACTGTACTATAATTATGTGATGGGAAAATTATTGCAGCCTGTTGTAATTTGCAATAATTTGAAAACTTTTATAACGGGCCCGAAATCTACGAGAAATGCGAGCGTTACCTTGCCTAAAAGAAAACGAAATTGGAATCGAAGTTGAAATTGAAAACGAAAATGAAAGCACTAAAAGCAAGGAGAGCCGATAATGGCAACTGGAAATTGACATGGCCGCACCAGCAGAAAATAACACATAAAAATTTGGCAAGTACTCTAAAGACTGTTTGCGCCATTTGTATTGCGTGTCGGCAATCAAAGAAAATTGTTATCCACAGTTGGATCGTTAGATTGAGACTCGGATTGTGTGTGTACGAGTATGTGTGCGTGTGGATCGTGATTGTTGGGCTGATTACTGCACCTTTGGTGTACTCTGTTTACTGTGGCCATATAAGCACAGTTAAAAGCAGTTCAATTAAAAAATGCTACCGGACTGCCACTAATTAGTGCTTGCCTAAGTGCCACGTTGCCACGCCATGGTGCCATGTTCAATTAAGTGATACGAGTATACTGCATGTCAGTATGGTATGTGCAAGTTTTGCAGGAATGCAATTCACTCAGAATGATATGGCATTGGGTTGCAATTATTGGTGCAATGCTATCTATCAGTTAATATTCGACATTTTTGGGTTCAATCAACGTGAACCCAGCTGGAAAGGGACAGGAATTGGTGCAGCTGCTGCAAATCAAAATTGAATTGCTCGTACAAAAGGTCGAGTGGGGCAAAGCAAAGCAATAGGGCAAATGAATGACTTGCGTGTTGTTTGTTTATTGTTGCATTTGCTGAACAATATCAACATTGCCTCAAAAACTGACCATTTACATTTGCATTTACATTTACATCTACATTATCGCAGCAGCAGTCTGGCAGCGCTATAAAAACCATTGAACGATTAACGATAACAAGAATAATCGTCTTACCCCCTACCAGCCATTCGGCAACCTAATATCGATCTATCTTGGGCAAAGAAATTCCAATTGGACACATGGCAATAATCGGCGGCTGAAGCCGACAAGTTTGCGAAATCATGAAATGAAATACATAGTTTGCGCAAAACGAGTTAAAAACCAAGACCAATATTTTTTGACCCAAATGCGGTGGCAACGTCACGTACTTACCGTTCTGACCACAGGCCGGTTAAATGAAATGTGTGGACGTGTGGCTCAACAACAACAACAAACTTGTACTGCGGTATACACGCACATACATACATACATATTTTAATTGGCACTTGATTAGAAAAGCTCAGTCGAAACAGTAAAAGCTGTTGAAACCGTTTGCAACGCGAAAAGCGCAAAAAATAGAATACATCAAACTGCGAATTCGAATTCGGCGCCTCGTCTGTGTCGAGTGTCTGCGATCCAATTGAAATCGAGAGCAGGAAGCACCTGTTTTTCTTGCGACTTGCGAGTGGCGACTTGTGCGCGATTGGTGAATTTTTCCTAAGCTCGCGATTGCCCCAGTTAGCCCAGTTAGGCCTTTGCCTCTGCAAGCCAAGCCAGCATCAGTCTCAGCGTCAGCGTCAGCGTCAGCCTCACCAACTAACACACAAATCAATTTGGGTTATAAGTATCACTGGTCCGCGGTAACGGGAACACAGCACCGCAGACAGCCGCGAGTGCCGAGAG
The DNA here is from genome assembly GCA_035046165.1 of Drosophila rubida. Lineage (NCBI taxonomy): Eukaryota > Metazoa > Arthropoda > Insecta > Diptera > Drosophilidae > Drosophila > Drosophila rubida. The sequence continues at coordinate 12,915,561 of JAWNOF010000022.1, forward strand.
CCGATCGCATAGTTGTCGACAGAGCTGGGATGCTGGCAAAGTTGGCAAGCTGGCAGGGAAGCTAGTTACTAAGTTGGCAGCTGTTGGCCCACTTGCCACCAGCAGCGCCAGAAGCACTTTCGTTCGCTGCGCTTGCAGCTTGTTGCCATTGCAATCGCAATCTGTGGCTCGCAACAGGTTCGCACGCAGCCTGATTGCCTAAGCTTGAATCTTTCATGCATAGAACGACACAGTCTGGCATAAACAACATAGATATGTATGTATGCATATGTCTGTAATTGTGAACTCGTTATACTTAGCGTCTAGACAATTTACTTCTCTATATGTCTATAATGCCTAAACGCTTATGCTGCACACAGTGGATTGATTAACCGGTTTTCGTGTCGTTAATAGCATAATTCCAATCCACATTCCAAAATTTAGTATCAATAGTTCAATCACTTGATGAAATATGAAACTTATATTCGCATTGCTACTTGACAAACTTAGCACACCACCCAATTACTGCTTCGTGAAACTTTGAATTTGAATTTCAATTTAAATTTCAAGTGTTGCAATATGCGTTAACCACATTCGTGCATGTACATTTGTCCGCAAGTAGAGCAATCTGGTCACATTAAATCTCTGATGGACTACTTTGCCAGTGCTGTGCGATTATCATCAGCTGTCTCATTTTGGCTTTCAGGATCACGGACATCTAGGTAGTTTACAACTAGTTGTACTCTTCACACTTGCCACATTCAAAGCTATTATTTGATGTTTTTGTGCATTCTTTATGTAAACTAATTACCGATGCTGTCAACTTAAAAAGTAAAAACGTCGCAACAATGATATCTTTTGCTCCAGATCTGAGACAGACTGACGACAATCTCGATGGAAATATAAAAATCAGACTGAGTGTGAGAGAATTTTCAAGTTGAATAAAAGAAGAAATACAAAAACAAAAAACGAAAATGAACCGTTAAACAAACAACAACAACATTTCTGTTTGCTGGCATGATTGTTGCTAACGGCTTTGCGCTTTAACAAATGTAATTAAATAATTTCATAAAAGAAAACAAGTGAGAACAGTGCGTGTGCTCGACAATAGCATGCTCTGGACTTTGCGCATTTGCGCAGTTAGCTTAACTTGCGGTAATTACACAAACATAAATTGCTTGCTGGTATTTGCGTTCTTGCGCTTGCCTATGCTGTTATGTATTGTGTTGAAGGTGCCTTTAGCACTCTACGATATTTAGAGGGTATGGCAAAAGTTAAACCGGCAGGCAGCCACTGATTGTTGGCCACCTGACTTTACATCGATTATGCATCTACTCGTACCTATGCATACGTACATACATATGTATGTATGTTGTTCACGTTTGTCGAAACCAGCTCGGTGAGCACATTAGCATTTGACAGTTATTTCATACTTTACTTTTTCTTTGATGTCATACTAACACATGCATAGATACCATGCGATTTGCATGCATTTTAAATGAAATGCTGCTGATCAAATTAGTGCCTAAATTAATGCCCAATTTTTGACAGTAAATAATTGCAAACTCACTGGTAAATATTCAAAATGTTTCATGTACATATATGTACATTTACCCGTACTTGCATCACAAATCGAAGGAGATATGTACCTATACAAATGTACATATTTGAATTAATGCAAGAAATACCATCTAAATTAGATTGTTTTTCAAGGTTAGCGATATTATTTGTTTGTGTGTGTGTTTTCTCATGCCAACCCAAGTGTGTTTCTGTTGTTGTTCGTTATTCTTTATTCTTACGAACATTTCCATATTTCGAAGCCAAGTTTGAGTGCGCTTTCGAGTTTTGATTATAAAAGCTGCTTTAATTATAAATTACTTGTGTTGCATGTTCATACATAGTAGATGTATAATTGGCGGCTTATAATATACTATATGAAATATCGGGCACACCCGTCAACTTTATGTTCAACAATTTGCCAAATATTATGCATAAGCTGACCTTTCAAATCTGCCCAGTTTTCGAACAAAACAAAACAAAACAAAAATGAACCCCCAAACGAAGCTAAGAACAACACGCCGTTCTTTCAATGCGGACACACAAATTATAATCATTAAACGCGGGCAATGGCATAATACTCGCAGCAAATTAATTTCAGGTCCGAGAAGAACTCCAGTTTAAGTTAAAGTTCCAGTTCCACATCCTTTCCAACCATTTTTCCATTCGTTCGCTCCCATAATTAGCGGTGTGGCCATTCTCTTCAATTGGACCGCTTTGCGCAATTGTCGCACGCATTCATTTAAAATATTTGTTGGTTTCGTTGGCGTTTCCCTCATTTTTGTTCAGTTTAATCATGTGAATATTACCACAATTTGCTTGTAATGTAATTGTCTGCGTACCGGATCTACAGATTGTCTAATGGCGTATGCTGAATGCACATTCATGTAACATATTTACATACGTAAATACATAGTGATGCACATTTGATGGCCTTTAAATTTTGTTAATTGAGCCAAGTGATTCAACCACCATCTACTACTACATTCTGCGATTAATCGCTACAAGGAAAGAAAACATTTCAAATGTTCAGCTGCAATGCAAAGCCATTAAATGTGTTTAACGATCTTGCGTGAAATCAGGAATAACACACAATTATTCCAAATGTCTTAATTTGGCAACGTTTTCTCTGAGTGTATCAATTTATGCACACATTCCGTTTCCCTTTCAGTTTACCCATGTGTACAACTCTCTACTAGGCGGTTGCCAGTCGCATTGTACTTAAGTCGCACACACACACACACACATCCGCTTACGTGTGCGAGCATAAATTTGAAAAGTCCCTGGACAGCAACTGTTAAACTGTTAACTTATTGAATAAAAACTTTCAAAATCTTTTAATTTTGATTGTGTGCTTGGTATGAAAGAGTATTTGCCTGTCACAGGCTTAGTAGGCACTCCGGCTACACAATGGCCCCCTTGCCCCGCTATTCTCTTACATTCTATTATTGTACAATGGGCATCAACTTCCTGGTCACGTTATTGCTGTTTTTATATTTTTTTTTCAATTGCATTGTAGGCGTTCACAATTTGGTGATAATCGCCAAAAACTCAATTGAAATGTATTTGTCAATTTCACAAGTACTCAAATTATACTTATCGTGATTAGTACCAAGTATTTAGCTGCAAGCTAGGTCAAAGTAAATTTGGGCATTTTCATTTTGTTTACAGATCGTGCCATTTTTCTAGTTCATGCCTTCATTCTATTACCCAAAAGAATTAAAGCAAATTGTTTTGTAATTCCCATTGCGGAATTTACATTCAAAACAGACAATCTGGCAACGTCATTATAGTCAGTGGATGAAGATCATTTAAGTGTTGTTCTTATTGTTTGCGATACCAAACTTGTCTGCCACTCGAAATTTGCATAAAAATAGTGCTAACACGATGACAAACGAAAGTTCGACACTTTCATAACTGTTGGATGTATTTGTGAGAAAGTTAATCCTTTTAGTCATTAAGTATATATATATATATGTGCAAACGTTTAAATATATCTTGAATGGATGGATGAGAAAGTTGAGTAGCAGCTACTTGTGCATACGCGAATCGAGTGTGAGCTAGCCACATACATACATTAGTGTATGCACACACTTACATCATTGCAAAAGTGACAGATAATGGGCATTTTGGTTTACTATTATGGTTTGACGATAGAAGACTGAAGCTGAGGGTTCATTTGAGCTGCAGCGCCAATCAAAATCGAAATGCAGATCAAATGAACTGCCTTGTGGTTCTTCTTGTGTGGCTTCCCCAGAGAGCGAGTGAAAATGCAAGCTAATTATTTTTCCGCGTTCCACAGCGAAATTTGCATATAGCAACACTTACGCATATTCAACCAACACATATAATTAATTATTTTACAATAATTTGAAGCATTTAGATGTGGGTGTCGAATCGACAGCAATTTGCATGTAATTGCGAGCATTCCGCTGGCTTTCGTGTCACTGCGCCACAGCCGCCAGAATTGCCCACTGTGATTACGGTTAGTCGGCTTGCTTAGAGCATTGACTGAATCTCAAATCTGAATGGCTTGCTGACTGCATGGCTGCCTACTGTCTGACTGGCTAGCAGCCTCGGCTTGCGGTCGGCTTTATAGCCGAGTTCATTTGCAACAAACTTTTTGGCCAACACAAAACATTATTTGGTTGCTGTCGCCGTCGTCGTCGCCGCCGCCGTCGTTTTTTTTTTTTGCCTCAACGAGTTTTCTGTTCCATTTTGCTTACTCAGTTGCACAGTCTCAGTTGTAAGTAAGTGTACGAGTTGATGTCTGTATGTGTGCATTGTAACTTTAACTATTTATGTACAACTCGTACACGTTAACTAGTTTTGTGTCGTGTTTCGCTGCCACAGTGGCTGACTGCATTATATGAATGGTACTATGTAGTTGACCCAAATTATTTATGTAGCAAAGAACTGCGCTGAATACAGTACGACACATGCTGCAGCTGTCACATAAATGCTCATTCTGCTGGCCATTACAACTTTTCCTACTCTATCCACTTTTTCTTTATCTTTCCGATTGCTGCCAACCAGTCCGAATACAGGTGCAACATTGGCGGTGCCACATCGTGTGGCGGCCGCCCTTCCAGACATCATCATCATCATCATCAATTCATTTTGGTCGAGAAATGAAATGAAAATAATGAAAACGAAATTGTCATAAAGTGCGGCCGTTTATCATTGTTTGGACAGGTATCAAGGTTGTTGCGGTTTTTTTTGCCACTTTGCCGCTTTGCTTTTGGTTTTTAGCTGTTAGCTTTTAGCTTTAGCCGTTTGGCTGTTTATGGGCTGCCATTTCGCAATATTCGCTGGGTTTGCTTGACGCAATTTATTAGCTAGATTTGAAGCACAAGGGTATTGCTTCATTCAGTCAGGCGGCGGTCGCAACAGGGGCAGGGGCAACATTGCGGCGGGCAGCAGAGATTGCGATTGATTTTTGCAAGAAATTCGCAAGCAGTTTGCAATGCTAATTAAATTGCCACTGACAGATAGAAGGACAGGCGGACAGATAGATACTTAAAATGCATGTATATCTATTTGAACATATGTCCATTATAAAAGCAAGCTCGTGCCCGAGACTGAAAAGGAATAGACAAATTTTGTTGCGCGCTTTTGACCCAGTTTTTGTCCCCTTTACGCATAAATTGGCCAAAATAAAAACTCGTTGATATTATTGGATTTATTTATTTATTAGCCGTTGCTTGTGTGCATTATGATTCGCCACGTTTTCTTCATCAATTTAATCAAAACAAACAATAAACAACTTTTCTTTTGTTTCGCATCGTTTTGGTTTCAGTCGTAGCGAGTTAATGAGACTCGCAAGGCTCGAACCTGCATTGCGATTTGCATTGCATGCGTGTGGAAGATGTTGGTGTGTGTTTGAAATCTGTTTCGATGGATGTGTGGAACCCGTTTGCACTAATCCTGCTCATTGAAAGCATCGCGCATGCGCTTACTTCAACAGTAATTAGGTAAAGCTTTAAATCACTTATTCTTGGCAATGACAGCATCAGCGGCTAATGGCAATACATAAATTCATAGGTATGCATATATGTACATCGATGCATTCGTATTCATACTCGCACGTATGTTTTGCTCATATGGATTGTGTGTCGCAATCTTTGCTAAAAACCCAAAAAACAACAAAATTCGACTACGATTCCGAACGTGACATTTGCCTGGCTGCCTCAAATATGTATCTCAGTTGAGTTCAGTTCAATTTCAGAGCCGAGACCAAGCGCCCAGATACAGATACTTTGTGTGTTTGCAACGGGTCCAACGGGTTTGCTTTTGGAATTTGAATTTGGCTTGTGTACCCTCGTACATACTTACATACAATACCTACATACTTTCATATTTGTTTATGTACGTATTCAAGTGATGTACCAACATGGACATGTGTGCACACAAGTTCGCGCAGTTCACAGTCATTTATTGAAGATTTATCACATTTATATAAGTCATGCGCCTAACAGCAGCTCCACCTAAGCAATATGCCCTGAGTATCAAGTATACGTATTGATAAGCACCATTAACAAGGGCTGCCAACAAGAATGGTTTAGAAATACATTACGATTACTTTATATACACTTCTGCACATCGCTGAATACAAATGTGTTGCTGCATGTGACCTAATATATTGACTTGACTGTATCTATGAGTCGATGACAAACTGCTTGCGTTGGTCATACCAGCATTGCAAGCAGTGTGTAAAACAAAAGGGTGTCATATATACCTTATGTTTTATATACTCTGCTTGCAAGCAGTGCAAACTATGTGCAATGCAGGATGTGTATTATAATCATTCGAAGCAATACCAAATAACTAAACCTTTATGGTCCTCGCACACAAGTCCAACTTCCTACTTAGTGCATTTTTTACCATATATTGCGGATGTTTGTACACAGTTGTATGGACGTAAGTGTGTCGCCATACAGGAAATTAGAGCAAATTGTTGTCGCTGCGATTTAAGTTCGATTTTTATTTTATAATAATTACACCCATATTGCGATCGTCGCTGGTTCGGTTTTTATTCACCGCACTGTCATCGAACACCAATTTTGACAAACCTGAGCATTCGTAGTCGACGTTCCACAGTCGCCATTGTTGTTCAAGTCGATTGCAGTTTTGATTTTGGGGTGTGGCTACTCAATCAACAACAGCTACAACAACCGCAAATACAAGTCAATAGAGTTACCTACACCTTTGGCGCTGTAGCGTGTTATATAAACATAAATATGTTTAATAATTTCTTATAATCCAATCAACGCAAAATGTCAAAATTAAAATAAGTTTGCTATTAGAATAAATATATAAGCCCGTAAACAAAGTCAATTTACAGTTAAACATCTTCAAGCTAGACATACGAGATCTGCATAACTTATCGCTTCGTAACATTTCCTTCCCCCAATGATACGTAGCTATATGTATCCCAAAGGCATGGAAGCAAACAATACAAACAGTTTGCCTCAAGTACAGCTTTCACTGCACACACATAAAATTACACCTATAGTTAACTAGTATAGCAGTCACTTAAAAAGTTGTTTGTACATTTAAATATACATCCTTTAGGTCAGGAATGTGGTCCATTTACATACATACACTTACAACCATGCAGCGTACATAATATTTGATTGAACAACAAAAAACAAAACAACTTTTGAAGTTGCCCACGGGTAATTTTCATTTTCCTTTCTATCGACTAAAACCAAAATCCAGATTCAAATTTTAGAGCTATAATTGTGTACACACATACACTATAAATATACATATGCATGTATGCATATTTTGTTCATTTTTTTTTGTTCATTCCTGGCAATGGAGGGAAGTTGCGTCAACACGACTGTAATAACAGATCAGTGCCTAAGTACATGACTATTATAAACTAGTTATCCTATTCGCATAATATAAAAACAGCATGTCGATTATGAAAGAATCGATGAAACCTGCCAACAACAATTGGAAAAAGTTAAATGTAATCACGCAGAAAATTGCTGAATATATGTAAAAGAATTCGCAACATACACTAATAATTTTTGAATTTCGCATTGAAATGGCATAAGAAATGAATGTCGAAATTTAAAAAAAAATTATTTAAATTATTTAAAATTAATTAATTAATTATTTGCAATTGAATAATAATATAAATTTGATTGTGGTAAATCCAAGCAAGCTAAAACTGGATGGGCTACCAAAGAAAGAAATACCGATCACTTGCTAGTGATTTACAGTTGTGAGGGGAGAATTATTTATATCAATTGGCGTATTTATAAACATATTATTTAAGTTCTATTTATTCAAGAAAATAATATTAATCTCTACAAGCAACAGAACTATTTAAAGTCATTATTTTGTAAACTCGATGATTAAACTGGCATGAGACATTAAAAAAATGTATTAAAAATGCAGAATAAGTAGATAAAATAAAATAATTCATTCATTTATTAATTTGAATAAATTAATGATTACTATTAAAATGTATTTCACCAATGAAATAAGTACGGCAAAGTCGGTATTTGACAAAATTAAAAAACCCTATCTGGTTATATTATTAAGGAACCTTTTAAAGACATTTCAAATAAGTTGCTCGTTTATTGTGATTATTATTTCCTTTGTAATAGTTACTTGCGTTAATAAGTTGAATTTCAACTACAAGAAACACTTCAAAATAGTTAATATGTTTTTATGGCAATCAACGACTTGAAGTGTTAGTTTCTTCGAGAGTTCGTCTTGGCAATACTCAGTTTAATTGAGAGTGCATCTCCGCACACGAATACAAATGCATATACAAAGGTGCTGTCACAGACCGCTTGAACTCACTGTAGCCAGCTAACGGCATCTCCATAATCAGTTGCATTGCATTCATTTAATTGTATCGAGTATTCACAGACACATTTCTCTTTCGCTGCGAGTCATGCGAATGTCAAGTTTGATTGTTTACATCCAAACAATGCAATTGAGAGGGAGATGCAGATAATAAAGATGGAGAGAGAGAGAGAAAGAGAGAGAGAGAGAGAGATAGAGAGCGAACGATCTATTGATCTGAATAAACTACCAAAATAATATTTGTAAACGAAAAGACAGATAGGGGAAGGAGAAGGAGCAGTGTGTAGAGTATTGTGTGTCGGTGTTATAGAGACTTTCTTTTTATTTGGTACGTTTTTTGTTTTTTGTAATTATTGTTTTTCACTTTTTATATGGTGTTGTCTGCTGTTGAATCTGTTATTCACTTCGATTTCGCTCACTTTTCTTCTCTTGTGTGAACTTTGGCACTAGCCAGATTTCAATTTCGAGTGATTTCGATTTCATTCAGCTGATAAATGGAAAGTGACGGACGGGCTTGAAGAAGAAAAAATCGCATTGCCTGGCAATATATATCGTGTTATTGACACTTTTAAAGTGCGTGCTGTTGTTGTTGGTCCATTTATAACTTGTTATGCTTGTTGGATAGCATTTTGTATTTTACTTATATACTATGTACACCGATGCACTTGTATACTTTCAGCTTTGCCTGTCCGAGCATCCGTTTTTCAATTTGAGTATACGCCACGTTTGTTTTCCTCAGAGAAAAAAATGAAAGTGCTCCTCGGAGCATGCACAAGGCCATCCACAGAGACTCTAAGCTTGCCATATTGTAAATGTTAATTAAATATGAAAACTATACTCTCTTTCTCTCCTCTTGCTGTTTCTCTTGCGAATAGTGAAATAATTATAGTTTGTTGCAGATCGGAACCAATTAAGTTATAAGCTTTGAGAAAAAAAGAAAAACAACAAAGCAATGCAGAAAACACATCAATTGTTTCTATAGCCGTTAAATGAAATCATTATTCAAAAGACTGAAGTTTTCAACAGATCTTAATGCGGCAATTAATCAAGAGATCGATTCGATTCAATACGATTCGCGTTAATTCGAATGTGTGATTCGCACTAACAAGTTTTGGAAGAGCTTCCTTCTAAGCTTGTCACTTGAAAACAGATGACGATTAGTGCTGGTTAACGACTTACCCTTAATGCGCAGCTTCTGCTGAGGACTGCCAACGCGTACCGCCTGCGCCACTGGTAAATCCGAAAATATTGCTATAACAGCCACAAGACTGATTAAGTGTTTTAATCCCTTGTGCGACATGGTCCACATTTATTTTTTTTTTATTACAATTCTGTAAATATTTTGATCACAGCGAGCGCACTGGGGGCAACACTGGCTACCAGCGCTCTTCAATAAAATACGATAATCGGCTGGATGAACTAGTTTCTATGCCAAAACCAGGATACGAATTTTGATCTTATTTTTTGGGCGTTATGCTGTTACTGCGTGCCACGAAGGGCTTGACTATATTTGACCTATTGGAGCAATCGGTGTTTAGTTAAATTTTTAGAAACAATTGACGGCCACTTTTCGAAAATTGCACGAATTTAACAACGAAACGAATAGCAACTGCTGCACAGTGTTTCGAAGCACGCGCACCGCGTCTAAGCACCAAACTGAAGCACTAGGCGGACCCGTATGACTATATAAAATCTTTTCAAACGCACACAAACAGCGTCAGCGACAGCGATAGAGACAGAGACGGCGATGGAGGCGGCGACAGGCAGGCAGCAAGCCAGTCAGCCACTGCAAGCGGTCGAGCTTACGAGCAAGCAAGTAAGCGAGCAAGCGGGGAATGGCCAAATGAATCACGCGATGGCATAAAAAGAGCGAAAGAAGTTGCTGCAGCCTGAGCAGCAACAACAACAACATACACAATGCAAAGACAATATGAAACTTAAACTCAAGCTAAGCTCCAAGCTCGGTGTTAAGCTTAAGAAAGCTTTCAAAGCACAATTGAGCGCGAGTGTATACAACAAATGAGCGAAAGAGAAACGCAAAACAGCATTCAACTTCACAGGAATTCACATTTATTTGCATACTTACATTTCAAAATAATTATTCATTAAATTATTCCAGTTGACCGCTGAGGAGCTGCATAAGAGAAACAGGCTACTTTATTCACTCTTTTGTATTTGCGCACAACACATTTGTGTGTGTGTGTGTGTGTGTGTATGTGAGTGTGTGTGTGTGTGTGTGTGTGTGAGTGCATGCATATCGTAAGTAATCGTCGATTATCGTTTACGACCTGCGAAGGCTAAGCGGACTCAGTTTGATCGTATCTGAAAGTTGTTTTTGGCATGGTTTCATTCATAACGGCCCCAAAGTCTTTCCTATCATTTCTATTGAAAGCCAATCATCGCTCACATGAAACACTCACACTTATATCGTAATCTTAATTTAACTGCACTGTTAAATAATAGAACACCTTGTGTGTGGGCTTTCTGACAGATTTGCATTTATTTTCGCAAACATTTTCGGCTACCATGTATATAGTTGTGTTTTTTTTTTGCCATTCGTAGGGTCGCAGTAAATTTGCGAATCAATTTAAAATCGAGTTCGAAATGTTTCACCTAACAGACACACACACACACACTCTTTCTCCAACACAAAAGTAAAAGTAACAGTATTTTTAATGGTAAAAGTATTTGTGCCACTCTTTGCTTTGGTCTTTACTGCAAGTGCTTCGTCAAAGAATTTCTACACAGACTCATATTTTTGCATACGATACGTTGGCAGCTTGCATTTTCCAACAGCATTTTCCTCGCAACCACTTAATCGGTAGTTAACCCCAACAGATTTGCTCCAACTGCCGTTGGTGCTGTCATTCACATGTGAGTTGCGGTCTTTAAATTACACTCACTGGTATTGTTGTTGCTGTTGTTTATTTTTCGGGGAGCAACAACAGGTACACACTGGCAGACACATGCGTCTGTGGTTTGACACGGTCGACTGACCAAGGTTGCACAAGGTCGACGTTGGCGTACAATTTTGTTGGAGAAATTTCGTCAAAATGCACAAACGTCTTTAATAATGGAAATTTCAATACATTTAAGATTGTATAATTTCAGATGTTATAATATCCATCGCTTGCAATCGGCACGTTTAATGCACGGTCCTGTATTGCTTCCCTTTCGAACATAGCCTGGACTGCAAGCACAGCCAGGTGTGCAATCGATGGGCTTGCACTTGCGTATCAGGAGATGTTCCATGCATATTCTGGGACATGCTGGTATGCAATTGACTTTAACATCGTTTGCACTACACTCTGCATAAAAAGAAATAAATACGAGTTGTTCGGGAGAATAAATACGAGTTGTTACGAGGAATTGTTCTTCATACCAAACTTACTGTCAAGAAGCCCATGCAAATGCCCGGCCGTCAATTGGAGCACGGCCAACAAATATCCTAGGCTTACAGCATTCAGCTTCATTGTATGCCAAATGATTTTGTAATATTCAGCATTTTAATGATGATAACTACTAATCATCCTCGGCTAACTAATTCATTCCGCTTTAGCAACGTAATTTATTTTGCTATAGGAATTTGGAATGCTATTATACTTTTTATGTATATTCCCAACAATAGACTAATCTTATTTAGTTTACCTGTAGCGATTGATCAAAAAGAAACAAATATAATTTCTACATGTAAAACTGTTTGTTCAGACTAATTGAACAATCAACCTAAAGCCCACACAATTTACGAAATTAGATCGATATGATTTGGTTCTTTAAAACTAGTAATCAATCCATGTTATATCGTTGGCTGGATTCTTACACAACTTAGCATGGTTTCAAAATTCACACTTTAACTATTATAGATCGTGTATTATACAAAAATATAGACGGCACATTTAAATTTGTAAAAAAAACTTTACGCTGAAATTAATTTGTTATTGCTAAAATACATCACAATCATAATGTTACCCCAGCTGTAATATCTAGAAATTTTGACATTGTTATTAAAATAATGGAACTAATAATTATACGCAATAACTGAAGCTCGTCCGCTCGTCCTTCTATACTTCTATACGACTTAATAGTGTGATGACTCAATCTCCGAGGCTCTACAGTTACTCGAAATTTGCAAGATGACATTTTAATTGTTAACGCTTAGCGCACGTAGCATTCTGGTTAATACTATGGGCGCGTCCTTCATTGTTCTGTTTTTTTTATTGTAATATTCTTTCAATAAAATTAAGTTTAAGCGTGCAGGCGTCTGCTAATAATAATATTAAGAAATATAATATTGAAGTCTCTCGGAAATCAAAAAAAAAAATTGTAAGGTAAATTTGAAATACATTTTAGTGCCCTCAATTGGCAATTCCGAAAGTGTTTTGTTCGTCAATATCCGTTTTTATATACTACACATTCACACCTATTTATAAAGGTAAACGGTTATGTGAATACACGTTAGGGGCCAGCTAAAAGAAATACCCGTGTACACTCACAAATAGATTTGAGAGTATGTATGTAAATGTATAAATAGTGAAAAACCTGCCCACAATTAAAATACCTTCACTTTCAGTTTCATTATGCCTGCCAAATAAATGATTTTTATCTGCGTAAAGTAGAAACTGGAATAAATAAGAGAATTCGTTTCGTTGCTTTATTTATTGTTTCTTTTTTTTTTTTGTAGCCAAACACCTCCGCCCAAATGTGGCATGAGAAAAACAAAAGGCTCTTGACTTTACAAATTTATTGGCTTTGTTAATGTGATAGGCTGCTGGCTAATCACAAAAAAAGCTAAAAACGAATAAACCAAAAAACTTGAAGTATTATTGTGAATCACGACTTTATGCAAAACTGATTTGCTGTTTTCGGGTTCACTTGTGTCTCGATCCGATTTGTTGCTGTCCAATTGTGGCTGCAACATTAGCCGCCAACTTGCCACATTTGCAATTCGTTTTTCAACTTTACAAATTATTGTATTTATTGGCTGCAATCATAGTAACTACTATAATCAATTTGAGAATCAGAAATTTATATAAACGAAAGACTTTAGTTACTTACTAGCTATTACGTCTAAAAATTATTAAATTTTTGAATCAATTCAATACTATATCCCATAGGATTTTTTAACTTTAACAAACAGACTGAGACATCTGAGAACTCTTAAAATATATACCTACTTTAAGATGCTCTATATGCGTGATCAGATGTAGTCTGTCTGTCTCTGTGTGTGAATCTCAAGGCAAGTACAAAACTGAACTGAATCTACGACTTATACTCTTAATATACCATGGTATAGAGTGTGAAAATACCAAATATATTTTTTGGTCTGTTATCTCAATTGTAACTTTGTAGCTCGTTTTTATTATACCATGTACCTATAGGTACAAAGGTATATTAAGTTCGTTCGAATGTATGTAACAGGGTGAAGGAGACGTCGCAGGTGTTACAACCAAAATGATCAGAATCGAAAATAAAATCGATTTAGTCTGTCTGTCCGTCCGTCCGTCCGACCGTCCGTCCGTCAGTCCGTCCGTCCGTCCATCCGTCTGTCCGTATGAACACCTAGATCTTAGAGATGGTAAGAGCTAGAGTAACCAAACTTTGGATTTAGGTGTAATATGCAACTACGCAGATCAAGTTTATGTTTTTTTCCTCCCCCGCCCTTCCCCTTGCCCACAAACCGCAAGCTACTCTGGAATCCTTTTACATATGTTTGTTTTAAATTTTATTTTGTCAAATGGTACATGGTATACTATAGTCGGGTTAGGTCGACTGTAGACGTTCTCACTTGTTTTTATCATAAATTAGATATTTATTATAATTAATTTTATTATAACCGAAAATCCTTGAATATTCCATCAATTTGAATGTGAATATCTTAGTGTTTATATATTTGATAAATGATCTGATTACGCTCTCAAGAAGATGCCATTCTAAGCGATTACCCGAAGGTGTTAAATTTAATAGCATACGACAAAGTGATTAAACGATAGATCAAAAGTCAAGAGCCAAAATAATGTCTTTGAGCGAGTTCAGCATTAACACACTTTACACATTCATAAAGAATGTGGACGAGATCAAAAAACAAAACTATCTGCCAAAATTTATTGAAAGTATTTTTTTGAATTTATTAACAAATACAAAGATATTTTGTGCAAATTACTATTTTCGTAGGAGAGTACTAAAAAATCAATGAAAACGAGAGCATTAACATTTTATCTTTGATCTGTATGCAGACCAATTCATGGGAAGGACAATGTCTTGATGACTGATGACGAAATAATATGCAAGACTCTGATTTAATTGCGCAGAACACGGATTTGTACGATGATATTTTTCTTTGGGTTGCTAAGCTGTTTGTTAATAATATTTTTTTTAGGAATGAATTTCATATCAGAGCAAATGCGTAACATTTCCCCATGTTGGGCATTAGTGTGTTATGTTATATTTACGGCTTGACTTGTCAAGGACGCTCAAGCAAGTCAATAAGTGAAACAGTTAAAACGAAAAAGAGACCGAATGGGTTCGAAACTTCATGAAGTGACCAAACCTCAACTACCAGATCTAAATCGATTTTAAATTGCTTTGGCCGTTTTCAATTGGAACTGGGGTTCGGACTGCGAGCATTGCGAAATGTGGAAGTACTGCCTTGCTTCTTGCTTTGTCGCCGCATTTTCTTGTTACAATTTTGCGGTCCGATCAAAGTCAATTAAAACAAGAAAGAACGATAAACTATGTTCGTTTTGGACAGACCGAAGATTAAATGCCCTAATGATAAATATTTTGACTGATATTTGAGATCGTAGAACAATTCGATTCTAAACTCACATGAAAATTGCGATATAAATAATCTTGCATCGAAATAGTTTTTATTCACTTTATTTGTATTATCATTTAATACCCAACGCAAAGTTGCGCTGTAAATTTAATGAATATTTAATCCTATCGGCTTAATATTTTTTTTATTTTATTGCAATTATTTAATTAATTAATTAAATAGAAAATGCTTCCGTATATGTATACTCCCCAAAAGAGTGTGTTAAATCGAAGGTGTGTCTCTCTTAAGTTTGGGTATCTGTATACAGCATCAAGTTCTCACCAACTTGCTCAATATTTAAAATACCCCTCGTGTGCGAATATGTGTATCGAATATCCGGCATGGTTTCCGGAAACAGGCTGGAAACGCTTTGCTATAAATCTTATATTTATTGAACTTTTGGAATAGAGTATTTTTAAATTTACAAGTGAATTCATTTATGTTGCAATTGAATTACCGCTCAAAACATTCGAATACAGAACACACCCAGTGTTTTCAAAATCTCCGCCGTCGATGCCCGACTATAGTATAGTGCGAGATTTATCCTAAAACGAAACAAGGGTCAACAATTAATACATTGATATGTACGAAATGATAAAGTGCAGCGTGTAAAAGGGTAAACATAGTAAAAATGATGAGGTCTACCGATAACTTCTTAACATGCTTTCACTCTCTTTAGTTTAGTGTAGGTGATAAATATGGTTGGACAACAAACAGAGCCATAGTTTCTGGGTAGTTACCTGTCATCACTTGCATAAACTCTGCAATTGATTGTTTTAAGAAATAGTACAGTAAAAAGTAGAGTAATCATATTGATGAACTACGAATACTTGATCTTTGATCTCTTACCATCGAAATCAACTGTGCCGGAACCATCGGCATCGATCTCCTCAATGATCGAGTCCAAGTCTTGGCTAGAAATCTTATCATCGAGCTCGTGGAGAATGCCTCGCAGCGTCGCAACAGTCAGATAGCCCTTCCCTTCCTTGTCGTACACACGGAATGCCTCCTTGAGCTCCGCTTGGAGTGCGCCCTGATCCTCCTCGACCTCGATGAAACGAGCAGCCAGTTTGCAGAATTGACTGAAATTCAATTTACCCGTTGTGCCCTTATCGACCTCCTTGATGAGCGCCTTGACTGCCGGCGGCTCTAGTTTCTGGCCGAGAATTTCCAAAATGTTTGAAACATCGGCATGATCGATCCAGCCAGTGCCCTCCAGATCGAATGCCTTGAAGGCATTGCGGAGAACTAGTCAAAAAGTTCAGCGGATTAGTGGGATTTATTAAGTGTCTACCGGCTCTTAGCTACTTCTCAGCTGATCCTTATCGTACTCGCCCTCTGCCTGGAAGTCAAGAAAGTTTCATTTAATTGATAGAGGAACACATATGCCAAGAAGTAGGTCTCTCTTCAGATTGTCGTATATAAATACCCGTACATATATACTTTTTATACTCGCACGTACCCTACAAATGCCCTCTACGTGTCTTTTGCAATTAACAATCAAGGCCGAAACCCCCAATTAAATTGATTTATGTGCCTGAAAAGCGTTTCATACACTCGATTTTTTAATTTTTTTTTGCAAATCACGCCTACTTTTTATGAAGATTCTTGGACTTACCATGCTGCTAATGAATACGAAATCTGGAAAAAGTTCAGATGTGAAGAACCAACCGAAAAACAAAATAGAGACAGTTTGAGACTATTTTATATTGCGTTAGCAATTGCGTTTCCAATATTCACCAGAGATTAATTTGTAGCAATGTGAAAAATTAACTTTCGATCAGATCGATCAGAGTTAGCGCCAGCGTCTAAGCAATTCAATTTCTGTCCGCCGTATATAAGCGACAACGTCTACGGCTTCGGCTACGGCGACGGCAAAATATCAGTGCACGGCAAACGGCTGCAATAGCAATGTGACAACGGCAACGGCGAACCATGCACAATTTCACAGCAACTTGTGAAACAAATGCCAAATTGTTGTCGTCGATGCCAATCGATGCGATGCAATACGAAATGATGCGACACGAATCAGAGGCACTCAACTACTTATGCAAGTTGCAAGTTGCAAAGTGGCAAGCAACAAGCTTCAAGCGACCAAGCGTCAGCTGGCAGCTGCCAGCTGCGAACTGCGAGCTGCGAGATGTCTGCCGCACGCACACGATGCCACTGACCTGATGACTAAGCATTCCTATTTGCATTTATGATTGGTCAAGTTTACCAAAAATATTTTCAGCTTTCGCAAGATCTGCAGGCAATCAATCTATCTACGTAGCCCCTAACTAAAACCAAAGTGCATGCTGTCCTTCTAAGACAAATAGATCGCCAAAATAACGGGGGCAAAGTTTCTAACCTTTTGTGCACGTCTGTGTCTCGGTATACCTCGCTTCTTCAAGATTATTTATAAAAAAAATTAATTAAAGTATAAAATGAAAAGGGAATCGACCATGCAAAAACTATTTCTTAAACAACTCTTAGATTTTCATACACTTAGAAATTCACCTCTTTTAATTATCACAGTGCATCCACCTAAAAGCAAAGTAGTTTCATTATGTATACATACAAAATACATACAACTATCCTGTTTAAATGGCAGCATAGCCCACGTTCCATTTTGCGATTTATATTTTTATATCAATTAAGTTGTTTTTAACTACAAATCAACATAAAGTTTATTGTTAGTCTTAGCAGCCCTCCGATACTTACCCGAAAAATGTGTAAGACTTTCCCGCAGCTTTCGCAAACGAAGTCAGCAGCTATAGTCAGTCAGTATATTCGATATACAACAAGTGAGTTGAGTTAGTCCAACTGTGATATACCATGTACCATTTGAAAAAATAAAATTTAAAGCAAACATATGTATGTGAAATTGTCCTAATTTAGTTCCAATTAAAATAATAATACCATGAACCCAGTGAATACTAAAATACAATTTAAAAGAAATCACATCGAACGATATTCATATAATTTCGTTGGAAAAGTTGCAGTCCTGCTTTGTTGTTCAAATAAGCATACACACGCACACATACAAGCAAACTTGCATATGTGCGCACGAATACACTAGAAGACTAATGCTGTTCTAGTTGTTGTTGTTGCGCTCTCCACTTGCGCTTGCTTTGTGTGTCAAACTTATTTTATTAATAACAAAGCTAGTTTTTATCCAATTTGAACCATCTTTTGGATTTCGGTTTTTGATAAATTTTTATTGCACTTTAACTTAACCTTCTAGCTCTAAGGATGCCACAGATTCTTGCGGGTTGTGGGCAAGGGCAAGGGCGGTGGAGGAAAAAACATAACCTAATCTGCGTAAATGCATATTACACCTAAATCCAAAGTTTGGTTATTCTAGCTCTTACCATTTCTGAAATCTAGGTTTTCATACGGACAGACAGATGGACGGACAGAAAGACTGACGGACATGGCTAAATCGATTTTATTTTCGATTCTCAACATTTTGGTTGTAACAACGTATGGTGTGCACGTCTCCTTCAACCAGTTACATGCAATTAGAGGTGGGCACGGGCCTGTATTTTGAGGCCCGGGCCCGCACGAAAACAAACTCTTTTTTTAGAGGCCCGGCCCGGCCGAACACGATACTTTTTCACCAAGGCCCGGGCCCGGCCCGGCCCCACACGAAACTTATTTACACATAAAAGGAAATTTAAAAGACATGTAATTTATATATACATATATTATATATAAGTGCATATTTATTAAGATATATTGAATACTATTATGTATTTAATGAAAAACAAACTAAGTCATATTTTTGTTTAAAAATAAAATTTTTTCTAAATTTGCGTTTTTTAGCCTAGTGCGCTTTTCATTCAAAACATGGCCCGATGTTGAAAAAAGGCTTTCGCTAGTAGACGAACTGGCTGGAATAGCCAAAATGGTCCGAGCTAATTTGGGAAGGTGTTTTAAGTCCGTTGCATTTTTCCAGAATTCTAAAATGTGTGTGCCAGGAGCTACTGGATAGGCCAAATATTTGTCAAGCTCTATGCCTATAGCGTTTTTCTTATTTTTCCATTTTTTACAAAACTTAAGTCTAAAAATTCATCAAACATTTCATTTTCGGAATTATTTGGGCTTATGTTATTACTGATTTTATCAAAGCTACTATTTTCATGATCTTCTATAAATTCTGAGAGCATTGCTTTTACAGTAGCTAAAACATTTTCTTTTTTTTCCTCTGAGAGGAAATTTATCTCTCTATAAGAAGGGTTCAAGAAAAGCCCAACCAAATGAGCACTTGCAGGAAGAAATCTGACTTCTAATGCGCTTAGGGTCATTGATTTTAACTCAGTCATTATTTGAGAATCAAGTGTCCTAGTTCTGCAAAGTTTACGTAATTTTTCAGACTACAATGCAAATATTTGCATTGTTGGTTCTTTGTCAGAGCTAAGTACTTCAGAGCAGTTCTTAAAAGGATTTAAAAATAATAAAATGTTTTCAAGTAATGAAAAATCTAAATTACTAATTCGCTGTAGCTTTTAAGTAAAAGAATTTTTATTTCCTATTTTACATCAAATATACTCAAGAGCATAAAAAATGTAGAGTTCCAGCGTGTTTTAACTTGCTGTTTCACCGTTTTTGAAAGCTTACTGTTAAGCTGAGAATGTTTAAAATATTTTACTAATGATTTGCAGCAATCTATTAATACCTTCACTTCCGCAAGAGGATTTTTCTCAATTACATCATCCATGACAAGGTTCAGATTATGACAAGCACAAGATAGGCGCTTGAAGCTTTTAAATGCCGCAACGACATTTGCACCATTGTCCGTAACGAACACAGCTCGATCGATAGTTTCAAGTATGTTGAAATCCTGCAAAATGTCCTGAACATTTTTGAGAATATTTTCTCCAGTTTTCTTCTCGTCCAAGAACTCCCTGATGCCTGTAAAAGATACACAAGAAAGTTAAATGCTTCATAAACATAAATAAATTAATATATAAATATGTATGTATGAACATGTACATTATATTATTATGTACATACACACAAAAATATTATAAAAATTGATATATTAGTACCTAAAAGAGCGACGTTCAGTTGGAAGCTATCATCCACATAGTGAGCAGTCAGCGATATAAAATTTCCACATGTCGGTCGTGTATGCCAGTTGTTGTTCTTTCAAACTTATGATAAGTTGAGTCTTCAACGTTTCATACTCTTTCTCCATGATGGTTGTGCTTAATACTTTACGGGATATAACCAAATCATCAAAAGACTGACTTCCAAATTCTGCTCCTATGTTGAGAAGCGCTTGGCTATATTCACGGAAACCTCTACCTACCAATTCACAAAAATAAGTCAATCAATGAATGCAATGGAAATATAACTTACCTTCTGTAATATTGAAAGGGTGCAAGTCTTTTACAACTAAGGCTAGCTGCTTTCGAGCTAACGAATCCCGAAATCGCGTCGAAACAACTTTTTTGGCAAACATTTCCAATTTGGGCTGTAACTTAGACGCGTCTTGTTGAGACATGCACTTATGGCGGCTGAGGGTGCCCGTGCCTTGTTTTGAATTATATACCAGCACATGCTTACAGCTCCGGCAGCACACAAAATCAACATTATTGCCATTATAATTAATGCAATCGAACAACTTCCACACGGCACTCCTGCCCTTTTCATTTTGTAATAACTTTACACATTCACTTTTTTTATTTACAGCGTCCTGAAGGGTTTGTCGCGACATATTTTATATTTCAAAGCTTTATAAATTTCACAATAGGCCGCCAATTTTGAATTAGTGGTGTGCAAACAAGTAAAATATTGTATAAGCAAATCGATAGTAGTATCGATAAGCAATTAAAATGCCATAAATGGTGGTTCTATCGAGAATAAAACAAAAAGCGCGAACAAATCAAAATTGTCTTCAGGCCTATTTCGGGCTTTTACGGGCCTATTTTTTTGCTTTTACGGGCCGGGCCTTTTTGCTAAGGCCCGGGCCCGCACGAAGCACGAATCTTAATTTTGAGGCCCGGGACCGCTGCGGGACTGTGTAAGCCCGCGGGCCACGAAAAAAAGCACGGCCCGCGCCCACCTCTACATGCAATCGAAGGAACTTAATATATTTGTACCTTTAGGTACATGGTATAATTAGTTTTGTTTTCATTTAAATATTAAAATTAAAAAAGTCAACAAAAACAATATATAAGCATATTTCTAGCGTTGGCAGTTTTAGAATCTTGATTAATTGTCAAAATAAAATAAATTCCTTAAAAAAATCATGATTAACTTTAAAAACTATTTTCCAGTATTTGATTTTTAAAACAGCAAGAGTATTTATTGCGTTGCGTTATATAAACTACTTCAAAATTAGCATTTTGGTACCATTTTGGTATCTCGCTAAAGAAATCAAAATGATAATGATTTCACTTGCATCAAAATCACTTAGATTGTCTATTGCTGTGCATGCGCACGTACCAAAACCATTGGATTTCCATATTAACTTCTATGCGGGGCTTATAGTTTATAATTGATATTCATTTAGTCAGTCAGGACAAACAATTTTTTTTACACAAATTTTTGGTTCAAAATTATTTCGAAATTATCAATTCTATCCGTTATTAAAATGTTATTCTCTATTTCGAGAAACACTATGTGTCGTATCTCATCTGACATAACTGATATAACAACTACAGTTATTAGTAATATATAAGCTTGGAACAGTTAAGTTGAATCTATCATGAATGCCATTGCTGCATGCGTCCGGGTTAATGGCTATCCCTACAACACTTTCTGAAATTCTCACAATTTAATTGCATACTTTGCTTTTAATGTGCCAATTTTATACATTACACATGCACGAGTAAAAACACTGCTTAGCGAAATGTAGATGCGCTGCTTGCTTGACTGGACGTTGGTACTGCTTGTGTGCATAGCACTAGATTACCCTATCCCACATGATACTAATTTCATTAAAAAATGTCAAATTACAATAAAATAAATTTGAAAAAACTGGACCAAATAATAAATATTTAAGAACAATAATAAAAGTATGGGCCTCAAAATTTTAATATTCTTAAATACATTAATTCCAATGTACACCTGTGTTAATTACGACATGATGTTGATTATGGAACGATTTTCACAATTTTTCGAACTTCGCCCAAAAACAATGATTGTATTTTAAATTACGCATAGCAGAGTACCAATGTGCAATTGTATAGCAAATGCACCGGTATTAAAATATTTTTATCAGCAACGATGTTCGTACTGACACTGCTTGGTGTCACAGAAAGCAGTGCAAATTTTTCATCCCACTAATAAATCCATTATCGAGTAATTATTGTTACAAAAATGGTTGAGCGTATAATTATCAATTTGAATTTTATTAGAAATGAATTGTGATATAGGCAGGTAGGTCTATTGTTTATTTTGTATATCAAGGTCTATCGCTCAAACTAGCCAAGGATCGATTAAATTCAGTAGAGATAAAAATGTATATTTACAGACAAATTGGTAACTTAATTTTAGTACATTTATAAAATACTGTAAGCCTGTTGTAAAACTGGATTTCAAATGACAGTTCCGTAGGTTTTAGTTTGGATTCAAAAAAGCAGCCGATAGAATGCAATGCAATTTTGTAACAAGGAGGAGTCAGTAATGAAAGCATGTCGGAGCCATTTAATCATCACCACCAGTCATCACTTCCATGAATTCTGTAATTACGTAATAACAGAGTGAATTGAATTACATAGTGTTGATAAATGCTATCGATTAAATTTTGAAATTTGTGCCCACCATCAAAGTCGACAGTGCCGGAACCATCAGAATCAATTTCCTCAATCATCATGTCGAGATCATCGTTTGTCAGCTTATCATCCAACTCGCGAAGAATCTCGCGCAGAACACCAGTTGTAATATAGCCATTGCCCTCCTTGTCGTACAACCTAAAGGCTTCCTTCAATTCGGCCATCATAGCTTCGGCATCCTCCTCCACTAAGAAACGGGCTGCCAACGTTGTGAATTCCTCGAACTCAATCTGACCAGAGCCATCCTCATCGACCTCGGCAATGATTTCAGCCAATGTCGCATCATCCAGCTGGTGGCCCAACATGCTCAGGATGGTGCCAACCATGGTGGTGTTGATGTATCCATTTTTCTCCGGATCGAATGCATTAAACGCATTGCGAAGCACTGCAACAACATTGATCAT
Source organism: Drosophila rubida (assembly GCA_035046165.1). Taxonomy (NCBI): domain Eukaryota; kingdom Metazoa; phylum Arthropoda; class Insecta; order Diptera; family Drosophilidae; genus Drosophila; species Drosophila rubida. The sequence continues at coordinate 12,938,909 of JAWNOF010000022.1, forward strand.
TAACAACAGTACTTTCCTAAAACGTTATCAATACTCACGAGCAATCTGTTCCTTCGTTAGTTCGTCCTGTAAAAGATTAATCAGACAAACAGTATAAGTATATGTCTTCAAATATTGTGACATTAAAGAATTGGCATTCCATTTTAAATAGTTGCTGTTTTTATGGGTTTTCAGTTTGTGCAGTTTTATAAATTATTTGTATTATTAATTTTGTGAGATTTCCCTGAGATCTGACATGGCCAGAAACCATAAATGTAAGACGGAAGAGATTTATATTTTTTTTGTGCTTATATTAATCTTGGCTGTAATATTTATCTTTATTTTATTTTTTTTTCAAATCGGTAATGAAGTTGATAAAAAATTTATCGGTCTCGCTTACGCAAAATTCTAAATGTAATAATTGAATTTTTTTAGTCATGCAACAATTTTAATAATTTGAAATAAAGAAATAGAAAAATTCGAACTCGATTGCAATTACGAATTGTTTGATAATTTTCATAAAAAATAACCGGCATACCATATTTTATACTTGCAATATTTTTGAATAAGTTATATCCTGAATTAGAACATAAGAACGAGCATAAAAGGTACGGAGGGAACGTATCGAAGGACATAGAAAACTACTTTCTACTTCTGATCATGCACACTAATTAATGAACATATTCTTGCATTTCCAAAATTCGTTGTCTGCGTTGCTCGAACAGCGACAATTTGTTGAACTCGAAACTTACACTCATGTTGATCGATTTAAGCGGTTAGCAATTCACCGATTCGATGATGGTAGTACGTTAATCAAGTTTGGTAACACACACACAGACACACACAATAAACACTACCACGTCTTTTTTCAAGACAACTGAAGCAAAAGCAAAAAAAAAATACAAAGAATAATAGTTGGTAAGTCACTGGTGTTAATTATTAGAAGATTTACAATATTGTCGAGGTGTAAGTAATCGTCGTACTGCGAGGGTGTTGTGAGGAACTGACGAGTACTTTCAATGTATCGGTGGATCCGTTAAACACAACAAGTACAATAACTAAGTACAAGTACCCGCTGTACCTGCTATTGCAGGTGCTAAGTTGATACAATGCAACGGAGACAACGGCACTCGCAGTACTGCTGATACACCATGTAGTCCATTTACCTGCATCGCGACAAAGAATAAACAACATCAATTTGATGTCGTCGACCAAATCGAAAATCTTGTCATATTTTGTTTGTCGACTGAGTGCGTCCCTAGCACCCCAAGATGCCCTCTCGTCATCCTTCATAGCATCGTCTAGCATCAGATTCAAGCATTTATTTATAACCAAGAAAGTGCAAATCCCAATGCACACGAGCATTATGTCTACATAAATAAATACTTTCGCAAAAAAGTACAGACGTACTTGCAGGCACAATTTGCCGTTGCAGTTGCAGTTGCAGTTGCAGTCGCACAACCATTTTGCATTTGCATTTCGCATTCTCATTTTGGTATTCAAAATACTATTGTCACTTTATAATATATAAACAAGAAATCTAGAATAAATCCGCAACAATCATATTATTGTTAGTTGCGCCCCTTAAACTATACAGACATATAGACTGGGGCAGCGCCAGCGACAGATGCAACGGAGCATGAAATTTCCTCGCGATTTCCTTTTTCACAAATGACAATATTCCCGCTTTTTGCGTCTAAAATATTGGACTAGCGTATACTCAGTACCTTAGAAAATGCATATTTGTGTATTCCTTTAATATTTACTTATATTATTCTTCTTGAAGAATTCTTGAAGAATATATTTATTCTTGAAGAATTGCACTTATTAATTTTCTTTTGTGCGTTTATTTGTTCAACCAACCTTACCTTGTGACTGAGGAAACATTTATTACTTCCCTTTCTAGGGTATGCAATTTGACGATTGACATGACACTTACAAGATAATTAGAAAATTTATTGCACTATTAAGACAATAGATTGGATCTGAATATTTTGCATGACGGAAAAGACTAGGGCTGGGAAGTTCGAATTTATGATACCCCAACATTAAATTTTTTTATTAAGATTAAATACAAAATGTGTAAAAGTTAACGGGTTTTTAAATTAATTTCTAACATTTATGTATTTTATCTATAAAATATACTCCACGATTCTTACAGAATTAAATTATATCACTATTCATAAGTTTTATGTCTTGAATATGCTTCTTAATATATTGACTTTTTAAAAAAAGTCTAACCTTTGAACTTCTTATTTTTGTGTTTAATATAATGTTTTCCCAATTAACTTAAAAATTAATCGAATTCATTATCTACCCAAATGCAGCGCAAAATTATTAATCCGAATTTTTTATCGGGCATTCGAAATGTCTTCAGCTGCATTTTAGAGTCAGATTTCGGTCCAGGTTCAAATTAAAATTCACATTTACATTTAACGACTACTTTGCTTTGAAGTAAGTCACAGAGACGGATATCTTTAATGTTAATTATGTCATGTATTTTAAGGCAACGAAATTCTTAAATGCGCACCGATTTATTGTACGCACCATTGTTGTGTTGCCCATCTTGTTAGGGATGTAATTATTTTAATGTCGTATTTATGGAGAATCAGATGAATGGCGAAAGGGATTCGACTGTAGGCAGGTTTGATCCTTGCATAAATATAATTTGCAATAATTACGCGGAAATCGTTTGTGTTTGATCTAAATGACAGAACTGAACTAACTGGACCAAGTCAAAAATGATGATGGAGGCACACGAACGGAAGCATTCATAAATCGGACTCACATAGAGCGACACATGCACGTCAACATTCATGAGTACACAGTCGAATGTAAATATTTAGTGTGATGTATGTGTGCATAATATGAGTATGAATATGCCTACAAATACATGTGCAGATATAGATTCGGATACAAATACAACCTCAGATACATATACGATTTGTCCACACACAAGTAAGTACACCCGAATCGATTTTGCTCGCGCAGAAAATGGCGTGGAAACGATTCTTCACAGCGAGGCCGCCGACGACTTCGAAAATGTCGATGTTTCAAATCAACTATAAATTGTTATTCCAAATAAAGTTAAGCAAAACTGCAGCGTCTAATAGTTATTTAGTCGTGCAGTTCAATTAAGTAGTTGCTACATAACAGTTATAGTAGATAGATACGTCAGTAGTGTGCTTTGAGTTTCCCTAACTACGAGAGGTCACACTCGCAAAACTGAACTGAGCACGCTAAATGCTACAAAAGCTAAAAAACCTTCAATAGTTAATATACTCGTTTACAACACCGACATACAGGATAATATGCAATTGAAAGCCACGGCTAAAATGTTCTGATTATTAAACAAGAAACTGCTTAGTATCAATTCTCAATTCAATTCTCATGCCAGGGCGTATAGTGATCCTGCAGAAAACAGAATCAATTTTCGACGTAAGTAGTGAAGCTCTATACATAATCAATCCTTTGAATTTCTGTGATCTTCTTGAACATGCGCAACGCAGTTTATATGGACAAGCTAATTATATATTTTCCATTTATCAAAGTCCTTAGTCAAAGTACTTAAAATAATACTTAATTTTTCTTTAATGTGCGGCAAAAGCGACTATAAATTCAATTAAATAGAGCAATTGGTGGTCAAGAGCAAGCCACTACACTAAGTCTATTTAAAATCTATTTCATTTCATTCCTTTTCTTGTCTCTTCTGTTCTGTTCGTTTCTTTTTACTTTTTGACAAATGTGTGCGAGCTGCTATGCGGCGCGTTATATGAATATGCCAAACGATTGGAGCAGCCACAAGCGACTATACACACGAAGAAAGCGATTCTATCCGTTTCTGGGTCTTTCGATAATGTCAAAAATGTGTTCATTTTGCAAGAGCGGCATTTAAGGCGCATACTGATAGCTTACTTCCTTCTCTTATTTGTCAAGGTGCAAAGCAAGGTACACCTGTTATCCGCCACTCATTGATAAAGCAAGCAAAGTAAAAGTGATGCATCAAAACTAAATTGAAAAATAGAAGAATTCTCAATTCAGAGAAAGGCCAACAGAGCCAATTGCGCGAGTGAATGAATACGCGATGAATCAATTATAATACCATATACAAGAGGTTCAAACGCTTTGACGTTCGGCATATGTTTTGTGTATTTTTAGTTGTGCGTCTCTTTATAAATAAATACTCTTACAATTGCAATCATTTCGCTGCGGCAGAACACGTTTCAATTCACGTGTGGTGAGGCAATAATCTAGCAGTTTTCGTAGCAATGTGGGACTACATACGTCTACGCCTGCAAATACAATAGTGACTGTGTGCCAAGTTCTATAAATACGCCTTACAGCTAGGTAATTAAATTGAAAATGAATTCTCGTTTTCATTCAATAGTTTAGCTAGCAAGTTTCAGTTTGATAACACTGGTCCACAGCTCTTTTTGTCAGGAAGCGACAATAAGTCAACCATGTCACGACAACTTACAAATCACCATTTTGATGCTGAGATTGCATGTTGTGTGCAATGGCACTGAAACAACACTGGCTCAAGCAGTGCAATCAAAGCAGTTCAAAATGTACGCTCAAAGCAGTTCGAGTTAGAGTGAAGCCACAAGCCACAAGCCACAATTCACATTATTTAGCCTAGATTTATTGATTAATCTGCAAATTAGGTATTTTGCTTTATAGTGGCCACAGATTGTAATCTAATCAATTTCATACTCATAATATCTAATAGTAATAATACGCTGCGTTCATTTCACTGATAATGAGCATGGCTAATTTGATAAATTAACCACACAAATGGCAAAGCTCATTAGTACTCGCCGAGAGCCAACTAGACAAGTTGACACGCATATTAGGTTTAATTGATACAAATATAAGTATGTTTAAATCCAAATCCTTTGATCTAAACAATGAAGAGAACCTGAAGCGACCCGAACATCTCTATCAACCACGTCGCATACGCTGGATGAAGTATATTCTAATTCCAGTGGCCATTGGATTTATACTGCTTTTGATCATCTGTAATATAGACTTTTCGACTGAGCAATTGCCATCGAATACCAGCTATTTGCAGTCTGCCGAATGGTGTACACCTAATAGTTGCGATAAAAATGTAAAAAATGTATTTCTCCATTATTTTTACACAAACCATCTGTTGCTTCGCCTTGAGAACTACAATTTTCCTAAGGGAATAATTACAAGTGAGTCGTTGACAATCAAAAACAGTGTACAGACCTTAGTGCTCATTAATTGCACTGTAAACTACATAAAAAATGGCGTCTTTAATCAAACCCATTTGCGCAGACTGCTTGAAATAGAACTACTAAATATGGAGCTAACAAATTTAACGAAAACTACGTTTCAAGGACTCGAATATCTCAGCAATTTCACGTTAATCAATGTAGGTAAATCAGCGCATTATGATAGTTTTATGTCACCCTTTGCCAAAACGTTGAGCTCGGCAACGATTCACCAGCGGTACAGTGGCCACTCAATTTACAAACCAATCGACTTTTTCGGCATTGTGGTCTATGTAAATCTAAGAAACTTAGATCTTAGAGGAAATAACTTTGGAGAATTATTCGAAATTGGTTGGCTTGGTAAGATGCCGTCTCTGCAATCATTAAACTTAGCCGATTGTCGATTTACCAGCATCGATTTCAATATAAGCACAAACAGTTTTGGAAAGCTGAAGTTTCTAGATCTAAGCGGAAATAGACTGTTAAGTCTTAGCTCTCAGTTTATATTGTATTCAATGGACAAAGGCATTCAGTTGAAGCTCCCAATATACAGCAAGACAAATACGCTGCTGGCAACCATAGCGACAATACCGCCAACAGCCAACATAGCTGCAGCTAATCGCGCTATTTCACTCAAGGCATCAACTAACGTATACAATGATCCAGAAACTCCCAGATTTGAGAAGAAGACATCAACAACCCCATCAACAACCTCACCAACAACCCCAACTTTTGACACGGACAATACGACTGTGACTGAAACAGAAGTTAGTCCGATGGATGACGACTTTTCAACGCCGCATTATGTAGATCTTACAACTATAATGTGTTTGAATTCCGCTAAAGATACAGTTACGAAATTAGCAATGACCTGCGATGGAATGATGACAATTCAAAATCAAGCTGAGAGTACAGTTAAAATTGTAATATTCGAAGTTAACATTGACGATTGGGCGTTGGTTTACTTTTCCAATCAATCCGTCGTCAGTTGTGTAGATAGCCAAGTCGCGAGTGCAGAACCGATGGGCGATATATCCCTAACAGTGCGCGACCTGAGCTGTGCCACATCCTATGTCTTCTGTCTGCTGTACGAGAATAAGACATCGCCACTTAATTGTAAATCCCATCATACACTGGCGTGCGAAAACATTGTATCGAGATCATCATGGTTCGAGGAGAACAGCGTGCTCATTATAAGTATGGGCATTGTGGGTATTTTGCTGTTTGTAGCAGTCGGCGGAATTGTCATGTATGCCATCCTGTGGCATCGCCCAACTTGGCTTTGTGGCAGCAGTCGCCTGAAACGTGCGGCGCGAGATTCACTCACAATGCTGCTGCTTCCGCTCAACTATGAAAACAACATTTACTGTGCGATAAGGTAGGCAGACCGATATTGATTTTTATCAAAGCAACTATTAATTATTTCTACCCATAGAAAGGAAAACGGTGGCGATGCGATTAGCGATTACATGACGTACTATCGGCACTTAGAGCAGACGAAACTTTCCGACACCGAATCCAATGAGTACAATATCCCACCGCAAGAAAGCGCTCCTCCGGCCCCTAATCCGAAGGGTCATGCCTACGAAAGCTTTGATTTATACGAGGAACTAATTTGAACATAATATAAATAGCTCACAGTATATAGAAATAATCCATACATATTATGTATATTATATGCATATATGTAAATATAAAATGTATGTATCTATAGGATGAACTTATCACAGCCATATTTAGATTGATAAGCTGAAAGCCCATTATCTCAGACAGCAAATATCACTGATGCGACCGATAAGTCCAAATCTAATGCCAATTCACTTTGGCCAATTGGAGGAGAATCACATTTAGTCGACAGTCGTGTTTCAGCTCTGCCATTGAAATGCAGCCAAAAAGCAGGTATCGCAAAGAGAAACTCGTCTCGGACGACAGTCTCTCGCAAAGGTAAATTATTAAAAATGTGCCGCATTCTATTCAACGCTCATGGCCATAGATTATCGAAGTAAATAAAATGATGAAGAGAGTGTAAGCGTGTGGGCAAAGTTAATAATTCGGTATACTGTAAGGATTTCGTATTGCATACCCAAATAGTACAATGTTCCAACTTTGCCAGTCGCAACACATGGATATCCAAATGCAATTAAAGGAGACTTACTTCTTTTAAATATGCCTATCAGACGGAGTTAATTAAGCGAAAGTGAAATTTTCAGGTTCATTAACATTGACAGTGAAAAGATTAGCGGTGAAGACTTGATTGTCTAGAAAAACGTTGCTCCAGTAATAGTTTTTCCAGTTACCACAAAGCAGTAATTTGATGTCTTGGCGTTGGAGAATTTCATTTAATAACTTTTCAATTGATATTTATTTATTTGTTTATTTAACAGTCGCCGCAATACAAAATACAATTGATTACTATATGAATACAATATTTTGTCCTGAATGTCAATTTGTATGGACATTCTACGAGTATTGGCTTTCCAAAATAAAATAAATTGAAAGCATTTTCGTAGGTAATATGTGTTTTTCATTTGTTATGAAAAATTAATATTGTTTTCTAAAAAAAATTATCGCTACATGGTTACATACAACCACAGACAATACTTCTATTGCAGCCGAAAAATTTGCGACGCTTTAGCGTACATGATTTTTGTTTATGTCAAGAAAAAGAAAGTTACAAGACTATTCGAAAAGTAAAGACAAAAAAAACAAGTAATGTTTATTTCAATTTCATTCCAGTTCTGAAATATCACATACAAAAGAAAAGGTTGGCTCGAAAACTAAATGCATAGTTTGGATTTTGCTGATTATAGGTCTCGGCTTATGTCTAATAGCCGCTGGTATATACATGGTAATATGGTTGAATAAAAGTCACAATGTTGACGAGGAAGAAGAAACCAACATGAATGTCAGCTGGAGTCAAGAAGAAACCGAAGGAAATTTCAATTTCACGCTGGAAACGTTTGGGTAAAATTACCAAATATATATAAAGGCTTATATGTAACCTAATATCTACTCTTTACAGAAAACTCTCAGATGATTTTGAACTAGGTCAATGGAGAAGAGGTTGCCGTGAACTATCCTGTCGCATAACATGCTTCGATAATGAGGACTTGTATACAGATACCTTTAGTACAATGAAGGGTAGCGATTGCGAAGTGTTTACCTCTTTGATAGTCGCCAATCAATTCAGGTTGAGTCTCCAAGACAAATGGATTGACTCCAATGCTACTGTGCTCAAAATTGTGCTGATGGAGAGTCAATTCGAGAGAATTAAAACAGGTGCGTTCTCAGCAGCAATGTTTGCCAAGGTATTCCATATGATTTGGGTTGATCTAAAACTGACGGATCTCAGCAATGGGGCACTACTTGGATTGTATTCGCTGAGGAAACTGGAAATTGACTTTCAACTGCCGAACATCAGTATGACTTTGTTGCAACCCGTTCAGATGACTTTGACACATCTCAGAATCAATTCAGGAATATCCTTTAAAAGTAACCTAAACGTCTTCGATAACATATATTTGGAGAAACTAATTCATTTGGATTTGAGTCACAACACCTTCAGTGGACCGCTGAATAAACGCATCTTTAGTGGCACTCCCAACGTGACCTATCTTCTCTTGAAGTATTGCTCCATAACATCGATTGAGGACAGCGCATTTGAGGATCTGGCTGATAAGCTGATATTGGTTGACCTCAAGCACAATTTACTAACGCAGCTCAGTGAAACTGTTCTTCGCATCGCCGGCAAGCGCTTGCTACTTGACCTTGAGCCCAATAACTGGAACTGCAATTGCCACCTACGTTCAATGGTGGACTTCTACAATGACAATAAGAGTCTGTTTATTAGCGTACCTTACTGTCGCATGCCCTACAACCTGTATGGAAAAATCTTTGATGAAATCGACTCTGCGGAATTAAATTGTGCGGCAGAAATCGAAATTCCTGGCAACTTTACATCGGACTACACAGATGAAATGACTATTAATGATCGAGTCGAGGATCCGGCCTTCCCAACCGATTCTACCTTTTCCAGCCAATTCTCTACAGAAGTTCCAACCAAACAGAGTCCATATGGCGCCATATTGCAATTTAGTTGCTCGGAGGCCATCGATTATGATATGACAACGCGACAGTTTGTCGAGGAACGCAGCGAGAGGAATGTTGACGATAAGGTAGCCAAAGCTTACAATTCGGGAACATTTGTATTCGAGCCACCTGTCTATGACTTGATCTTGGAACTCTTTGATAATCGCAGCGTCCGCGCCTATATTGATGGATATCAGAGATCGGATCAGTTGAACATTATTTGGTTCTCGGACGATATGGAAAGCAGTGTAATACGAAATGCATCGCAGACGGACTACACCTGCATGCAGTATGAGGAACCCCATTTAATAGTTGATCCCTTGCAACAGAATCACACCTACACTTTTTGCATGATGCCCACGGATAACTTGGTCATATCCCCGCTCCTCTGTCAGCCGTTGCATGTACCCCAAGGTAGAGGTAGTGGAGACTCGGATGATGTTTGGATTTCTGAAAGTGAAAAGCAATTCACCATTGCTATGCTCTGTCTAATTTTTTTTATTTCCACAATATTTGGTGCAATATTTGCATACCTGGGCATTAAGAGTTTTCCTAATTTATTGGAGGGATCAAAAAATGTATTAGTCGTGAAGAAAGTGGACAAGGAGTGTTATGTCTCGACTATAACCGATTCTCAGTACATTAAGAGACCGCTTAGCAAGAGCTCTTCTAGAAACATGAAGTAAGTTCCTTAATAAATATCAAAATAATTCGTGGGTTATTTTATAACCACTTTTACAGATCATCTGCGGCAACTGCGAAAATATACGATACTAGTCTACCTAGTCTAGTTAATCTGCAATCACCATCAACTTGCTTTGAAGAGCATTTCACAGCCATGAATTTTCAAACCATCGGCTATGAGATGCCCAAGCAATTCAAGAAAGTCGCCAGTGAAAGTTGTACAATCAACAATAGCATGGACAGACCCGGCTCACCGCCTCCTTTGCCCAAACGGAACTCCACGGTATCGGAGAGCATGGACCCAAAGCTAAAGGCTGAGAAAGATGCCTAAGTCTTCTAGATGTTATTCAAAATAACAAGTTAAATACACCTATATTAATCAAACTTCCTATTTAATATTATTATGTCAAGCATTCTATTTGCTACTATTAATATATCGCTACTATAAATATATTAAAGATTGGCCTCTCTATTGTCAAAGTTTGTCACGTAAAACGATTGATTTAATAATTGCGTACTTCAATGACATTTTTAATTCAATATTTCATATTGGAGATTATTATAACATATGTTATAATGAATCAACAAACCATAACGAAAAACTTTGGTTAAATATCAAATTAAAAGACTCGTATAATTATCAACAAATATTTCCTCGTGCAGTTTTAGAAAGGTTATTGAATATAGCTAAGTATTCGATTATCCTTAATTGGATCGACCACAAACATGGTGAATAATAGAGAGTTAAATATATAGCAGTGTAGATATAGATAGATACACGTGAATATGGTTGCAGGTGAATAATGCAGCTTATCTCTAAATCGAAAGCTCTTGAACTATTCTGGCTAATACGCTGATAAGGATAATAATGCTGTACTATTAGCAAACGCATTAGCTCCAATCGCTTACAGTCACCGTTTAGTACTCGTTGCGTGAAGTCATCTGGACAAAACTCGACATATTTCACCTGTTCGTTCTAATACAATAAACTTTCGTGCCATTCGACTAAATGGAACTACTTGTTACGATAAAACGAGCTGCTTTCAAGATCAATAAGCGATAACAAAATAAATGTATTTCGTAATGTTGATGTTGTCATCGCAGAATCCATCGGGATGCTTAATCCTATTCTATTTGTTTTTGATGTGGACTGGCTTATCTGTCATGGCCTCCAATAGCCCAAATTGGTCGAATAAATCTGAAATACAGACAAGCGATATAAGTCAAGCCGTCACAGTGCTTAAGAAAGTAATGGGCAATATAAGGTACATAAATATATATAAATTATACGAAATTATTGATTTTTGTTGACGTTGATATGAGTATAAATATGCAAATATATCATATACATTGAATGATGTTTTGCGCGCCGTTATCGACGCGATAACAACTATTATCGTGTTCCACTAATGGATGCACAATGTTGTTGAATAATGGAAATCTCTGTTTTTATGTGGCAGTGCTTATCTTGGCGATATGGAGACCATCGCAGTTACTAGTACGCAGCCAAAATGCCTGAAGGTCCAGTGTCGAATAATTTGTTTTAACGGTCGTCAGAGTGAGATCTTTAAAGATATAAAGTATGCTTTATCTGAAGATGTAAGTATCAGAAAAGAATTACAACAAATGTCAAGAATTTTAGAAAACGCAAAATAATTAATTGACGCATTACACTATCTGTTGATAATAATTTATATGCATTTCAACAATAGCACTAGCAGGTGTCAAAATTCCGCCACAAGTAATTTTTAAAATATTTATGTTTTACCAACTACAGAATACCTGTACCGTCATCGACGAGTTATATCTATATAATTATAATTTTCTAAATGCTGTGGTGCCCGTTGGATTTCTAGCTGACTACACCAACAAAGTAAAGTTAATTTACATTGGCATCTCTAATATCACTGCAATTGAAAGCGGCGCATTCGGTGGAGGAATATTCAATCGTATAATTCTTGAAGATCTTCAGCTAGTCAAATTGGACAAGGAGTTCTTCACCAATGTGACCTCACATTTCAACGGCATTTCAATAATGCAAGATAAAGTGCCCCTACAAAATGTCTACCCCGACTTTCTGGATATTGTGCAGTTTCAAATAGAATATTTACGGCTACGAACCGGCATCACTTGTGTGCGCAATTTAACGGCCACAGATCCAATGCTTGGAGCCCTGAGTAATGCGGACTTTAGTTACAATAATTTCGGTAATGAATTATTAGAGGATTCATTCAGGAAACTTACGATGGTCGAGAGGCTAATTTTGTCTAATTCCAACATTGCTTATCTGCCCAATTATATTTTTCAAGGTATTTATTATTATTATTTACGTCACTTTTTAATTATTTGTGTTACCCTGTCTTTTCAAAATTCTATAAAGCGCCTCATAGCAGTTCGATAACATACTTTACGTGTATATCGATATATAGTGTTATTGACACAATTTGCAGTGTTGACATACGTTAATGTCACGCATAACTATCATGCTATCACTAATGCAACTAAAATTTGTCGTTGCAGATATGAAATATTTGGAGTTGCTGGATATATCAAATAATAAACTGACGACGCTCTCCAAAATCATATTTGGTATAAACGATATTTCGCCAAATTTGAGAATATACGCGGGAGCCAATAATTGGCACTGCGACTGTGCACTGCATACTGAAATGAATTATATTTTTAAGTATCAAAGCTTAAAGTATGAACTGCTGTGCACCACGCCAGAGCAATTTCAAAATTGCTTGGTGTTTGATGATCGTATTTGTTATAACATAGATGACGAAGTCACTCTTCTAACACAAACAACAACACAAAGAACAACGACAAGACGCACAGAGTTAATGACAACCTCGACAACTACGCCATCAACCACAACGAACCAGCCTATTTTTATTCCAACTATCTCCACGGCGGGGACTGTAAATCCTAGCGAGGTTGTGCCAATAGAATGTGCAGTGACAAATAATACAAAGCGGCAGAATATTAGATGGCCACAAATTTACTTTATTCCGCGAGTATTCGGCGCACTTACTGTCAAAATATCGGTAGATCAGAGGGATAGCTCTAGCTCATTTGGTATATTTTGGTTCTCAAAAACAACAAAGGAATATTATATGATGGAACTGTTGCCAGATGAATTTGGTCTTGGATGCTACTTTACCATGCCATTGCAGACAATTGTGACCCATTTAGTTCCCAACGTGGCGTATACGTTTTGCTTGGTCGACGACAACCAGAATGCCGTTTCGCCTTTTAGCTGCAAGTCCGTTCACATTGGCAGCAATTTAAATACACACTACACCACCTGGCTATCTAGAAGTATGCGTGCCAAAGTAAATATACAACTGCTATATTTGATAAACTTCATTTTTGTATTGTTTTCTCGGCAAAATAATTGTATACTATCGTTTATTCAAAGGGTATTTCTGTAATGGTTCTGGGCATCGTTCTATTCATGTTTATGGGCATTACTACCGTGTTTTTGGTCTTGAAGCAAAAGCCCATGTGGTTGAAGGGGAGCAAGAGAGTCATCACACCAAAATTTAGGTCTGGAGATGTTGTCGTTTTGCCACGATCGGATACAGCTGAGTATCTGAAGCAAAAGGAAGACATGATCACGCGGCTTAATTTGAATAGGTGAATCACGGATTTTAAGCAATTAACAACTAATAATAACTTGTTTTCAAAATAACTTAGACCATTCTGACACTTGTCTTAAAAACAACAGCAGCAAGAGCTGTGCATTAAAAAAATAGAGATATATATATTTTCCTCTATTTATGCTGTTGAATTGAAAAAAATTGAAAGAATGATAAATAGCTAATGTAAAATTGCTCTGCATTTATAATTTATAGATCAATTTCATTTATTTCGCGGAAGAACTCTGTGGAGAGCCTCGCGAGCAGTGACAGCTATATGGAAACCAATCTGTATGAAATCATTCCGGCATACATTAGCTTTGATAAAGTGCCACAAGTGGAAGCACCCAGTCATCCGACCAGCGAAATACTTGATATCTATCAGTCACAACTCAGGTTTACTGAAGCTGAGGCAGTTGAGACAGGCAGTGTGAGATATGCACAGATTACGCCGCGCACGAAACGCATTTCGAGTGACCCTTTGCCGGCGATACCCTCCGATGTTAGTGACGTACCACATTAATTTGGAACTAAGATGATTACACAACACCAAACACACTGTTCGTAAACCTATCATATATAAGCATAACCATCAATAAAGGCTCTTGTGTTTAAAAATATACAATTTGTTGAAGAATTGGCATTGACAGTAAGTAAGCTCTATCAATTCTATCGGTATTCCTTACATTGGTAATGTGTAAATTGTATACAAATATAATAATCGTATTTATATTTGTGAATGCAGCATTTCAATTTTATTATTTCGTTAATGGGATTTTGAATTTAATCACGCTGTAGCAAGTACATGTCGAAGATAACTAGAGATAATGGCAGTAATTTAAAACTAGATAAATGTGACGAAAAACTTCGAGGAAAAGAAAATTTCAGAATTTTTGGGAGGGAATAATTGCAGGAAAGGACGATTTATTTCCCTCTTCACTAAAGTCTAAAAAATTATTCACTGCTCTAATATACGTATGTATGTTTGTATGTACTACAAATTGGTCCAATTATAAGATGTACAAGTATTACGTATGTACAATACTACATGGACGTCAATCAATCCTTATGGAATAATTACCATTTTCTGTGTGTAAATGTGTATGCTAGCGAGTTAAGTTAAGAATAAAATCCATTAGGCAACAGCCTCACGTAACTTAATTAATTTTAATAAATAATATTCTAAATCGATATTTATAAATATGGGTTTTGTTTTTTTAATTTATGTTTAGCTGCGAACCGTGATCATATGGACATTTTTCTGTGCTGCCTATTATTGAATAAACCTATTTACACGTGTGCTCCTCGAGTACCTTTGTACATACATCGCATTTAACCTGGCAACACCAGTGGAACTTGCAGTTGCAGCGCTCACGAACGATGATATTTTTGGTGTTATAGCCTCGGCCACAGCACAGTATACCGCAGCCATCAAGACCCGACGAAGACTTGTTGCACACACGACCGTGCGTACCTTTAAAGAACAACGAAACAAATATCAATAACAAGTCTAAGAAAGGAATAACGAATGCCTCACCTGTCCACTGTAATAGTCGATTGGTGCGACACCAGTCAGGACTCTCATCCAAGTAGATCAAATCGTGCGCAGTGGGCACTTTAAACTGGCTATTTTTCACCTGAAGTCGTCCGCGTTTATTGAGCTTCACCTCAGTAGCCTCTTCATATTTCTCACGCAAATAGTCACCTACAAAAGCAAAGTCCATTACAAATAAATACATATATATTGAGGATATTATTCATAAAGGCACTTGCCAATCTCTCGGATGGAAGATAATTGCTGCCAACAAGTGATCAAACTGCATGAACCTGAGACGCCATGGCATTTGCACGTAATTCGCGTCTTTTTGATGACGGCCTAAAGAGAAACAAAAGGTATTAATTTATAAAAAAATAAACATGCTTTTTCTGTCAGCTTCCATCTTACTCTTCGGCCCGCTTCATTGTTGTGTAGATTCATAAGACTTATAGCCTTAATGTTAGCATTCGATAATACAGGCGCCTCTCCACTAACTGCTCGTTGATTCTTGCGCTTGCGCTTGCGACGCTTTCCATTAGACTCGCCATTAAACAGCTTCGAGTTTAAAATCTCACGATTGATATTCTCCTATTACAAAAGAAAAACCAAATGTCAATAAATAAAAGTTTATTTCAATAAAAAAGAGTCGGGTCAAAATTTCACACGAGGAGAGACACAAAGTGATGTAAACATTAATTGATATAAAATTTAGAAAATATCTCAGTTAGAAGCTAGCTTGAATGGAACTTCCACATTTGTATGAAGGATTGGGGAACTTGTAAGAATGGGTTTATCATACTTATTATTCCGATATATTCAATTCCCAAGCATCATCAATATACGAGAGTATAAAAAGAGAGAGATTGGCGACTCGGCTGATTATGTGAATATAAATTGTACAATTTGTACATCGCAATTGTCCCCGTTTTGTGCTATTTCCAACATGATTTGCAATTTATAATCACAATAATATTAATGTACTTAACTTTACAATGAATGGCGAATATCTACAGTTCAATAGATATTCTAAAAACTCTCACCTGCAATTCGATCATATCGTTTTCCTTTAATTTGGAATTTAAAATTTCCTTAGTGATGCGCTCTTGTAGTTCAATTAAATCCTCGGAATTAATGCGAGGCTCGCTGCCATCATCCTTTTCATCACTGGACTCTTGTCTGGGTGGGGCAAGCGACGACGATGGCACTGAGGTCAATGAGTCGTTTGCACTTTTTCTTGTCTTACTCTGCAAATCGTACAACAGCGGTAACGTAGTCTCATTCTTGCCATCTTGGTTCGATCTGGACTTAGTTTCCTTCATACTTTTAGCGCTTTCTACATTGGCCAGATTGCCACCGCTCTTGGCATCATCGGCCTGCATTTGCTTGCGACGACGCTCAGGATTACCCGCTCCACGTGTGCCCCGTCGAGTTTCTTTCTCTCGCACATCAATAAAATCTGTAGCGAATCTAAAAAAGGAAAGATTGTGAGCAATTTGAATTGTCTTCCTATTTATCACAGTACTTGTAGGCATATTCAAGATTATCACCGCAGCCACCCCAGGTCCAATCGTCATGCAACTGCTTAGGTCGCGACCCGCGTGAGCAGCCACAAGACGTAAGCTGACCATCGCGACAGGCACGAGCTACAAAACTGGTGACAGTAGCCGCTGCCAACGCGTGTATAAAGGCCATCTCCGGTGTGCCTGCAATTGAGAGAGAGAGAGCATTATAAAAGGTCATGGACCCAGCAGTTATCCAAAGCTTACCCAAGCCAGTCATGGGTCCAAAGACGGTGGCATCTTCTGTAGTGCTGCAATTCCAGCGACGATTTTTGAATTGAAATTGACATTCCTAAATTAAAAGAAGCACATGAGGAATATAGTTAATAAAAATATATAATATATACTTACTTGTATGGCAGCACGAGCGCCACGACTTATCGCAGGCATAACACTCGTGTGGAGAGCGCACTGTTTCTTCTGACCATAGGAGAGACCCTCTACCGTATAGCAGTTATCGGGATTGAGATTGATGGTCTCGGAATATGCTGCTGTTGGGGCATTCAAAGTTTCGTTCTCATGCTCAGTGGGCAGCATACCAAACTGATGAACATTGGCGAGCATAAATTCGCGACCGTCAGTCACACCCGCCGATGTCATGATGATGTCATGGGCAAAATAGTTGCCCGATGAGTGAGCGATTTTGTCCACCGAAGCGGCGGCAATGTTGCGACGCTTTGGCTGCGAGCGGGCGACACGAGACAGTGCCTGCAGATCAGGTGCTTCATCCGAAGGCGCTGCATCGGAATGTACTTTAAATGAATCCGGGATTTCAATGGATACAGCAAAACGCTTTGTGTTGTTAATCGTTTGTATGATGGGCTCAAAGCGTGGAGGCATAAATTCCGCCTGACCTCGAAACCATTCATCGCGTTCTCTCTGACGTTGTTGCTCCTCGCGCTGGCGTTGGCGCACGCATTTTGGTGACTCTGGATTACGCAGACAAACGGGACGTTTTGTAGTGCGCTTGGAGGTCGACTCGACTGGCGGAGGTAGCGTAGTCGTTGAGGTTGTAGTCGACGACGACCATTGAGCTGTTGTCGACTCGTCATCGCCAAGAAGATGTACTTGAGGTACTCCCTCGTACTTGTTTCGCTCTTTGCTGCCATCCGATGAGCCAACCACATCTACAAATGTGTTTGACTCTTCCTCATTGTGGTAATAGCCACCAAACGGTTTTTGGCCAGGTGTATGAGCTCCATGCGGCACCTTTCTTGTTGGCGGAGCAATGGGGGCGGCATATTGGAGAACAGGTCGCTGAGGTCGCTTAGCATTTGTGGTGGAAGAACCGCCGGCGCCTACGCCTCCACTGCTCTGCTTGCTTTTCTCCTTCTGTAAGCTCGGAAACTTGACGAATTTTGACTCGAAATTGTTGTCGCTTTTCGTCATGTTGTGCAGAAAGAGAATGTGCTTCTTCAAATCATCGATATTCGAAGTGGGATCCGGAGCAATTGTAGTGCTCGTATGCGTTGTAGTGCTACGACGGCGAGCTGCCGTCGGCAACGAGGAACGTGTGGGATTGGCGCTCGTCAGGCTGGAGAAGACGGGCGTCTTAGCAGGAACACCCCAACGCAGCTCGGGTGACGCATTCTTCAGTGCCATGGGCACAATGAACTTACGATCCTCATCCGTCAGACTGGCTGGGAGACCGTTTTCATCGGTATCCTCATCCAGCAATATGATTTGCTTTTGATCCATCTCCTCCTGTATGGGATGGACCCGACGCGCCTGTGCATTCGGCGCCTCCAGTCTCTTAGTGAGATCGGCTTTTACATAACCAGTCTCCGAGTCCCGTAGATCGACGGGTTTGATGAAGGTGCCCAGCTTTCGCAGTCCCTCCTGATGCATGTAGGCCTGCTCATCCTTGGTTATGTTCAGTGGGATGCTCGTGTTGGCCAGTTGCTCATCTTGGGAGCCAAACTCAATAAACGGCGATTTGATGCCCAAAGAGCTGTGGGATGATGAAGATAGATTTAAAAAAAAAATATTTTAAAATTTACCCTACGTTTCAAATATATATTATCACAAAAAATATCCTTTTTCAAAAATATACAATTTGTTTTGATTTTGGCACAAAACTAAAACAAAAGTTTAAGTAATTATGTATTACAATCAGTCGAGCGATTGATGAAGCAACTGGGAAAAAGCATTTCCAAATTGGCAAGATATGCGAAGAGAGTGAAAAGAGTGGACAGCTTTCGTTGCTTTACATAATAAGCAATTAGAGATTGATTCGAATTGGAAAACAAAAGGTTGAGACATGGAATTGTTTTTCTCTATTTCTGTGGGACGGAACTGGTTTTCCCTGACTGTTGAGACATCGTCGAAGAACAGTTACAGTTACATCTGTTTCAACATAAGCATGCTGTCGAATGTAATCTGTATCTTGGCAATAGATAGACGACAAGCAGGTGTTGCCATTGCATTATCAAACTAGGCCAAAACTGCTAGAGAATCGCCTTCTCTCACTCTCTCTCTCTCATATAAAAGCAAGGGACAGTTTCAGTTGGGCTAACAGTTGAATTTCGTCTTTAGGCCTAACACGACAACAATGAATCGCAGTCTGCTCCTCATCCTATTCCTGGGTACACTCGTCTGCACCGCCAGCGCCTTGGGTGTCGGCGATGGCGAGGGTAACGATTACACTTGGGGTGCCAAGCTAACAACCAGCACACTCATAGCCCAGGAGACAATTAGCAAACGAAAAATGCTCCTGCAGACGACATCCAGGACATATACGCTCACCCAGGCGGGCACGGCCAAGAATATCGATTACATTCGCATCACCGACTTGAAGCGCATGCGCGGCGCCACCGCTGAAATCACATCCGGCGGCGTGGGCTCCACTACAGTGACTGTGAAGTTCACTTCCGCTAGGGGTGCCGGCATCAAGTCTCAGATCGAAATCTGGGGAACATAATCTGTCCACGACTTTTTAATAAACTTGTATTTATATTGTGTCTAGAAGAGTTTTTAGTTTATTACTCGTATTCATAACTGTTCAAACTATTAACGCACATCCGAAAAGCTAAGAGATAGAAGAAGCATCACATTGATAGAATCCAGACCCAAAGTTACCGGAAATCTTGCTTAACAGAATTTGACTTGTTTCGGGAAAAGTTCAATCCGATGCTGAAATCAGCCGTCTATGGACATTTATTCAATCGTGTGTACAATTAAGACTTAATCAACTAACTTAGTCAAGTGTTTACAAGCTCTTTACACGCATCTCAAGTTGTATATAATATATCGATTGTTAGTTATATATTTTTGGTATGTAGTTGCAGTTAGAATAATTAGTTTCCATAAATTTCAACGCGAAATATTAAGCCATAATTATACTGCGATTGTAGTTTGATGTGGACAAAGTTAAAGCCAGGGCCTCCAGAGTAAATCGTAGCATGGCCTCCAGTGTTGTTTGTCACCTGGTCAAATGCCCGGATGCCCGAGATGATACGCCCATTACCAATTCCCTGAAGTGTGTGGAAACCGAATTATTGATTGCTGATCTATTGTATTGTGCTTCTTATCACAAAACAATTAGTTTTATGCGAATAGAATATAACAACATGCAGATGCTGGTGATGATATGATATGATATGATATGATATATATATACACACATATATATGAAATATATATTCAGTTTTAAGTTCAATTTATGAAAGGAATTGCATTTATTTAAATTGTTTGTGCTCACTTTAAGCAGAATTAAAGAAATTCCTGTAATATATTTATATCAAGAATGAAAATCAAGAAACTTCAAGATATTTGTGAAACTTTGAATAGCAACATTTACTAAATAGAAAAGAGAGAAATTCAGCATGAACATTCAACATCAACCGTTCCGAAAATTCGACGACACTACTTGACAACTATTTTTATGAAATGACGAATGAAAAAACGCATTATTCAATATCACAACCAATTTCGCTCACATTTGTAGGATATTTAATCTCGTGATCCACGTATTTGCCCGGTGAGGAGCCGTTCATCACGTTCTCCACATGCAGCAATTGCGCCGAATTGGAAATATTACCCCATGTGCTGGACACGGCGCAGCACGATGCAACCCAGAGAGACAATAGCAGCATACTCAACAAAGTACTATTTAGCTGGGCCATGCTGACGTTAGCCTTGTGCAAATTCATTTATGAAGCGTCCAAGTCGGGTTAAAGAGAGATGTTTAGAACGAGGGAGCTTCGATGATTTTTGTTCACTTTAATCCACTTCGCGTGTTATCAGTCCCTGAGTAGTTGTCTTTGCAACATGTATTTTTTACTAATTTATGATTCGAACTGCATAGACCAAGAGCCGATCTTCCCAATAAATTGTGCCCACAATATGTTCAATGTGTGCTTGCTTCGAGCTGTGGTACAGCTGCTGCTACTGCCGCTCTTGATAACTCGAGATTTTCAACTAATCCATGGGCGCCTCGAAAATAGCTACAGTCGCAGCCAGAGATTATATTTTCTACTTATACGCAAAAAAAAAACAGCAACAACAATAAAAACACAAGCATCATGATGGTGAGTCAAAGTGTGAGGCAGCAGCACTCAAAGTCTTATCAATATCAGCGTTCAGCAATTTGAAATAAAACATGAGGGTAGAGACGTTTTAGATGCCGGAAACTAAATTCTCTCGACAATCTCAATATACCAAATTTATACCTATTATAAGTTCACATTAAAAACAATGATTAAACCTTAAATAATTCGACGTGAACACGAAATTTATAGACATAATTGTAACTTTTCAAGTTTCGTCTAGGTTATACTAAATTAAGAACCGACGACTCGCAATCAGAGTCAAAGTTAATAATGTAACACTTAAAAGTTGTTTTATCTGTGCTGAAAGTTTGTTTATATAAATGCATATACCTTCCGCAAGTGTATACAATTTTAAGCAAAATCACAAAAAACGAGTGAATTCCTCATTTGTAAATCGATTTTTATGATTCTCTTATATTCTCGCCCAAAGCGGACCTTATAAATTCTGTTGAACAAAGTATACTCAATTCCATTAAGAATAAAAACGGCAACCTAATTGTTTGTGAAAATATTTTCGAAAAATTATAACATATTCGAGAAAATAACCAAATAAAAATGAATTCTTATTTATTTTTCCCGTATTTATGATTTTTTAAATTAATTTCCAATAAGTAAAATTAAATTAATGCCACAATTATCAGTAATTGGAATTGTAGTAATGTACCAATATATATATATATATATAGTATAAACAAAAATATTTTCACAATGTTGAACTTATTCATAAAACAAAACAACAGAAATATATAACAGTCTGTAACAAGTTGCTTATACTCAAGCATACCCAGTTGTAGCTTTCTAATTTGCGATGAGTTTATAAATGAATGGGTGCTGTGATTTATTTGATCTGTAGTACAGTTTTGTCAATAAAGTAAACTCATTATTTCCTGTTAGTTTCAACGAGAAGTAATGCGGCACATATTAATAGCAACTTTTACAGCAAGTCGAAAACCGATTGTCATAAGTGGCAAATTCGCTACACAAAATTACCGAAAAACATATGTTAAAATATACAGTATATACAGATATAAGATTCACAGTTGCCATATACAACACCGACTATGACAGAATTTTAAATGTTTCTTGAAGCGGCATAAGAAGAAAGTCAATTATGTAAATGAGGTATACTTACATCCAAGTTGGCACACCTTGTAAGCTAGATACTGCATCTAGACCGGACACAGAAAGCAGCAAAAACGTCATTACTACGGTCCACAGTAGAAAATGCTTCCTTTCCAGCAATGACATTTTTCGCTTTGTTGCAATGGCAAATTACTGGTATTTGATTTCAACACTACAACTCTAGTTTGTGACTTTCTTATGAATTGACAAGGGCCGGGCGCAATACAAATCTTCAGTAATATGTTGAATTTTCTTTTATCATTAACAGTAGCGGAAGATTGTCCGTAATAGTTGTGCACATTTTTCGAAGGTATCTATTACTTTTAGTTGGGAAAATTTGTAAATCTAGTCGTTCTTTTCTTCTCTGCGGTTTTTTGGGAATTATTTTCAATCAGTTAAATACGATTTCGCGGTAATCGCATTTGAAGTGCACTCACTGCAAGAAAAAAGGATGAGTTGTTGATTATTTCAAATAAAATAAGTGATTACAGCGGTTTTTAATCCACGTACTACGTACAACTAATTTCCAATTCACATGTATCTGAAAGTAAAATTTCCCAAGCTAAGTAAAGAACAGCAAAGTGCTTTCTACCTGAAAAATTACATTAAAATTGTACCTTTAAACCGGCCAACAATATAGCGGGAAAATATGCACTTGGAGAGGAATTTTATAAGCATCATCAACTTTGAGAGCAACCCTCTCATATGCATTAATTACTAACATCTAATGTGAATTGTAGAGTTGCCAGACTATATACATATGTGAACAAACTTATTTGGACTATACAACTGAATTTCGAAACATTAATAAATGTTACTCTTTTTCAACTGTTGGTGACATTCACAACGTTCAGTATACCTCTCGTTGTGTGTCTTAGACTACAGGGCATGACAACAAATCAGTAGTGTTTGGTGCAGGGTATAAAAAATCAATGCAGAGCTTGTCTGGGGTAACTTTGCGTTGTTAGCGAAGTGTTCATGTTCATGTAATTGCCTGTAAATACAAACACACATATTTACATTCATCCACTTGTACAATTTAAACAGGTATGAGAGTGTGCGTGCGTGTATGTGGGTGCTAGTCAAATTACTTTCCCGCTTGTTTGCTAAATTACTAGCCATAGGTTTAAATCATATGTACTAATTTACAAGAATCTAAGTTTTAATTAATCCCAAACAAATACAAACGCATAAAAACATAATTTTAAAAACGTGCACACACACAGAGTCAATGCTATCAATGTACGTTGTGTGAGACACTTTTGGTCATTGAACACCGTCGCGTCTGTTGCATTAGCAGCAGTGAGTAGCAGCGAAACAAAGCTGGATGGACTCAAATGTAGCATACACAATACATTCACACAAATGTGCGCCACACACAGCCAAGCTCACATGCATACATATGAATAAAATCCTTTCCTTTCCAGCTTGATTGGATACGGATACACATACACACCACATTCACACTCGCACTTGCTGTGGGATCACACACACCCCTTGTATAGCTTTAAAAAACAGAAACACTTACACTCCCATATACAGCTATGTGTGTGTGAACATAAAATATGTATGTATGTACGTTTGTGTACACGTATTTGTTTTTTGTGTTTGTGCACGGATTGTAGCAACAAAATATATCAAAATCGCGTCTGCATGTTTATTTGAATGTTGCTCGCGTGAATCTTATGAAATTACGCACAAATCTAATATGCAAACATACATATTTAATTATGAGTCTATGTTTATATGTATCATGTTAAACATGATGATGATGCTGCTCTAGATATTCGAAGAGACCACTTACACATACACAACATATACTTATGCAGCCAAATATGTATGTGTATATATACACAAATATGCATGTAACTCACAAATGCGACATGTTTACGATAAGCAAAGATGCGTGTTTGGTTTTTGTATACACACATGTACACATGTATGTGTATGCATTTATCCATTCTATTGCTTTAGCTACAACTGAGCGGTAAATATATCGAATATCGAGACTTACCATACATAACTGTGTATAAGCATACATACATCAATATACATTCATGTAGTACGTTTTGTTTGTATATATGCTTTTGTTTATTTGTATATATCATATCTACACAATCTACACATATTTAATTTTATTACTCATTGAGCACTTTGTTTATTTATATATGCATACAGATACACATATTTTGTTTATATGAGACATGTATGTATGTTTCTATCTTACATTTTGTTTATATGTAAAATTTCATACGACACTGGCAGAATTTTATGAATTAAATTTATATCAATTTGAGCTCACACACATACATGATTTATTAGAAACAAAATAAATTCATTCCGACCATATATATTTATGTAAATGTTAATCGCACGACGTACACAAACGCATCCTAATGAAATAAAGAAGCGCGCTGCGTTTGTCTATGAACAGAAAATTGTAAATAACTGCAGAACTGGTTTCCCATTGAAGTCTTTCGTGGTGAGTTGAATTTCAAAATATACTGTTTTGCTTAGCAAATATACCACAAACAAAATTTTTTGATTTGGTTACACTCTATTGGAAATGAATTTGAGAAAATTTAAATTTAAAAGAGATCGCTCATTTATTATTAAAATTACGTCTTTTAATTAAACAATTTTATAGTGATTTTATGTATACTATAAAGCTTTTCAAGGGGGTGGATTTCTCTAAAATAATAACAAGTATATCGATTTTAATTGGTACCAGAGAACGATATTTTAGATTTTCACAAAACGTGGCACCGCCAAATGTTTACAAAGCCTACATATGTTGATAAGCATTTGTTTCTTTTAGATGTTGTTAAGCTAAATGGAAACGACGTACGTACATACATATTTGAGAAGTGCGCCATCTAAATATTCTATGAATCTTGAAAACATATTCAGATTATCTTATAATCACTATATATGAAAGTCATGTTTTGATTATTATAGAATATTTGAAAATTCAATTGATGTATCAATCTTATGTTTAGCTCGGCCTCAGTTATGTACATATGTATTTGGTCATTTTATTTACCCTTAACTGTCAATATAATATGTTTTCAATCAATACTAAACAATTGATAAATTTTATTAGAAATTTAGTATTTGGTAAGTGACAAACACATTCTTACTGCGAAATATCGATAACTTCTTCCTGCAGTGTTATCGGCTAAATTAATTTGATAAGTTTTTGTTATTGAAATACATTGTAATAGTTACATTTACCTAATTTCATTTAATATCAATTGAAACCATAATAATATTATACTTGGTTAATTCACCTAATTTTAAATGTTAAATTATTAATTTAAATTAAAATTAAAAAAAAGCATTTATCTAAAAATATGACGAGGTCTCATCGCAGCTTAATGAGCAAAATAGACTTTGACAATTTTGTCGGGCTCATGTAGTGTTTATATTAATGCAAACCTGTTGCTCACGCTTCAATTTAAACCTGATCTTTTCAACATACATACATACATACTTCAATATATGTATGTATGAAAATTTACACAGACAACATACACTTACTATCAGGCATAGTCATTTATGGGCCCAATACTAACACAAGTATTTATTCATCTACACACACACATTCGCAGTGAAGTTGAAGTTGTTCGTTCTTAGTATCAGTTCATTTTCGATTCTCGGTTCGAAATGGTGTTTCCGTGCGGATTGTGATTATTATATGTATATTCATTGTATATATATGTATATTTACATACCTATAAAATTGTGTACGTATTAACAATTAATAAAATACATACAAACATTTCGAATATGTGACGATAAAATACAAAACGTATGTATTATTTCATATACAAGTTTGCATTGTTTCATAAACATATTGAAATACATACATGCAACGAAACAAGTCTGCATACGCGCACATACGCATATTTATGTATGTATATAACTACATATATATATGTATATATAGATATAGATGTATGTATTTATTGATGCAAGTGCCACACACATGCATAAGGCTGCATGAATGTCGAGTTTAAAGTGTGTTTGTGTGTGTGAATATACATATATAGTTACATATGTATATTTATGTAGCTACATACATATATAGGAAGTGAAAGAAGAGTGAACGCAATTATAGGAAGGGACAGATTTCCCTTTTTGTTAAAATAAAAATACATAACATACAATTAACTTCGTAATTTGCATGTAAATACGTTAGAGTTAAGTAAAAAAAAATAAGCAGGCATTATAAGTACGAATATAAGCATGTAAAGGCAACCAACCACAAGTGTACATTCATATATATATACGCAAGCAACAATCAAACCTACAACCATACAACATACATATGTACGTACAAACTTACGTATGTATGAACATCAAGTTGTACTAATATATCTTCACTCTCTCCGCCTTGTACATACTTATGTATATGAATGCACGTATGTCGACATACTAAATACGCATTTGTAATAATACTTATGAATATACACATAAATCTATGCAAATTCACTCTACGAGTTTTGGGATATCTCTAAACACATATGTACATATGTATGTACGTAGTAATACTGTAAATACCAGTGTTTCTGTATGGCCAATTTTTCCTTCGTTGCGTATGCACATGTGCAACAATTGTGTGTGTGTGTGTGTGAGAACAAATTAAAACAATTAAATTGGGTATAATAAACGTGTGCAAAACGTCCTACACATGTACATGTATGTACATTCCTTCATCCATGTATGTATGTATGTATGTATGTACATAAGTTTGTATGAAGAGACAGAAGGCGTACTTCAGATTAAGTCACCTTCATGCGTCTGAAAAATATATTATTTGCTTGTAATTCATATTGTTTATTATTGCAGCGCCACAAAAGCAAAACAACAACTACACTAACCAAAGGGAATAGATAAAGATAAACAGATAATTGTGTGAGGTGCCTTAAAAGGCGACAATTAATACTTTTCCTGTAGCTTGTGATCAATTAAAACAGTATGCCATATTCGACATTTATCACAGAAGTTTAACAACAACATAAATACGAAACAAACTTAGAAAAAATGAACAGCAACAACAATTCTTCGCTTGATAACACATGTGACCAGGACTATACAGAATTTCTAAATGAGTATTTACTGCAGACCAACTCGACATGCAATGAGCCGGAGATTCATTACGAGGGTAAGTACTTGCTAGGTTTATTTGCTGAAATATACCCGGCAGCCGCGCAGTTTTTTCATATTTTTTTTGTTTTACTCAGAAACGGGACAAGTATATTCTGTATCACTCTTAAAAGAATAACTTGCCGGTATCTATTAGTCTGACACACTAGATTTTCGACTTATAGTTTGTTCATATTGTGATAAGGACGAGAAACATTAATAAAGGGATAAAGAAAGAGCATAGCAATCATACAACAGTGGAACTACATATCTATTATGAATTTTATATAATTATATGATTTTACAGATGGCGAAATGGAGGCAGAGTGGCTGATTTCAGCTGGATATCCAGAATTGACAAAACCTTTTGAACAGGTAACAGTAGCAGACTTATACGCTATATTATTATTAAGTCCAACTACGTTGTGGAATTTGCAACGTGTTTAAAATACAAGTTGTGCATAAACATTGACGCACACAGTTCAGTAATTGTTTATAACTGCGTGCTTATTTATTGTTTATCTTGGCTTGACAGGGTATTGAGCTACGCTCAACAGATCTGGAGCCAGTTCTAGCGACATTATCGCGCCCACATGCCGAGGCGATTAAGCAGCGAGTTCGAGCACTCAATCACACAGTAAGAGGACGCACAAAGAATCGCTCCAAACGCAAACCAGACATACGCGATGTGTTTCGCGATTTTGATGTAAGTCAACACATAATACAATTCCATTTCGTGAAATAATTGTTGTTTTACATATTAAATAGTTTTGATGCCTCAAACCTATTCTATTGTTTAGGCAAATATTTTGGAAATGATTCTTTGTATGCTTTAATGATAACTTGTACTTGTGCAATTATAGTTTAAAGTCCACTTTGAAATTCAATTTTTGTGACTTACGACAAATTTCATGAATTGCAACGGATATAATATATATGTATGTATTCTTTCATGGCAGGAATCAAGTACAGGCACACGATCTCGTAGTGCAACACCCGACTCTTTGGATTCCGTACATGGTGACGATGTGTGGGGCAATGCTTCCATGTAAGTTGCGTCATATACTTTTGGCTGGATAAATTGAAATATTTTTAAATGTTGCAGCCCTAGTTTTGTGAGCATTTTCGATCACAATGCTGCCAATGATAATGTGAGTGGCTTTCCCTCGCTGAACAAACACATGAAGCAGAAGATACGTCGCACTCCAAGTGCTCCAATCAAAGCCTCGACATCGACGGATCTGTTTCGCGGCAGTCAAGTGCGTTGCGATATACCCATGTACACATCGGAGGGCATTGAGTTGCTCGGATTTTCACGTATTGGCACAATACACATACCACGAAATCGCTCTGGCTCCGATCCATCATGCTCTGTGGGGTAAATCAACGCTAAATTAAAGAATTTAATTATATCGCTAATATTAATGGGATTTTTAGACGCGTGCGCGGTCAGATTATGCAAGACTCGCAGAGTGAAAACAATACGTCTTCAGGTGACTCGAGCGACGAGTACCATCCAAATGCAGCACACAATTCACCGACATCGCCTGAGAAGATACTCAATAAAATGCACTTGGAATCGCCAAAACAGGAATTACGCGACTCACAGTCATCACGTGATGGTATTAGCTTTGAAAGCATGTGCCGCGATAACTCTAGTCAGGATAATGGCATTGATGCAGTCGATAACTGCGTGATCATACAAGAATCATACTCTGATATTGACACTATCAACGAGATCGATCTGAAACGTTTGCAGCCCGTATTTTGGCTGGAATTGGCCACCGTCTTCGATCGCAACCAGGTGTCGTTGGACAAGCGAAAACCATTCAAAAGGCGGCGCAAAGAGGAGGGCAGTCTTTTTGGCGTTTCGTTGAATGCACTCATACGTCGGGATCAGCAATTATCTGGCAAGGACTCGACATTAGTGCCACAATTTCTGGAGGGACTGCTCGAGGAGTTAATGAAGCGGGGAACCAGGGAAGAAGGTATTTTGCGCGTAGCTGGACAAAAACACAAGGCAAGTCAACCTACACACATGATTATCTTTGGCTAGTGATCAATTAATAATGAAAAATGCATTTACTTGCAGACTGAATTAATCTACAACGAATTAGAATCAAGTTTTTATCAGAAACCCGAAAAGTTTTCACAGCTGCTGTCCGGTGCCAGTGTCCATGAGCTGAGTGCGTTACTGAAGCGTTGGTTACGCGAGCTGCCACAACCGTTACTATCGAGTGAGCTCATTCAACTCTTCTATCAGTGTCACACTTTACCCTCATTGGATCAGATGCGAGCACTATCAAATTTATGTCAAATGCTGCCACACGAAAATCGTAACACACTGCGTTCTATATTGCGTTTCCTCAACGCAATCATCGATCTGCAAGATATAAACAAAATGAATTTGCACAATGTGTCTACAATATTTGCACCCTCATTTTTTCCACCACGTTACATTCATCCAACGGACAAGAACAGCATTGCAGAGCAAGTAAAGATGGCAGCATTATGCTGTCGCTTAACAAATGTGCTTATAACACGAGGCGAAGGTCTGTTTCAGGTACCCGATCATCTAATTGCTGAATCGCGCAACCAAAAGGCTCGACAGGTAAATAAATATATTTCACATTCTCTATAACATGATTTCAAATTTCGCTTTGATTTCAGGGTAAGCGTGGACATCGCCGCGTCCAGAAAGTCTCATCTTTGTTGCATCCGACGTCAACTTCGGTGCCCAGCTCATCTGGTGTTCAACATTCAATTAGCCGGGTCAGCGGTGATAACGACAATGGATCGAGCATAACCCGCCGGCCATCCTTCAATCCAAGCCATGTCCATCGCTTTGTGGTCTGAGTTAAAAACGGTGCAAAGAACGTCATACTCTTCCCTCTTTCCCCACCATTTCCTTGCTTTTTTCTGTTTCACTTTTTTTATAATTTATTGTTTCTTTTTCTATATATTAATCTAACTATTTCTTACGCTATTATTATTAATTGCCTTGATACGATGAAAAAGAAAATACCTTTAAAAAGCTTTAGTTATTCATGTCAAGTACTCAAAAAAAAAACTAAGTGAAATTGCGTACTAAAATCAAATAAAGTTTTGCCCTAGAACTTCATTAATTTCCAAACGGTCATGAAAATTTATCATTTCATTATGTACAAAAATTAATTATGTATGTATATGTTGTTATGCAAAATGTATTATTTTTTTCTAAAACTGTTAAGGGTTTGGGAAGCAATAAAAAACACTTTGATTTGATTGTATTAATATCAAGAAATATATATATATATATATATATAGTCAATTCTTTCTCCTGACTATGTGACTTACCAAAAGCGCCAATCTGCGTTTCTTAAACTTTCAAAACATATGGAATTTAAATTTAAGGTTAAAGTTAATTTCAGATGGGCAACAGGGTGCGGAATATGATTGACAGTATATCCACACAATTCGTCAAGTATTGCTTGCAAAATACGTTTGCCGTTTTGCGCAACCTGTGATTCAGTCTGCACAACCAGTTCAAGAAGTTAAGCAAAACAAAGCAAAAGTCGCCGTGTTCAACGGCAATGCATTGTTCAAGATCTGACCTACATCAACGCCCGATAGTGGTGCGTCATCGATGTTTCCTGGGAATTGGGGCGAACACTGCCGAAAATGTAGTCAGCTAATGGCCAAGATAAAGCTGTTTAATGGAGAATTTCTCTCAGATGATTTCGGAAATTAGTCAGAATAATTCTAAATGGTTTTTACACAAAAAACAAGGAGCATTAATATTTAATAATAAAAGAATTTTGTATATTACAAATAATCGTGCACATAAACGGATATTACAAAAAATATTTTAAAGATATTGCATCCTTCCACTCAATATACTTGCTCCCCCATTTCTCACTTTCAATTGTCTATGCCAGTCCCCCACACAGTGGAAATAGGCTATTAAAGAATAAATCTATAGCTGCATGCAGGATGCCAAAGTAACCATTATCCATGCAAACGCGAATCAAACGAATCTGAATTGAGAGTCCTGCTGCTATTGTACTCAATGAATCTTGGCTTCTCCTGGGACACAGCTGCGGCTGCTTGATTCTTGGGTCCGACCATAAAGTAAGTGCGCACGCGCGGCTTCTCGTGCTTTACAATTCTTTCCTGCAACTTGAGGCTATCCTGTGTCTTATTGGAATTAATATTGATGTTACTATTATTAACCGCGATACGTTTTGGTTTTAATTGCCATTTGGTTACATTGGGTCGCAGTTTCGCTGGTATCATGTCTGACTTGATCTCTAATTCCTTTGTATTGAAGACCTCACAGTCCACTTGCATCATCATCATATCGCCATTATGCGAAGGGTCAGCAGTTGGCAGCAATAACGAGATCTTCGGTCTTGCGTTTTTGTTTTGTGTGGATGGTGACACTAGAATATGTTGCGTATTGAAGGACAGAACATAGAAGGTGTCATCTTGTCGATTAATACTTTTAAATAGATTTGTTGGCTCGCTTGCTTTGCTGTCATTCCTTCGGATATCCAATATTTCAATTTTTCGTTGCTTGCCTTCAATGCCCGATAAACGCGAGTTGTAACCGACAAATGTTTTACGTTTTCCAAGCTGTGTTCTTTGACGTTCCATATCGTGCAAGTCTAAATAATCAGTTTCGAATTTATAGCCATTTCCATTGTCCTGTTCGATGTCATATGATGCATGATTGCTTAGATTGTGATAACCGCTGACATTGATTAATTTTTGTAAATTGAGCGATAGTCGCGAATATTCCGTTTGAGTACCGGCCAAGTTGGATGAACAGTTTAGTGGAGAAGACGGTAACGAATTCGTGAGTGGCAGGGGATCATCACTTTTTTTGTATCTGCCCGACTCTGTGGAATTCCAATTATCGCTCTTTGAAGTGGCATTGAGTGCTCGACCCGTTGGTCGCAGAAAGTGCAATGGTGGCATCTCCAGTTCCTCAACTGCCTGACGATTGCTGCGATTAAGCTTCTCGTTGTACTCCTCCTCTGACTCGACCCATAGCAAACGACGGCCAATGGGAATCGGGTCATTAGCTTCAGCAACAGTAACGCTTTCCGGATCCATATTCTGTTTGCTTAGATACGACTGAAAGTTGCCCGCATTCAGAGTCACCATAAATGCCATGGCAAACAGCACGGCTACGTTCTTTTTAACTGTCGCCGCGTTCATGTGCTGCCGGAGACTCTTTGAAGCTGGTCGTGGAGCAATTTTCACATGGTGTTCACCTCGAGAAGCTGTGTTCAATGAATGCAGTACAAATTCGCAGGCGCTGCCCTTGCGGCACTTGCAAGTTTTGGCAAAGGCAACGAGTTGATTGCGCAAAGTTACATTCTCCTGCAAATTAAAATATTAGTTAGCTTACTTTTGAAACTAATTTAACGTTAATATTGTGAGCCAAGTTTGTACATAGATTGTTAAAAGCTCATCGTCAACTTTTTTTTATGTTTTTACTTACGCCTTTGAGTTTGGAATTTTCCTTTTCCAAATGATTTATTCGCGCCTCTAACGATACAACATATTCCTTCTTTTTCTTGCGCGACAATGAGGCGGATTCACGATTTTTAATCATGCGTTGTTGTTTTTTGTACATCTTCTCATCTATGATGCTGCCCACACCCCTAGCGGTTGTTGAGATCGGCATAGAATGCTGGTTCTTTAGTGGATTATTCGGATTATTTAAGCTCACTGTTTTCACAGCACTTTGTAGACATTGTACTTTGCCGTTGCCTGTCTTAACAACTATTTTGGGAATCTGTGGTTTTACACTGCCATTGATCTTGGCACCTTTTGCTCCATGCAGATTCATTTTTTGCATTAGCGCTTTGTAATCATTTGACGAGAGAAAAATGGTTTTAGTTTTACCAGAGCCCTCCACAGACGGATCTAATGTTAGTAATTTATCTGTTGGCTTTTGAATCTTCGCTTCCACTTTGGGCAAGGCAACAGCAGTTGCTGGTACAACCAACTTGGGAATAGGCTCTTTTAGCTGTTGAGTGGGCATCGATGTTGCTATGATCTGTGGCATCTGTAAGCTGCTTGGAATACTGTCATTATTTTTAGCTCGATAGCCTTGAACAAATTGTACGGGCGATTGGGGAAGAACGCTTTGCAAACACGACTCGATGTCGATTTGGTCATTTTGCTTATGCTGATGCCAAGCATCCGAGGCATCACTGTGGATGCCGCTTGTTGAACTGCCGCTTGAACTACCCCAACTTTCAGTGGGCGATGGCGTATCGCGATTTTGAGTATGTGCCAATAGATTACCAAAAGTTAGCTTCTCAATTTCGACATTGTCATTGCATATATTCAATAAATCGTTAGAATTTTCAGGCACAGTTGCTGTTAAGAAACTTCCACTGTCTGTTGTCAGGTTTTGCGTTGAAAATGCCGAAAAATTATTGAAGTTAAGTTCCAAGTCATTGTTACCAACTGTCGTGGATTGGAACAAGTCGGAGAATAGATTTTCACTCTGCAGCGAATTTGCTGGGTTGTCGGGTATAATTGAGTTTAGATCGAAGCCAGGATCTAGATGCGATACTGTTGAGCTTATGATTTCATCAAAGTCATGGTGGTTAAGCCCATAGTCACTAGGCGATGACATAAAAGACGATAATTCATCTGGAAAAGAGCCCGAATAAATTAGCTACAAGATTAAGACACAAGTAAGAATGCTGCAGTCGAGTAAGCTACATAATTATTTCTCTGATTTTCTAGATTTATTTTTGCAGGGCTGAAGAAAAACATTTGAGGTATTTTATTCGCGGTTCAAAAACTATTACAAAAATTGAGATGTCAGAGTATACAGGTGACTTAACCACGATAAGAATATTATTAATCTAAAATGCGTTGTTTTATATATTGCGATAACACACACGCAAGTCACAACCACACGTACACATTAGGCATACACACATTACCCGCGACACAAACCAGCTATGCACAGACATAATTTAAGTGACACATATATATTTCCTAATTTTTTACCTATATCGCAGTCAAACGTATGTATATTTTCTTACATCTGCCAACAACTGCACTTTCACTTTCAAATTTTGGTATTCTTAAAATCCTAAGAAAACGCACACATACACAAGTACGTAAATGCAATATCACGATTTTGTGTATGTTGGCGTGCATGTGTACCGTAAACGTACCGTAGAAGCATTCATCCACATCCATTGCACTGTTGAATTATTTTAATGTTAATCATAAACTATTTAGTTTATCCATAACCTGGTCCTAATTATTTTCATTTGTTATCACGACCTTAATAATAAAACAGGAATTGGCTCTTAATATTTTCACAAGTGTCTACGAAAGCAAAAAGGGAATGTTGTTGGCCCAAAGCGCAAAACGACGTGACCGCACTTGAATTTTAAAATATACTGTTTTACGCCGAAAAATATACCAGTTTGCTAATTCTTGTCTGGTTATATTTTTTTTTAAGAATTTAATCCATAATTGTTATATTTCCTAGTGCTTAATTTATTTAAACTTTAAATTATTACAAAAATATTATTGTAAGAAACTACATCTTTGGAGTAAAACCTAAAATTAAATTGTGCTGCTGCAGACTTTGCTTAGTTTTACAACCTTAATAACTAACCAATCAATACCCAGGATATTTTAATTGTGTTTTAAGACAAATGCCGACAAATAGAAAACATAAAGTTAATTTCACGGCAGTGTTAATTGTTGATCCTGCTGAAGATAATTGCATGGTATCGATAAAAAGGTTGTATGTACATCTGCTGGGTGGTTTCACAAATTTCGTGAAATTGGGATAACGTATGATTTCCGAGGGCTGCAATGAACACATTATTATTTATAAAATAATGGAAACTTTAGATGCGCTTACAATTGACATTGACTCATTGGAGATACGACAGAAAGTCATGTGTTTGCCAGTTATCATGGCCTGTTCCACGCGTTTCGTGAATAATGGCTCTGACCAAGGTAGTTGATTTATATGTGATAGAAAGGTACGATCGTGGAACTCAACGGGATCCGAAATGAGCAACTTATCTGTAAAAAAATAATTTGGATTTATGAGTGGTCCTAAAAGATTTAATAAAGCTGAGTTATATACTTAATAAAGACTCCTCCATTGCAAGTTCTTCAGCAACTAAGTTAGCGTTTCTATCTTTTGTTTTGCCATAAATGGTATTAGGTATATAATCTAATAGATTGCCATTGTACAGAAACAGATTTTCCACATCTGTCATGTTCAACGAATAAAACTGGTAAACGCCAAACATCTCGAAAAATTCTCGCACCGGTGTCATGCTATAGCAACCGGCTAATTCAATCTTTGGGTAGTATGTAATAAAGGACAGGCACATTTCTTGTTTGGTTGAATATCCACCAAAGGTTGCCCGTTTACGATGCATTGTTTCATACGCACAGTCTGTGATAATGTAATCGCCAGGCAAAACGACTGTTTCGTTGGCCAGCTGATGATATTGCTGATACTTATAGTCATAGTTATCATCCTCAATGATGCGATCTAATTCCTTGCCATTTCTTACGTGGCGCAGACTCATTTTGCGACCAGCGCGATGCGAATGAAGTACACCCGAAATAATCTTAATACCGTCCTTGGGAAACATCTAAACATAATTATGAATCATATACATATATAATTATTTCTATAAAGGTTAAGCTTTATAAACTTACCACGTTTGAACAAGATGGTCCACAGATGCCTACATTGCGGTATAACTTTTGTCCAGGTGGAATAATTTGAGTGTCGGAAATGGAAACGCCACTGATAATGATGCCGCCATCATTCGCACGTAGTTTTGGCGAGTAATGAATGCGGAAGCCAGAATGATCCACAACTGCAACAATAATTTAATTAGAGATATCTTCTTAAATAGGCTGGAATGCATGCTTACTGCGTAAGGCACTTGGATTATCGTAGTGAATTTCAAGCATATAATATTTGACTCCCGCTGGCCCACCCATTGGAATACCAACATGTTCAGGCAGAAATTGACCAGATGCACCAATGGACCACACAGCAACAGGGGTGGAACATGAATCCCAATCACGAGGAGTCAAAGAGTTGCTATTGCAAACGGTGCCACTACTTTTAACCCAAACATCCCAAGAGGCGGAATCCGAGTTGGGATACGATTTTGTTGAGCATTCAAATAGAGTCATATGATGCACTAGACTGTCATGAGTTTTACTAAGAAATTTAATGCATGAGTTAATACTTGGCTCTTGAGATTTAATGTGTTCTATTTAAATACTTACGAAGTTCGCGTCAGTAAGGGCTCGTAGCCAACAATGTGGTGTTTTGTTGTCAATCGGGGCATGCTCATGATCTTGCACCAGTAAAGCGTATCCATGCTGGATTCAACAGTAACATTATTTACGGTAATATCCCATTGATGAGTCTCATGTCGCTGCTTGCGAAAGATTGGATTAAGCAGATGAAGCGACCGAGTACCACGATTCAGACCATGTCCCTCTAAATTGCCATGTATAGGATCAATGCTCCCGAAAGACCACAATACTTTAATGGTATCATCCTGAAGCAACAATTGCAGCTAGGTAAATTAAAATTCAAATTCTAAGTAAAATTTGACTTACGCTTAATGGCATATCGTAGGGGTCACAAGTCTCAATTAAACGCTTGAAGTGCACATATGTATGGGTGGCGTTCTGATGCCCCTCGATCACATGATAGTTTTGTGTATCGTCTTGCAATGGTGCGGCATGCGGATGTTGCGTAGAACCATGACCGTCCTACAAATTTTGAATATTACAATACCATTACATTTGTTGGCACAGTATACTTGCCAAAGCATTGGCCTTGCCCGAGTGATCGTCGACCCAAAGAAGCACCATGTCCGCACTGGACATTCGTCCATCTCGACGCGAAAAGCCAAGGCCAATGAAACCACGCGTATTTACAGTGACTTTGAAATGTATATCCTTTTCATGAATCCACCATTGCAGCCAGTATAAACCATTGTTATCCATCATTTCGAGTCTCTGCCAGTTTTGATGCCGCATTCCATTTACTACAGCGTTATCATTTTCCTCATTTTTAAGATCGGTGGCACACTTGGCGTCATGTCGCAAATAAACGACAATGATACACAGTTTAACGAACATTGGCAGCATAATTTGCATCGATTTCTTTGTTTGTGGTCTCTTTAATTGTTGTTAAATTTGAAAATGTGAGAGACGCGCGCTTTTCGTGCTGTTGCACGTCGTTTCCGTGTTAATATGGCTTTACTGCTTCGTTTATGCATATGCCTGCAAAGGAAGGTCATCTCACAAGCCGGCAGATGTTCACAAGGAACCAACACACCACCGTTTCTACACAGGTATACACAATATTTCTAAAATTATACATACAAACATTCATATGGCTGTACATATTTACCTACTTGCATATGCCAGTGATCGAAAGGATCATCTGGTATCGATATATCAGTGCTAAATAATTGTCGATAATTTCGAGTGGTCTTAAATATTGTTAACATTCGTTATTCGGGATAAAATAACATTTTTTTAATAACATTCTATAAATATATATATGTACATACATTGGTATTGAAAATTTTCGATTTTTTTATTGCTTCGGGAAATCAACAAATTTCATTGATGCATTTTGTTTAAATCTTTATTGTGCATCTTCATATATGTACATACATGCAACATGATGGAAATATTTAACATATATATTAATTACAACTTTTCCAGTAGCCCTGCCAACTCACCGTCATATGCTAATATCGTCTATCGATCCTCGTGCTCATTTAATCGATTTATCGATAAGAAAAAGACCCTGAGAGAAGCCCGCTAATTTAAATGATTTGTTTTTATTGTATATTACTTACGATTGTGAGTAGCTCATTTTAATGATGTCAGGATGATTTGATTTGTATAGATTAAATACAAACAGAACAACAGTGAATTTATTTACAGTTTACATGGGATGATTGCGGCGTTTTTAGCTTAATACCTTTAACGTTATTACACAATTTTAAAAGATTTAACTAGCTTGCTTGTTTGTCGATTCAATACAAGATTAAAAAATAAGTTATTATTTTTAATTGATAAACAATTAGAATAACAGAATGCTCGTAAATAAAATTTGCTATTATGCATCATTCGCTATTTTAAGGGCGGATATTTTATAATAACCTACCAGAAATTCTTCTCTCAAGTAATTAAGCATTTATGTTTAAAATGATGCAAGAAATTCTATGTTGCAGTCACTGGGCCTAAGGTCATAGTTTGTGGCTGTGGCATCCGAGGACGAATCATCATCGTTGCCTTCTTCAAAGTGTAATCCCAGCCCCGCCAACGAAACCATACGATTCCCTGACGTGCCGTCAAATCCTGCGGGTCATGGAGATAAAGGCCATTAAGTCCACGACCACAAGATTTCCACCACCAGCCACCCTGAAATATATATATATGTATTAGATCGCTTTTATTTGTGTGCATATTTTCGAGTCGATGCATTTACCTTTAGCATGCTAGCACAGTTGAGTGAGCTTCGATCGTTGTCCTTATTGTATGTTGAAAATGGGCTGTTATTTGAGCCATACCATGGGTCATTTAATGAATCTCCAGCATTTCCTTCGTATCCATCGATTTCTAGCTTGTAATAATCCGCCTCGGAGTGTATCTTAAAATGCGAGTACTGAGCATATCTAAAAATATAATGCATAGGTTATGTATGTAAAATACTTCGAAAATAAATTATTCTTACCGCTTGTTACCCTCAAAGTCTTCTAGTTCTACCCTCAGTGCGTATTCCTCGTTATTGGTGAGCATATAAATGTTTTCGTTGCCCAACCAAAATTCTTTCGCTGGCTCACCAAATCCATTTTTGTAGTCCGCCCAATCTCGGTTGAAGTTTTCGCGAGGCTCTCCAAAGTCATCGCGTCGTTGAATAACCTGTGAATTAATATAATTAGCGCTTAAGTGTAGCTTTATTAATATAGGACATACCGTCCAACCGCCGTCTGAGATGCCCTGTTCACAGTACACCTTCAAAAACCAATAGGTTGTTCCACGGATTTGAAGGTAAAACACTCCAGATTGTTTCATTCCAGCATTTAAAATGTCCACACAAGAGAATCCCTAAGTCGAAATATTAAAAATAGATAGTTGCACAAAATCATGAAATTTGAAATGAGCATTTGAAGAAAAGGTGTATTCAGTGTTAAAAGATGGCGCTCAACAGATGATGGTATATTCATTTAACTGAGATAATTCATAATTCAAGAACTGGTCTCACTTGTAAACATTTCAGTGTAAATAAAAAAAATCTCAATGTTGTTGGAAATATTATATATTGCAGTTATATTTAACTTGCGATTAACGCTCTGCAGGGACCAAATTGTCGATGTGAAGAAAAGTTTAGTTTGGGGTCCAGGACTTAAACCCGATCATATTGTTCTGCCGGCTCGATACTTTTTCATCCATGCCGTCGATGAGAGTGGGAAAAAGTAAACAATCAAATGCTCAAATAATGTAAAGCATTGTTAATACCACTTTTTTTCTGTGTGTGTTTCTCCTGCAGATTTACATCCCCAACGAATGCAAAATTCAAGGTACAAATAAAAGGCAACTCTCCGCATGGAAAATGCCGCTCAAACGTCAATATTATTGACCGAGGCGACGGCTCGAGTATTGTCCGCTATACGATCGGCGATTGGTGTGAAAATGTGGAAATTTATGTGCAGTACAATAACTCGCACATTGCACAATCGCCCTATGTCATTCGCAATAAGGTCTACTCGGAGCGTTGCTACTGTCCACAAGAACTCAATCTGTGGCTGCTCAACAATGATTGCTCCGATTTCTCAGCCGACAAACAGATCTCCTGGGATTTGCATTCCTTCAAGCGCGTCAATTTTAGCGCTATAAGGGATAATTTACTAAAACGTTATAATGCTCCGGAGAGCATTTCGTTGTGTCATTATGTGGTCAAGAACCAGGAAATTTGGCGAAAGTGCTATGGGAAATATACGGGCTTCAAGATGTTTATGGATGCCACGTTGTCCGCCTTAGCACGCGTTGTCTACTTGCCCGATATGGAATTTTACTTGAATCTTGGGGATTGGCCACTGTCTAAGAAGGGTGGGCAACAGCGCACTTCGGGCCCATATCCAATATTTTCTTGGTGTGGCAGTGATGACACCTACGACATAACATTACCCACATATGATATCACCGAATCAACAATTGAAAATATGGGACGAGTTATGCTAGACATGCTGTCGGTGCAAAAGAGTGAATATCCATGGGAAACTAAAGAGGAGAAGGCCTTCTTCCGCGGCCGTGATTCACGTCGAGAACGATTGCAATTGATTGATCTTGCTAGAAAGTATCCAGATCTCATTAATGCATCCATAACAAATTTCTTTTTCTTTCGTAATGAGGAGGATAAATACGGTCCCAAGGTGCCGCATATTTCGTTCATGGAATTCTTCAGAGTATGTAACACAAAAAAAAAAAAAAAAAATACTATTAATTACATTTGTAATTAACAATGGCTATTGTATAATAATTTATATTATTTTTAGTACAAATATCAGCTAAATATCGATGGAGCTGTTGCAGCGTATCGTCTACCCTATTTACTGGCTGGCGGTTCCCTGGTCTTTAAACAAGATTCGCATTATTATGAGCATTTCTATAGTAAGCTGGTTGCCTATAAGCATTTTGTACCCATCAAACGTGATTTGAGCGATGTAATCGAAAAAATAACATGGGCTAAAGAAAACGAGTCGCGCGTAAAGGAAATCGTGTCGACTGCACGCGCATTCATTGAGGAGAATCTCATGCCGCAACACATCTACTGTTACCACATGGTATTGTTTAAAGAGTGGAGCACACGTCTTATAGCACCTGTCGATGTCTTTCCCGACATGGAGAAACTTAACTTAAGCCACACTTGCGCTTGTAAGGAAAAACAACTCAGAGATGAACTTTAAAACTCTAGGTATGAGTGTTACGATCTTTATTTTACGTTGAAGTATTTATGCCCATTGATTGCACTGCAGCTTAGTGTGTCGGCATCACTCATTCCAAACGTTTCAAACCTACACATCTAGCATATTAATTCGTATTCAAGATATTAGCCAAATATGAGTGGAAACATTTGATATGTTTCGGTATCGTATTTTATGTACTTTTCTACAAATAAATGAAACTTAAAAGGATCTATTTAGCATATAGAGCACATTGCTGTACAAATATTTTTTAAAATAAATAAAGACAATGATCACTTTAAGTTCGCAAAATTGTAGTAACTCACGTTCGAAGACACAGCAATAGAAAGAAAAAAGAAAATAACTCTAAATCACCAAAGGTGATTGTAAGTCAAAATCACACATACCTTTACATCCTTAAGGGTAAAAATGTCACTGGTAAAGGTGTTGTTGACTACAGCAGGTTTGTTTTTGACACTAGGAAATATTATCCCGCCCTTGCGGAATACTGATTTCGTGGGCGTGGCATTCCAAGATGCAGTCGTTGCCGTCGTCGTCAGTGTTGCATTTGACGAGAATCCCAGAATATTGTTAATGTTGGAGCTAAAGGAATTCGACTGACTGCTCATGGACATGGCAGCTGTAGGAGTACTCAGAGGCGGGTATGTTGTAGTCGAACTATTGCTCGCCGTTATGGCTGTGGTGCGTGTTGTTGTTGAGGGCGTCGTAGGTGGTTCATTCAAGTCGGTCAAAGTCTCGTCAATAACAGAATATCTATAGTGCAGCAAATATGTAAATGTATTTAATATGGATAAAATGTATATATTAATTTTAATGCTAACCTGCTGGGATCATACTCGACCAGCCGGTCGATGGTGGGGTCGCCCAAGAGGTCCGCGTTACTAGGTCGCTGGGCAAGTACCTGGACATCGTCCTCTTGCTTCTTCAGGCGCTTCTCCACCATGTCGAGATTATTGATGATTAAATTGGTTTTGGCTTTTAGGTCCTGATGTATTTCGCCAATTGCGCGTTCCTGACGCTGAGTTTGCGTTAGTAGCGCATCCGATTTGGGCAGCAGATGGTCAACGGATGATTTGGTGCCTACAACAACATCCCAGACTTCGTCCATTTTTTCCGACACAGAGACCATGGGTCGCATCTGCTTGACCAGCGCATCAATTTTACTAGATTTAATTGCTGGGAAAGCAGTCGTTGTCACATTGAAGCCATTGATTTGCTCATGATGATCCACAACCGCATCGTGAATGTCATTCATCATGCGCAACATACGCCCAATGTTTTCAGATTCGATATTTATATGAAATTGTAACTTCTTGTCAATATTGTCGGTGGAATCACGCAGTTGGTTGACTTCCGTTGAAACATGGGACATCACCTCGGCCGTCATTGCCTTCGTAATCTCAACCACATTCATTGTGATTGGTTTCTTTTCACTTGCCTCGGCATTGAAATCATCCACTTGCAAAAAATTGTTGTCGATTTGGGTCTTAAGTACTTCCAGCTTGCTATCAATGTCGCTAACTTTCTGATCCAACTTGACCAGCCGGCTATCGAGTTGAAATGTGGATGCGGTGTTTGGTGTCTTTGGCACGTGAAACCCATCAACCGATTGAGCTCCCATTTCGGGCAATATGTAAACGACATTCGAAAGTTTGGAATCCAAACTACTTAATTTCGATAGTGCCTCTTCCGTCTTTTCGACATTGTTAGTAACACGATGCTCCAAGGTCTCAATGTGTCCCATCAGATCTTCAACGGATCGACCCAGATTGTCAATCCGCTTCAATTTACCCTCGAGCGTTGTGATAATTATTTCAAATATGCTCAGCAATTGTTGCTCTCTAGAATAAATTGAATGCAATGCAAGGTCGATTGAATAAGTTATAAGGCAGTGTTGTCAGTGTTAGCTTTTTTACGCCAATTGATTGGACGTATGATTTGATTTTCCAAACTACAAGATTTTTCTCGATTTGATTTTAAATCGAAGCAATTTTGTTAGGAAATATAACGGATAAGATATTCTGATCAATATTACAACGTTGCAAATAGTGAAATATTAAATCAGCAATAAAATTTACGTTCTTTTACTCTCGATCTTTAGTTTAAAAATCTTCAGCTTTTGTTCTTAACTACAAATGAAATTTCACCTTTGCAGCACTGTGTATTGAATGATCGACTAAAACATACCCTGTCATTCTGATAAAAAATTATCTTATGATGATAATTCAGAAATCAAAATTGATGTAAATTTTTGGAATTAATCAATTAGTAATCTGCATCCTGGTTAAACATGAGCAATTCTTTCCGGACTGAATTCTTACGTAACACGTCCGAAGAAAGCAAACCAAATCCAAAGCATTCTCGCACATGTGCCGTTAGCCAGAAAATAATTGAATGATATAAACAGAATTTATAGCCAAAACAAGTTATAACTGTTTAAGAACGTATTAACATATTAATATTGAATACTAAAAAGACAATCATTCTTTTGCTATATATGACGACAACTTTAGCAACATGTTGTTTTGCCTTTTATTGATCGATTTTAAAAAGATTCGTGTTTAATCCAGATCCCATTATTGTAGTAAATTTCCTTTTTTTTATATATACAAAATAATTATATTTTAATGCAAAAGTTGAAAAAAGGCAATTTATATTGCAATTTTCACACAAATTTCAAAACTTATGTAGTGTACCTGCATGTAGTTTTCATGGAGCAACTCCGATATGAAAGAAAGGTATTGTTTAAATTCACTGCGACATACAAGCTTTGGTCAGAGTTACAAATATTTAATAATTTGCATCACATTCACTTTGGTCCAAGCAAGCGCACAGTCGTAAACAGCGCGCAGTTTGACTTTATTTGCCCATTTCCCACACTCTCGGGGCACAACAGACCGGTTTTCCACCAGTTAGCGCGCTAGCCAATCAACTAGTGAAGCTATTGCCAGTACCTTTATGGTGCATGAACAAATGCTGTATACCCTGTAATCAGTATCTTTTGTGAACGACAATTTAAAAAATATCAATAATTTAGCATATTTACGAACCCTTAATGATTATCAACAATACAATAAGTAAATTAAATAACTTCAACCAATCCTTCG
Organism: Drosophila rubida; assembly: GCA_035046165.1. Taxonomy (NCBI): domain Eukaryota; kingdom Metazoa; phylum Arthropoda; class Insecta; order Diptera; family Drosophilidae; genus Drosophila; species Drosophila rubida. The sequence continues at coordinate 12,983,589 of JAWNOF010000022.1, forward strand.
ATCAATCATATTCTTTTTTTTCAAGACTAGAGAGTAGTGTATGCAAAATGTAAATCAGAACCAACAATGGATGGCCATGACTTATTAAAGTTGTATGACCTAGCTATATCGAAATCTGTAACGCAATTTTGCATTTTTTACTTCAGAAATAATGAGCATAATTTATTTACCGAAATTGTCAACAAGGGTTCGAAATTACTAGAAGGTCTTAGTGTTCTTTGTTTTCGACTTCGATCTACTCGAAGTTATAGGTATGAGTGTACAACAAAAGTTTAAGGCGTCTGGCTTGCATTAATCTGTTGAAGCTTACTTTGCAGCTTTTTTCGTTGGTTTGCTTAAACATTATCTATAACAATAACTTGACAGATAAGTTATATGCGAGTTGAGTGCGATACGGGTATTGTGATCGTGATTAACAAAACGAGTTGCATGGAATAAACACATTGAATTACGAGTACACGAATTGAAGTACGAGAGTAAGTAAGTACAAGTACGCGTGCGAGTACAAGTAAATGTATTTGCAGAGATGCAATGAATAGTTGATGCTTATTTTCTTTTTCATTCATAGTCATAGCCACAGCCATACCATAGTATGTGTATATGGAAACTACAGTTAACCTGTGTGCAAAAACCAGTTTGGTGCCGCAATCTTTTGTTTTGACCATTTGATTTCACACAAAAGCTCTCAGACAGTGCACGCTCGTTATAGCACACTAATCAAAAGCAAAACTGCATTTTAGCGCGCTAACTTGATTAAATTAAATAATAAACTACCCAAGAAACTACTTCGATCTTTACAAGGAATACATTGAGTTAAGTGAAAGTGTTTAAAATCCATTTTCATTCCATTTTTAGTCGGTATAGTCAATTCCGCTATTTAGTTTTAAAACATTATACTCATTGAAAAATTCACTTCTTAGGGCGTTTACTGTACAACATGCCAAGCTTGGGGCCCCATTAAACTACTGTGTCTCCCCAGTAAGGCAACTAATGCAGCTTCACTATCAATGCTATAAAATTGTGTAAAAATAAAAAGACATAAAATAAGATTTGCAAACGTGTGTACCAACGTACATCGAATTACATACTTGTGTAGCAAATTCGAAAATTCAAACAAAAATAAACCTTACCTTGTTCGCAAGTTTCCATTGCGAGTTGAGTTTAACGTTTTTGCAGCAAGCTTAAAGCTTGCAGCAGTGCCAACCCCTCCGACGCCACCTCCACCACCACCGCCACCACCACTATTTATTTGGCTGGCGCTTGTTCGTGGTAACGCCAAGCGTAGATTTGAATTTCCATTGCCTGCAATGGAGCGCAGAGCGCCGCCACCAGCAGCATAGTTTGAGTTGGAGTTGCTGCTTGCCGCCGATACGCCCGAATAATGTGTAGTGCTGGTTGTCGAGTAGACGATATTTGCGATCAGCAGAATGGCCGTTGTAGCAGACAGCCGGCCACTGAACCGTGTCTGGAAGGCTACCATTGCCATTTTACCACGATGACGACGGCAACGGACCACGTACTAGCCAGGCCAACTCGTGCTCTGGCCGTATATTGTTTCGTTGAGTTATTTAAGTTGGGTTATGGATAATTTGCAGTTACACTATGTTGATGTTTATATGGCTCAAATACTCATACGCATGTACAATGCATGTATTTTTCGCTTTTGTCATAAAGTAATGTTTCAAGTGATTTTTAAATTAGAAATATCAAAAAAAAAAAAAAAAAAACAAATAAATAAACAAAGAGAGAAAAGATGGATATCGAAGTATATTTTGCGTATGTATGCAATTAAATCAAATATTTCATGAATTTGCGAGAAGACACTTTTTTATATAGTATGTTAATCAACATGGATTGCATTGTTAATTGTTTAATAGGTTTTAATCAAATTATACCATACACAATATGCGTTTCAAATTTTTTAACCGAATGTCTGATAGACGTCGAACACTTGTACAATAATTAAATACAATTGATATAAAACACAACAAATATGTATGCTTGTTTTGTATGTTTTTATTGATAAATCAAAATATTATTACAGCATATTTCAGTTTGACCTTTATTCAATTTTGTGATTTGGAGCATAAGTTGCATTTGCGTACGTATACGTGTTTTGTTATATGTACGTATATACATATGTAAAAGTATGTACACAACATGCCTTCTCACAAACACATTCTCTTATTTAAATTTCTGCAAACCATCGATCGGATGGTCCATCTGAGAGTCGATGTCGAAAAAACTTTTTTTTATATAGGCACAATAATATGTGCGTTTGTTGTTGGGGGTGCACTTAATTGCTCATGAAGAATTGTAATATTTTTGTTTCTTCTTTGTTGGTGATATGAAATAATTCACAACCGAACATAACCGTAGGTGAAACTTTTCTGTATACAAGACGTGCTTAGATCTCGATTTGTCTGAGCTACAATGCAGCTTGTTGAAAGTTCGGCCCTAATTAACGGAACAGCAAAACGTAGCTTTACAACACACCGCAGAAACTCACCACACAGAGAGCAAAAGTGGAACTCGTTTACTGTGCTTAACGAAAGTGAGAGTGGTTTTGTAGCAGCAATACAAGTATGTATGTACTCGCGTTACTCTGGCATCGTTATATTTATGTAAGCAGTCAGTCAAAAAACACTGTATGCTTTTAAATACATACAAATAAATTTATAACATATATACATATATATTATAAAGCCGTGTAAGACTAACACAATTAATAACACACCATCCTCAGCGGCGTGAAGTGAACACGATTGTGATATTTTTCAAAATATTTAACTTCATTTAGATTTGAGCTTTTGTAATTAACAGTCATTGGAAACATGTTTTATTCATTTCTTTTCCTGTATATATCAAATTAATGTTTTTAGCTTTCGGCGGCGCATAGAAAGTATTTAAATATTATGCAATTGTTTATAAGCTTACATAATGATGTAAGTAGCCCCTTAATGCATACAAAACCGAAGTTTTTCGAAGTATTTTTATTAAAACATATCTCTTGTTGCATACTTTTCGAAGGCTATTTGAAAACCAATCCCACAAAGTATACGTGTAAAATTTGATGATAAACGATATTTGAAATTCAGATTTCCTTAAACAGCATAATGTTTTCATTCGTTAAAACCATTCGTTATCAATGACATAATAGCGAAGCATTAAGAACTTATCGATTTTATACACCTTGTTACCTTCCTATGCTAACGACATAATTATTAAAAAACCTCACATTTAAAACTGAAAGTGGCATTTGTATTTCCCAATGAAATAAAAAAAGATGATGTTTCATGTACAATATTAGTTGTATAAGTTTTATTATCAATATAGTATATCATATATTTTAAGTATATTTTTCGCGATGACTTCTCTGATGTAATATAAACTTCATAAACTTATTTTCTGGATTTTTTCTTTTTTTTTAGTACTTTATTTTTTTTTTTGCTTTTCACATCTTTTCGCTTTTCACTTTTTACAGACTCGGTTGACGAACACTTTTTTAAGCTTTTAACTTTTTTTAGTTTCTTATCTTTTCTTCTCTTATTATCGCCTTGATCTGAAGATTGAGAGGTCCCATCTCGCTTCAAAGAATTATCGAATTTCGATAACTTATTACTAGATGAATTGTTTTCATCAAACTTTCGGAAAGGATTATCTGGACGAACGGGCTTTGATGGCCTAGACGCAATTGACGCAATCAAACGGGATTCTCCTGTCTTGGCGCTTCTATACGGACTTCGATCTGATTCGTAATTTCGTTTATCACTCTTGGTGCCAGATGTTAATGACTTGTCCTTGTTTTGTGATTTATATTTATTGGAATCCGAATAATTTGAATCCCTGTTTGATATACTTATAACTTCTCTCTCGATTGACTTCCGGTTTCTTTGATCATCGAATCTTCTTTCAATAGCCAGAACACGTTCTTTGGAATCTTTCTCCCGTTTTCTGGAACTATAACTTGCAGAACTATATTTATATCGATCTCGACTTGACTTTCTCTCCGAGTCTTCTCTTCGATCACGATCATTCTTAGAGCGATCTGACGAGTAATTGCGTTCGCTAACAACTTTATTACCTAGCCTTTCTTTGACAGATTTATTGATGCTAGATTTGGGGGTATGAGAACGTTCGCGATCACGATCATGATCCTTATGATCGGTTTTTAACGTAATGGAACGATCCTTGCTACTGCGTTTCGCATCAATGACAACTTTAAACTCGACCGGTCGAATAGCATTGATAGCTTTCGCAAAAATAGCATGTTCCGCTTTGCGAATAACATCAGATGTTATTTCTGAATGATCTTGGATTTTATTGCATCCTAGTTTTCTGCTGGGATCCAAGAAATTACTATTTAAATTGCTATCATCCAGCTCCCATTTTGATATTTTAACATCATTAATTTCAGTAATAGAAGAATTATGATCCCTATTTAAATCATGATCTGTCATATCGATACTAAGTATTGAGTCATTTCGTTTTAATGTATCAAGCTCAATGCAATCTGATATATTTTGTAGTAAATCATTTGAGTTAAATTCTGTGATTTCATTACATGGATCCATTGGAGCATCTAAGCCCAAGCATTTTTCCGATGCTGATGCTGACTCAATACTTTCCGAGTATACTTTTTTCATTTTATCCTTTTTGTCCTTTTCCTTCTTATCTTTTTTGTTCTTCTTTCGCTCCGATTTGTCCTTTTTCTTCTTTTTTCGATCTTTCGACTGCAGATTATTTTCCTTTCCAGTATTGCTGCTGGACTCTAAACGATCATGTGTTTTTAAAATATTTGTTTTATTTTCCGGATTGAATAACATCTCACTTTGCTGCTTTTCAATAGCCATCGGATGCAAATCCTTTTCATTTCTCTCTGGTGTTTTAGGAGATCTGTCAATTAAATCAGGACATTCAATTTTTGCGATTTTTGCAGTCTTCGAATTTGATGGAGGCGTAAGACTTTTGGAACTATGTTCAATAGGTTTGGCATCCAGCGTCTTACTGGAGGGTCGATGTCTCTTTCGCGAATGATGATCGTCCTCAGAATTTCTGGCAATATCATGATCAATAGACTTATTATTTCTGTCTCTATCACTGTCAGCAATGTTCTCAATCGGTAAAGATTCAAAGCCAGGCGGTGGTGGCTCCACAGTGTCTGGTTTCAACCCGTAGAGAGATTTGCCCAAAGACTTTTCTTTTAATCTTTGTTTATGTCCTTGTTTTGGAGAGGGAGAACGACGATGAACATACCTGCAATTAAAGTTTAGTAATAAATAAAATTTGATGTAAACATTAAAATAATAAAAAATGGCTTAGGCAAATTTTGCTTTTCAAATTATATTTGCATTGAGTTGTGCATATTTTTTTTTACAAATTAGTTCCCCAGAACTAGTTTTGAATTAATTTAGGCCATTTAACAAACGAAATTTAACAATGTATGATGTATACGTCATCAATTCATTTTAGCTAATCATCAGATTTTCCAAAACAGAAGGACGCTTTCATTTTAAATCGAATCCGCTATATTTTTCGTCTTAGAAGAGTCGAATCGAAAACTTTAAATAAAGCTGTTCGGCGAAATTGTTTCAATTTGTAAACTACATGCTGAAATGAAATCCATTCCAAGTGTATTTAAGAGAAAGCAATCTGGCAAAATACTACCTTTTAAGTGTTCTGTAGAAGTCTTTAACTTTTCTAACTTATGCCATTAATTTAATTTTACGTAGAATGATAATAAAGTAACATGTGTGACAAAGAATTTCATAACTTTAAAAATGTGTATACTTTATTTACTTTATTATTTAACTAATTTCTGAACATATCCCTCGCTGTAACTTTGAAAGTTTTGTAATCAGGGCTTAATAAAGCAAAATCGTATTTATATCGGCTATTCGGGGTCAGTAACACATACGGACAGACGAAAGGCAAGATGCTGACAAAAACAATTATGTTTGTTTACCAAAGTAAAGAGTAGAGCATTAATAAGTTAATTATGAACGATGTTCAATCAAATAACGAAGTCTTGTGGAAATTTCTTTATCCTTCTCTACCTAATTATTTTAAATTCAGGTAACTCAATGATGTAGATAATTTACATTCATAAGATTTATTATTATTTTTTTTTTTTGAGTTTTTGATAAATTTTCTATCCATATTAAATTAATATACTTTCTCATCTTTCGTATAGATGAAAATGGAATAAAATTATTATCGAAAATACCGTGCTTATGTAGAGTTTCTTTGATAGTGTTGTTTATCACAGAATGTTGTCCCTGATGTTGTGTATCTAGTTTGTCTTAGGTGGCAGACATTATATTGTAATGTAAATTATTTTAAATCTCTAATATGTAAGAATATAACTTAGTATATAGTATAACCTCTTCTTCTTGTCACTTGGTGAATTGGATCCGTGACTTGAATGGCGTACAACACGACTTGGTCGTCCTCGCTCATAGCTGTATTCACGTTTCCGTTCCCGAGATCGTGGTCGCTTCTCCTTATTGCCCATTTCCCTAGACGAACCTCTGTCATATATAGGGGATTTGAAGCGATGTCGTGGTCGTCCAGGTGATCTTGACCTGTGATGACCTGGGCTACGTCGTCGTTCCACTTTTTGTTTTTCTTTCTCTTTCATAATTCTGTTGAACGCTTCAAGGGGATCGTCTATGAGTCTGTAAATAAAAATATATTTACTTAAGGAAAATATTTCAAAATAAATGCATTTGAGATTACAACATTTAATTTAATGCATACAATGGCTAATATTTTTAAGCAACTATTTAAAAATCATATTTAGTAACTTACCCAGTCCCAACTTTTGCGGCAACTCCTTGATAAATCGAAGCCAAATTCGATGACTGAAATGTTTGCGAAGGATTTATATTCATGTTTCCCGTCGGAATATATGGGGAATTTATTTGATGCACAGGTTGATTTTGATAGTGACCAAAACTAAAAATATATAAAAATACAAATAAAATAAACTGTCGGCATTGAAAAACGTTTAATAAATATACTATTCTAAGGGCAATTTCCTTTTTTTGAAGATTTTAATTTCATAGACATAATGTTCTTATTTTATTTTCAAGTGGACGAATACATGTATTGAATCAACAATATATATATAATATATATGTATGTACATCGATTATAATCTTAGAACCCTAATGTTAGGAACATTTTGGATTTTTTTTTACAATTATTTAGACAACATCGACTTTAACAGCTTTGCCAATTGTCGCCAATCAAAAGTGACATAAACTATAAAAATCCTGTGAACAATTTTTTTTCGCTTTCGTTACTTCATTGGGAAGGGTTCCAATTCTGTTTATTTTGTAACACTAAATGAGTAACTATAATTAATTTTCACTCACCTCATTGGTGGCCTGTGTTGTATATTATTATATCCATTATTGTAAGGCGCCATGTGTTGATGCATCGCTGGTAATCGGGACATTTGCATATATGGTGGCTTGTATACGCCCATACGATGATCTTGGTCAGAATTCATTACCGGCTTATCACGCTGCTCATTCATATTATGGTTTGGATATTGCGGTTTATGATGAGTGCCCACTGGCGTAGGCAAAAGACTGCGCTCTTGCTTCACCTCACTTTTAGGATAGCTGCTTTGCGGTTTAATATCCATATCCGATTTATATTCGTAATTTTGATCTCGACGCTGCATTACGTTATTGCCATGTGACTTTTGTGAGTATGAAGGTATAGCCTGATAAAATATATATAATTAAAATTTATAATTTCAACATCTTAAATAATCTTCTGAATACCTCCTCTTTCATAGCATCGGCGATATTTGAGGTATTTTCAATCAATTTTTGCGGCATTTTGATTGTTATGTTATCCTCGTAGTCTGAATCATTATCTTTTTTGATTGGGTCAATACTATTTATATTTGAGGCTTCTTTAGTTTTTTCCTCATCCTCCGCTACCTTTTCTTCTATTATTTTTTCTTGCAATACATTCTGTGTTTCCGCATCCTTTGCTTGACTTAATTCATCCGGAAACTGGGCTAGAACATCTTCCTCACTTTTTTCAGCTTTTGGTGCCGTTTTACTAACTGCAAAAATATATAAATTATGATTTTTAATTGGTATTTTTTTGACTCTTAAAAAATTCTTACCAGGTTTATAGGCAGCCAATTTATATCCAGATTCATTTTTAAAAACGTTAACTGAGTTCCTCAAAAAGCGATTTGGGATTAAAGAACCTGGAGAACAGTTTTTTTCTTTGCAATCTGGACACTCGCTATCTTCCGACTCCAACAATGAAGTGCGAACGCCTTAAATTACACAATTTTGATAATTATTTTGAAAAAATAATGAAATATTTTGTTCTTACAGTCGTCGCAAAAAGAACTTCCGCAACACGGTATCATAACAGCATCAACGAAGATATTCCGACAAATTCCACATATTAAATCCTCTGGAATTTCTTGCTCTTTTTCAGTGGACATTAAATATTTAGATGCCTCTGGCTCTATCGATCTGTAATCAAAATAAGCATTAAAAATTTGCAAAAAAGCAACACCTTTTTGCTTACATTTCCGGTTTGCCTCTAAATGAGCGTGGAATCCCTGTAGTTCGCTTAACTTCAAACTGTTCCTTACCACCCGCAAATGTGCAGTTCTTAATCCAGTGGCCACCTCGCTTGCACTTGTTACAGCGATAAGAAGCCGGCACTTCACCAACTTGCGACTGACCCTTAATTCGATGATAACTGCAACAAACATTAACGAATACTCTTCTTACATATTAAATGGAAAGAGTACTATTATTAACTATGAACCGAAAACAGGCAAAGAAAGCATTTCAAAGGAAATCATATCAACCTCAAAAAATAACCACGTCAGTTTGTCCATATACTCTGACACTTAAATCAGATAGAAAACCACCAAATTTGACGTTGTGAATATTATTTCCATCACAACAGAAAGAATTAAAATGCAATAAAGATAAGACACCAAAATTTTGACGTGATTCTAAAGTTTGAAGTTATTACCACAGAAAATTCGTTTGCGTCCACTTCATTGTAGTTTTCATACTTGTTCTAACTCACGTTTTAGGATCATAATCCGCTGTGCTCTGCATCATCATCGCTTGTATTTTCTCCTCTTCGCTTCCTTGCATTTTAAATAGATCCATATTTAAATTCTCAGATTTACTTGTGGGCGCCGAAGCGACTGTATTTTCTGCAGCTGGATCCCATCCTTTTTTTACTGGATGTGCAATTGGTATCCGCGAAATAATTAGCGTGGTATTTTTTGGTATCAAGAAGTTATCATCTTTATATTCTATTCGAAAGAAAGACAAGATATTTGTATATCAAACATCACATATATCAACATAAAAGGGCGCACTTACCTTCTTTGTTTTGGGCATTGGTTATTTGAAGATCGAAATCAATTATTTTCCCCAATCGTTTCTGCTGTATAATTTCCCTTTTCAAATCTGCCACGGATATATGCAGACCGTCGAAGGTGATTGTATCAAAATGAAGCGTACTCTTGAACTTATAGTGAACTGACATCTTGTCTATCTGAAAGTGTAGACAATCAAAAATTACTAATGGAATTCAGAAGTTAAAATACACTTTAAAATCGTATGTGTGTTCGACAAAATAATACTCTACGCACACCGTATTTGTATAACCTCACAAGTATTCCCACTTACACATTCACACAGCCAACCACTCTAATACACATATAAACAAACACGTTGCAAACGCTTTCTGCACAGCGTCTTCGGCATTAATTTCCTGGTTGTCCGGTGCCCTAATACACATTTGAATCAATTAAATATTTGAAAACATTATCCAAACTTGTTACTCTCCGTTAAAATTACAAACTAATAGTTATAACAGATGTCGCACTTTCAAGGATGTGCCGGCTGACGTTGACTACCGATTACCCGGCGACCTCGATTGTATTGAAAAATTTACTCACAGATAAATATGCAGTAGTCACCAATTATAATTATTTATATTGTACACTTTTATTGCATAAAATAAATATGTACATATCCACTCAATAAACTTGTATAATTGTATATTTTTAATAACAGCTTACACAAAGCTGTTAAAATTTTTTTAAATATACAAATTAAATTTGTAATATAGATTGGTAGATTATTTATTGACATGCTGTGTTGTATATGTACATATTTTGAAACACAAACCGAAGCCAGTTAAATACATGAATACAACATTTCCATACACTCATACATATGTATATATATATATATATATATATATATATATATATATATTTGTTTGCGTGCATGTGTTTACGCAAAAATATGCAAAATGGTTTCAATGCAGTTAATTTGCAATATTTATGTATTTACTCCACAAACGGTATGTACCAATTTTCTATATTTGCCTGTTCCTGGTGTTTAATACATTAATACATGGTAATTCATATAGGTATTGTATGCACGTATGTTGCACGCATACACTTGCACACACGTCTAAATGGATGTATGGTTGATTAGCGGAAAAAACTCATCGAAATTAAATAACGCATATTTTCATGCAATACTTACACTTCTTTACACCCAAAAAATTACCATATCCCAACAGGCGGGCTAATAGTTTCCAAAATATGATAAGATTGAATTATATTATCATTTTTAGATTTGTCACTAGAGATGGGGAAACATAGATGGCACTATCGATGCCAAGATGAGTGTTTTTAGTGATCGATATTTTTATGGCAATCATCGATGTTTTTGCAGCCAAATAATATAAATTAATTTTAAAGTAATAAACTAAGCTTTAGATTAATTAAAATTTATTTTAATCATATTAATAATAATATTCTATTAAGTAATTATTTTTAAATTAACACAAAACAAGTCTTCATTATTCTTATTCGATTGTTTTTGTTTCCATCATCCGCATTTTATGGTTGACAATTAAGTGTTCCGATAAATTCCACAATTTTCACGTGTTTAATTGTCATAGTTACATTTATTTTTCCTTAATCTAAATATATTTTTCTAATTTTGATATTTATTTCTTAACCAGAAAATCATAACTTCTTTCTGTCATTGTTGGGAAGTGCAGCGTTTGAAACTCGATAAAATATACTTAAAATCGATATATTATATCAAAATATACGTACCAAATTTCTCATTTAATTTCCCAAATTTATCTTTTTGCAAGCAAAGAGCATTTTAATGCATCTTTAATGAAATTGCTAATTACTTCATTATTATCTAAAAGACTTATAAACATTTAGAAAATTAATATACAGTAAAAGACAAGTATAATTTGACAAATTGTATTCGAAAATGGGTTGAATAAATATGAGTATTACAAGTTAATCTATATTATTCAGATCATCAAAAAGTAACGCCCCCATCGGGCTAGGAGTCCTGGAGGGTATGTTATCGTTGCCAAAATCTTCCGAGTTGCCATCAGCTGAAGAAGAAACAAGATTTCAATTAGTAACATAGCAATCACGTAGAAATGTTAAAGCTTACTTTGATCCAGAAAATTCGATTTTCTCAATTGGTTAACGGAATTTAATGAAGATATGAGTTGCTTGTTAGTGTGCTCGGCTGTCTCCAAAGTTGTTGGCAAATCCAGTAACCTCTGATTTTGAATACCGTCTCCAGGACCCATATGAGAAATATGATTGAAATTTGATGGTGCTGATATCATTTTTGATCTCCGATCACTGGAACGACAATATTCAAATTGACAATGATATTTAAAAAATGTAAACATTTCGTAAAACTTGCCTTTTTACTGTTTTATTTATTTCTCTGATCGAGAATCTACGTTTGATATTACTGACTCCCTTGCGGTCACTCTCGCGATGTTGCAATAGACCCTCTGAGAAGAGATATACGAAATTATTACTATGCTTAAATGCAAGAATCCTACTTACTTGTATGAATATTAGCCAAGTAAACGATCAAAGGTGTGTCGTTAATTGATGTTAAAACAACATTGCCTACATTATTAAGTGGAAGTGACTGTTTAATGCCAATAGATTGCACCCATTCGGAAGTTTGCGTGTTGAAAATATCTAAGTGTGTCTCCGAAAACACCAATAAATGGCCATCTGAATATGCTGGTAGTATGAAAAATTTCAGTGATTAGTATTGAGAAGTCATTAGCCATTAATAATAAAACTTACTTATATAGGTAGGGAAAGCTGGGTACATAATTTCTCTGTCACGGGATTTGCGTCCTTGTAGATCTACATATATAGCGAGAGTTTGAAATACGAGCAGGTATTCACCGAAAGTTCCACCTGTTGGACTTAATATTTCAATTACTCTGACTGCATCAACACCAGAATAATTGAGAAAAGCACATAGCTGATTCTCGGGATGAACTAAAGCTGTAACAACGAAATTTGTCAAATTGTATTGCTTCATTAAATAGTAGGGCTAAAAATTACACATTGCAGTTGCTTCTCCTCTTAGGAAGTAGGCTGTAAATCCACTTTGATGAGCGACAACAAGGCGCATATCAGATAATATTTGAACGTGTTGAGCTAAATATCCAATTGTAAATTCGCACGTCTTCTGGTGCCTCGTACGCGTTCGATTGATTTCATAAACTATAATTTGTGTGTGATTATTGGGCCGCTTTAAAGCAATGATAAATGAATAAACAATGTTTGGGTATCGGCGTATGATGCCGGTACATGCGGAAATGCAATTTTTGGATTCTACGACTTTAATCCATTCCACATCACTGGCCTCCAAAGCTCTTATGGGTAGCAGCCTTAAATGACGTTGTTTACCGCACAGAATGACAATTATCTGTTCCTCTTCAATATACCATAATTGGAGGATTTTCTTCGTTTCCCCAATTCGAGCAATTTCTGGAAAAAAAAACTATTAATTCTTTTGCCTATCTTTACTAGAATTATACACTCACCATACTGATCGAGATTCAAGTAAAATAATCCATCTTCTGTTCCCAAGAGAATTTGATTTGGATATGTGATAACTGAACATAGAGCGTTACGTATTATGGATAATGTATTATCTAATATTTCATTGACTTTGTAAATGGCCGTATTTGGTAAATTATTTCGTTTCAATATTCGATGGAGTTCGCCCAATGCAATAACCCATTTTGACTTTTCAGATTCATTATCCGCCAACATTAACGTGTTTAGTGAGATTCCACTTTCAATAAGCGCTGTTTTAATCTAATATAAAAAATAAAAATATTAGCATATTAACAAAACTATAGGAACATTTCTAAAATAGTTCGTTCAGTCATGCCCTAATTTCTACTTTAAAATTAAAATATTTAGTGAATTACTAACTTTAAAAATGCATGGAACATCTTTTTTGGCTGCATGTATTACATCACTCTCGCGCACACTGCCAACCGAGAACTCGGGATCTCGCATATCCAAGACCTGTGAGACGCTGACACTTGGCAATGCACAACGATCCGTTGAGATATCATACAGAAATAGTTTAAAGTCACAGACAACAACAAATTGACGAATCCATCCACGTTTTATCACACCCGATTTGGGTACCTTTACGTAGCCTTCGTATGCGGTGCCAATTCCTCGTGTTGGATCGATACCCAGCGGTCTCTTGGTTTGGTCCATAGGAACTGGGCACATAGTGGGCACTCTTTGGCAGCAGACAGTGTGACAGGCGAAGCCACAAATTTCACAAACGACGCCCTGTCTGGTCAGGCCAACCATCAACGAGGTGCAGTGATTGCACTTGGTTGGACTACTGAAAGTCCTTACCAAAAACTGATGTATGGAAGTATTGCCTGATGTTTTCTTTTTCGTTTCCTCATAATTTAGGCTACTTTCTGATCGGATGTCGTCATTATTTGTAGAGGCTTTATTGCTTAGATTATCCTTAGTAGCCTTAAGTGCATATTTGGATTCGTAATTGAAGAGCATGCCTGTGTTAGATGATTGAAATATTGTCGATGATGTTGAAATATTGTCTCTGGCATCGCTCACATATGATTCCGTCGCATCAATAGCATCCGTGTTGATAGAGATATCCTTAAAGAAGGCGTTATTGTGATGCGAAGCTTTATGCAAAAATGATTCTGAATAATCTTGATCGGCCTTTTGTAAGTCCCTTAATTCATTTTCCTTCTTCTTCAAATCGTAAACAACCGATTCACAACGCTTCTTATAATCACAAACTTCTTTTTGTGTGGAAATCAGTTCAGCTCTCGTTTGACTTAATTCTTCTGCTATAAATGCCTTGGCTTGGATTTCTCGTTGCAGTGCACTTTGCAAATTAAGCAGCTCCATTTTATCGAGTTTTTGCGATCGACGATTACGCCAATTCTTATGATCGACCGCGTTATTGTTAAAAGTGCCCACGTGTTTGAGGTACTCGATTTCTTCCGTCATCTTGGTGGCCAGCGCCTGTAGATAGCTGCGTGCATCTCGTTCGTCAGACACCCATTGAATAATCTCAGCCATTTGCAGTTCCCAATGATTAATGGCATCGCGCTTCACTTGCAACTCTTTGAGTATTTCCACCTCTTCCGTTTGCAAGTCGCGGAGATTCTTTGACTTCACATTAACCTCTGCACTTAGTCGCTGATTTTCTTCGAGCCACGTTGATTTCTCCAGATCGTAACGCTTTTGGAATTCCAAAATCGTTTCAGCTGATTCAGCCATCGAATCAATGGATGTAGTCTTTAATTTCTCATGCGTTTGCTGCAATTCCTTCGATAGCAATGAATTCGCTGTTTCCAACTCGTGGAGCTGATCCCGCAAAGCTTCCAGTTCCAGATTATGTCGAGCCTGTTGATGATTCAATTTCTCCGCATATTGCAATTCAATCCTTTCGATTTCGTAGGCAGCAATACCCGACGTCATGGGGGCTGTGGTGTCCACATTTGGCACTGATTTGCGAAAGTCGCTCTGCAACTTACGACAACATTCTTCAGCGTGCTCGCGAATTTTCTTCTCCTTTGATGCTTCGTTAACGGCCTCTTCAATATGTAATTCGAGTTCTCTACGTGTTTTATCAGATTTGCGCAATTCGTTTCGCAAGCTATCATTTTTCTGTATCGCAGCATCAAGCTCTTCTTCTTTATCGCGCACTTGCCGTGATAATTTTTGTTTTTGGTTGCGCAGTTCGGTAAGCTTTTCGGTCACCTCAGAGTACTCCATCATTGCGCCATTGCGCTGTGAGATTGCTTCTTTAAGTTCAGCATCTTGTGTTTTTAGACGTTCCAGGACCTCATTGTATTTTAGAGAAAGATCGCTTTTGTCATGCTTCGATTGCAATAGTTGCTCGCTTAATGATTTCAATTGTTTATTCAGCAATTCACTCGAGCTATCGGAATCTTTCGATAGTTCACTGCACAGCATGGAACTTTCAAGAGTATCCCCGAAGCCGGATGTTTTGGATTGATCAAATTTACGCGACTCTGTCGCGTAGCAATTTTGTGAGAATGTAAAGCCAATGAAGGGCAGGTGAAACCCGGAAAACGCTGGATTCGCCGATGGCGGGATAGTATCGGTTAATCTAACATCGTTGTCATCAACATCAAAATTTGATGTATCCGTTGGACTGGAGACTTCGGGAATGTAAGGCGCAAGGCCATTTCGAATATTCTTCCAATCGATACCATCGAACCACGGATGCGTCATAAAGTCAGGTAAACCCTTCTGACCCAATCGTTGCTCCGGTATGCATATAAGCTTGCACAGTAAATCCTTCGATGCATCGGATAATTTGTTTTGTTGTGTTTCAGCTGCTGGTAGATTAAAGCAATTCTGGTGATTCATAATTTTGCCATAGGTTTCCACCAAACTTTCGGCATAAAATGGCGTTTCACCATACAGCATTTCATACATGCAAACGCCGAGGGACCACCAATCGCACTCAGTGCCATAACGTCCTTTACCATCCTCCATGGCGCGCAGTATTTCAGGTGATATGTAATCCGGAGTACCAACGGCGACATTCGATTGGACTGTTCCATCTTTATCCAAACGTAAACACGAACCAAAATCTGCCAAACGCACATGTCCTCTTTTATCCAAGAGCACATTGTCTGGTTTAATGTCTCTATGTACATACTTCAATTGATGAATGCTA
The DNA here is from genome assembly GCA_035046165.1 of Drosophila rubida. Lineage (NCBI taxonomy): Eukaryota > Metazoa > Arthropoda > Insecta > Diptera > Drosophilidae > Drosophila > Drosophila rubida. The sequence continues at coordinate 12,999,689 of JAWNOF010000022.1, forward strand.
TTCACGGCCAATATCATTTCAGTGATGTAAAACTTAGCCATGTCTTCGGGCAGTTTATCTTCAAATTTGCTTAATAGTGTCAGTAAATCGCCGCCGCAGTAATAGTCCATAACCAGGTACTGCAATAAAAAATACAGTTAGTTTTCCCACCTCAATTACATTTGTTAATGTTTACCAAATTTATATTATCCTGAAACGCATAATGCAAGTTTGTAATCCACTGGCGATCTCCAAGCACTAACACATCTCTTTCCTCGCGAAAACAAGCCGTTTCCGCACGCTTCAACATTTCCCACTTGTTCAATATTTTCATTGCGAAAATATTCTCTGATGAGAGCATGCGTACCACGCAAACCTCACCAAACGCGCCACGACCAATTATTTTCAATATTTCGAAATCCTCACGCGTTAACCGCAGCTTTCTGACTATGTGAACAAAAGGTTTTGCTGAAAAATTCCAAAAATTATATGATGTTATCTTTTTTTCTGAATATCATTACCGAGCTTAAGAAAGTCGGAAACACTTTTCTCGCGGCGCAACGAAGAATTGCTGCATTCATCAAAAAGTAAGATAAATGTATCTAATAATGCATCCATGGAAAATTGATGACCCTTGTAATTATCCTCCAAATTTAGACTTTGATTTAATTTCTTGTCGCCATCTGGTTCACTTAAAAGTGACTCCAGTAGCTCAAGCCTCTCATTACAGCTCAGCGTCATTAGGTCTGCAAAATAATATATACATTAAGATTGAAATAAATTTATATTATAGAATAAAAATATATCGATATTAAAATTAGCACTAGTGTATTTATATATTGCAATAAGAGATGTTTCTTACCCAATTTTTATATTCGCAACCAAAAAATAAATACAAGATATATATATATGTATATTTTATATATATATTATATATATGTATCGGAAAGATAGTTCGATAGCAATCGAAATTAATATAATACGAAAAGCAAATAATTTTAACAAAAATAACCAATGTACAAAGCAAATGCAAACAATGGTCCTCATACTACTACTAAGAATAAATGGATGAATTTCATTATAGTAAATAACTTTAAAACATATGTCTACTTAAGTCTACAATGGACATACGGTATCTAAAGTAACAAAGAAATCTAGCTATTCAACTAACAAATATGCACATAAGCAATTGCACATAATATTCCGTTGAATTAGACATAGTTTATTAAGCGCTTTAAAACTATGAAGATAATAAACTGAATCTTCGACATTTTTAAACGACTCTGAAATTGCCAAAATATATGTATTGTCTAATAAAGCAAAAGTTGAATATAATACTTTTTAACTAACTTTGGATCTCTTGAGGGCACAATTAGTCACAAAAGCTGTTCGGATTCCCTTTCCAAGCGCTCACTTACGTCATAAAAGGAAACTATTGTATGGAAAATGCAGCTTTCTACCATTTACGGCTGGGGACTGCGCGTTGATGATGAATCAGTCAGACTGCCAGCACAAACAATTTTATATATAGATTTGTATAAATATGTATGTTAGAACATACAAATTAATAAGTTTGTATGTATTTATGTATGCAATCAGCATCTTAAGTTTGATTCGTATTGTTTATATGCACATTCATAAATGCATACAAAAAAGGTATGGCATACATGTGCATACATATATACACACATATTCATAAATATTTGTAGTTGTGGTTATTGGTTTATCGAAGGTTTGGCATGTTTTCGGCATACATCGCACATATGCATATAATATCAATACAAAGATATATTTACACATGCATTTGTAGAGTGTGCACGATTATTTTATGGACATATGTAGGTATATAGAATTTAACGTTTACATTTTGCAGGAATACTTTTAAATAGAAGCGGACATTTCATTGGCATTTTCTTTTATACACACGCATCTTAAAATTTACATACATATATGCAACTAAATAAAAACATAAAACATGTACGTATTTGCAATACATAAAAGAACTGATTTATCTAAAAAATTAATTACCACCAAGCTCGGGTAATGAGCTTTCGTAATCCATTTTAGAAATATTAATTATTTTTATTGATCATATCTATACGAATATAAAACAATGTGGACCGAAAAAACAATGTAAAAGCCGACTTATACTCAACGTGACCGCTCACTGCGTTTTAAAATATACTTAGAGTTAACAAATTATACCAAATTTTTATAGCTGGTCATACTATTTTGTTTCGGAGCAGAAAATAGAAAAGCAAATAATTCGTAATGCGTGTCATTCGATTGAGAAGCTTAAAAGATTGCATATAATAAAAAACAGGATTATACAACTTTTATAATGAACGAGCTATTTAAACCCTTAGGGCTACAAAACAATATTCGCTCACCCTGCAAGCTATCGATTATCGAATATTTTACCTGACCCGAAATAGAAGTGGGATTCCGGTTATAATTTTTTTAATAAGAACGTTGAGAATACATCACTTAGTCTTTGAAGATGCAACGTTAAATAAAAATTCTTTTTATAGTTATTTCAAACTAACTGAGAATGTTTTGACGTACAACTATTATTTGTGTTCTTTACTTTGAATGGCGATGAAGCACCATCTTATAGCACTGTGAAAAACTGGTTTAATGAATTCGATCGTGGCAGAGAACATTGATGCCGTTCGTGAACTGATGTGACTTACCGAGAGATAGAGGCATCCTTGGGCATTTACGATCGAGCACAAGGAAAGACGTTTATAAGATCTTCACAAGCGGCGAATCATGGATCCATGCGTATGATCCCTAATCAGAACCGCAATCCACCGTGTGAGTCTTCGAAGACGAGCCAAATCCAACGAAATTTGTTCCTTGGAACAGGCACTTCGAAGCAAATGGTCGTCTATTTTTTTGGCAAAACTGGCGACTGTTCTGATTGAGAAATGGTCAATTCAAAGTGCTACACCAGAATTTGATTCCTAAAGTCATCCGCAATCCAGCCATCCGCAATCCAGCCAGGAAGTATTTTAATCGGAGCGAAAAATGTCCTTCGACAATTTGTTTCAGCGCATAAAAAGCGTATAAATTAAGCTGGAAAATACTTTGAAAAACAATAAAAGCCTTTTTGATGATAAATATTTGCATTTTAGTCATTAGACCAACAAAATATATAGCAAACCTCGTACATAGCACAGAAACAATGCATTTTACATTTATTTTTAAAATTTTGTTTCTTTTTACTTAAAAATTTGCATCTTAAATCAGTAAATAGATCCCATAGTCCCAAATAAAATATACACATGGAAAATATACATGAATGGTCTTAATTTATTTTGTAGTCAAATGCACATAATAGGTGTGAATTAATTACACCCCCTTATAATTATTACAATCAATGCTATAAAATCTTAACGCATACACAAAGGAAACTATGAGTTTGTAATACAATAAGATAGGGAAACATAAAAGTAGTTTTTTTTGGGGTTTTATACTGACTCTAACTATTACTTGGGAGTTTTTGTCTACATCCAATGTTATTGAATCGTAGAAGAATTTATATATTTTGTTAACTTCAACATGTATTAGTGGTGTGTTTGGAAACGATGGGATAAAGGAACGAAAATTTAAATATTTTACGTTGATATGTGTAATTATATTATTTTTTTCGGCCAAATTCGTACGAACTTTTGTATAAGAGAACAGCTGTCAGCATAAAATTCTTATTGCTCAACGATTGCATATGTTACGATGTTCATCGGGTCCCAATCGAATTAGAAAAATTATAAAGCCCCAAGTAAAACCACAATTGTTTTTGTCCACTCTTAATTATTGCAAGAGTTCAATAGTTTGTGTATGTGTGTATGAGTGTCGGCGTGTGTGAGTATGTGTATCTACAACTAATAAAATAATTAACAAATAATATACACTTTATAATTGTTTTCGAACCATTTCCGACAACAATGCCGTATCGTTGTTGGACATGACAGCAGCTCCTACTCCTGCTCCTCCCGCTCCGGCTGCTTCTTTATTACGATAAGAAGCATTTGGGACACGTTGGATTGTTCGATCCTCATAACGCGTTCGTCCCTGAGATGCCATTGGTCTATTCAGAGTATTGTTGGCATTATTTGGTGAACTTGGCGGGGTACTACTACTGTGTGCTGCAAAATGTTTATTAACAAAATCCTGCTCCTTCCAACCATTCTTTTTGTAGACCTCACGCAGCTCATGATGCTGCCACATTGTGTACAAAACTTGACTAGCAAACTTTATAACACACGACGTATATTGTTCTTTGCGTCTTGTGATATTCATCAATCTATCCACACCACCAGCATCCAACAAGGAACGAGCAAATTCAGGATTCTTTTTGATAACTTCATTAATCGTTGCCAATACTGCTGTGATTGTGTCGTCTGAAGTATTTTGATCATGCTGAGCATTGCCTGATGGCAGCTTTTGCACCAAGTCGCGCATGGCATATTTGCCAATTAACTCCTTATTGCGTTGATCGATTGCCAGATTGCGTAGGGCGGTGGCAACGGCGCAAACCACGCGATCAACTTCCATTCGCAGCAATTCGACGAGTATCGGAAGACCCTTCTCTTTGCGCACCGTAGCGCGAATATCAATACTGGGTTGCCAATAACAGGCAGATAGATTTTGGATTGCACCGGCTGCTGCCTCTAAAGTCTCAGGATTTGAGCAGCTCTGCAGCAAGGAAAGATAATATTGTACGACTTCTGGTTGCCATAACTGTTCATAGCCTTTGCCGGTTGGATTATTTGTGCCTGTACTTTTTGAATATTCTGTGGAAAATATGTAGTCCTGTTGTGATTCATTCGCAGCAGCATCCTTCTTCTTTTTACTTGTGCCAAAGCAGCCCAAATTTTCGCCTGCAAAGAAAATGTATTCTTGATAAATAGTACAAACACATTAAAAAAAAAAATAGATGACAGTTATTTGCAAATACATTTTTTTGGACAACACAAAAAACCCAATAAAATGAAAATTATTCCTGTTGCATTTAACTGATTTATGTATAATATAAAATCACCTTTTGATGATGATGGAATGGCTCGTTCTTGTATAATGAATGGATGTTTATCATAATTGGGATCCTCAACTTCTTGACACCTGTACGAGAGATTGCGCAATATACAAACGCAATTTTCAACAGTTTTATTTCCAATGTTGTTTTTCTCAATGGACGATCGAACAACGTAAAAGAGAGATTCCACCAAATTTTCGCAATTTCGAAGGCATTCTCGGGCATGTTCACCAGCTGAACTCACGTTTCTCAAGACTCCAGAAGCATTGCGAAATACTGTAGAAAAGCAAGTCTCGCCCGAGCAGATGGGATCCCATCCAGAATGAGGCTTGATAATATTACAAACTATAGCAGCCAGCGCTTCATCAATAATTGACCGTTTAATATCCTCACACGACGACATATTCCATAATACTCCAGTCACCAACTCTTTAACTTCCGTTTCTTGGGAACGACATAAGAGATGTACCAATGCTTCAATGCCGCCAGCATTTTTAATTCCACGCTTATTCTCGTCATTTTGTCTACCATACGACAAATTACGCAAGGCACCACAAGCATTTCTACAAAGAAAAAATATTAATACTCAATTTTTAACCAAAGCAAAGAGTAAGAAAAATAAGTAATTATTTTATAATTATTGGTCGACTGTCAATTCAATGAAGTTTTGGTTCTGACGTAGGACATTAATTTGAATTCTAAAGGAATAATTAAGACAGTGTCAATTCAATGAAGTTTTGGTTCTGACGTAGGACATTAATTTGAATTCTAAAGGAATAATTAAGACAGTAACGACTCCGAAATAAAAAAGTTGTGAAAAAGAATATTCAAATGCTTTTGTCATTTAGAACAAACAAACATTTATACATACAAACAAACGTGTGTTAAAATATTGGGTGATATATACTACAGTATAATCTGTTATTCTTTAAATACATAAATATATAAAATAAAGAGTAACTTACTTGTGAATTTCGGGTGCATCGTATGATAATAATCGGACTAAAGGTGGTATGCCGCCCAATGTTCTTGTACGTTGCTTATTTGGATCATCCATATAACATAGATGCTGTAAATATGCAGCTGCATTCGCTTTAATAGCATTATTTGGATTGCTAAGAAAGCTGATGACCTCTGACAGATTGGGATCCCTCCATCTCATTGTGGAGCAGAGATCACTATCCGAACCACCAATAAATTCTTCTTTTTCACCAATTCTTGGTGGTACTGAGTTCAATGAACTTGTGGGGAATGGAGCCAATTTAAAATCACCTTGACCTTCAAATGGTCGACATTGCGCATCAATTGCCTGTTCCGATCCATTCAGATTATTGTCAAATGGTCGTGACGCAAATTGTTTCATACTTGCACTAACGCCCGGCAAGCCATAATTACCGTCGGCAGTGTAGCCATATGGAACAACGGGTTCATCTGTGTAATGTGGTTCTAGGCCACATGGTGGTAAGCCAGATAGACCAAAATCAGCACCTTCATCGAATTGTGGAGCCTGTATGTAACGTACGGTCGGCACTAAGGCATGACCTTCCATGCCGGGAATGGATACCTCTTGTGAAGCTGTTTCAACTTTGTTTTGCGACCCCATTGTCGAGCAATGTGGTGCTATGCGTGTTAAGGTTCCCATCCCCGTTGGCTTTGAGATATACAGCGGTGCATTTGAATATCCAGCCGCGGTGTATTGCTCGAAGTTTTGAAATGCCGTGTATTGGGTTTGAATGTGTCCCGCCTCCGACACCAATGATGGCTCTATGTTCAAATTTTGCTGGGGATTCATCTTATCTTAGTTCGAATTCTGTAAAATTAAGAAAGCATCCAAAAATATTAGAAATATCTGCAAACCTGACAATTTTCATTCAAATAGATCTAATCATTTATTAAATCAATAATAATTCAAATGTTTATACGTCTTTTAATATCCACCGAATTAATAACTTCTAAAAAAAAAATGGTTAACATTTATCACTACTCGCTTTATTATTTTTTTATCATAAGATTAATTGAATATTGATGCATTTAAATTATTTGCACATAAATATTTATTCTAATAATCTCATCAATTTAATTCAGTCATATTTTAAAAATATTTTTTTTTTTTTTTTTTATTTCATGTTCTGTCTGAGTCTTTGTTTTGTTGTGTGATTAATCAATTGACGAATAGTAAAGAAATATTCTAAATTCAATAAGACGCAACTTGTTAGTCTACCAATTCAAGCGCTTTGAATGAGAATTATAATCGATACTTTTCAATAAGCAAGATTATAACCAGCGATGCCTGTTTAACTTATTTAGTGCTAGACCTATGTGTTATACTGCAAAAAGTCAGCCAATAATTTGTATATTGATAATTTTAATTTTATATAGCTAAAATAAGCAAAAAAAAAATTTTAAGAAAGCTTTGCTTGCCAGTTGTAACGTGAACGTGCTTGGAGCATTGCAAAAACAAATCGCGAAATATGAGATTACAAAATTTAAATACAATAGAAATTATGTTTGCCATCCGAAATGTACAATTATCATTATTTAAATTCTTTATGTTACGTATTTAGATTGCGTAGAAATGCAAAACGTTGTTATTTTATATGTCTGATGCAGTTTGCTCTTATCATATTGCCCTTTATACCATATCCCACTTTTTACTGATTTGCAATGTTGAACTACATTTCACTTTTTTTTGTTTAATATGAACATAACATTTCACAAAACTTCAATTAAAATTTGGTTTATTAAATCCTGTATATAAAAGTGTACCCTTTTGATAAATTTTATTTGTATGTAGAAATTTAAACTTCGCCTGTTAAATTTCAGCCGGAATGATATCCTTGCTTCTTTAACGACAGGTATATTACCATACATACACAAATTCTCTTATATGAATGTATGTATCCACATACAATGTGTGTATATTGTCATGTACATTTATGTAGTAGAATATGTAGAAAAACATACAAGCGCCACGCCCCTTAATTGTGTGTGTATGCAAAGTAATGTATAATTTTGCATTTAATTATTCACAAACGGAGAGCAGGATACTAGCAGGATAAACGAACATTCTGGCATTAGTTTTTTTTAACATTTCGCCTCACTAAAGCTGATTTTGCTCCAGCGGTATTCCCAAACAGTGTTTGGACATATAAAAATACATACATACCATATACATATATTGCATGTATGTATGGATGTATGCCCGTAGATACTTATTAAAAATATCGATTTTTCGCAGAGGTGTCGTTTTATATTTTACTGTAAGTATACATTAATGCATTTGTTTAGCCTGCACACATATACAAATTGCAAGGCTTAACTTCGGGGCAAAAGATAAATTATCTTTTAAAAAATTAATTAAGCCAATAGGAAAGTATATATGTGTACCTTTAGCTGAATGCTCAACGATGTACAAAATGTTTTTCGAATTTGAATAATTCTGTATGCATGCACATACTTTTCTCAACTACATCTTGCACTATGATTTAAAATACATCGTCGGTCTTGTTCGCTTTCGAATTGGTTCAGTTACCCACCTTAACAATACCAGTAAATTATGTTGATAAACATATTTAATGATAGCAAGACACAAATCTATATATGAGCTTAGTCTCCACGAACAATGCTTTGGTAATATTCTTTGCGTACTAATTCCATGTCACACTCATACATAATATGAAAATGTTCAATTTCACTTGTTCCGCAGCCGCACGCAAACATATCGTCGAAGCTGTTGTGTAAAAATGAACTGAAATGAAATTTGTATTTGTGTATTTCCGATATTCTATAATGTAACAATTAATATGTTCAATAGTAGAAATCATATTTCATCGTTATGTGGCTGAGAATTTTGAACATATTTAAATTATATAATACAATACCCTTGACGAAAAAAAAAATGTTTGGCAATTAGTTCACCATTTTTAAAAATTATTATTTACAATACAATACGTCAAGCTAAATTCATTATCAAAAATTTAAAGTGATTAATTATTGAAAATTAAAGAATCTGTTAAATTTAATTTTGCTCAAAAGTTTTTTCTAAATTAATTAACAATTTAAAGACGCCAATAAAAATATTCTCAGTTGTTAAACTTTTTTATTTCGTAAGAAAACAATGGTGGATAAGAATACGAATTCAAATGTTCAACAGCACTGCCTTGGTACTCGAAAGTATTTTAAAGTATCTGTCTTATTAATCCATACATAGAAATTAATGCCAAATTTATATGTTCCACCCATAAAATCGAAAAAATACTTGTCTTTTGTTAATTAAAATTAACAATTGGATTCATTTCCTCATTCAGGAGCGTAAATCAGTTTAAAGATAGCGATCTTATCATCGAATTTATTCAAATCTATTTTGTTTAAATAATTATAAATACCTATGTATCATTGTTACATCTCGTTTAATTACTATTATATCCAGCCTTCTGCAATTGCAGAAAACTGAAATATTTAATTACTTGTCGGTTGTTACATCATCCATAGTAAGGACTCAGAAAGCGGGTGGAGAATATCATCCAAAGACAAAATGACGCATCATACATCTAAACTACGTGCCATAGGTGGATTACTAGGTACTGACTTGAATGAATACATAATACAAAAACACAGTAATTGTTAAATTAATTTTCTTTATTTATACTGAAAATACAAATTATGTAGAAAATTTTCATACAAATTGGCGATCTTGACCGAATACAAATGTAATCGCTGATTCATGCATATTTTGGGTTTTATGTTAAATGCATTGCACAGACATTGTTTCGATCTTGTGTGGTGGTCTATTGACGGTCAGTAGCTCGAAGCTTTTCCTCGACAGCTTCACGAGATGCTTCTGACAAATCAGTAGCTTGAATATACTTCTGGACGCCGACCAAGGATTTCTTCAGAGCATCAAAAGAACTGGAATACAACATCTTCTTCTTAACCTACAATCCATGAAAATCAATTATTAAGTGCAAGGTTTGTTTGTTTTGTAATGTTTAGAAAATACCTTAGCAGTATCGGGACACCATGACATAAGGAACAACTTTTGCTTCTTTGAGCTCTCGGACGTTCCTTGGCATTGATGCATGTATTCAAAATCGAAGAGACCATATCTGCAAAAAAATGAAATAAAAAGTGGACTTAGAACCAAATGATTTTATATTTTGTAAAGTCTAAAAAACTACTACGTTTTTTAAAAAAATCAAGTGAATATAAAGAAAACTAGCTTATACGCAAAATTAATCTGGAAATTTCTTTGAAATCCATTTATTCAAATGTGAAATAATATCAGCAAATACACTAAGGGGTTTGCTTATTTACACATCATTTTTATTTTTCAATGAAAAAAATCAAACTATAATTATTTTTGAGTTTTACTTGATTAAATGAAAACTAATCACTGTGGTCCATCAGTTATTAAATTATTCAAAATGAATATGTAATACTGAAATAGTTATAATATAACTTATAATTACAGTCCTCGTTCTAAGATGTTCAGGATATGGATAAATTAGATGGTAAGGAGTTAGAAAAAAAAAAAACAAAAAAAACTTTCCAGGTGACTTACCGGCATTCACCGGGACCGCACTTTTGAATATCGTCTAAAAACTGATCGTATTCACTGTTGCGATCTCCAACAGTTTCCACATCAATTTGCTTCTCATCACGAATATAAAAGATGACATAGCGGTGTTTCTTATCCTTTTTAATTTCTTCGTATGTGGTTTTGCATACATCCGAGACAGTTACTCCAGAAGCCTATAAACAAACAAAATATATAAAATAAAATTCTCATATTTAAAAAATTAAATTAATAACTATATAACAGTATAATTTTGTAGTTAATATTCCTTACTTGGTAGCGATTACCTTAAAACAAAGAACTTTCTACTAAGATCTGTTCTAAGCGGTCGTAAAACTGTGCTACGTGAATGACAACGCTTTGCTTGTTGTTCTATTATCACGCTTGACAATCAAATACATATATGTATATTCCTATTTTGCCAATTTTCAAGTATCTAAAAGCTTTCAAGATAAGGGCAAATCGAATCGAACAATGCCTTATTTGGGCCTCTGCAATGCAAATTATACGATTGCATATTTTTCTATGAGTTATTTCAGTCTTAAAAAACAAATTTCTTCCATATGTGCATATCCTTCATTGTCACTAAATGTGACAGGTTTTGTACTCTCATACAAATTGTGAAAACGATGTTGTATCAACTGTACCACACTGAAAACGCCTTTTCATTTAATTGTTCATTTATAGTTTGCTTTGGATATACAACAAAATATTTATAATAATGTAAAGCTTTTAAAGTGTTGCGGTAAAAACAAACATTTCCCCATCCATTTTCTTATGTGCCCATCTCTCCTATAAACAAAACTTGAACATAGTGTGCAACCCTTGTGTTAATGTACATATGTATGTCTGCATGTATCTACATACACATTTGCAAAAAATCGTATGGTACACATATGTGTAGGAATGGGAATGGTACACAAACACATAGATACACGTATATTTGACCATACAAATACATTATTCAAATTTGCCGGTAATACAGTAAAAAGCATATTGCCGATTCCTATAATATATTTTATTTTATACATAAGAAATGTATTATTGAAATGCATTTTTCAATTTCGAGCAGTTCCTAATAAGTCCAGTAATTGCTTATTTAAGTTATTTTTGCAATTATAATCAAATTGAAAGTTTTGCGTACATGTGCAAATATACATATACAAAATGATGTACACACGTAACTGAACAGATGTACACACATATATACATATTGATAAATTTGGAATTAATATTATGAGCATTACTCAGCCTACTCTGACTAATGTCTGCATATGTTTGTATGTATGCCTTCAATACATAGATACATATGCAGACATACTTATACCACACTAAGTATTTATATTTCCGAACTCATAAATACATATACATACATGTGTATATATATACGTACATACACAGACGGATATATATATATATATATATACATATATATATATATCCATTTCCGTATACTTAGGCATACATACATATTTTTTCTTTATTCAATATGTAGCTTTCTACACACGACGAAAATATTTTTAGTACATACTACTAAAATATATACATATATATAATATAATGTATTGAAATATATATACATTTTACATTTTTATGGTTAAATGAATCATCCCATTATACGCAAGACGTATTTAAATTAAATTACAAAAAAAACTTTTTTCTAGAAATCGTGCTTACCATTTTTTTGCTGCAAAATGTGAGTACTTTTTACCAAATTCGGAAACAAATTGCAATGTATGTATGCGCTAAAACACAATTACCGCTTAGTCTTCCGACCGCAACGAACAACCGGACTAATCAATTTGGGTGGTGGTTCACTTGGCTGGATTTATACATGAGTTGTCAGCCACTCGCAAGTTCATGAATTTGGACTCACAAGTTGTGCACTTTATTGAAATGGTGGAAATGGAACACAAATAACTATTTGCAACTCAGTACATTGATATGTGAATTTAAAAGAAAAAAATGGATAGATATACAGAAATGTATCTATCTTAATTCATTTTTAATAATGAAATAGTATCCTTATGAATTAATAATTTTTAAATTGCTGAACAATTTATTTATCTAGTTGATCATTTTGCATACAAAATCATAAATTTAGTGTTATTATTTTACTATAACAAAATTTAATTTTTGTGTGCAGAAACACATTCATTTTATGAACCATTTTAGCATATTTTAATTTTTAAAGTTAGGATAGTTTTACCCAATATCCTATTAATGAGTATTTACAATTCTCTGCAAATGGAGTCGCAATTTTTTTCCATAATTACAATTGTAAATTTAATGATTAATTTCTTTTCTTGTGGTTGGCAACTTAAATGTATATTTCGTTTCCCATAATACTTACCATATAGAAAAACGGTTAGCTATATGTACATGATTTTCAAAATCACAGTTGGCTTTATAAGACTACTCCAATCCTATACTAATTACAAAGCCACAGTAAAGACTATTGAATATCAGCTATATTCATGTTGTGTGTGAATATATATCATTTACATACATATATAAAAAGTTAAACAAAACAGATTTTCTTAATATATGTACATATATAAATATGTTGCATTAACTTCGTTAAAGTATATTTTTTGGCCTTTAACAAATCTATTAACACAACTTCACATTGCCAAAGCATTGATGATCGACTTCAGGACCTAAAACTACATAAATTTACGTCACGCTAACCCAACGTACTTTTTACAGCGATCCATTTGATAGCAAATTTCAGCATTCTAAGATTGATAATGCCGGCGACACGAGCTCCTTCTCTTACCACAGTTACAGTTACATGCTTTTCAAAACCACAGTTGGCTTTATAAAACTACTCCAATCCTATAGTAATTACAAAGCCACAGTAAAGAATATTGAATATCAGCTATATTCATGTTGTGTGTGAATATATATCATTTACATACATATATAAAAAGTTAAACAAAACAGATTTTCTTAATATATGTACATATATAAATATGTTGCATTAACTTCGTTAAAATATATTTTTTGGCCTTTAACAAATCTATTAACACAACTTCACATTGCCAAAGCATTGATGATCGACTTCAGGACCTAAAACTACATAAATTTACGTCACGCTAACCCAACGTACTTTTTACAGCGATCCATTTGATAGCAAATTTCAGCATTCTAAGATTGATAATGCCGGCGACACGAGCTCCTTACCACAGTTACTTACATACATATTGAGATGTAATCAACCTCTACGAGTTTCACAAACATTTGCACAGCTAGCCTCGTGTATGTATGAATATTTACATACAAATTTACCCACAATACACACTTCAAATAACACATGCTACATCCTGCATAATTTTAACAAGTACGCGTACATTAGTAAACAAAAATGTTATGTTTTAAACCGCTTCTTTTCCATGTTTTATTCCACGTAGAATATTCATTGAAATACAAGTTTGGTGCATAAATTTGTTTTATATAGTGCTGGTTTATTTGACTTCCTTCACTTGCAGACCTGGTGGGAGTGACTGCTTGATTTTGTCGGCCTTCTCCTTATCTTGAACCACAAGCGTGTAAAGGAAGCGAGAGCAACGAATCTTGAACTTGGTGTTCAATGGGTTCTTCTTTATTTTCACAGCACGCGCATCTGAGCGACGAGCCTTGTTCAGGAAGTCTTTTACTTCTTTGATTTCACGTGGCATCTATGGATTAAAAACAACTTTAATTTATGCACATCTATGCTTTGATCGTTCACTTACATTGGGTATTTTTTTACAAAATCAAATCACCAACATGTATTTACCCTACCAATAGGGAAAAGGAAAGAACTAATATTTCGTGAGTTTCCGGTTGGCTAATCGACTCAGAGTTGCATTAACTTCGGTTAATAATGTTATCGAAAGCTCGAATTAATCGTTTCCACTGTTTGTGTAACTTTAACAAATGTTAGAATTAATAATAAACCTTTGCATTACTTACTTAAGTTGTACATATAAATCATTTTTAAATTATCTGTTTAAAATCTTTTTTACTTCTTTTTCTGATATACAATTACATCCATAGTTATTTTTTAAAAAATGTATTTGTATAAAATTGATGTAATACAAATATAATATATAGAAATATGTAATAGGCAAATAAATAATATGATTGTTAACTTATTAAAATAATAACGAAACTTGCATATTTTATTTTGTTAAACTAAATAATCGAGTATACTAGATTTATAGAATATACAACACTAATTATTTATCAATCTTAAAATTGACATTATATTTCAATGTAATATTCTGAGGATTATATTATTGCTTCTCACTTTAATTTATTATAATTATGGTATAATACCAGATTTGAGCTAAGCGATATATCGATATACACCTACTGCATGAAAATATGTATGTATGTTATTAAATAGAATACAGTAGATATACATATTTTTATCATGAGAAAAGCGAAATTTGTTTGAACGTTGAAAACAATTAAGAAAATATTGCAATTGAACTGTCAGGGTTTTCATAAAACTGTCATAGTAATCTGTGAATGTAAACAATACGAAGAAAACTGCTAATATACGATGCTAACTATGCACATAGCATATGATTATACGGACTTACATGTCTACATACCTATGTACATATATTTAATGAAAACTAAAAACTTGATCTCAATTCTGAGTCGCCGGCATTAATTGTGTATTGTTTATGTGGGTAACATGTGTAACAGATACCGATTCTATTGGAATGAAATGCTATATATCAATAATAAAAGAAATCACGTAAATACAACATAAGAAATTTCTATAAATAACACATTTGGTAAGTGGTTAGTCAGTTTAAATTAAACAAATACTATTTTTTAATGCGTGTAGAAGTATTCTATATTTAAAGTAATACAAATACTGGAACTAGTGCATTTGTGTTTCAACCATACTTTATTGGCTCAATTAGAGAATCAATCCCAAGAAAGACTTTGCTGTCTTTGACAAGCTGACGATTGAATTCCCTTACAGTTAGGACAGATATAGATACAACTGAAATGAAAGGTAGATACGTTTTGCTTCAACACATTGCAAATTTTCTTTTAGAAAACACTTTTCTAAATCTGCAAAGTTTGTGACTGTGTTTTTAATGATATTTTTATGATAGTTACATTTTGTAAATATATGTATTTATTTCATTTCAATTAAGGCCAAATTACCAAAATAATCATTATAATTTTAATCTAAGCTTAAGCAGGATATATATTACCGTAGATTTAAGAATAATAAATTAATAACTTAAACACCTATATTTTGCATAAATTACTTTATAAATATACTAATATGTCTTCTTTGGTTATAGGTAAACGCAAAGTTTAATAATGGAAGATGGTAATCGGAACCGTGTTCAGGATGCGAACTTGATTATAAATGATGATTTACCTAAACCAGATCTACGCACAAATGTATTCAGTTATCAAACGCCAGCTAATATGTTAGGTCATCGCAATTTAATGGTCAGTCATACCGAATTGCTTGCCAATCATCCACATTTAATGAGTAGCCAACCAGAGATGTCAGGTAATCATCCAGAGTTGTCGGTAAATCATCAAGAGAGGACTGTCAGTCATTCACAACTGATAACCAATCATCACGAGAGGGCTGTTAATCATGCGGAGTTGATTGGTAATCAGGACAGGATTGTAAATTGCCCCGAAATGTCGGATAACCATGAGGAGAGAATTGTCAATAATTCAGAATTAATATCGAATCACCAGGAGAGAATTGCCAATCATAAAGAATTCATTGCAAATCAGCAGGATAGGCTTGTCAATCATGCAGAGATGCTTGCCAGTCGAGCTGTAGCGAATCATGCAGAAATGCTTTCCAATCGTTCCGAAATTATGGCAAATCATCCAATAGATATGGGAGGAAGTACTGTCACGACGAATGTATGCAGTATGGTACCATCTGTTTTGCATCCCTATCCAACCAATGACAGTATGCCGGATGCGACGACCAATAATCTATCACTTGTGCCTCCTCCTGTCCAAGGTCAAAAGCGGAAGAACACACAGAATAAGGATGAAAGTGCAAGCAATAAGAAGAACATGTTATCAGCTTCAACAGCGGCTGAGGAAAAGAAGAATAGTCATCTAAGAAAAAATATACGAGATGTGATGAATGAAAATAATTTGGACACAACAACGCTGGCAGCGCAACGAGAGGAGTCGGAGAGGTTGGCCCGTGTCGCCGATCAGCAGAAATCAATGCGAGAAATTCGCAAACAAGTCGTACAACAGAATTTTTTTCGCATATTGAACTTTGAAGACTCCGATGAAGTCAAGAGTCCCATAGATAATCCTATTACCTTACCAGATGATGAGTTGGCATCAGTGACGTGTGATGAAACGAGCAGTAGTTTAAGTTGCAGTATGGATGATGTTTTAGATAAGGACATTAGCAACGAGCCAACGAATGAGGTAGTTACAATTGATGATAGCTCTGATGATGATTGCATATTGTTGTCGGAGGAGGAAGATGAAGAAGAGTACAATGAAACTGACGATGCCACCAACAGTGGAATGCATGTCAAGGATCTGTATAATATACCGGATGAATATGGTCGTGTTGTTGTAAATATTGCGCATCCCGAAGGTGAAGAGACATTATATTTGGCACCTCAGATCGCAAAAGTCATCAAGCCTCATCAAATCGGTGGCGTGCGCTTTTTGTATGACAACATCATTGAATCGACAAGGAGATTTCAAAAATCCAGCGGCTTTGGTTGTATACTAGCTCATTCCATGGGCCTTGGTAAAACCTTGCAAGTTGTTTCCTTCTGTGATATATTTTTAAGACACACTTCGGCTAAGACCGTGCTCTGCGTGATGCCAATTAATACGCTACAAAATTGGCTTAGTGAATTCAATATGTGGATACCGCGGCACTCTGAGGATCACAATATTCGTCCACGAAATTTTGACATTTTTGTGCTCAACGATCAGCAAAAAAATCTCACTTCTCGAGCAAAGGTGATTCTCAATTGGGTGCATAATGGAGGAGTTCTATTGATAGGCTATGAATTGTTTCGCTTGCTCGCCTTGAAGTTGGTAACAACGCGCAAAAAGAAGGGGAAAAATCATGATCTACATGATACCAGCAAGGATTTAATGAATATGGCATTTGAAGCTTTGGTTAAGCCTGGCCCAGACTTGGTCATATGTGATGAGGGACATCGCATAAAAAATTCGCATGCTGGCATTTCGCTGGCTTTGAAGCAAATACGAACTCGACGGCGCATCGTTCTCACCGGATATCCACTTCAAAATAACTTGTTGGAGTACTGGTGTATGGTGGACTTTGTGCGTCCAAATTATCTTGGTACACGTACAGAGTTTTGCAACATGTTTGAAAGACCCATTCAGAATGGTCAATGCGTAGACTCAACACCCGATGATATCAAGCTAATGAGATATAGAGCGCATGTTTTGCATTCTTTGCTATTGGGTTTTGTGCAACGACGTTCACACACTGTACTGCAAACAACTTTACCACAAAAGTTGGAATATGTTATCCTAGTGCGAATGACGGCATTCCAACGCAAGCTTTATGATACCTTTATGACAGACGTGGTACGTAAGAAAGCATTTCCCAATCCATTAAAGGCTTTCGCAGTCTGTTGTAAGATTTGGAACCATCCGGATGTTTTGTACAATTTTCTAAAAAAATGTGAGACTGATTTAGATTTAGAAATCGATGATGAATCTGCTAAAGCCACTGCAAATTCAAGCGCTGAATCAGGTGCGGGAAATGTGGCTTCTGGAATAATATCGCAGACTACTGAACTTAAACCCAATTTAAATGAATCTTCCAAGCAGTCCGTAACTAACGTTAGTTTTAATAATTCTGCTAATTCTGAATTGAATAAAAACTATGTTGATAAAAGGTAAGTAAATTTATTTTAAATAAATAACAAAACTAAAAAATTATTAAAAATTGATGCATATGTTGATATACAAATTATTTACTGCATTAAATTGACCCATTTATTTTTAAATCAAAATAAATATAACTGAGATTCCCGCTACCAGACCTTAGAAAATAATATATGAAGTATACCAAATTGTTTATCGAATAACTTCCAAATTTTGTATCCGATCGCATAAAATTCAAAGCTAGATTTAAAACAATCAATCAATTTTTCTTTATATTATTTCATAGCTACTGTACGCAGAAGGAAGATCAACTCAATAACTATAGCAACTACAACGCTGAAGGCAAAGGAAATTATTGGTTGGATTCCACAATGTTGTCGAAGCCCAGCTATGTGGAAGTTATAAAGCCCACAGATACGAACATGGCAAAGGATTTTGAAACTATAACAGGCTCTTCTCAAATTGTTGATTTGGATACAAATGAAATCAAAACAGTAGAAAGAAATATGCTGCCGATTACATTAAATCAGCAACACGGTCAAGCAATAAATGCCAACGATAATGCTGCAAAGAGCCTTCACAGTATTAATAATGACACAGTTAAGAAAGTGATCAAACCAAAAAGAAATGACGAGTTCTCATGTTCCTGGGCCATTGACATTATGAAGAACTACGTGCCCGACCAAATATCCAATTCACCCAAAATGGAGATATTTTTTTGCATTATGAAAGAGAGCATTTTTATGGGCGACCGTATATTGTTATTTAGTCAAAGTCTGCTAACATTGAATCTAATCGAAGGTTTTCTTAAATCAAGTTATGTGCCAGGCTCCACAGAGTTTTGGCTTCGGAATTTTTCTTATTTTCGTAAGTGTTGTATAGTGTTTTTATAATCGTCACTTACTTAATTTGGCTTATTTTCAAAGGACTTGATGGTTCGACATCCTCGCAGGAAAGGGAGAGACTTGTGAATGAATTCAACGCAAATCGTAATATTAAGCTATTTTTAATATCTACCAGAGCAGGCTCTTTGGGTATCAACTTGACTGGCGCAAACAGAGTTATCATATTTGATGCCAGCTGGAATCCTTGTCACGATACACAAGCTGTATATAGAATCTACCGGTATGTATAGATAACAATATGATCTTTATGATATTAATACTCATTGCGTTGTAGTTATGGACAAACAAAACCATGTTATGTGTACAGAATTGTCATGGATAAATGCCTGGAAAAGAAGATTTATGACAGACAAATCAAAAAGCAAGGAATGTCTGATAGAATTGTTGATGAGTGTAATCCAGAGGCGCATTTATCAATGAAAGATATCACAAATTTATGTCATGATTACAGCTCAGATGATGAGCGCGTGGAAAGCGAAATTGATAAATCTCATGAAGCAGCTCCAATTACTTCAGAAACTGCTTCGGCATCATCCGATGAAACCGTAGATACATCTATATCTGCACCTACAACTGAAATTTTAACTCCAACTACAACATCAAATCCAACTATAACATCAACTCCAACTACAACATCAACACCAACTGTAACATCAAATCCAACTACAACATTAACTCCAACGTCAGCAAAGCCAAAAGACGATACTTTAGTCACGACGACTAGACATTTGGATCCCATAATTAATACCATTATTGAATTGCACAAGAACTATATAACAAAAGATCCATTTTTGCATGAAAGCTTATTGGTCGACCAGAAAGACAGGCAATTGTCGCAAGCCGAAAAAAGGCAGGCGCATCGAAGTTATGAGCTTGAAAAGAAGGCATCCGTGAATCAAAAACTTACGTACACTTCGGGCAAAATGCAATATAAAATTGTGAATAACGACGGCACTGTTGTCACTCGCCCAGTGGCATCGGTATGGCTTAACATATTTTTATTAATTATATCACTAAATATCACTTAATCTATTTTATAGATAAAACCGCTTCAGACAAAAAAGGCTAACAATGCTGTTACTGGAGGTCGCTCGACTCGATGGATTCCTGCCGAAGTGTGGCAAAGGCAAGGCATGACCGCTCAAGAAATGACATTGCCACTTGGTAAGTGCCGAGATTTACTGTGGAAATTAATGAATATTGTTGATGCAATTGTGTTTTTTGTTTTTGGCTTACGGCGAATACAAGAAAACCTTATTGATATACCATATACTTTCATTTGTTTCCCAAATTAAGGAGTTAAAATAATTTTCAATTGATATTCCGTTTTTATTGAATCAGTTGAAGAAAATTACTTGTTGCTAATGAATGAAATTATTTGTTATTTTTATGCATTAACAAGGGCCTAAATTTATTTTTTGTAATTAGATGTTGTCATCCCAACGAATTCATCAGAGAAGTCGAATATAATTCTCAAAGCGGGACAAAGGGTTATGGTGTTGAAATCGACGAAAGGCATATACATGCAATTAGATAGTGGTAAAATTATTGCAATTCGAACCACTTCCAAGCGCACAGATGATAAGAGCAGCAAAGACGACGTAATTGACATTACATCTGACTGTGATACAGATACGCCAAAGCCGAAGACATCCGAGCCCGGTAAGTCAAATCACTACAATCGTGTGCATTACACTATGAAATACTGAAAATTTTTAAATTTCGTCTATTATTGCAACATCGTCGAATGTTTACCGATTAAAGAGTTACTAGCTGTTATCGTCAAAATCGTTTCGTTTGGTACATAATTAATACTGCATTAGATGTAAGAGTCATGCTGGACCATCATGTAATTTTTCACTGTTTGCCTCTATATTAATATCTACTCATATCAAGTTTGTTTTAGATTTTGATTTTAATTTATTGATTGATTTTAGATTTTAAAGGCTTGGATTTTTGGTTCACATAATAATAACTGATATTTAAATGTTTGATTGCTTTCCTGCTTATACCAAAAAAAAAGAAATAAATAAATGAATAAAATAATAATAGTTGATCAAATCCAAGCGTAGGATTCGGTAAATGCTAATAATGTTTATTTTAGTCTTTCAATTAACTTTGGACAAAGTATTGTTCGTTGGCATTAAAGTTAGCATTTTTTGAGTTATTTTCACATTATACACTCTACAAATCTGTTCTGATCGAAGCCAACCACGTTTTCACAATATCAGCTAATATTTTTGTACCCTGTCGTTCAAACAAACTAAAATGTTCCTAATTGAAAATAAAATCGATTTGGCCATGCCCGTTTGTCTGTCCGTATGAACACCTAGATTTCAGAGATGGTAAGAGCTAGAGTAACTTTGAATTTAGGTGTAGTATGTATTTACGCGGATTAAGTTTATATTTTTTTAATCCCCCGCCCTTTGACTTGCCCTGAAAGCGTTGTTATTAATAAAAGAAATTTGACAAATAGAAATCAACCGCAAGTCGCGAGCGCAACAACAAGAACAAAAACCATTAGTCTTCTAGTATATACGTCCGCATGCATACACATATGCAGGTATGCTTGAACATATGTGTGTGCATGTGTAGTCGAAAAATAAACCTGGTCTGTTGATATAAATGTCGTTTAAATGTGTGATCTCTTTTTAAATTGACTGCATTTTAGTATTCGCTGGTTTTCAGGTATTATTATTTTAATTGGAAGTAAATTAGCGCAACGACAATTTTATATATGTGTGTTTTACATTTTATTTTGTGAGATAGTATAGAATATATCAGAGTCGGTCTAGCTTGACTGTAGCCGTTCTCATTTTTTTTTATTATAACAGCTACCCCTAGGGTTCAAGTGTATTATACCATTGTGCTAACAAGAAATGTGTATAAAACATATAAGGTATAAGGTAGTATTTCCGACATCATATTCCTATTCAGCATCAAAACGCGCGGCAATATGGACATGTTCGTCTGTTCGTGTATCTGTACACTGTCGACAAGTTTTCTAATTAGTATTCTAAAATGTCCAGGCCAAAATCAATCATTTACATAACAGCAATTTGATTTGAGATTTCGAAGAAAGGCAACGGAGAAATCGTGCTATACGATGCTTGAAACAGTTTTTTTTTATGATCGATAAGGTTCATGTCTGTTTTGTTGTTTCATGCAGATTGCAAAGCTGTAAAAAGTTTTTATTTAATTGATCTTAAGGTTATAATAATAAAATATTAAATGCCGAGGAGAATGATACACATTTTTTTCTTTAATCATTTGATCTCGGAGTAATATGAAAATGTTATATAAAAGGCCACAGCTTAAGTTAAGTACATTCTGTAAACGATTACGTAAAAGATGATCTACACTGCCCGTAATAAACTCGGAATACGTTAAATATTATATTAAAATAATGCCTTTTGGTAGTGGCTTAAGAAATGAAATTACGAAAAATTGAAAATTAATTTACAAGTATTATTTTTCAGAAAAACCTACAGATAAATCTACCGAACCAACCTCGAATGGTGTCACCGTCGCTAAAGAATGTCCGCAACGCGAGCCCTCAGATACGACATCTTTCGTGGGTAGTGGGAACAACAGCGATTTACAGCAACTGAAACCACAAATATCACAAAATAATAGTCATAATCAAAGCGTAGAAAGGAATGCAGCAACCATTTTGCATCAACCAATGTCGGAAAATTTGGAATATCAAAAGCAACAACAAATGTACAAGCATGAATCACAGTTGCCCTATAATAGTTCCATTAATGTACAGCCGAATACGTCACATGTGCAAACAACTCCATCAACAAATGTATCCAATAATGAATTTACTGAGAATTCCTATTTTGCGAGCAAAAATGTGCAGCATCCATTTCCTCCTCAATATTATACTAATTACTATGACAATAAGACCACGCCGACAACGCCAGCAAATTATCATCTTAATAATTACACGCCTTATGGTCATTTTAATTTTTCTCCCTACCATTCCAATTTCCATTCAACGCCTGGCTATAGTGGCAGCTCTGCGGCATATATTAACTCCAACGTGTTTCCGAGACAACCATGGAATGCCGTTGGCAATCATCAGGCGAGTAATGAATCGATTCGTCAGCAGCAATATATGGGAAATACAACATACCCAATCAATGAATGGTCCTCTCAATAAACAAAATGTAATCATATAGCAAAAACACCCAATATGTATTTCTTGAATTCACTTTGACTAATTTATTTATTAGACTAGAAGAAAATTATCTTGAAACGTAGCACTAAATACCAAATAAGATTAGTTTGTCATTCCAAACAGATAAAGTTTATTAATAAAAAATAAAAATTAGGTATATATCTATCTACATACATAATATATATATATATATATATATATATATATATATATATATATATATATATATAGTGAATAAATGTGTTTTAATATTACACTGCACATTACCAGTTTTGGGTTTGCAATTATAACTGGTTTTTTTGCAACCTTCTCTTTTATTATTTTTGTTGCTTTTGAATATATGTCTGTTGGTGACAAATATGAAGAGTACCGTATCATTTTTCTTTTAAAAAACTCCAACTATTTTGCATCCGGGTAGCGCACCAATTAGAATAATACCTAAGTAGAGTAAATTTCACTTCTCATGACCCCCCAAAATTAAACACACAAAAAAGTGACAAAGCGGGTTTATAGGTGTTAATTACTAAGAGAGTTAGTTACTAACACAAGTGGGATAGAAAAAAAACAAGTTTGGAAGGTACAGATAGCGATATAGGTCCTAAGAAAAAATCATAAAAAGCAATGAACACGTTTGCTCATCATCACGTTATAAATCAATGTCCGATAGAGTTTTTGAAGTCCTCAAGAAGGGATTGTTAATTATTTTTAGAGATATTTCAAATTGAAATTATGATATTAAATAAAACTATCTTTTTTAATTAAAGCAGTAAAAATGCCTTGTTGTAGGTTATTAAAATATCAAAATTTATACTTTAGTTTTGAAGATAATAAACCCTAGTTTTATTTTTTATAAAAATATAACTCTAAAATGAATTGACTAGAAAATATTGGATCATACCCGAGCTTCCACTAGGTGTAAATCTGATGACGCGTAGTGTACATGCTCTGGTTTTTAAAAGGTCAAAATGGGGTAGGCAATCAATGTATGCTATGCTATCTATCCTGCAACCTGATGAGGCGGTTGATAAGTCTGTTAGACTCGGTTAACCCTTATTGTTTAGATGCAACCCCACTCTTGCGCAACAAAAAACGGGCTAAGAAAATTGCTAGGAGTCTATTGTGAACCTCTTTCTGATTCCATGAGCTGCATCGGCGATGGGGGCCCACTCTTCAACCTTAAGCTTTTTTCATTTCAAACATTTCATTCATCACAAAATAATAATACACATTTATTTATTTTCAAGAAATTCTTTTTATTCATTTTCTACATTCACATACATTTTGTGCGCTATAAAGGTTTTTTCGCTCACATGATAATGGGAATTGTTGCCTGCTGCAGATGCCGCCTGAAAACAATGAATGAGGACAACAGCAACAGCAACTGCAACAATAATACATCAACTGTGCCTGGAGAGACATTTCATGCCCATCAAATGCATTGACATTGAACAATTGCGCGTAATGTTGTCGTACACTTGTTCAGCAACCATGTTTATTGGCGTTACTGGTGTTTATATTAAAAATGGTTCGTTTTGAATGAAACCCTAGTGGGAAAACTATATACTGATATACTGCTGATACTCAAATTGAAGATTCTTATCCAATACTGAATATTCCAAACACGATTACATTGTCTTTAAAAGCTAAAACATTTTTGATTTATGGCGGTACCGACATAAAATAAAAAATTTAAAAATATGACTCAATCAGAATATTCCTTCCTTTTGTGTCTTGTGGTAGAGCTGTGACATAATTCATAGTACATTGTTAGCTTGTTCTGAAGTTAAAGTTCCTCTTTCCTTGAATCATGACGATCTGTTGGTCATTGATTAGATCTGAAAGTTTTACACATATACTCGTAATTGGTTAATAAATATAACTTCAATAAAAAAATAATGTTTTTTTCAAATGAAATATTGCGGCACAAGATTTACGCATTTCATTTATCATTTGTATCACATACTCCGAGCTAGCTATCTGTAAATGTATGAATATTATAGGCAGATGAAAGCATCTCCGAACCGTCAGCATCATCAGCCGAGATGCATAGGTGTTCCACAGAAAATTAAGATGGTTACAATACTCGTGAATGTCATACGCAGATTAAGTATATTTCACATCGGTGCTCCACCAACTTTCGCCTCTTGAATTGAAAAAAAAAAACAATTTACGAGCGTAAGCTAAAGTTTCGAATTGTGAGACACAATAATAATTATAGTCTAACAATCCCTGAAAGTTTGGTTGCAATTGTAAACTCGGTCAAATTCAATAAGCAATTTTGTTGTGGGAAAATCCATATGCTTAGTTTCGTTTGTGAACAATGATGCACTGTGTGGTATATTTTGACAAACATATGGGACTTCTTTTAACTATCCTGACGATTTTCCGCTAAGTCCCCCCATTTTAAAGTGTCTTAAAACGAATTGCCGTTTTCCAATAACGGTGCGCGGTTTAATTTTCCAAAATTGCCAATTAAATGAATTTGCAAAATGTAAAATTATAATTAAATAAAATAAAATGTTACTTAACAATGTAACTAATACAATATTTAAAGAAATTCCCATTTTTAAACTCCAATTCAATAAAAAAAATTATAAATATTTTTAGTTATTCGCACTTTTTAGTGTTATTTAGCTAAAACGAAATGCAGTTCAGGAAGTATATATAAAATAGCTATTAAATTTTAAGTTTTTGTGAAATTCCTTCTAGTTGAAAAGTTATTCAACATTGAAAATCAACTTTTGCTCTGCACGAAATAAGGTGTGAGCCACTGTATATCAAAGTCGCGAACAAACATCCAAGTTTTTCATCGGATCGCAGCCAATCCGGGGATTATCAGCACTAGATATTATTATGTGTACCGAAACTGTAGTTTTAACATTACCTAAATTGTAAATAGTTTTTCTTTGATTTCAGGGAGCGGAAGGGGGGTAGCACAAAGTTATAATACTATCTCCCTAATTATTTATATAATTAATCATTATACCCAACCGTTTTTTTAAAGTTAAGAGTCTAAAATTTGATTGCGTATGAAAATCGTTTTGTATGTCAAAATCTGTAAACAACTGTACGTACTTATTTACTTTGATAAACAGTGTCTATAACCGTGTTTACAATGTTTTATACTGTATGAGATATTTTGAAAGTAGTGGAATATCAATATACCAAATATACTTATTAGTATATGTTTTCGGTATATTTTTTGCCATCAAGGATATAGGGCAAATATTTTATAAATGGGTACCTCAAAACGAAACAAGTTGCAATTTCTATATTTTTCATAATAAATAGAGCTTAGAAAAACAAATAATTTCTACTTCTAAACGGCCTTAAGCGGTGATAACTTCCCACATTAAGCTGATATAACAGTTCTACCTCTTTGGGTTTGCTTTCAACTACCTCTGACTATGGCTGTGAACCAAGTTCTCTCAGACAAGGTCTTGGTGACTTTGAACCCTCGCTTTTATTACACACTGCAATGTCTCCAGACGGGTAGGTCATAGGGCGAACTTTAGCTTAGAAGATAATCCATGTATGTATGTATGTAAAAATCTATCAAAGGCTTCATATTTTAGAAGAATGCTGAACGGCAACCTCTTTTCTCAAGGGCTTGCAGTCTTTTTTTGATAGGATGCTGTTACATTACTTTTACATTACTTACTTTCGCCATAGCATTTTTTTAAACGAAACTAACTGAATATTAGTCGAAATCTGATGCATTTTAAAGTTTTTGCTGTATTTTAATTGATTTTTCAACATCCTAGGTAAGGTCCAATAATTGCGTTAAGGGCAGCTATATTCGACGACTTGAAGGTGTAGTTCCAAAGACCATTTGTACACAAGAAATTGTTGGCTTACACTTATTCGTTGTAGTATCAATCCCTTTGCTTGCGAGAATTACGGCACGCTGCTATGATAATCAGATCAGAAATCTGAAATAGCTCGTCTATAAAAGGCCGGTAAAAATATCGTCTTTGTCAAATGAAGATATACAACTAACGATTCATTGAGGGACAGAAAATAGAATTTGACCTTATAGACAACACTGGTCCAAGCCATACATAATGACTTAATTAATTAAAGTCATTTTGGCTTTGAAAACAGTTGGATCACCTGGGCAGTGATTGATATTGTAGAATACAAGCTGCAGCTGTTAAACTTTGACCCCCTCACACAACCAGGATTGTCCGCCTTCTCAACAAAAGGGTCCTTGCAAAATGAAAGAGTGGTACTACTCCAATGCAGTATCTACAGTCCAACGCCAATATTTATAGGCCCTATTTTCATATTCTACATTACAACAAACACAACAACCTGTCCATAAGTAGATACCTACTTTGTTATCTACCATCAAAATGTTGACACAGTCACAAAGTTACTAAAAAATTAGGCTCATTTTCAATGGGTTTAACACAGTGAGTTTCAAAATTTACTATGGATCGGGAACTAGAAAAAGATTAAATGTTTGGGAATGGTCATTTATGTTCACAGCTTGTTATCATATAAGTTAAGAACGGTCATTACACAACGACGGACTGCAGAGCGGCCTGTATATAACCGTTACATAAACCAGTCATCATTTCTCATTATCATAGCGGGACTAATGAACAGCACCTTACGCAATAATCATTTAGGGTATTTGACGCTCAAAGCTACAAGCACCGAAAAGCTACAACGACAACTGCAGCGACGGTATTAGCGACAGCGACAACGGCAGCAGTATTAATTAGATTGTTTAAGTTCATTTTAAGATCTATAAAGCCTTGTCTTGCTTTTTTAAAAAATAAAAAGTTAATCATTTTTATTAATTGGCGCCCCAGCAGGGCGTGTTGCAACCAAGAGCCTACAATAGCCAATCCATGTACCTTGCCAAAAATGCCTTAAAGAGCCACAGCGCGAGTGCGATTCAAAGGAAGTCGAAAAATAATTCTTCGCAAGGCTATAACTGCTTTGGTCCTAACCACTGCTGCTGACAAGTCTGTAGTATCCGTTCGCAGACTACTGCGTGTAAAAGTGCGCCCGAGGATCCCCAGTAGCTGCTGCACCGCCGCTAAGCCGCACCGCAGAGTGGAGGAAAAGGATCCATCCAACGGACCGAGGCGGGAGATTCACCGGATGTATCAATATTTGTAAGAATTTAAGTTTGAAACACAACTAAACAAACAATTTTAAATAATGAATTACAATTGAATAAAACTCATAAAAGAGGAAAAAGGAAAAGTAAGTCTTTAAGATTAAAACGCACATTCACAAACGAATTTAACAATGAAATAATAATGAACAGAATTCCAAAGATTCCAATAAAATAAAGAAAAACATTTTTTTTTTACTAAACACATTTTATTCCACTAAAATTAATAATTTATATTTTAAGATAACTGATAAAACTAAAGTGATAAAGTGATAAACAAACATAAAATCATAAAAGAAATTAAATCACTGCGAACTGCAGTATAACTTACTCCAATTCCTACGGGACCCTCCAGGATAGAAGGAGAGACCCAGCCTCTGGGCCTTACAAAACATAAAAACATATATTATCTTTTACTAAACGTAACGATCCTTTTTAAAAAATCAACGCTCTATCCAATCTCTCCCAAAGCATAATAAATCCACTTTAAAAAATAGTGATATTTTAGTAAAGAAGTCTGTCCGAAAAGACCAAATAAACACAGAACCGAACAATGCAGGAAGATTTATCCGAAGCAATGACAGCTATGGGCTTAGGTTCAACAGGAAATAATAGATTAAAAATAGCTAGTACTACTACTAGTACTAGTGATTTAATTAGATAGGCACTAGGCGTAGGAAAAGAAGAACAGCTTTTGGATTCACAAAACATTGCACCAATTGGACAGGAACTAGAAAAGTTACCAGACATTACACGTCTGATCAAGGAAATCTCAGCGTAGACAGAAATATGGCAATCTTCGAAGGACAAGAGAATACGCATAGGTAGTCGGCGAGGCAGAAACAATATTAGAATCATATAACACTCCAATAAATTGGAAAGATATTTCCAAATTTCTGACCGAACATTATGTCGCTAAACGAGATTTAAAGACTCTCGAGTATCAATTGTTCTCGTTAACCCAAGGTAGATTGTCCATCATGGAATTCAATCGAGCAGTGTACCACCAGCTAAGTTTAATTTTTAACCAGGTTGGTGCACAAGAAAAATCTCCGGATTCAATAAGACCTTTAACGAACATTTACAGGGGTAAAGCTCTCGATACATTCGTTAGAGGTCTCAATGAAGATTTGCCACGACTTTTGGCTGTAAAAGAGCGTCGAGACCTTAGCTATGCAATACATTTATGCAATCTCCTAGAGAACCAGGATCATAGGAACGCGATCTTACCAAGTAAGACAGTTATCTCCACCCGTACCATTTACCAATGGACATTGACGGTTCCATCTGTTCGACCAGAGTTAATTATATAAATCGGCCACAACACAACAACTTCGTGGGCAAACGTCCATCTCCAATATAAGGACCACCCCTTAAGGTCCAACGACAATTCCATATCAGTAGCGGTAAAACAGATTAAACATGAGGAGATTGAGTTAAATTACGAATCTGATTAAGAGGCTAAAGCTTACGCAGCTGCATACTACCAAGACGAACACAGTCATTAAGGCACTATGGACACAGAAGGCTTATGCTTAAGTGTACTGTCAAAAGTGTTAGTCGACTATAGCGATTGAGAAATATTTCGGCCTAATCTGTGCGCATTAACTGCATAAATAAGACGGTTGTTGGTATCTACACGATCTTAGAACAAAATCACCAGGAGGTGATTTAAGTCGAAGTATTGGCCGGTATACGTCAACGCATGCACTGCAGCGTATGGTTCTGGTTATTTAAAAAACCACTTACATTTATAAACTTAAGTCATGAACAGGTGAAGCCTAAGTGTCCTATTGGATTGGATTTTACTCATTTCTAAAGGCCAATAAAAAGTAGTAAACTGGCGTCGTCCACTAGGGAATCAGGTCTTTAATTAATAATGCCACAGAAAGGCACAGTGCACAGCTGGCAACCGAAAATTACATATAATGGTTGCGAAGAAGGCAAATTATGGACAAATTTGTTTCTAAAAAATATATGGAGCAAAGCGAGATACAGTCAGCCAATGGCGAAGGGATAAGGTATTGTCACACATTTACAGGATATATATTTGCAACGCTTTCTGTCGCGGATTTCAGATGACTTTCCACAAACTGATGACCGAGGTTCATGACCCGGAAACTGTGAATGCGCTAAAACATTCGAGTTCTTTAATGACCATTCAGTTCGCAAACCACAGAAGTGGCGTCAAGAAGTGAATTATGCGAAGTACATAATGCGAATTGGTTTCAGGCGAAATGAGAGCTGCTTAGAACAAGGTATGAATCTCTTTCAGAGCAGTTTAAATAAAGCATCTCTTCTTGATCATGCTAAACAGCTAAGGCGATATAGCCACCGTCTGTCTATTTACCTGTCAGTCTGTATGAACACTAGAGACTATCAACCCTTAAGCTATCAAATTTGACAGTATTTAAATTTGTGCTAGGCAGATCAAATTTGATTTTGATTTTGACTATATGTCTTTTAATCAAATTTTGATAAGTAATTTCACCCTATCATGAAATATTAATATACGAAGTAAATAAAGTATTACTCTTGACATATTTGTGTGGTAGAGCTTTTACACAGTTGTTTTAATGGCATGCTAAATGTCTTATTACAAGAATAGTTGTAATAATCCCAGATGCTTGAGTACTGGATTACTTTACTGGATTAGTTGGATCAAGTTGTGTAATCATTTCAATTTTCTTAGTTATATTCAACTTTTGTTATTTATAGCAAGTGGATTAATATACATAAATATAACCACAAACCGATGTTGCTGATAATATAAATTATGCTTATGAACACACTCATCGCACAAACTTTCATAACCATGACCAGTATATAAGTGCCACAGAATCAAGCCAATGACACAGTCGATTTTGTTTTTTAATAAGTGAAGTGCTTTCAGTTTAAATTAATTAAATATAATGCTAAACCTCCATACTCTAGTCATTGGAGCAGTGCTCATTTGCTGTATGTATTAAAATAATCGCATTTATAACTTTGTTTTTATATACAAATAATACATATAAGAAATACAAAATATTAATTTTTGGACTCATATATAATTATTTTTTTTTATTTTAGGCATTCTCACTTCCTCAACATGTATTGGAGAATTTGGAATAGATAAATGTTCTTCAAAGATTTGTAACAATTTTAGGTATTCTACACATAAACCCTGCTTATATGTAAATACCTGTTTACATATAAAACATATGAAAATGAATCGACTAATTTTTATGTAAAGAGTAGTCAAATTCCTTTTTTCTATTGAGAGTATGCAATCTATTTAGAACTAACATCTAAGACAAAATCGTCAAGCGATTATAAGTTTGTTCAAAAGAAAATCTATTTTGTTTTATAATTTGGCACTCGCAAATCAATGTCCCTGCCAATTAAAAAAAGGTTTAAAGCTAGAGGCTTGAAAGCTGTAAATGTGCAGCGGGCGTAAAAATACTCACAGACAATAACTTGGTTATACCATAAAATTCTCATTGTTAATTATTAACTATATTTATCAACAGAAAATAACTTGCTTATACCCTCAAATTGATTAATGTTAATTATTAACTATATTCTCATCAACAGTAATCAAAGTGAGAATGCTGACAACAATGGCGAGGTAAACAAATACAATGAGATCGAACTTGATCAGATGTCTTGTACTACCTGTACCCTAATGTCACAGACATTAAAGATGAAAGTGAAATCATTGCAAAGGGAGGACATAATTGCAAAATCACTCTCCTTATGCTCCACACTCGATAGTGTGTCCGAACCTTGTGTTAATATAGTGTTCAACTATTTTGATGATATGTTTGAATTTGTAATGTATCAACTGCAGTCAAATGAAATTTGCTCTTCATCTGGCCTCTGCGCAGATGGGCTCTTAAATTTGAGGTTAGCAAATCGGATCTCACACAAAAAAAGTGATAAATTTTACTGTGCAGAGTGCAGGAAAATAATAAAACATGCGCATAATTCTCTGATGAAAAATATAACAGCCTCTACGTTTAAACAAACTTTGCTGGATAAGTGTAAATTGACGTTTCGCTTTGAAACCGATTGTCGTACACTTGTAGATCAGTATTACAATGAAATTTATAGAATGATAAGGAGCGACCTCAATACAGACAAAATCTGTATTTTAGTCGGTGTTTGCCCCAAATCACATGATCTTCATTTCAGTTCTGAGCTTGACGATTCCACCAATAAGTTGAGCCTTGAACTAAATGATTCTATAAAGCCACTGAAGCTGCCTCAATGCTTTTTTTGTAAAAGCACTTTTAGAGTTGTAAAGAAGATGATAACAAAACGAATGAGTAATGAAAAAGTAAAGAATGCTATGCAGCATGCCTGCAATAAATTGGGAAAACTAACTAACAAGTGTCACGATTTCGTCAACAAACATGGTGATCATATTATTCGATTTGCAAGAAATCCAAAAGTATTTTGCGTAATGATTGGAATGTGTTCTCCCATTGGTCAGCTACTAGAATACGAAATAGTTGGTCAACAAATCGAAGAAAAAGCTTTAGCAAGTAATGCGGATCGCAGCGAAGTTTTGGAACCTATAGATTCAACTATGGTTTCAACAAATTGTAATTTCTGTAAGAATATTATTCAGTCTTTGCAAAAATTGTTGAACCAGCATTATGCTATGAAGACTGCTGAGGAACGCGTATGTTCTTTGCTGCTTGATCAAAATCTGAAATATAAATGCTGGAATATGTTGGACACACACAAACATCTGATAATCAATTTACTGTCAAAAAATGAGACTCATCAACAAATTTGCAGATCTATAAATATGTGTCTCTTACAAGAGACCAAAAATCGTAAGTCGAAAAATTTAAAATTTCCAGACATATACAAATATGTAACTCATTAGTTCTTTATTAGCAGGCGGATTACGTGAGGAAATATCCCCCGAATCAACATTTACAAAGTCTAAAAGGGGACCTAAATGTGCCATTTGCAAAACAATGATAGCAACTTTGAAAAGAATGGTACCCAATGGGGGCAATGATAAAATAAAAAATGCGCTCTCTCATATTTGCCAAAAGCTACGAAAAGGTCAGCACATTTGCGAAGATATAGTGAATAGGCATACCGACCAAATTGTGGAACTAATCGCCAAACATGCATCATCTAGAGTTATATGCAAGTTAATTGGCGTGTGCTCGCAGTATTCGGACCATGGGGAATGTGAGTATATTAAACAACAAACAATATTATGATACATAAATAACTGACTTAATATCTAACAAGTTAAAACCGTTGGGACAGTTTCTGAAGAGCAGTCACATTTTCTAGATGCTGATGACCAACTTACAGCATCACCAGAATGTTTTATCTGCAAGAAAGTCCTTGAAAAGCTACAAAAATTGGCACAGCGCCATGGAGACAGAGGTAGTATACAGAGGGCAATGGGTAAAGTTTGCCATAAGTTAGGAAAATTGTCACATAAATGCGAGAAGATGATACAAAAGCACGGTAATAAGATTGTTGATTTATTAACAAAACGTGCTGGTGGAAAAAGAATCTGCAAAATAATTGGAATATGTAAAACTTTGATTACATATGAAAATGGTGAGTATAATATTAAAAACTATATTTTTAATTTTTCCTTTTTGATTTAATCTATGTTTGTCAGCCGACATGCAAACTTCTCCTAAAGAATTCGATGATTGGCAATATATCATCAATAGTCATGCTATTTGGGATCTACAATATACATTCTTCGAGGGCTCGCAACCAAACAAACTCGAAGGACTACAATTAGACGATCCTAAGCATGGACCTTTCTATCTGATTTGTGAGCTCATAGTAACAAAGCTTAAGATATTGTTAGATACTAAGGAAAAACGAAACCACATCTTGCACAGCTTACTCTATACCTGCGATAAATTTCCAAAATTTATTGGTCATTCGTGCCACGAGATTATTCAAAATTATGGTAACGCTGTTTTGGATTTGGTTAGTAAAATAACGCCCCATGAAGTATGTAACTTCGTCGAAGTTCATTTAGCTCAGGCAAACTGAACCTTTAGATCGCGATATCATACAAACATCTCGCTAAACAATTATTAAATTTGTACGTCTCGCTTAGTAATAGTCGCATAGCTCCAATTTAAAAATAAATCGCAAGAGTCGAGCCAATATCATACATATTATCCATGAATATAGAAAATAAAATATAATACAATGGAGGTATTCAAGTAAAATGAAATGAAATTAATTTTAATTTTCGTTACGCTTAACAAATTTATTTTAACATAAGTTGTAATTGTTTAATACAACTTGATCGTATTACAATAAATGCCTTAAATCAATAATAGAACGAAAATTTCGATCAGATAGCTCTTACTAAGTTATTTAAATTAAATATTTCAATTGGATTAATTTGATAAATGTTAAAGTTACTCTCTGTCAAGACTAATAAATTTTCCGAAATTTTAATGTATGCATATGTATATATGAATAAGCCGCGTATGCCTTATGCAAAGGCATTAAAAAAACTGTAATATAACATAAAATTAAGAAAATTTATATTTTTATTTATATATGTAATAAACATGAAGTCTCTCTTGAATCTCAATTCTCAAAATATTCTTATGTCAAAATACAAATTGTTAAAATTTTTCTTGTTATAAATACAAATATGCACGCTTGATAAAAAGCTGCTGTCTCAATAATCAATGCCGCTTGTACCATTTTGTTGCATTCGCACTGATCGACGCCTCGTCAAAATACGAGCTGGAGCTGTTGTAGTCGGTTCACGAGCATCCTCTGTGGCAGGTGCCACTTGTTCAATAGTATTTGATGTCACTGATGTTGTAGTTGTAGTTGATTCTTCTGGAATCACATGGTCGGAAACCAGTGGAGTCACACCGCCAGAACCCAATGCTTGTTCGTCGTCAAGTTGGGAGTTACGTCGGGTAGCTAAACCGCGAAGTTTAGATTTTTTGGGTGGTAGTGTACGTGGCGTGCTTATTTCTCTTATCGCAGACACTACAGGTACCTCCTGTAAAGCCGAAGAACTTTCCTCTTCGTAATTGCGTTTTCGCGAAAATCGTGCGGCAGCTCCATTTCTGCTATTATTGCTTTCATCGTGAACAATGTTCTCTGAAACTGCAGTTTGCTTATCATTGTTAATGCCATTGTAGTAAACAGAGCTTGTGGTTGCAAGCACTGATGTCTCCTGTATAACATTCTCATCAATTGTATCCTGCATGTTGCTGCTAATGGTCTGTTGAAACTGGTTGCTGTTACTTCCACTTTGGCCATTTGTGGCCATAGTCGCTATGGTATTTGTATTGTCGTTGGTTTCTTTAGGACTATTCAAGCTGCTTGTTTGACGGAGTTGTGTATTTTCTTTCTCAAGCATCTGAATCCGATCGCGTGTTGTCTTTAATTCTTGTTGAAGAAATAATATAGTGCTTTGCATACCTTCCACATCTTCATCCAACTCCTGCAAGAAGTCATCAAGCTCTACACACCAAAAATAAACAATAACCATATTATTTAGGAGGTTGTTATTAAAATAAATTAGTACAATTCCTTACCTGACTGCGATTTCTTAACTTCTTCACTGAAACTTTTTTGCATCGCCAATTCAGATTCTAGTTTCGCAAGGCGTCCGTTTGAAGTCATTTTACCCAACTCCTCATTTTCCTGGTATAACAGCCGACACTTAGCCATTAGTCGTTTTCCTGTATTTGAATCAGGCGTGAATTTCCAAGCAGACAGCTCATTT
The DNA here is from genome assembly GCA_035046165.1 of Drosophila rubida. Lineage (NCBI taxonomy): Eukaryota > Metazoa > Arthropoda > Insecta > Diptera > Drosophilidae > Drosophila > Drosophila rubida. Next base: position 13,036,143 of record JAWNOF010000022.1, read on the forward strand.
TGTGTTTCTTCCAGCTTAGCTTTGGTAGCTTTTAACTCTTTTTTAAGACGTTCAAAAAGTAGGTTGACAGCCGGATCAAGTAAAGCTGTGCGAAGAGCCAATGCTGTAGGTGCCTGCTGTGCTTTGTACTCAGCAATTTGGCTCTGTTGAAGTAAAAATAATGTAATTGCTTACAATAACATATAACAAAAACCAATTACGTTTTAAAATATTTCTACATATATTCAATTCAAACCCTCAATAATACAATAAGTATAATCAGAATTAGTCAACTTAATTATTTGAGAAACATATGCTGAAGTGATTGAAATATCTGACTTCTTTGCGACAGCTCCCCGATGAATATTATAGGACATCGGCGAGAAGTCCTTGTTCTATCATTCCTTTAGTGCCACCCTTTATAATGAAAAAACAATCGTCAAGCCAGTTTTTTGAAAGAGACGTTTGGGTCATAATTAAGAGCTCTGAGAAGCTGGGTTGGGTAAAGTGAGATATTGAAAAAAAACTAGTGCAATCGTTTGCCCATCGTTAGCCCATGATTGCCCAAGAACAGTTTTGTTTGCCCACCTTTAGTTTCAAAATTACAAAAATTTTCAAAAACACAAACAATTTTTTTTTGAATTTTTTTGATTGAAATCGCTTAATAATCTTTGAAACTATGGGTGGGCAAACGAGGAGACTTCTGGGTATTGTCAGATATACGATGAAGAATCGATTTGAGGTTTAAAATTGGTCGTAGTCGATCAATTTGTGATGAAAAATGTTCGAAATTTTCAAATCTCAATATTTTTTAAAGTAATGATTTTTTCAAAAAACTAAAAGATGGGCAAACGTGGGCAAACGATTATTAAGCGATTTCAATCAAAAAAATTTTTGTGTTTTTGAAAATTTTGAAAATTTTTGTAATTTTGAAACTAAAGGTGGGCAAACAAAACTGTTCTTGGGCAATCATGGGCTAACGATGGGCAAACGATTGCACTAGTTTTTTTTTCAATATCTCACTTTACCCAACCCAGCTTCTCAGAGCTATAGTTTCAAAGATATAGAAAATATAAAACTTTTAAAAATTTTAATTTTTTGATCGAATTTGAAAACCAATCGGTTGCCCACTGCCAATATTGTTCAGATTATCGTTTGTCCATGTTTGCCCATTTCACAAAAACTCAAAATTTTTTAAAACTCAAATTTTCAAACTTTTTTCAACTCTAATCGTTTGCCCACGTTTGCCCACCCCATATTTATTCAAACGAGGAGACTTCTGGGTATTGTCAGATATACGATGAAGAATCGATTTGAGGTTTAAAATTGCTCTTAGTCGGTCAATTTGTGATGAAAAATTTTCGAAATTTTCAAATCTCAATATTTTTTAAAGTAATGATTTTTTCAAAAAACTAAAAAAAGGGAAAACGTGGGCAAACGATTATTAAGCGATTTCAATAAAAAAAATTCAAAAAAAAAATGTTTGTGTTTTTGAAAATTTTTGTAATTTTGAAACTAAAGGTGGGCAATCATGGGCTAACGATGGGCAAACGATTGCACTAGTTTTTTTTTTCAATATCTCACTTTACTCAACCCAGCTTCTCAGAGCTATATTTAATTTCTATTAAAATTTTTGATAAAATTTCAAAATAAATGAAACAATATGTTTAGGACTGGGACAATTATAAATCATGCCTAATATGTTTCTCTAGACAATTAATTCTAAAACAGTTTAATAAACTCATGCCAATGGGACTGGGACAATTATAAATCATGCCTAATATGTTTCTCCAGACAATCAATTCTAAAACATTTTAATAAACTCGTGCCAAAAATTAACGTTTTTTGAAGAGTAGTACTTTTAACATTTTCGAAAATCTATGTTTTTTAAGCTCTTTTCAAAAGTTGAATTTCATATCATATTTAATTTTAATTGAATTCTTACTTTACTTGACTAGTATTATTAAAAATCATAGTATTAATATATGTACAGATAAGAATTAATCTAGATAATAGTTAATTTTGTCTTTAACAAAATTTAAAACGAGCTTCTTATTACGGTCGTTTATAGTTTATATAAGCATAGAACTTACACGAGTACCGTAACCAAGTTTGGTATATTTAGCATTTATAATATGAAACAAGTGAGAACGGTTACAGTCAAGCTAGCCCGACTGTGATATACCATGTATCATTTGACAAAATAAAATTTAATATAAAAATATGTGAAATTTAGTTCCAATTAAAATAAAAATTCCTGAAAACCAGCGAAATACTAAAATACAGACAATATGAAAGAGATCACATCAAAAAACATTCATATCATTTCATTGGAAATGTCCAGCTCTGTTGTTCGAATACGCATGCATACACACACATGAAAGCATACCTACACATGTGTATGCATGCGTACGAATACATAGAAGACTAACGCTTGCACTTGTTGCACTTTAAAATAACTTTCTAGTTCTAAGGAGTTTCAGAGTTTCTTGCGGTTTGTGGGAGAGGGGAAGGGCGGGGGAGGAAAAAAACAAACTTGATCTGCGTAGTTGCATATTACACTTAGATCTAAAGTTTGGTTACTCTAGGTCTTATCATCTCTGAGATCTAGGTGCTGACGGACGGACTGAGGAACAGACGGACATAGCTAAATCGATTTTATTTTTGATTCTGAACATTTTGGTTGTAATATTTGGTCTGCAACGTCTCCATCAACCTGTTACATACATTAGGACATTGAACTTAGTATACCTTTGTACCTATAGGTACATGGTATAAAAATTCCTGATTATTAAAAAAAAAAAAAAAATTTACAGATACAATTTAAATTAATGTAACGTTCTTGTCTTCTAGTATAAATATGCTCACCACATAATCTTGAAATTCTTGCTCCTTATTGGCCAATCTACGCATGAGTATCTTTTCTCGTCGTTGTGCATCCGCACATTGCAATCCCAAACGCGTTTGCTCCATTTTGAGGTTCTCAATCTCATCTGATTCGGCGATCATAGTAGAAGAAGTAATAAAAAATAAGTGTTTTAATAAATGTTTAGAACATTCCAAACGGGTAGGATCAGTAACCGATTTAGAAGAGTAAAAAATCAAACGCAACTTGTTAAACGTCACGGAAATTTATAACTTTTAAGTGATCTAAATGTTGTTTCACTTGTAGATTGTACGTAGATACATATGAATTTGTTTATATTTTCTTAATGAACTTAATACGAATTCATACCAATGCATTGCACTCATTCGTGTTAGTTCGAGACATTTTTGTATGTTGTTGCGCTCTTGTAGTTGAAGTTGATGTTGTTGTGAAGACGCCGTAGATGACATGGCCCATTGGACCTCTCTTGACGCTGGTTTTGTAGTTATCACGAACGTTGCACACGCACACGTTATTTCTTTCATTACTCTTTTGCATGCTTCTCTTGATTTGCCTCAACATTTGCTCAACACTCGGTTGCACTATAACTTTTGCTTTCTTAATTTGCATTTGATTTTGATTATTTTTTTGGAGAACACTGTGAAATCGACAAACTGTGTGAAATTTTTGTGGCAAAACTGAAAAACATTTAGAAAAACACTTGCAAAAAACTCGACGCGCGCACTTTGCTTTTAGGAGCTCTTACATTAAAACTTTTGATTTCTTTAATATTTTTCAAGAGATTAAATACTCTTACCATAAGTTTTTTTTTTTTACTTTTTCTTGATGTGCAAACACAAAATTATATATTTTATAGGTTGGTTTGTAAGTTATTCAAGCGTTTTCATCAGCGTTTTAGAAATCAACGCGTATCAAATTAATAAACAATAGTTACATTTCTTAAATTTGCAATTTAAAGCCTTCCATTAAGTCTGACCATCTTCTTGGATGACTCGAATGGTAAAGATTTTAAATTTTAAATAGAATTAGTAAATATCTAATCGCTGATAAAAACTAATAAATTTTTTGTATTTTATTTATTTTGAAACACTGAAAAGGTTCTTGGTATTTATAACTGGCACTTAAACTGCAATTTAAATTTAATTTGATACTTTTTACATTCTTTAACCATAACGTTTTTTTTTGTTTGCTTATTTCATTTAACAATTAATTTGCTTTCTTGGATAGCAAATGCATAGACTGCTATGTTGAAGAAGAGAACGTGGGATAAAAAGGCAGAATGAGAAAGAAGAACGCGCGGCACATAGACAACTTGAGCAACGTTGGCAACAAAGGTGGCCTTAACGCAAACTGTACACACTCTGGGAATTAAAGCGATGACGATGGCGGTGTCGATGCCGATAAATACGTAGAAACATTGACGAAGGAAAAAATCAACGGAGATTAGGGAATATTATATCTATTCCTCTTATTGCACTGGTTATTTTTCATTAATTATTGATTTATATTATTTGTATTTATTTTTAATATTACAATTGTTCAATGCACAGCACTTTATACACTGATCATTAACAGATCTTTGATTTGATTTAAAATTTATTCTTTTTTTTCATTCATTTTTGTGATTTGAATAGTTCAATTTGCACACACATATTTGATACTTTTTTATATTTGTTAAGAACATACATGTTATAGTAAACATATATATTTTTTGTATATTAACAGTGTTAAAAAATTATTTTAGGTCTAACGCCAAAAGTTAAATGTTATGTTATTCGAGTGTTCGCTTCAATTTCGTTTTGAGAAAACCAATAATATAGCACACGTGGAGTTCTTTTAGTGTTTTTCAGAAGTCTTATTTGCACAAAAACTCAAACATAGGTTGTAAAGTTTACAGTGTAATACCTAAAGACATTTCTTTATTTTCTCTTGTGTGAAAGGTATCCGAATTTCGATGAATTGAGCAAAGCAGAAAAATTTTAGAAATACTAATAGTAGAATCATGATATATAAATATTTGTCAAACGATATGTTATTTTTACGCTCCTTAAGACACATATTAAAAAAAAACTAACGAAATTATAAATATTACACATTTGTACACTGATTTTCGTTGTGAATTGTTTAAAGGAATATACGAGAAATATATCATATAGTATGCATACTATTCTTAAAATTTCATTTGTATGTTTTCATAAATAATAATTTAATACCTTCGAGCAGACGACGCTGTTCGGCAGCCTCGGCAACAGCGGCATCATGTTCTTGCTGTTGTTTTTGATGTTGTTGTTGTTGTTGCTGCTGTTGTTGTTGTTGTTGTTGTTGATGATGATGGTGTCTATGCTGCTGTTGTAGTTGTGGCTCCTGTGTTTGCTGCGCTTGCGATAATGTTGAATGATGATGATGATGATGATGGTGATGATGATGCTGTTGCTGTTGAAGGGACGCTGGTAGCTCCTCGGAGCCGGATGGCGTAGGCGAAGCAGGACCTGAAGGGCCACTACTGCTGCAAGCCGCGACACCAGCATTTCCCCCAGCAACTCCACCACCCCCACTGCCGGTGCTGATCATATGCAAATTTTGATCATACTTTGAAGACATTTTATCGTAACTGTTTATCAAGGGTCTCTGATCGTCCATAGTCATTGCAGCGACACTCATAACTCAATAGAATGCTTAAATCGTCCTTAACTTGCGTGGATTTTTACATTGGCATGCATGTATGTACACACTGGAAAAACACAAGCTCGATGCTTACTGCCAGTGGAGCACCTATTCTCTCTTTCTCACACACACGCAGTATTTGTTTTGGGCTGCCTGCTAACTAACCAATACCAACGCAAAACTTTGCTGTCGACGACGCGAGGCAAGCAAAAATATTATGTACGTATGATATTTCTACGACTCGAACGCTGACTTTCCCAGATTATTGAGGACTTTCTGCGATAAATTGCTGGATTGTTAATTTATTTGCACTTTTTAACATTTTCATGTAGGATTAAGCACTTTATTTACGGTTTTTTCTTAGCAATTTTATATAGAACCGTTGATGTAGCAGAAAACGTATGGCCAGCGCTGCCAGAAAATTTACCAAAATTCAATATGGCGGACTGATAAATAATATCATACTATATAATACCAAGAGAATGCGGTTCCCTAATTTGAGGAACTTCAAATATATGGCCACACTTAATGACCATTATTGTTTGTTGACATTTCTTAAAGAAGAAGAAAGTCAGACAGCCCTGGTTCAGTTTGCAAATTACATAAAAGAATTCGACAAATTCGACAGATTTAAAATGTTGCGACAGATTGGTGGGCCAGCGTTCGCGAAATTACTAAATGCGACTAGAAATACAGCGAGTTTTTCATGCAACAAAACCGCGGTCGGTGGCTCACTGAGCCATTTCTTGGTGCGCCAACAGCAGACCATGCCTGTCGTTGATACTAATAATGCACTACCAAAAAAGGGATATTCTCCCTTCGGTACCAAACAAACTAGCATGGCTGAGTGGTCGCTGGCAAGATTAGATGATCTGCTTAATTGGGGCCGTAAAGGTTCCATATGGCCGCTAACATTTGGTCTGGCTTGCTGTGCTGTGGAAATGATGCATATCGCAGCTCCACGGTAAGATCCAAACCAGAATGTATACTCGTATAAAGAGCCACACAATTTATTGCAGATATGATATGGATCGTTATGGTGTCGTATTCCGAGCATCTCCACGTCAAGCTGATGTTATTATTGTAGCTGGCACGCTGACAAACAAAATGGCACCAGCTCTTCGAAAAGTTTACGATCAGATGCCCGAGCCACGTTGGGTAATTTCAATGGGAAGCTGCGCTAACGGCGGTGGCTACTACCATTATTCGTATTCAGTTGTGCGCGGCTGCGATCGAATAATCCCTGTTGATATTTATGTACCTGGCTGCCCGCCGACAGCTGAAGCTCTTTTGTATGGAGTATTGCAGCTCCAAAAGAAGGTGAAGCGCATGAAGACTATGCAAATGTGGTACAGAAAGTAGGCCTAAGATTGCAAATGGAAGCGAAAAGTGTTAAATAAATATATACATACGTGCGCATATAGCATCTCGTATTGCGTTTTGCTTTGCAATATTGATATATCCAATGGCGACGCCCGTATTGGTTTCTTGTGAATATTGTCAAAAGTGTAAGTTTGTGACGTCATATGGAAATCAACCTCATCTGTGTATAGCACCATGCAATGCAAGTTGGCCGAAGGTTGCCAGATCTATGTAAAATTTGGCTTGGAAAACCTAAACATATGTTGTGCAATGTCCGAGTTACCTGAAAATTTACAAGTTGTAAAATTGGAACCATCCGGTACGACGGAAAAATGCGACATCAAGGAGCGTTTAAATCTTCACGTAAAACGACGCTTGAAACAGGAGATTTCAGAAGCTTTGCATAATGATTCTGGCTTAATAGCTACAATTAATAAACGTTGCAGGGTAAATCCTATGCCAGCTAAAGATATACAAAAACTGCGAAAACCGTACCAAAAACGGGTAGATCGCATAAAAACAGAAACAAACAACAAGGGTAAAAAAGGTGAGTTGGTATTTTCTATGTGAAGCAATACAAATCACTAAAATCATAATTTCAGTGCCATCTGCGGTTCCCTCAGCTGACTTGGAGTTATTTGATGAGCCCATAGAACATGAAGCCGAATCTATAGAATCGAAAAATTTAAATCGAGACCGATTCAAAAACGCAGATATGCTTAATATAGTACTAAGTACTAAGAAACGTGCGCTGATGAATAATCCAGAGGTTCAATTGTTTTGGTCTAAAATTATGTCGGCCCCTAACAACTAAACATTTTTACAAGCATACGTAATTCTCTTGATATTATAATTAACTTTTGAATGTTAACAATGTTTAAACGATTTTATGAAAGAAAATATTTGAACATTATCATTTCTTATTCCACATATTACCACCCTTATAACTGTCTACATATGTTATGCGCACGCTCAGAGAAATCTCTTTATGCAAACCGGTAATTTCTGCAACTATTTTCAAACCGTTCACCGCCTTTGGTGACATACGTACAATAAAGTTTTACAGGGCAGCTTAGAACGAAAACTGGCTGTTTTGGGGTTGCAACGTTTTGTGATTTTACGTTGAATAATCAGTTCTTCAGAATAGTTAAAGTAAAAATAATTTAAAATAAATACAACTATCTAACATGTGTCAAACGAATATTATTAATTTAAGTACTAACTGTGAATTTATTAAAATACTGAGTGCTCGCTTCTATTAGATAACACAGGTCTCCGTGCTTGTACGACTCTATCGATTTAACAAATTTTGCTCTTCTGCTGTCGTTGAGGGCGCGTATTCTCTCAGTCGTTATGTACTTTCAACCACCAAACCAGCTCTTTTTATTCGCAACTCGGCGCGTTTTGACTTTGTGTTTCGTCCTTGTCGCTTGCATAAATTTGCTCACGGAGCGAACTCACCCATAGTAGCAGCTCTCAGAGCCCTACTCAAATTCATTTCGCTTTCATTTCAGTTTGGAATCAGCTTGAATAGGCCTTTCTCGGCATACGCTCGTTCACTTCAACGGCTATTTCAATTGGTAGAATCTCGCAAGTACGCGAAGTTGCCATACTCAAAATATATTTCATTGTTTTATATAAATATTAAAAAAAAAACTAAATCCTTTAGTCAACGGTTGTTATTTAATCCCAACAAATAGATATTGATTCAAAAATTACACATTATATAATCGTGCAATTTCTCGGTGATACTAAAAGTGACTCTAAAATAAGTGTAAAAGTGATTATAAAACCATTTGAACATTAAACTTTTATAATATAATAGAAGAAAGTAAATTATATTTAAAACTTTTCAGTTTGAAGGCAAGAATCGAGGAGGAAAAAATATATAGAAATAGTTGTTTAAAAATTGATAATAATGAGAATACGTATTTATATACATTATAAATATATATATAATTATAAATATTTCAGTAGAGCACAATCTCATTCACAAACCTTAGAATAATTCTTGTTATACTATAACTTTGCTTAAATTTATTGTAATTATGTGATTTCATCGACAGTGCAAGTTTTGCAATAATAATGAAATGTTATATATTCACCCGTTCCTCCCAGCTTTGGTCAAATAAATCGATAAGGCCAACAACAAAAAAGGACTATAACCTTCGCTGGCATTTGCTCCGCATTACGTTAAACCTGTGTTCTAGTATTACTATTACATAAGAAAAGACAAAAGATGATTTGAACTTAAACAAGATTCGTTATTCTTTGGAATATATCATAGTTTGTTTTTATTGAAGATACGATAGCATAATTAGCTAGAAACTGAACCAGGTCAGTTATCGAGCTATTAGGCTTCCAGCCACTGCTCTCTCATTGAACATATCTCTTGTTTTCAAATAACACAAAGTGAGCTGAACTTATATTTGAAATTATGGTACAGGATTTAAGTTATACAATAAATTTTAAAACTCGTATGACATAATAATCATTTTTGTTTGTGTGCACTGCAAATGCTAAAAGTAGCACATTTCTGAGATTGACTGACATGACAACGGCCCATTTTTTTATGTTATTGATTGCCACAGTTTTGTTGTGTTCAAAACTAGTTCAGTAGTCTTATGACATTCGTAGATTCCTTATATTGCTTATAGCTCGTAATGGTTGTTCCCATGGGAACCAACTTGTACCTTTCTTGAAAAACTTGTAATACTTATATAATAGTACCAATTACTTTTGCACTTCTGCTGTCTTATTCTCTTTTTGTGTTGGGTTGTAGACTACAAAGTTATTTCAGTAAAATCTACATACATATTCTCCACTACTCGTTGAGAAAATCAATTCAGAGCCATGGCGACATACTATGCGGATGGTTACATAGCAAAGGTACCAGCACCAATCTTTGTAATCCAATTAAATGGTTAACATATATAGAGTCGCTTGTAGGCTGTTGAGCCTTTTGTGTCATGCATTCTGACTTAACTCAAAAATTGAGTGAGAAAAAAGAAAAGGAATTGGATTCAAATTAGTTTTCAGCACGCTATCATAATGTGGTATTGTGGTATCCTTTGGTTCTTGTCAATGAAACTCAGCTCAGTGTCGATGTTGATTTAAAAATTTTTGATTTTTATGCCCTGGAAATGAAAGAGAAAACTTCGTATTAGTATATTTGGCTTATACGTCACGAAAATGTATGCAATACGTCAAAGGCATTAACATCATCATTATTTATATAAGAGAGATATAATGTTAGATTTAAAGCGACAAACCGTTATAAATATGTTGCAATATAATTTCATTTAAAGTAATTGTCTTTAATAGGCTAGTTGTCCAAGCTAGAGACCAAGGGGTTGAATGCTCGATTATCTGAGGGAAGTTGGGTTTTTAAATCTTACAAGTAGTAGTTAAAAGTCATTTCAAATTTACATTTTTAATATATTTATTTCTTAAATCACGATTTTTTTTTTAATGGTACGAATATAATTATATTTGATCAAAAGCACGAACAATAAATACATATGAGAAATGTTCCATTCTTAGTTACTTACGTTTCCTCTTTGAACAAAGTTTTAATATCAAGTGCAAATCAAGTAGAATAAGTGATAAGATTATAGAAACGTTATATCTTTATTTCTAACCTATATATTTTGCTTCCACGGATGCTATGTTTGATTATTCTATAATTACAAAGTATTGTGCAATGATCTTAGCACGACATATAGGAAGTTATCGTTATGAAAAAGAGATCAATTTGTTGTAACAAACATTTTAGAGACTGGATGTTATATTGTCGTTGATATTATTGCATATGTGTTCGATTTGAAGGCGGGTTAAAAAATTATCAGTAGCAGTAAAAACGAGATACTGATGATATACGAATACATTACGTTTTAAAAATATATATTTTCTCCAAATAGTGAAATTAGTTAAGGCCCTTATAACTAGATTTTTTTTTTCATATTACCTTTTTATTAAATCTGCGGAATCGATTTTTAAAAACAAATTAAAGTGTTTTATTATTGAGACATGTGTATATTACTGAGTATTACTCACAGGTTATCAATTTCGTATTCCGATACGGAGTTTGTGAACCTGATATTGAGTTTGGAGTTTTATACTGTGGTACTAAACCTTTTAAACTTTTTTAAGTATGACAAAATTTAACAAAAATTCTAGTACATGCTTATTTTAATTATTTCTTTTTAATATTTCAGCAGTTTTTGTGAAATACTAGTATTGGAAGTCAGTGCAACATTAGTGTTAACGGTAGATAAACAAAATTATTGGAAGAAACAAATCTTTAAAATGTCATCGTCTCTCAATAAAATATTACTCTTGTTGGGGGCACTTTGCTGCTTACAAGGTAAGTCACTTATTACAAGATAATTCACATGTATGTGTATACAGTGGTATATAAATATTAAAGTAAGTAAAGTAATAATCGTGTAATAGATTATTATTTCAAAAACTTTGAATTAAATTTAGGTAGAAATTAATTTAATTATATTATTAGGTTAGATAATGAAACTGTTGAAATTAAATTATTATTTTCATATGAAAATAATTGTTCCTGTTGAGAATTTCAATTGATTGCACAATCAAGGTAATTATAGTATTTAAAGAGAATCGAACCCTACAGCAAGTATAGTTTTAAAATATAGAGCAGATCAGCAATGTCGCCTTTGTCAAATAATAATACAAAATGAGCTTGCTTTGCATTCTTGGTGTTCCTGGTATACAGATAAATCGAATGAAGGTTGAGTATAAGAACAAGTGAGATTTAATCATACTTTATTTAAGAGAAATAAAATCATTATTATTAGATCTATCAAAAGGTAGAGGATAGAGTCAAATAGCAAATAGAATACCATGAGCTCTTCGGGAAGGACGGTAAATTGTGTATATTAGTTTAAGAAGTTGTGTAACAAGTTCGGTAAATACAGAAATGGTAAAACTCTCTGCGTGTAGTTTACTATATTAACTCCGCAAAATTATGATTTCAAAGAAATTCAAAATTATAGAGTAAGAGGAGAAAAAAAAGAAACATTTCTTTTAATGACTGCTCACTAAAGATGCTATCAGAATTAAACACCAATAGATAGATAGAAACACCAATAGATTTTAATCAGAAAGCATGTATAAAATTGTATTAATTTGTTTGCCTTTGAGTTCCAATAGTTAAAATTATTATTTGAAAACAAAAATTTTTGTTGTCTTTTTCGTTAGTAGGTCGACAACCAAATCGTAGGTTACGTAGTCGATATGGTATACAATATTATATACATAAATATATATACACTTACATTTAGCATTAAATTTATCATTATAGTATCTACTGCCCTCATGTGCTACGATTGCAACAGTGAGTATGATCCACGATGCGGAGACCCTTTCGAGCCCTACTCTATTGGAGAGGTGAACTGCAGCAAACAAGAGCCATTGGAACATCTAAAGGACAAATACAAGCCTATGCTGTGCCGCAAGACTGTGCAGAAAAGTAAGTGTAGACTTATGTATATATATACATTTAATGTAAATCATCTTTTAAACTACTAAAATCGGATTTTATCTTTGTTTCATATTGGGACTCATCATTTCGTCTTTTTAAAAAAAAAATAGCAAATAAATAGCAACAAAATTTTAGACATTTTTTTACAAATAGATTTTTAGGTAGATCAACATTCAATAGATCAATAAACGGTGTGGAAGGGTACAATTGATTTGGTTAATTTGTAAGAAAATTGGTGGAATCGGCCAGAATAACTACTCTGATATTGCCAGTTTTCAATAAATATCGATACACAACATGACATTCAAAATATTGAAATTAAAAGTCTTTATTTTTACTTTGCTCAGCGCATCTTAAGTGCATTATAAGATACATTTTTAATTATTAATCTTCTTCCATGGATGTGGATATGAAATGTTTACATCTGCGTCAACAGTATCCGCGGTCTACCACGACCAAGTTTCAAAATGAAGATGACTTCTATTGTTCGCAGCATATGAAGTGCACTAGCTAATTCCACCTCTCTCAGTTAATTTATTTTCATAAACCTTTCTTATTTTGTTCTACATTTTGTATACCTACAACACCATAGAGTAAGTATTTGATTAAGAAAAAAGTAGTTTCGTATTTTTGGTGAAAATACATCTCTTTAAGTATAGTAAACATCCGATTTAGGAAAAAAATTACGCCGCTTTGGTAAATAACTTGTTGCCACTTCAAAAGCAATTCCATTATGCTTATCTCATAGAAGCCCTTGTCCTTATTGCCTATATCCTCTTTTGAGGCCATGCGCATTTTGCATGGACCTTATTCACTTGGTGTCAGGTTCGGACTATACAGTGGGTGCGATAGGACTTTCCATCCGAGCTCTCGGAGCTTTTGCCTGGTCGTCAAAGATGTGTTTGGCATCGAGCTGAAGAAACAATTTTGTATGGGAGTGTTGCTAGTAGGACTGTGTTTGTATATTGTACTTGAGATATTTACAATGTCATGAAATATCAATATACCAAATATACAAAAATACAAAAAACCCCAAAATATTCTTCGGTATATTTTAGTACATTCATACTGGATTGTGGCACAGACTGTATCTTTTTGAATTGTTTTTATTTGATATTGCTTAATCAGTGGGTTTACTATCTACAAGAATATAGACATTGTTTTTGCTATAAAAACATTTGAATTATAGTTTACTTCAGTGATAATAAATAAAATTAACGAAAAATTAAGTGTAGAACAGAATGTGAGACAAAAATCGAATATAGTTGATAGAGTTGTTGTCGATGGTCATCGATAGTACATTAAGTAAATTTCAAATTAGTTATATTTAAATACAAAGATTGTGTTCCAAGAGATTAGAAAAAAACATCACAAAGAGTAATATAACTAAAAGCTTCTAGTATTAGTATAAAATATATTTTTGATTATGTTAAACTTTGTATTATATGGTTTTTATATAAGTATTAATATGGTACAAACACTTCCCAGTCAGTGTGGAGCTCTAATCTGATTTCAAGTTGAACATTTAATTTTAAATTGTGTACCCCCCCCCCCTTGTACATTATTCGCCTGTGATCCTGAAGCTACCTGTGATAAATAAAATACTACCGCGAGATTCTAATTAAATTCAGCTTGTTTGGCCGCGTTTGTTTTTTGCAACGCATTTTGCATAACGCGTTTTTTTCAGTTTATGTTTTTCTGCCAATTATCAATGGTTCTACATACATATATAAATTTAAAAAAAAATACAAAAATATTTATTTGGCTTACCTATATGCATTTACATTTCAAATGTTTAATTTGAAGATAATAATAATAATAATAATAATAATAATAATAATAATAATAATAATAATAATAATAATAATAATAATAATAATAATAATAATAATAATAATAATAATAATAATAATAATAATAATAATAATAATAATAATAATAATAATAATAATAATAATAATAATAATAATAATAATAATAATAATAATAATAATAATAATAATAATAATAATAATAATAATAATAATAATAATAATAATAATAATAATAATAATAATAATAATAATAATAATAATAATAATAATAATAATAATAATAATAATAATAATAATAATAATAATAATAATAATAATAATAATAATAATAATAATAATAATAATAACATTGTATGTGTTTCATCAATAGTACTATTATTCTAAAGAGCAGATATGGCTATCCACGTCTAATTCACAGCTATGTTAAGGGAAAATCTTATTATCTAGGTATAAAAAAAGTTGGTTTTTGAAAAACAATGCTGTTATTACTCATAATAAAGGCATAAAGACATTAAAAGCCTATGTTTTTAAATTAAATAAACGTAATCGGGGATGACATGTTTTTTTTGACCATGATTAAATACATTATTCTGTAATATTAAAAACAATTTTGGCAAGACAAAATTTTTAAGTATTGGATTTAAAGATAAGTAATCAGATTTTAGGTTAGATTTTATACGAGAATGTAAAATGGTATTTTGTGAAGGACTTCAATTCTCAAATTGGCATCGAAATCTTCTGAAGTAACAAAATGAACAAATGTAGTCAAGTCACAATACATAGGACATACAACAATACATTTTAACTTGCTTTAAGTAAAATTGCTTTAAGTAAAATTGATCGAGCTGTCTTAAACTATAAGAAGTTTTCGCAAATAATATTCAGAGATTGAAAATGTATATGAACATTTCTACATTTTACATATACATTTCTATTCTATTTGCAGACTTCAGATAAAACTTTGTAAATCCCATTTATTAATTAAATACTATTTGCAGTTTATGGTAAAACTCGCATCGTCCGTGGCTGCGGCTATATTCCTGATGAACGCACAGATAAAGAATGTGTAAGGCGCTCCGGAACCCATGATGTATCGGCCACTTATTGCGCATGTACCAAGGAACTATGCAATGAAGCCATTGTCGGTACATCGTTTAAGCCGTTGCTTCTTGCGCTAACCGTAGGATTAACGCTGTTCATGGCAAGACGAAGCATAGCAGTTGAAAGTTCATAAATATAAACACTAAGGATTTTATTTATAGTATTTTTACAATTTTATTTTATTTTATTTTTTTTAACTAAAGTTTCCCTATCTGCAAATTTATGAAATTTCGAATATGGCAAAATTCTTCAATGATCATAAAAAGTTAAAAAAAATTGTTTATGTTAACGCAAAATCGAAAGTTTTTATTTTTTCATAATAACAGAAATTGGTGGAGCCATAATTTAAATTAGTTGGAAGTGCTCGACCTCTTAATACTCAGCGCCCAAGTCTCCTAATGATTGCCCAAATGTATTTGCATATACAAATATATGAACATTAATTTGGGCGCTCATATTATCCGAAAAACAAAGAATGTGCTATTTTTGGTGCAGTTTCATTCTTCGTGTTCAGACTGGACATTCGTAGATAAATGAGTATGTATTAGAAACTTCTGTTTGGGAACTTTTTATTTTCAAAGGGCCAGCGAATATATTCGATAAGGCTGCACATGGGCTAGCAAGATTAAATATGTTTTTAAATATATTTTGTATACTTTTTTGATAAAGTCGAATATATTTATTGCAATTTGTTATACACATTGTATGTATAATGATATTACATTCAGTTCGTATATTTCATTGGGTAAAACGTGACATATGAAAAATTCTCCAGGTCGAAGCACTAATGTACCATCCGTAAAAATAAGGCAATAGAAGTACCTTACTTAATTATTTTAAACAAACCTTTTATTTGGGCGGTGAAATAATTAATATTGTATACATTTATAGGCTCAATTTACTTCTGAATAATTTGTAATCTAATTTTTATTAATAAATAAATAACACATAAACAAACAACTGCCAGTATACATCTCCGCCTAATGAAAAATGTAATATTCAACTAACTCGTACACAACATATTATGTCCTTGATTGACAAATGAAACCTTTTTGTGTGCTTGGACAAAGTTAAAACTTTCAAACTCATTGGTTTTTAATAATAAAATTTAACATAATTAAAATATATGAAATATATTATAAATAAAGAGAATATATTTTGAACAGCCCAAAAGGCATATCTAAACCAAAACGTTGATATGAGATAAAATGTTTTATTTAAATAAAAACCTCAATAGAAAATAAAAGTAATTTGGATTCTAAAATCACAACCAAATATATTCAAGATGAGCAAAGAAGTAACAATGTTCCACAGTCATCGTTTAATAAAAGTAAAATCAGAAACATTTCAAGTATACCAAAGAAATTATTAAAAAATTATGTAAAAAGAACAAAACACATACACAAGATTCACACGCAAATAATAGGAAATAGACAATTAAAAAGCCTAATAAATCTTCCTAAACAATAACACCACATAAAGATCATCATGTAGATAACTATAGGCTTTAAGTATATTTTGTTCTTGCCAAGTGTGAATGATCTATATAAAACTCATATTACAAATTATTTTATGCCTGTAAATTTATCGTTTTAGTTAAAAACTAAATTTATTTAAATTTAAAGCTAACTAGGCAAACTTAAAAAATAATGCAAAAATTTGATCATAAAAACCGAATTATTGATATGACATTAGCGATATATTGCGATTCAAAACAATTATTAGAAATCCAAGAAAAATAAAAATATGTCAACATATATTTAAAATGTAATGAATTCACAATATACAAAGTAATGACAGAAAAAGAATAATATTAAAATTTGATTTTAAAATTACATAATTTGACGAATATGTCACGGCATTTTATTTTGATGTTCATGGGAGAATTCGAATATCAAGTTTAACCCAATTCTACTCAAAACATAATTTCACAATTAAGACAGAAATCAGACAAAGTTAATAGTAGCATCGTCACTGTGCTTTGCCTTTTTAGTAATGGGATTCTGAAATAAAATAAAATAGAAACTACGTAATATACAATAAATGTTTATAAAAGTACACATGGATTTAACTACAATTTTTGTTAATAAACAAAGTAATATATACGCATGATGGTAAAAGTAATAAAGTGAAATGTTTAACAAACTAACACACAGTTGCATATAATACAAATAAATAATCTCAATAACGGTTTTGTCTGCGCTGATTGAGTCGTTAATATAATATGTTATTTTTGGTCTATGAGTTTCCATTCAAACCTAAAATAATATATATTTATTCAAATTAAGATTGAAAACAAAGAAAATTGATAAATGCAACAACAATTTATGTAAACTTGTTAATTTTTAGTGTTTAAGTCTGTAAAGCTCCGCTTGTAGATGAAAATCAATAAATAAACTAACTATAAAATCGAATATAAAAAGAGAAACAAGTTAAAAATATAAAAACTATGTCTAATTTAATATCTTCACAATTTTGTATATTTATGTGATATGATTTCACAATACAAACAAACAAGTCAACATGGATAAACAATTAGATTTAATTATTTTATGAGAATTTGCTTTTCTAAATTTATTATAAAATCGACTTATCGCTATATAATAGTGTGATTTATGCTTAATTATTTTAAGGTTTAAATTAAATATGATAAATATAGGATGCATTAATTTGAACATTTTATAGTTTATAGCTTTTTATGCTCTAATAGAACTGTTCGAATTCTCTTTGGAATATCAAACAAATTTATTGAGTTTTTTATTATAATTTATTTTAATATTTTAAATTTATGGTGCTATTGCCATTATTAGAAAGATGTAACGATTCCAAAATCATATAGCCAAGCTAAAGATATTTTACTAGCTCGTATATGATTTGAATTTTTACCAGCGAAGTAGACAATTAACATATAGATATTTATAGACTTGATCCTTTCATAGAACAAACTAAATTATCTGTAACCACTATTTTTTTTTTTAATTCCTTTGTTGAAATTAAGAGCTCGCTTTGTTGTCAAAAAGATTGGTGCTCTGTATAATAAGCGGATTAGTGTTTCCAATTTAATGAAACAGTACCCCTTTTAATTTAACATTTTTAAAATTCTTGCGATTTTGGCTCCACTCTCATTTTGTTTCATTTTTTTATAGTATAATTTTTGCCTATCTTACAAAAATCCGAAAACAAAGTTGGATGGATTTTCAATAATTTTGTCTAAACTATATTTAAAGTTACCTTTCGAGTTCTTCAGTATGATTATCAACATTTTTGATATGGTGATGGTGTCAAAATTTGTCTTCAATCTAAATGTTGGTAATTTTAGATCATGTTGCATTTAAATTGATTTAAATGTTTTGTTGTGTGCTTTCACATACTAACTAAATGTTCAAGATGGATTATTTTACTCTTCATGATTTGAAACTTCCATTTCCCAAGCATTTTGATATAACAGTCGGTATAGTTATAGTTCAGACCAAAAGGCTGATTTTTTATGACTAATCATTATTAATAAGATAAGAAAGTAATGTTATTCTTATGGTGGTTGCGCAAAGTTTTAGGTTTTACTGATTTGTGCAACTAATCGATTTGCTTTTATATGTTCATATGTATAGAAATATAGCGGTAAGAAAATGTTCAGCAACTTCCAAATTTACTGAAAGGGCTTCGACATTTGCTGAATCTAAGTAACTTTTTATTTGAGGGCTTGTGTGTTATACTTGCATTTTTCACTTAAATCATTTAAAATTCAGCAATATAAAAATGCTATTTCAAGCATTTCACTAAAATGCTTGTTCGTGAAATGCTTGTACTACGTGGAAACGTTGATCCGAATTTTATAACTGTCATTGAAGCTTTCCAATTATTATCTTATAATGCGCGTAAAATATTTGTGCATATACTATGCCGACTTCAATATCTGATGAAGAGTCCGGAGATTCAATTTTACTGAATAAATCTCTCTGTCCAATACAAGTGCTCGTAAACAGCTCTGTCGCTGAGAACAGGGTCAATGTGGAATATGTACATATGGTATATTTATGTTTATACAAACATACATACATACATACATACATACATACAAAACAATCATACATTTGTCGATCGCTTAAAGTGGTGGAATGCATACTCAGCGTATATGCCTGCGCTGGTCGCTGACAGTCCACTGCGCCTGTAGCTCGATCAGATTTCTTGATACTGAAACAGAGTATCACAATTACAATATTTATATATACATGTATATATGAAGATAATATACAGCATTTGGCAGATATAATCATTTTCGGCTTCATATAAATATATATAAATACATACATATATATGTTATTTCTATTCAACTCTGCGTCTTTGAATACCGAGATCTCAACGACTGTAAGTAACAGTACTCATGGTGTGAATATCTTAAACAAGCAACCCGGCTCTGGCATAAACAGATTAAAGCGACCACTTAACGCAGCTCTTAACATAAACATAACAGCGGTCGCTTAAAGTCAGATTCAACATTTCGGCTCGCGACTTCTAACGCAAACAGAAATGCTTTTTACAATGAAGTTTTGAGCGCGCAGCCAATCGAGTTCTTGAATGAAGGGATTTCTCATATTGTACTTTAGTTCTAATTTTGAGTTCAGACAAATCGGAGGCTCTTTTGCTCGCACAATAAAGAAATAAAATATTTCTTTTTCAATACAATAATATTGAATTTGTGAAATAATGCACAACATCGGGCATGTAATATAAAATCACAAAAAAAAATTAAAAATAATAAATATCCTCGGCGTTCAAGTTAAAAATATGCCAAATACTGTTCTCGAAATAATTATAATCAACGCTGTAATAAACGGAAGTGGTGTTAAATCAAATTTTCTGACAAGGAAAAAACATACATACAAACAAATTCTTAACGCAAAATAATTTCTTTAAATGGAAAACTTCTGAGTGGAAAAATATTTCAAATTTGTGTATATTGCTCCTAATAACTTATAAAATAATGACCATTCTGCAACCAACAATAAAAATAAAATATTCATAAATATATTAACTGGATGAATTGGTATGTACATTTTAAAAGCTAACATACTAATAAATAAATAATAATAATATGTAATATTTTTTGTATTGCCAAGAAATAATAATAACATATATATAGCATTCATAGTCTGAATACAATATCGAAAGCTTAAAAAAACATCTGCAGATTTTTTAGATGTTTCCTATTTTGTTAATAAATGTTATAGTTGGATTCAATTTGAAATTTCAATTTCAAATATGCATTTCTACTGTGGAAACAATGATAAAATGTTTGCAATTTTGAAAGTTTTTTAAGGGTACGTGGCGTTGTAACATAACAAGGTTAGAGAAGCTGGGTCGGGTAAAATGAGTTATTGAACAAAAATTGTGAAATCGTTTGCCCATCGTTAGCCTAGCCCAAGAACAGATTTTTTGCCTCTATTTAGTTTGAAAATTACAAAAAAATTGATTTTTGAGTTATTTTTAATTGAAATCTTAAGCTAAATAATCGTTGTCCATGTTTGCCTATCTTTTAGAAGTTAGAAAAAGTCATTATTTAAAAAAAAATTTTAATTGTTGATATTATTTCCTCAGATATATAGAAACTTAAAATTGTCGAAAATTTAAATTTTTTTATAAAATTTTAGATTTTTCGTTTTCTAAAACTCCAATTTCCTAAGATTTTTTTTTATCTAAAATCGATTGTTATCGTTTGCCCACTTTTGATACTCAATACAATATTTAAAGTTGTTTGTCCGACATTGTTAATTTTTAAAAGATCATCGTATAGCTGAAATTGTGAGTTATAGGAGTCTGAAATTTGTATACAATATCGTATCGATCGTATTCAAGAACGCTTTTCTCTTTACAGTTAAGAGCTAGCTTTTTCTTTTGAATCGTCACCAAACTAAATGTAAAAAAAGATTATTGCAAATCGATTATTGTTGATGAATTTTTAAGAAGTTTTCAACTTTAATTTCTTGGCAAATCTGCCATGACCAACACACATGCTTATTTCCCAGATACATAGACATATTTTCGTTACTATTCACACACATATCCACATTTTGAACGAATTCATTAATAAATGATTAATAGATGTTTGCATATATCCGTGTACATAACATATTATATTTACTAACAATAATAAATTTCAATTATTTGCACACAGACAAAGTTAAAGTAAAAAAGCAGTTGAACTTATTAGCATAAGCATCGACTTGACCATTTGCATAATATACAATTCTTATGTTTTTACCAGCAGCATTAAGTGATCTTGTGTACATAAAAACCTAAATTTACAGGCGATGTTAAATACTATGATGCCTTAGAAGCCTTTAGGTTCCTTTTCCGGTTTTGGAGAAAGTATTGCTAAAATATTTTGTTTTTTTTTTTTTATTCACTTGACTATGTATTCTAAATACTAATTTATTAGTTTTAATGTGAATTTAAATAAATAATTAAAAAACAAAGTCAGAAAGCTCCAGTTGAATGTGCTCGACTATGTAATATATCAGATTGTTTGCTGGCGACTATACAAAAAATTGTTTCCTGGATAACTAGCAAGTTTTCTATATTAGACTTGAATAGATCACACTACTGCAGTACTTGTAATCTTGCAATATATTATCAATCAATCTTAATGACAGCATAGCAGCAGTCACAGAAACAGTGCATTGCAATCTTCAAGAAGAAAATTTGAAAATTAATCTGAAAAAAAAATTAATGAGTTTTTGTATCCGGAAATTTTGCATCAGGAAAAGAATGTATGTATCCGATTCTATAAAATCTAGAGAATCCAAAATTGATGACAATACTTGTGTATGTTATACAGAGATTATGTTGATTTCAAATCATTGCATGCAATAATAACGTAACTTTAATCTTAGTAAGTAAAAATTTAAGTAAAAGTGTTGTTGCGATAAGATAATAAACTTTAAAATTATTAAAAAAATATTGGGAAAATGTATTTTGTTTATTTTATTTAATTTTATACTTCAAGGGATATTTTGAACATAATGGAATATCAATGTATTTAATCAATTGATTGGAAAGTAACCATGCAAATCTATGTACCTCAATTTAAAATACATCTATCTCTAGAATTTAACTTAATATTTTGTATCAAAATATAAAAGAATTAGGGACACTTAAAAACGTAATTTGTTAGGCCACCGACACAATAATACAAGTATTAAACCAAAAAAAATTATATATGATTTTTGTCGTTTTTTTACATTTCTAATGGTTTACAATTGTATCATTTTAAGAGTAAGTAGTAGGTTAAAATGTTTTACAAAATATCTAACTATAACTTATAGCTGTATAACACGATTAATATCAGAAAGGTTCAAAATTTAATTGAAAATATTACAAATGCTGAAGTTATAATTTTTTTTTGATATACATGTGCTATTTGATCTGTTTACACTGAGTTAAGAAATTTAATTCAGCCAAATTTAATTGATGAATCATGGGTTACTTTAATATATATTATTACCCTTAAATATAAACCACACAAATTCATAAAATCACTTTTCTGAGACATATAAATAATGGTTAATTGCTCAGAGAGAAAAGTTGTGTTGATCGTTATAGGACCTTACAATTAACTAATACATAAGATAAATGGGAAGCTCTTTTGTTGTTTTCAAAACATTAAAAAGGGTAATATAATAATTTTGTACTAACAGTAAAGCCTTTGCAATGAAATGTGTAGTTCCTTGCAAGTTTTTGATGCATACGTATGCATCTGAGATCTAGCAACAAAAACTCAGCCTATTATAGCAAATTGTGCTAGTAGCGAGATAATGCAAATGTATATTTTTAGCGCTGTTAATTTTCACTCCAATTGGTCCTGACTATTTTGAAATCCATCTCATTGTTTTAGCCTAAAAATCTTGAAACTTCTGGTTCATCTAGAGTTAGTCGAGCCTGTCTTCTTGTAATAATTGATTGATTGATTTTCTTATTGGTGCAGAATTGCTTAGAAATCCTCAGTTAAAATGAGGCTACATTTGCCCAACCTCGGAAAAACTGTCTGCTTTTATTGTATCTGGAACTATAAAGATAAGTCGCAATTAAAATTGATTTTACTTCTCAAGAAAGGTTTTCCTTATGTGAAGTTAAAAAACTTTCTAAATACACAGTGACAGTTACCAGAAAACAAATGTTTTGTGAAGCTTTTAGCATTGCAATTCAAGTTGGAACTATTTGCGATCGTCATTTGAACAACTAATATATGTAAGTGATGTTATATACCTATGTTTAAATATGAAAGAGAAATTTATTTAATTTTATTAGGCGGTGCTGCAAATTTCAAATTTATTGATTGTTTGGGTTATTTTCAAAACAAATGGCTGTGTATAAAAATTCGTATATGTTATGTATTTAAACACAAAAAAGTTATTTAGAAGCATAATATCATAGTGTCAGTCAAGAATTCTGACACGATGCATTCACGCGTGTTATGTGAGTAAGCTTCAATATCAAATTAAGAAATATATGTAGCTTGAATATTTAATAAAAAAATTGAATTTTCACGAAGCCATTTGAATACAGAACAAAACTAACTGTATTTAAACGAAATGGGCTTGAAATGATTTGAGTTTGATCAGCCAGAAAATCTTAGAGCTCTTGGGCTGACGTTACTAATGTCCACTGTAATTGCTAAGTGTCAATTGGATTGCAGATCTATGATGTTTAGTTTTTAGAGTTCCATAAGCGTTACTGACAATACATTTCCGAGAGAGCGACATAACTTTACAAAACTGAGAGGTGCATTAAATAAACCTTATTTCCTCGAGTATCTCACAGTTAAGCACTCTTGGCTGCAGCTTTGCGAAATTAATTTGAGACCAGATTGATTTTTTTTATTACTAAGATACATACGTACATTTTTAAGATACATACGTACATACACGCATATAACTTGATGTCAAAAATAGAAAATCCTTTAAAAGTATTTATCTCATGCAAATTGTTGCATTTTTGATGTAGTAAGCCGAGTATATTTTTAGGTTTTAACATGAATCTTCATTAACTAAGTTCAGTTCTAATTAAGAAAACGGTTGACACTTGTCGGCAGTCGAGTATAATATTAGATAGCCGGAGTTTAGTCGAGCTCGTTTAATACTTAAACGAGTACTTATTTACTTACATAGCTTTTAAGTATGCTAAGGGTAAAAATAATAATCTGAAAGCTTAAAAAATGAAATCGTTGTCCTCAAACTGACCAAACATATTTATATGCAATAACGGACGTAGTATAACGCAGGTATCCGATTACCATCGTTGTTGCCTACGGCGAGAATGCTTAAGCGACAAATTATCATCAGTAGCATGCATCCATGAGCTAAATATATGGGACAAATTGAAATGTAGTTTAAAAATTTGAAAAAATTTAATTTTAATTAAAAGCACAAAAAACAGATGATTTCTTTATAAAGAACTTGTTAAGAACTTATTTATTTATTAATTTTTCTGCTTATTATTATAAAGGTTATCCGCATCATTATCATCGTCTTGATGACGGCAGTGCTTGATGAGTATAGATTTTGTCCCTATTCCAACTATCTTGCTTTGATTATCTCCATTTCACATTCTAGAGCCAGTTGTTTATGCAGGTTAAGAAATCAATGAATAGCATGCGTACAATAAAGGTAATTTGATATGTGAAGGTAAATTTCTATTCAATTATATTCAATATATAATATCTTATCTGAAAAATAAAAAATCCATAGCTGATAAACTTGCTCATGAAAATTCAATACTAAGTTTCACTTTTTATAAATATTATACCCCATAGTGTAGACTTTGAAATGATTCATGAAACAAATTTGTATTGGAAAATTCAATATAGCTGAACGAACTTGGCCGGCTTAGTAGACAATGTGACAATGTTACCACATATTTATGAGATATTTTTAAAGTTTTGGAATACCAATATACAATAAATACCGAAAATATCAGAAGTATGTTGTAGTACTTTCCAAATGGATAGCGGGTGTGTCGCAGTCGCACACTATAGCTTTCGGACTAGTTATTTTTTAAATGTTTGCTAATCAATAAAGTGAAAATGTCTTTCCAAAGTTGGGATGGTGCAGAATGGGGTAATTATAAATAAATAAATACCCTGCGATTCATTTGTTGTCTGATCTGATTCTTTAAGTTTACCTTCCTGTGTTCGTAAAAATTTCACATATTAGTTATGATATGGGATACTTAACCCATCCGTAAGTGTGATATAAGCCACACGTATACGCCTCGAATGTGTATTCTAATTTTATGTGATTTACTTGGTTTTACATTGTTTCTGATCTTTATATAGATTTACTGGACACCGTGAAGTTGCTATTTCAACTGCAACTAATTAACTACTACGACAATGCTATGAAATTTGGAAGTGCTGCACTAATTTGTCCGGAATTGGTCGCTAGAAACAATACTTATCGGCGTGCGATTTCAACGTATGCTGCAAGTTGATCTTAGGGCACACGGATGTGGAGTCAATTAAATGATCAAGGTTATCCGCAGTGTCGTGCAGCACCGACATGGATTTCATTGTAAACTAACGTGCATTCATCCAGTCTACTCGTCGGTAGAATGCTTTCCACGCCGTCACGGATTGGAATAACAACGACAGATAACAGGTGGGAAGCCACGCAATCGAAGACGTCTGGCGACTGTACACTTGTTTCACTTGTGTGAATTAACAAATCCGTTAATAGACTACTGTTACCGCTGGTGACGTTGCTGCAGCCGTTGTCGATATTGACGTTGCAATAGCCGCTAATGCTTTTGGGTGTATTGAAAGTTTGGGGGTCCCACTGAGAAGGTTCAAAACTGATGACCAAGCGTACCTGCTGTACCTGATGTGCTGAAGGAGTTTCAGAGCTGCTCGGTAATTACAAGTTATTTGATAATACAAATAATTAATATTATAAGATAGAATTTATTCCTATTTATTATTTATGTAGATGATATAATTATTTGAGATTCAGCGAATCACTGCTAAGAAAAATATCCCATTATGGGTAAAGCTAAAAAGTTTGGATTAGGCATAAGTGTAATTTTTTCGAAAAAGTAGATTAGTTACTTTGTATATATGTAATTAAAAATGGAAATGAAAGAAAAAAAATTAATTATATTATAAACTTCCCTTTGCCAATAACAATATATATGGTATTTAAAAGTATTTCAAATACTAAGTTCCAACAGATGAAAAAAAGAAATGAAATGTTTGACAGGCGAACGTTACTCCGAATATACTCGTACATTACAAACAATTTTCTGAAATTCAGCTGTATACAGCTTTAGACATAGCTTGGTACTTGAACGAACACTTCATTAAGAAAGCTAAATAATTTACTTGAGTAGAAATGACAAACTAAATTTTATATTTGTATCAGAAATTTATACAATATTCAATCTTATTTTATAACTAGTACAATTTCCCCGCAACTTCGCATTCATTCAAACCAATTACGCCTCCACATTTTTGTTAGTAGGATTTGCGGAATACGTCGGTCAAATGTAATGTAAAAAGGCAAAGCATTGAAATAGTGAATTTCTGGTAACCATTTGTGAGTTTGGGAATTGGTGAGTGTGAGTTGTCGCCAAAGAATGTGTGAGATAAATAAATTACGGAGAGCGGATCTGCATGGTCGATCAAAAACTTGTTAGAAATATGACAGGAAGTTTGCCCCGCAGCTTCGTCCACTGTTTCTCACAAACTTGGTATCCGAATCATCCAACATGATTTGGATTTTTGATAATGTCTCTTCATAAAATTGCTATGGGTACAGCAACTGTAGCCTCCTACATATGTAGATTCTAAGTCCACCAATTTGAGAATTTGGCTATGTCGATACTGTGTCGCTATTAAAAGAGCGTATCTTCATTGTAGATTTAATCTAATAATAATTTTATCCAATTAAATGGCACAAATGCAAATTCGAAAGCGAAGGTTTCCGAGAAAGGATCTTCAACTTTTTACTATCGGCTATTTGGTTCACTATCGGCTATTTGGTCGTCCCTGCTTCTACATTGGAACCATGTTGGAAGGTACTGCCATTTAAGCTAAGATAAGCATCGAAAATGGCGCTTGGTGATGTTGGTTTAATTAATTAATTGACTTAATCACTACTGGTTGGAACTTTCGTGGGTTTTGTATTGTGTGTTGATTATTTTCTCGTTATTTGGGACTTTATTTAATATTTAAATATTGCGATCACCAATATGAGGGAGTAAAACGGTGTTCCCATCTTTATAATTTTAATATCTCTTTAGTAATATTGATATTGATATCATAATTTCTGACGATAGTATTTCATCCACAATGCGTGGTTCTAATATTTATAATTCGATTTTTGCTATTATGCAAACAGTAAAAAAGAAAAAGAATTTTTTTTTAATACCGGCAAACTTTATTTTTAAGGAAACTAGTAAAGACTACGATCTTAATGGGCAAAAGCTTCTTAAAGAAATAACTTGACAATTTCTGTCAGTTTAACATTATATTTCATATTGCGTTTACTGCAAGTAAGACTTCTCTTAAGTGTATTGGTATAATAATACTGAGTTCTCTAAAATATTGGTGGCGTGATTTCAATAGATTTTTGAGCTCATGGGCACACTCATTATGCTTACTGTTTTGTTTTTTTTTTGTTTACATTGAAGTGTGGGAGCGTTTGCATTCAGCATTTGCATTCTAATAACTTTTGTATCTTAGAGATTTGTTTAGAGTTGGTGTGTAATTTAATATGCGAGGGATCTTATGTGTGAGGGGAATGAGTGGTGAAGAAAAACAAGATCAAAAGACTGATTAGGTTCAACATGGAAATATACTGTTCTTGTTTTCCTAAATTTACAGTCGAAGTTAAATCCTATGTTGCCTTAGAAGCCTTTAGGTTCCTTTTCTGTTTTTGGAGAAAGTATTGCTAAAATATTTTGGTTTTTTTTATTCACTTGAGTATGTATTCTAAATACTAATTTATTAGTTTTAATGTGAATTTAAATAAATAATTAAAAAACAAAGTCAGAAAGCTCCAGTTGAATGTGCTCGACTATGTAATATATCAGATTGTTTGCAAGTTTTCTATATTAGACTTGAATAGATCACACTACTGCAGTACTTGTAATCTTGCAATATATTATCAATCAATCTTAATGACAGCATAGCAGCAGTCACAGAAACAGTGCATTGGTCGGACCAATGGGACTTTATGAATATATGAGGAAGCTGCTTCTATTAGTGAATGACGTAAGAGAGTATATAATAATATTAATATTTTCACGTTATAAACCTTCAAGAAGAAAATTTGAAAATTAATCTGAAAAAAAAATTAATGAGTTTTTGTATCCGGAAATTTTGCATCAGGAAAAGAATGTATGTATCCGATTTTATAAAATCTAGAGAATCCAAAATTGCTGACAATAGTTGTGTATGTTATACGGAGATTATGTTGATTTCAAATCATTGCACACAATAATAACGTAACTTTAATCTTAGTAATCCCTAAAAGTTTTGTTGCCATAGGATAATAAACTTTGAAATTATTAAAAAAATATTGGTAAAATGTATTTAGTTTATTTTATTTAATTTTATATTTCAAGGGATATTTTGAACACAATGGAATATCAATGTATTTAATCAATTGATTGGAAAGTAACCATGCAAATCTATTTACCTCAATTTAAAATACACCTATCTCTACAATTTAACTTAATATTTTGTATCAAAATATAAAAGAATTAGGGACTACTTAAAAACGTAATTTGTTAGGCCACCGAAACAATAATACAAGTATTAAACCAAAAATATTATATATGACTTTTGTCGTTTTTTAGATTTCTAATGTTTTCCATTGTATCATTCTAAGAGTTAGTAGTAGGTTAAAATGTTTTAAAAAATATCTAACTATAATTTATAGCTGTATAACACGATTAATATCAGAAACGTTCAAAATTTAATTGAAAATATTACAAATGCTGAAGTTATAATTTTTTTTGATGTACATGTGCTATTTGATCTGTTTACACTGAGTTAAGAAATTTAATTCAGCCAAATTTAATTGATGAATCATGGGTTACTTTAATATATATTATTACCCTTAAATATAATTGAAAACCACACAAATTCATAAAATCACTTTTCTGAGACATATAAATAATGGTTAATTTCTCTGAGAGAAAAGTTGTGTTGATCGTTATAGGACATTACAATTAATTAATACATAAGATAAATGGGAAGCTCTTCTGTTGTTTTCAAAACATTGAAAAGGGTAATATAATAATTTTGTACTAACAGGTAAAGCCTTTGCAATGAAATGTGTAGTTCCTTGCAAGTCTTTGATGCATACGTATGCATCTGAGATCTAGCAACACAAACTCAGCCTATTATAGCAAATTGTGCTAGTAGCGAGATAATTTTCACTCTAATTGGTCCTGACTATTTTGAAATCCATCTCATTGTTTTAGCCTAAAAATCTTGAAACTTCTGGGTGATCTAGAGTTAGTCGAGCCTGTCTTCTTGTAATAATTGATTGATTAATTGACTTCCTTATTGGTGCAGAATTGCTTAGAAATCCTCAGTTAAAATGAGGCTACATTTGCCAAACCTCGGAAAAACTGTCTGTTTTGATTGTATCTGGAACTATAAAGATAAGTCGCAATTAAAATTGATTTTACTTCTCAAGAAAGGTTTTCCTTATGTGAAGTTAAAAAACTTTTTAAATACACAGTGACAGTTACCAGAAAACAAATGTTTTGTGAAGCTTTTAGCATTGCAATGCAAGTTGGAACTATTTGCGATCGTCATTTGAACAACTAAGAGATGTAATATATGTAAGTGATGTTATATACCTATGTTTAAATATAAAAGAGAAATTTATTTAATTTTATTAGGCGGTGCTGCAAATTTCAAATTTATTGATTGTTTGGGTTATTTTCAAAACAAATGGCTGTGTATAAAAATTCGTATATGTTATGTATTTAAACACAAAAAAGTTATTTAGAAGCATAATATCATAGTGTCAGTCAAGAATTCTGACACGATGCATTCACGCGTGTTATGTGAGTAAGCTTCAATATCAAATTAAGAAATATATGTAGCTTGAATATTTAATAAAAAAATTGAATTTTCACGAAGCCATTTGAATACAGAACAAAACTAACTGTATTTAAACGAAATGGGCTTGAAATGATTTGAGTTTGATCAGCCAGAAAATCTTAGAGCTCTTGGGCTTGATGAACTAATGCTGACGTTACTAATGTCCACTGTAATTGCTAAGTGTCAATTGGATTGCAGATCTATGATGTTTAGTTTTTAGAGTTCCATAAGCGTTACTGACAATACATTTCCGAGAGAGCGACATAACTTTACAAAACTGAGAGGTGCATTAAATAAACCTTATTTCCTCGAGTATCTCACAGTTAAGCACTCTTGGCTGCAGCTTTGCGAAATTAATTTGAGACCAGATTGATTTTTTTTATTACTAAGATACATACGTACATTTTTAAGATACATACGTACATACACGCATATAACTTGATGTCAAAAATAGAAAATCCTTTAAAAGTATTTATCTCATGCAAATTGTTGCATTTTTGATGTAGTAAGCCGAGTATATTTTTAGGTTTTAACATGAAATCTTCATTAACTAAGTTCAGTTCTAATTAAGAAAACGGTTGACACTTGTCGGCAGTCGAGTATAATATTAGATAGCCGGAGTTTAGTCGAGCTCGTTTAATACTTAAACGAGTACTTATTTACTTACATAGCTTTTATAGATGCTAAGGGTAAAAATAATAATCTGAAAGCTTAAAAAATGAAATCGTTGTCCTCAAACTGACCAAACATATTTATATGCAATAACGGACGTAGTATAACGCAGGTATCCGATTACCATCGTTGTTGCCTACGGCGAGAATGCTTAAGCGACAAATTATCATCAGTAGCATGCATCCATGAGCTAAATATATGGGACAAATTGAAATGTAGTTTAAAAATTTGAAAAAATTTAATTTTAATTAAAAGCACAAAAAACAGATGATTTCTTTATAAAGAACTTGTTAAGAACTTATTTATTTATTAATTTTTCTGCTTATTATTATAAAGGTTATCCACATCATTATCATCGTCTTGATGACGGCAGTGCTTGATGAGTATAGATTTTGTCCCTATTCCAACTATCTTGCTTTGATTATCTCCATTTCACATTCTAGAGCCAGTTGTTTATGCAGGTTAAGAAATCAATGAATAGCATGCGTACAATAAAGGTAATTTGATATGTGAAGGTAAATTTCTATTCAATTATATTCAATATATAATATCTTATCTGAAGAATAAAAAATCCATAGCTGATAAACTTGCTCATGAAAATTCAATACTAAGTTTCACTTTTTATAAATATTATACCCCATAGTGTAGACTTTGAAATGATTCATGAAACAAATTTGTATTGGAAAATTCAATATAGCTGAACGAACTTGGCCGGCTTAGTAGACAATGTGACAATGTTACCACATATTTATGAGATATTTTTAAAGTTTTGGAATACCAATATACAATAAATACCGAAAATATCAGAAGTATGTTGTAGTACTTTCCAAATGGATAGCGGGTGTGTCGCAGTCGCACACTATAGCTTTCGGACTAGTTATTTTTTAAATGTTTGCTAATCAATAAAGTGAAAATGTCTTTCCAAAGTTGGGATGGTGCAGAATGGGGTAATTATAAATAAATAAATACCCTGCGATTCATTTGTTGTCTGATCTGATTCTTTAAGTTTACCTTCCTGTGTTCGTAAAAATTTCACATATTAGTTATGATATGGGATACTTAACCCATCCGTAAGTGTGATATAAGCCACACGTATACGCCTCGAATGTGTATTCTAATTTTATGTGATTTACTTGGTTTTACATTGTTTCTGATCTTTATATAGATTTACTGGACACCGTGAAGTTGCTATTTCAACTGCAACTAATTAACTACTACGACAATGCTATGAAATTTGGAAGTGCTGCACTAATTTGTCCGGAATTGGTCGCTAGAAACAATACTTATCGGCGTGCGATTTCAACGTATGCTGCAAGTTGATCTTAGGGCACACGGATGTGGAGTCAGTCTACTCGTCGGTAGAATGCTTTCCACGCCGTCACGGATTGGAATAACAACGACAGATAACAGGTGGGAAGCCACGCAATCGAAGACGTCTGGCGACTGTACACTTGTTTCACTTGTGTGAATTAAAAAATCCGTTAATAGACTACTGTTACCGCTGGTGACGTTGCTGCAGCCGTTGTCGATATTGACGTTGCAATAGCCGCTAATGCTTTTGGGTGTATTGAAAGTTTGGGTGTCCCACTGAGAAGGTTCAAAACTGATGACCAAGCGTACCTGCTGTACCTGATGTGCTGAAGGAGTTTCAGAGCTGCTCGGTAATTACAAGTTATTTGATAATACAAATAATTAATATTATAAGATAGAATTTATTCCTATTTATTATTTATGTAGATGATATAATTATTTGAGATTCAGCGAATCACTGCTAAGAAAAATATCCCATTATGGGTAAAGCTAAAAAGTTTGGATTAGGCATAAGTGTAATTTTTTCGAAAAAGTAAATTAGTTACTTTGTATATATGTAATTAAAAATGGAAATGAAAGAAAAAAAATTAATTATATTATAAACTTCCCTTTGCCAATAACAATATATATGGTATTTAAAAGTATTTCAAATACTAAGTTCCAACAGATGAAAAAAAGAAATGAAATGTTTGACAGGCGAACGTTACTCCGAATATACTCGTACATTACAAACAATTTTCTGAAATTCAGCTGTATACAGCTTTAGACATAGCTTGGTACTTGAACGAACACTTCATTAAGAAAGCTAAATAATTTACTTGAGTAGAAATGACAAACTAAATTTTATATTTGTATCAGAAATTTATACAATATTCAATCTTATTTTATAACTAGTACAATTTCCCCGCAACTTCGCATTCATTCAAACCAATTACGCCTCCACATTTTTGTTAGTAGGATTTGCGGAATACGTCGGTCAAATGTAATGTAAAAAGGCAAAGCATTGAAATAGTGAATTTCTGGTAACCATTTGTGAGTTTGGGAATTGGTGAGTGTGAGTTGTCGCCAAAGAATGTGTGAGATAAATAAATTACGGAGAGCGGATCTGCATGGTCGATCAAAAACTTGTTAGAAATATGACAGGAAGTTTGCCCCGCAGCTTCGTCCACTGTTTCTCACAAACTTGGTATCCGAATCATCCAACATGATTTGGATTTTTGATTATGTCTCTTGATAAAATTGCTATGGGTACAGCAACTGTAGCCTCCTACATATGTAGATTCTAAGTCCACCAATTTGAGAATTTGGCTATGTCGATACTGTGTCGCTATTAAAAGAGCGTATCTTCATTGTAGATTTAATCTAATAATAATTTTATCCAATTAAATGGCACAAATGCAAATTCGAAAGCGAAGGTTTCCGAGAAAGGATCTTCAACTTTTTACTATCGGCTATTTGGTTCACTATCGGCTATTTGGTCGTCCCTGCTTCTACATTGGAACCATGTTGGAAGGTACTGCCATTTAAGCTAAGATAAGCATCGAAAATGGCGCTTGGTGATGTTGGTTTAATTAATTAATTGACTTAATCACTACTGGTTGGAACTTTCGTGGGTTTTGTATTGTGTGTTGATTATTTTCTCGTTATTTGGGACTTTATTTAATATTTAAATATTGCGATCACCAATATGAGGGAGTAAAACGGTGTTCCCATCTTTATAATTTTAATATCTCTTTAGTAATATTGATATTGATATCATAATTTCTGACGATAGTATTTCATCCACAATACGTGGTTCTAATATTTATAATTCGATTTTTGCTATTATGCAAACAGTAAAAAAGAAAAAGAATTTTTTTTTAATACCGGCAAACTTTATTTTTAAGGAAACTAGTAAAGACTACGATCTTAATGGGCAAAAGCTTCTTAAAGAAATAACTTGACAATTTCTGTCAGTTTAACATTATATTTCATATTGCGTTTACTGCAAGTAAGACTTCTCTTAAGTGTATTGGTATAATAATGCTGAGTTCTCTAAAATATTGGTGGCGTGATTTCAATAGATTTTTGAGCTCATGGGCACACTCAATATGCTTACTGTTTTGTTTTTTTTTTGTTTACATTGAAGTGTGGGAGCGTTTGCATTCAGCATTTGCATTCTAATAACTTTTGTATCTTAGAGATTTGTTTAGAGTTGGTGTGTAATTTAATATGCGAGGGATCTTATGTGTGAGGGGAATGAGTGGTGAAGAAAAACAAGATCAAAAGACTGATTAGGTTCAACATGGAAATATACTGTTCTTGTTTTCCTAAATTTACAGTCGAAGTTAAATCCTATGATGCCTTAGAAGCCTTTAGGTTCCTTTTCTGTTTTTGGAGAAAGTATTGCTAAAATATTTTGGTTTTTTTTATTCACTTGAGTATGTATTCTAAATACTAATTTATTAGTTTTAATGTGAATTTAAATAAATAATTAAAAAACAAAGTCAGAAAGCTCCAGTTGAATGTGCTCGACTATGTAATATATCAGATTGTTTGCAAGTTTTCTATATTAGACTTGAATAGATCACACTACTGCAGTACTTGTAATCTTGCAATATATTATCAATCAATCTTAATGACAGCATAGCAGCAGTCACAGAAACAGTGCATTGGTCGGACCAATGGGACTTTATGAATATATGAGGAAGCTGCTTCTATTAGTGAATGACGTAAGAGAGTATATAATAATATTAATATTTTCACGTTATAAACCTTCAAGAAGAAAATTTGAAAATTAATCTGAAAAAAAATTAATGAGTTTTTGTATCCGGAAATTTTGCATCAGGAAAAGAATGTATGTATCCGATAAAATTATAAAATCTAGAGAATCCAAAATTGCTGACAATAGTTGTGTATGTTATACGGAGATTATGTTGATTTCAAATCATTGCACACAATAATAACGTAACTTTAATCTTAGTAATCCCTAAAAGTTGTGTTGCCATAGGATAATAAACTTTGAAATTATTAAAAAAATATTGGTAAAATGTATTTAGTTTATTTTATTTAATTTTATATTTCAAGGGATATTTTGAACACAATGGAATATCAATGTATTTAATCAATTGATTGGAAAGTAACCATGCAAATCTATTTACCTCAATTTAAAATACACCTATCTCTACAATTTAACTTAATATT
Source organism: Drosophila rubida (assembly GCA_035046165.1). Taxonomy (NCBI): domain Eukaryota; kingdom Metazoa; phylum Arthropoda; class Insecta; order Diptera; family Drosophilidae; genus Drosophila; species Drosophila rubida. The sequence continues at coordinate 13,071,740 of JAWNOF010000022.1, forward strand.
TTGTATCAAAATATAAAAGAATTAGGGACTACTTAAAAACGTAATTTGTTAGGCCACCGAAACAATAATACAAGTATTAAACCAAAAAAATTATATATGACTTTTGTCGTTTTTTAGATTTCTAATGTTTTCCATTGTATCATTCTAAGAGTTAGTAGTAGGTTAAAATGTTTTAAAAAATATCTAACTATAATTTATAGCTGTATAACACGATTAATATCAGAAACGTTCAAAATTTAATTGAAAATATTACAAATGCTGAAGTTATAATTTTTTTTGATGTACATGTGCTATTTGATCTGTTTACACTGAGTTAAGAAATTTAATTCAGCCAAATTTAATTGATGAATCATGGGTTACTTTAATATATATTATTACCCTTAAATATAATTGAAAACCACACAAATTCATAAAATCACTTTTCTGAGACATATAAATAATGGTTAATTTCTCTGAGAGAAAAGTTGTGTTGATCGTTATAGGACCTTACAATTAATTAATACATAAGATAAATGGGAAGCTCTTCTGTTGTTTTCAAAACATTGAAAAGGGTAATATAATAATTTTGTACTAACAGGTAAAGCCTTTGCAATGAAATGTGTAGTTCCTTGCAAGTCTTTGATGCATACGTATGCATCTGAGATCTAGCAACACAAACTCAGCCTATTATAGCAAATTGTGCTAGTAGCGAGATAATTTTCACTCTAATTGGTCCTGACTATTTTGAAATCCATCTCATTGTTTTAGCCTAAAAATCTTCTGGGTGATCTAGAGTTAGTCGAGCCTGTCTTCTTGTAATAATTGATTGATTAATTGACTTCCTTATTGGTGCAGAATTGCTTAGAAATCCTCAGTTAAAATGAGGCTACATTTGCCAAACCTCGGAAAAACTGTCTGTTTTGATTGTATCTGGAACTATAAAGATAAGTCGCAATTAAAATTGATTTTACTTCTCAAGAAAGGTTTTCCTTATGTGAAGTTAAAAAACTTTTTAAATACACAGTGACAGTTACCAGAAAACAAATGTTTTGTGAAGCTTTTAGCATTGCAATGCAAGTTGGAACTATTTGCGATCGTCATTTGAACAACTAAGAGATGTAATATATGTAAGTGATGTTATATACCTATGTTTAAATATAAAAGAGAAATTTATTTAATTTTATTAGGCGGTGCTGCAAATTTCAAATTTATTGATTGTTTGGGTTATTTTCAAAACAAATGGCTGTGTATAAAAATTCGTATATGTTATGTATTTAAACACAAAAAAGTTATTTAGAAGCATAATATCATAGTGTCAGTCAAGAATTCTGACACGATGCATTCACGCGTGTTATGTGAGTAAGCTTCAATATCAAATTAAGAAATATATGTAGCTTGAATATTTAATAAAAAAATTGAATTTTCACGAAGCCATTTGAATACAGAACAAAACTAACTGTATTTAAACGAAATGGGCTTGAAATGATTTGAGTTTGATCAGCCAGAAAATCTTAGAGCTCTTGGGCTTGATGAACTAATGCTGACGTTACTAATGTCCACTGTAATTGCTAAGTGTCAATTGGATTGCAGATCTATGATGTTTAGTTTTTAGAGTTCCATAAGCGTTACTGACAATACATTTCCGAGAGAGCGACATAACTTTACAAAACTGAGAGGTGCATTAAATAAACCTTATTTCCTCGAGTATCTCACAGTTAAGCACTCTTGGCTGCAGCTTTGCGAAATTAATTTGAGACCAGATTGATTTTTTTTATTACTAAGATACATACGTACATTTTTAAGATACATACGTACATACACGCATATAACTTGATGTCAAAAATAGAAAATCCTTTAAAAGTATTTATCTCATGCAAATTGTTGCATTTTTGATGTAGTAAGCCGAGTATATTTTTAGGTTTTAACATGAAATCTTCATTAACTAAGTTCAGTTCTAATTAAGAAAACGGTTGACACTTGTCGGCAGTCGAGTATAATATTAGATAGCCGGAGTTTAGTCGAGCTCGTTTAATACTTAAACGAGTACTTATTTACTTACATAGCTTTTAAGTATGCTAAGGGTAAAAATAATAATCTGAAAGCTTAAAAAATGAAATCGTTGTCCTCAAACTGACCAAACATATTTATATGCAATAACGGACGTAGTATAACGCAGGTATCCGATTACCATCGTTGTTGCCTACGGCGAGAATGCTTAAGCGACAAATTATCATCAGTAGCATGCATCCATGAGCTAAATATATGGGACAAATTGAAATGTAGTTTAAAAATTTGAAAAAATTTAATTTTAATTAAAAGCACAAAAAACAGATGATTTCTTTATAAAGAACTTGTTAAGAACTTATTTATTTATTAATTTTTCTGCTTATTATTATAAAGGTTATCCACATCATTATCATCGTCTTGATGACGGCAGTGCTTGATGAGTATAGATTTTGTCCCTATTCCAACTATCTTGCTTTGATTATCTCCATTTCACATTCTAGAGCCAGTTGTTTATGCAGGTTAAGAAATCAATGAATAGCATGCGTACAATAAAGGTAATTTGATATGTGAAGGTAAATTTCTATTCAATTATATTCAATATATAATATCTTATCTGAAAAATAAAAAATCCATAGCTGATAAACTTGCTCATGAAAATTCAATACTAAGTTTCACTTTTTATAAATATTATACCCCATAGTGTAGACTTTGAAATGATTCATGAAACAAATTTGTATTGGAAAATTCAATATAGCTGAACGAACTTGGCCGGCTTAGTAGACAATGTGACAATGTTACCACATATTTATGAGATATTTTTAAAGTTTTGGAATACCAATATACAATAAATACCGAAAATATCAGAAGTATGTTGTAGTACTTTCCAAATGGATAGCGGGTGTGTCGCAGTCGCACACTATAGCTTTCGGACTAGTTATTTTTTAAATGTTTGCTAATCAATAAAGTGAAAATGTCTTTCCAAAGTTGGGATGGTGCAGAATGGGGTAATTATAAATAAATAAGTTTAAGTTTACCTTCCTGTGTTCGTAAAAATTTCACATATTAGTTATGATATGGGATACTTAACCCATCCGTAAGTGTGATATAAGCCACACGTATACGCCTCGAATGTGTATTCTAATTTTATGTGATTTACTTGGTTTTACATTGTTTCTGATCTTTATATAGATTTACTGGACACCGTGAAGTTGCTATTTCAACTGCAACTAATTAACTACTACGACAATGCTATGAAATTTGGAAGTGCTGCACTAATTTGTCCGGAATTGGTCGCTAGAAACAATACTTATCGGCGTGCGATTTCAACGTATGCTGCAAGTTGATCTTAGGGCACACGGATGTGGAGTCAATTAAATGATCAAGGTTATCCGCAGTGTCGTGCAGCACCGACATGGATTCATTGTAAACTAACGTGCATTCATCCAGTCTACTCGTCGGTAGAATGCTTTCCACGCCGTCACGGATTGGAATAACAACGACAGATAACAGGTGGGAAGCCACGCAATCGAAGACGTCTGGCGACTGTACACTTGTTTCACTTGTGTGAATTAACAAATCCGTTAATAGACTACTGTTACCGCTGGTGACGTTGCTGCAGCCGTTGTCGATATTGACGTTGCAATAGCCGCTAATGCTTTTGGGTGTATTGAAAGTTTGGGTGTCCCACTGAGAAGGTTCAAAACTGATGACCAAGCGTACCTGCTGTACCTGATGTGCTGAAGGAGTTTCAGAGCTGCTCGGTAATTACAAGTTATTTGATAATACAAATAATTAATATTATAAGATAGAATTTATTCCTATTTATTATTTATGTAGATGATATAATTATTTGAGATTCAGCGAATCACTGCTAAGAAAAATATCCCATTATGGGTAAAGCTAAAAAGTTTGGATTAGGCATAAGTGTAATTTTTTCGAAAAAGTAAATTAGTTACTTTGTATATATGTAATTAAAAATGGAAATGAAAGAAAAAAAATTAATTATATTATAAACTTCCCTTTGCCAATAACAATATATATGGTATTTAAAAGTATTTCAAATACTAAGTTCCAACAGATGAAAAAAAGAAATGAAATGTTTGACAGGCGAACGTTACTCCGAATATACTCGTACATTACAAACAATTTTCTGAAATTCAGCTGTATACAGCTTTAGACATAGCTTGGTACTTGAACGAACACTTCATTAAGAAAGCTAAATAATTTACTTGAGTAGAAATGACAAACTAAATTTTATATTTGTATCAGAAATTTATACAATATTCAATCTTATTTTATAACTAGTACAATTTCCCCGCAACTTCGCATTCATTCAAACCAATTACGCCTCCACATTTTTGTTAGTAGGATTTGCGGAATACGTCGGTCAAATGTAATGTAAAAAGGCAAAGCATTGAAATAGTGAATTTCTGGTAACCATTTGTGAGTTTGGGAATTGGTGAGTGTGAGTTGTCGCCAAAGAATGTGTGAGATAAATAAATTACGGAGAGCGGATCTGCATGGTCGATCAAAAACTTGTTAGAAATATGACAGGAAGTTTGCCCCGCAGCTTCGTCCACTGTTTCTCACAAACTTGGTATCCGAATCATCCAACATGATTTGGATTTTTGATTATGTCTCTTGATAAAATTGCTATGGGTACAGCAACTGTAGCCTCCTACATATGTAGATTCTAAGTCCACCAATTTGAGAATTTGGCTATGTCGATACTGTGTCGCTATTAAAAGAGCGTATCTTCATTGTAGATTTAATCTAATAATAATTTTATCCAATTAAATGGCACAAATGCAAATTCGAAAGCGAAGGTTTCCGAGAAAGGATCTTCAACTTTTTACTATCGGCTATTTGGTTCACTATCGGCTATTTGGTCGTCCCTGCTTCTACATTGGAACCATGTTGGAAGGTACTGCCATTTAAGCTAAGATAAGCATCGAAAATGGCGCTTGGTGATGTTGGTTTAATTAATTAATTGACTTAATCACTACTGGTTGGAACTTTCGTGGGTTTTGTATTGTGTGTTGATTATTTTCTCGTTATTTGGGACTTTATTTAATATTTAAATATTGCGATCACCAATATGAGGGAGTAAAACGGTGTTCCCATCTTTATAATTTTAATATCTCTTTAGTAATATTGATATTGATATCATAATTTCTGACGATAGTATTTCATCCACAATACGTGGTTCTAATATTTATAATTCGATTTTTGCTATTATGCAAACAGTAAAAAAGAAAAAGAATTTTTTTTTAATACCGGCAAACTTTATTTTTAAGGAAACTAGTAAAGACTACGATCTTAATGGGCAAAAGCTTCTTAAAGAAATAACTTGACAATTTCTGTCAGTTTAACATTATATTTCATATTGCGTTTACTGCAAGTAAGACTTCTCTTAAGTGTATTGGTATAATAATGCTGAGTTCTCTAAAATATTGGTGGCGTGATTTCAATAGATTTTTGAGCTCATGGGCACACTCAATATGCTTACTGTTTTGTTTTTTTTTTGTTTACATTGAAGTGTGGGAGCGTTTGCATTCAGCATTTGCATTCTAATAACTTTTGTATCTTAGAGATTTGTTTAGAGTTGGTGTGTAATTTAATATGCGAGGGATCTTATGTGTGAGGGGAATGAGTGGTGAAGAAAAACAAGATCAAAAGACTGATTAGGTTCAACATGGAAATATACTGTTCTTGTTTTCCTAAATTTACAGTCGAAGTTAAATCCTATGATGCCTTAGAAGCCTTTAGGTTCCTTTTCTGTTTTTGGAGAAAGTATTGCTAAAATATTTTGGTTTTTTTTATTCACTTGAGTATGTATTCTAAATACTAATTTATTAGTTTTAATGTGAATTTAAATAAATAATTAAAAAACAAAGTCAGAAAGCTCCAGTTGAATGTGCTCGACTATGTAATATATCAGATTGTTTGCAAGTTTTCTATATTAGACTTGAATAGATCACACTACTGCAGTACTTGTAATCTTGCAATATATTATCAATCAATCTTAATGACAGCATAGCAGCAGTCACAGAAACAGTGCATTGGTCGGACCAATGGGACTTTATGAATATATGAGGAAGCTGCTTCTATTAGTGAATGACGTAAGAGAGTATATAATAATATTAATATTTTCACGTTATAAACCTTCAAGAAGAAAATTTGAAAATTAATCTGAAAAAAAATTAATGAGTTTTTGTATCCGGAAATTTTGCATCAGGAAAAGAATGTATGTATCCGATAAAATTATAAAATCTAGAGAATCCAAAATTGCTGACAATAGTTGTGTATGTTATACGGAGATTATGTTGATTTCAAATCATTGCACACAATAATAACGTAACTTTAATCTTAGTAATCCCTAAAAGTTGTGTTGCCATAGGATAATAAACTTTGAAATTATTAAAAAAATATTGGTAAAATGTATTTAGTTTATTTTATTTAATTTTATATTTCAAGGGATATTTTGAACACAATGGAATATCAATGTATTTAATCAATTGATTGGAAAGTAACCATGCAAATCTATTTACCTCAATTTAAAATACACCTATCTCTACAATTTAACTTAATATTTTGTATCAAAATATAAAAGAATTAGGGACTACTTAAAAACGTAATTTGTTAGGCCACCGAAACAATAATACAAGTATTAAACCAAAAAAATTATATATGACTTTTGTCGTTTTTTAGATTTCTAATGTTTTCCATTGTATCATTCTAAGAGTTAGTAGTAGGTTAAAATGTTTTAAAAAATATCTAACTATAATTTATAGCTGTATAACACGATTAATATCAGAAACGTTCAAAATTTAATTGAAAATATTACAAATGCTGAAGTTATAATTTTTTTTGATGTACATGTGCTATTTGATCTGTTTACACTGAGTTAAGAAATTTAATTCAGCCAAATTTAATTGATGAATCATGGATTACTTTAATATATATTATTACCCTTAAATATAATTGAAAACCACACAAATTCATAAAATCACTTTTCTGAGACATATAAATAATGGTTAATTTCTCTGAGAGAAAAGTTGTGTTGATCGTTATAGGACCTTACAATTAATTAATACATAAGATAAATGGGAAGCTCTTCTGTTGTTTTCAAAACATTGAAAAGGGTAATATAATAATTTTGTACTAACAGGTAAAGCCTTTGCAATGAAATGTGTAGTTCCTTGCAAGTCTTTGATGCATACGTATGCATCTGAGATCTAGCAACACAAACTCAGCCTATTATAGCAAATTGTGCTAGTAGCGAGATAATGCAAATGTATATTTTTTAGCGCTGTTAATTTTCACTCTAATTGGTCCTGACTATTTTGAAATCCATCTCATTGTTTTAGCCTAAAAATCTTGAAACTTCTGGGTGATCTAGAGTTAGTCGAGCCTGTCTTCTTGTAATAATTGATTGATTAATTGACTTCCTTATTGGTGCAGAATTGCTTAGAAATCCTCAGTTAAAATGAGGCTACATTTGCCAAACCTCGGAAAAACTGTCTGTTTTGATTGTATCTGGAACTATAAAGATAAGTCGCAATTAAAATTGATTTTACTTCTCAAGAAAGGTTTTCCTTATGTGAAGTTAAAAAACTTTTTAAATACACAGTGACAGTTACCAGAAAACAAATGTTTTGTGAAGCTTTTAGCATTGCAATGCAAGTTGGAACTATTTGCGATCGTCATTTGAACAACTAAGAGATGTAATATATGTAAGTGATGTTATATACCTATGTTTAAATATGAAAGATAAATTTATTTAATTTTATTAGGCGGTGCTGCAAATTTCAAATTTATTGATTGTTTGGGTTATTTTCAAAACAAATGGCTGTGTATAAAAATTCGTATATGTTATGTATTTAAACACAAAAAAGTTATTTAGAAGCATAATATCATAGTGTCAGTCAAGAATTCTGACACGATGCATTCACGCGTGTTATGTGAGTAAGCTTCAATATCAAATTAATATATATTGATATATAAATAAATTAATATATATTAAATATATGTAGCTTGAATATTTAATAAAAAAATTGAATTTTCACGAAGCCATTTGAATACAGAACAAAACTAACTGTATTTAAACGAAATGGGCTTGAAATGATTTGAGTTTGATCAGCCAGAAAATCTTAGAGCTCTTGGGCTGACGTTACTAATGTCCACTGTAATTGCTAAGTGTCAATTGGATTGCAGATCTATGATGTTTAGTTTTTAGAGTTCCATAAGCGTTACTGACAATACATTTCCGAGAGAGCGACATAACTTTACAAAACTGAGAGGTGCATTAAATAAACCTTATTTCCTCGAGTATCTCACAGTTAAGCACTCTTGGCTGCAGCTTTGCGAAATTAATTTGAGACCAGATTGATTTTTTTTATTACTAAGATACATACGTACATTTTTAAGATACATACGTACATACACGCATATAACTTGATGTCAAAAATAGAAAATCATTTAAAAGTATTTATCTCATGCAAATTGTTGCATTTTTGATGTAGTAAGCCGAGTATATTTTTAGGTTTTAACATGAAATCTTCATTAACTAAGTTCAGTTCTAATTAAGAAAACGGTTGACACTTGTCGGCAGTCGAGTATAATATTAGATAGCCGGAGTTTAGTCGAGCTCGTTAAATACTTAAACGAGTACTTATTTACTTACATAGCTTTTAAGTATGCTAAGGGTAAAAATAATAATCTGAAAGCTTTAAAAATGAAATCGTTGTCCTCAAACTGACCAAACATATTTATATGCAATAACGGACGTAGTATAACGCAGGTATCCGATTACCATCGTTGTTGCCTACGGCGAGAATGCTTAAGCGACAAATTATCATCAGTAGCATGCATCCATGAGCTAAATATATGGGACAAATTGAAATGTAGTTTAAAAATTTGAAAAAATTTAATTTTAATTAAAAGCACAAAAAACAGATGATTTCTTTATAAAGAACTTGTTAAGAACTTATTTATTTATTAATTTTTCTGCTTATTATTATAAAGGTTATCCACATCATTATCATCGTCTTGATGACGGCAGTGCTTGATGAGTATAGATTTTGTCCCTATTCCAACTATCTTGCTTTGATTATCTCCATTTCACATTCTAGAGCCAGTTGTTTATGCAGGTTAAGAAATCAATGAATAGCATGCGTACAATAAAGGTAATTTGATATGTGAAGGTAAATTTCTATTCAATTATATTCAATATATAATATCTTATCTGAAAAATAAAAAATCCATAGCTGATAAACTTGCTCATGAAAATTCAATACTAAGTTTCACTTTTTATAAATATTATACCCCATAGTGTAGACTTTGAAATGATTCATGAAACAAATTTGTATTGGAAAATTCAATATAGCTGAACGAACTTGGCCGGCTTAGTAGACAATGTGACAATGTTACCACATATTTATGAGATATTTTTAAAGTTTTGGAATACCAATATACAATAAATACCGAAAATATCAGAAGTATGTTGTAGTACTTTCCAAATGGATAGCGGGTGTGTCGCAGTCGCACACTATAGCTTTCGGACTAGTTATTTTTTAAATGTTTGCTAATCAATAAAGTGAAAATGTCTTTCCAAAGTTGGGATGGTGCAGAATGGGGTAATTATAAATAAATAAATACCCTGCGATTCATTTGTTGTCTGATCTGATTCTTTAAGTTTACCTTCCTGTGTTCGTAAAAATTTCACATATTAGTTATGATATGGGATACTTAACCCATCCGTAAGTGTGATATAAGCCACACGTATACGCCTCGAATGTGTATTCTAATTTTATGTGATTTACTTGGTTTTACATTGTTTCTGATCTTTATATAGATTTACTGGACACCGTGAAGTTGCTATTTCAACTGCAACTAATTAACTACTACGACAATGCTATGAAATTTGGAAGTGCTGCACTAATTTGTCCGGAATTGGTCGCTAGAAACAATACTTATCGGCGTGCGAATTCAACGTATGCTGCAAGTTGATCTTAGGGCACACGGATGTGGAGTCAATTAAATGATCAAGGTTATCCGCAGTGTCGTGCAGCACCGACATGGATTTCATTGTAAACTAACGTGCATTCATCCAGTCTACTCGTCGGTAGAATACTATCCACGCTGTCACGGATTGGAACAACAATGACAGATAACAGGTGGGAAGCCACGCAATCGAAGACGTCTGGCGACTGTACACTTGTTTCACTTGTGTGAATTAACAAATCCGTTAATAGACTACTGTTACCGCTGGTGATGTTGCTGCAGCCGTTGTCGATATTGACGTTGCAATAGCCGCTAATGCTTTTGGGTGTATTGAAAGTTTGGGTGTCCCACTGAGAAGGTTCAAAACTGATGACCAAGCGTACCTGCTGTACCTGATGTGCTGAAGGAGTTTCAGAGCTGCTCGGTAATTACAAGTTATTTGATAATACAAATAATTAATATTATAAGATAGAATTTATTCCTATTTATTTTTTATGTAGATGATATAATTATTTGAGATTCAGCGAATCACTGCTAAGAAAAATATCCCATTATGGGTAAAGCTAAAAAGTTTGGATTAGGCATAAGTGTAATTTTTTCGAAAAAGTAAATTAGTTACTTTGTATATATGTAATTAAAAATGGAAATGAAAGAAAAAAAATTAATTATATTATAAACTTCCCTTTGCCAATAACAATATATATGGTATTTAAAAGTATTTCAAATACTAAGTTCCAACAGATGAAAAAAAGAAATGAAATGTTTGACAGGCGAACGTTACTCCGAATATACTCGTACATTACAAACAATTTTCTGAAATTCAGCTGTATACAGCTTTAGACATAGCTTGGTACTTGAACGAACACTTCATTAAGAAAGCTAAATAATTTACTTGAGTAGAAATGACAAACTAAATTTTATATTTGTATCAGAAATTTATACAATATTCAATCTTATTTTATAACTAGTACAATTTCCCCGCAACTTCGCATTCATTCAAACCAATTACGCCTCCACATTTTTGTTAGTAGGATTTGCGGAATACGTCGGTCAAATGTAATGTAAAAAGGCAAAGCATTGAAATAGTGAATTTCTGGTAACCATTTGTGAGTTTGGGAATTGGTGAGTGTGAGTTGTCGCCAAAGAATGTGTGAGATAAATAAATTACGGAGAGCGGATCTGCATGGTCGATCAAAAACTTGTTAGAAATATGACAGGAAGTTTGCCCCGCAGCTTCGTCCACTGTTTCTCACAAACTTGGTATCCGAATCATCCAACATGATTTGGATTTTTGATTATGTCTCTTGATAAAATTGCTATGGGTACAGCAACTGTAGCCTCCTACATATGTAGATTCTAAGTCCACCAATTTGAGAATTTGGCTATGTCGATACTAGAGGTGGGCACGGGCCTGTATTTTGAGGCCCGGGCCCGCACGAAAACAAACTCTTTTTTTAGAGGCCCGGCCCGGCCGAACACGAAACTTTTTCACCAAGGCCCGGGCCCGGCCCGGCCCGACACGAAACTTATTTACACATAAAAGGAAATTTAAAAGACATGTAATTTATATATACATATATTATATATAAGTGCATATTTATTAAGATATATTGAATACTATTATGTATTTAATGAAAAACAAACTATGTCATATTTTTGTTTAGAAATAAAATTTTTTCTAAATAGTGCGATTTTCATTCAAAACATGGCCCGATGTTGAAAAAAGCCTTTCGCTAGTAGACGAACTGGCTGGAATAGCCAAAATGGTCCGAGCTAATTTGGGAAGGTGTTTTATATTTCAAAGCTTTATAAATTTCACAATAGGCCGCCAATTTTGAATTAGTGGTGTGCAAACAAGTAAAATATTGTATAAGCACATCGATAGTAGTATCGATAAGCAATTAAAATGCCATAAATGGTGGTTCTATCGAGAATAAAACAAAAAGCGCGATCAAATCAAAATTGTCTTCAGGCCTATTTCGGGCTTCTACGGGCCTATTTCGTGCTTTTACGGGCCGGGCCTTTTTGCTAAGGCCCGGGCCCGCACGAAGCCCGCACGAATCTTAATTTTGAGGCCCGGGACCGCTGCGGGCCTGTGTAAGCCCGCGGGCCACGAAAAAAAGCACGGCCCGCGCCCACCTCTAGTCGATACTGTGTCGCTATTAAAAGAGCGTATCTTCATTGTAGATTTAATCTAATAATAATTTTATCCAATTAAATGGCACAAATGCAAATTCGAAAGCGAAGGTTTCCGAGAAAGGATCTTCAACTTTTTACTATCGGCTATTTGGTTCACTATCGGCTATTTGGTCGTCCCTGCTTCTACATTGGAACCATGTTGGAAGGTACTGCCATTTAAGCTAAGATAAGCATCGAAAATGGCGCTTGGTGATGTTGGTTTAATTAATTAATTGACTTAATCACTACTGGTTGGAACTTTCGTGGGTTTTGTATTGTGTGTTGATTATTTTCTCGTTATTTGGGACTTTATTTAATATTTAAATATTGCGATCACCAATATGAGGGAGTAAAACGGTGTTCCCATCTTTATAATTTTAATATCTCTTTAGTAATATTGATATTGATATCATAATTTCTGACGATAGTATTTCATCCACAATGCGTGGTTCTAGTATTTATAATTCGATTTTTGCTATTATGCAAACAGTAAAAGAGAAAAAGAATTTTTTTTAATACCGGCAAACTTTATTTTTAAGGAAACGAGTAAAGACTACGATCTGGATGGGCAAAGGCTTCTTAAAGAAATAACTTGATAATTTCTGTCAGTTTAACATTATATTTCGTATTGCGTTTACTGCAAGTAAGACTTCTCTTAAGTGTATTGGTATAATAATGCTGAGTTCTCTAAAATATTGGTGGCGTGATTTAAAGAGATTTTTGAGCTCATGGGCACACTCATTATGCTTATTGTTTTGTTTTTTTTTGTTTACATTGAAGTGTGGGAGCATTCAGCATTTGCATTCTAATAACTTTTGTATCTTAGAGATTTGTTTAGAGTTGGTGTGTAATTTAATATGCGAGGGATCTTATGTGTGAGGGGAATGAGTGGTGAAGAAAAACAAGATCAAAAGACTGATTAGGTTCAACATGGAAATATACTGTTCTTGTTTTCCTAAATTTACAGTCGAAGTTAAATCCTATGATGCCTTAGAAGCCTTTAGGTTCCTTTTCTGTTTTTGGAGAAAGTATTGCTAAAATATTTTGGTTTTTTTTATTCACTTGAGTATGTATTCTAAATACTAATTTAAAAGTTTTAATGTGAATTTAAATAAATAATTAAAAAACAAAGTCAGAAAGCTCCAGTTGAATGTGCTCGACTATGTAATATATCAGATTGTTTGCAAGTTTTCTATATTAGACTTGAATAGATCACACTACTGCAGTACTTGTAATCTTGCAATATATTATCAATCAATCTTAATGACAGCATAGCAGCAGTCACAGAAACAGTGCATTGGTCGGACCAATGGGACTTTATGAATATATGAGGAAGCTGCTTCTATTAGTGAATGACGTAAGAGAGTATATAATAATATTAATATTTTCACGTTATAAACCTTCAAGAAGAAAATTTGAAAATTAATCTGAAAAAAAAATTAATGAGTTTTTGTATCCGGAAATTTTGCATCAGGAAAAGAATGTATGTATCCGATTTTATAAAATCTAGAGAATCCAAAATTGCTGACAATACTTGTGTATGTTATACGGAGATTATGTTGATTTCAAATCATTGCACACAATAATAACGTAACTTTAATCTTAGTAATCCCTAAAAGTTTTGTTGCCATAGGATAATAAACTTTGAAATTATTAAAAAAATATTGGTAAAATGTATTTAGTTTATTTTATTTAATTTTATATTTCAAGGGATATTTTGAACACAATGGAATATCAATGTATTTAATCAATTGATTGGAAAGTAACCATGCAAATCTATTTACCTCAATTTAAAATACACCTATCTCTACAATTTAACTTAATATTTTGTATCAAAATATAAAAGAATTAGGGACTACTTAAAAACGTAATTTGTTAGGCCACCGAAACAATAATACAAGTATTAAACCAAAAAAATTATATATGACTTTTGTCGTTTTTTAGATTTCTAATGTTTTCCATTGTATCATTCTAAGAGTTAGTAGTAGGTTAAAATGTTTTAAAAAATATCTAACTATAATTTATAGCTGTATAACACGATTAATATCAGAAACGTTCAAAATTTAATTGAAAATATTACAAATGCTGAAGTTATAATTTTTTTTTATGTACATGTGCTATTTGATCTGTTTACACTGAGTTAAGAAATTTAATTCAGCCAAATTTAATTGATGAATCATGGGTTACTTTAATATATATTATTACCCTTAAATATAATTGAAAACCACACAAATTCATAAAATCACTTTTCTGAGACATATAAATAATGGTTAATTTCTCTGAGAGAAAAGTTGTGTTGATCGTTATAGGACCTTACAATTAATTAATACATAAGATAAATGGGAAGCTCTTCTGTTGTTTTCAAAACATTGAAAAGGGTAATATAATAATTTTGTACTAACAGGTAAAGCCTTTGCAATGAAATGTGTAGTTCCTTGCAAGTCTTTGATGCATACGTATGCATCTGAGATCTAGCAACAAAAACTCAGCCTATTATAGCAAATTGTGCTAGTAGCGAGATAACGCAAATGTATATTTTTTAGCGATGTTAATTTTCACTCCAATTGGTCCTGACTATTTTGAAATCCATCTCATTGTTTTAGCCTAAAAATCTTGAAACTTCTGGGTGATCTAGAGTTAGTCGAGCCTGTCTTCTTGTAATAATTGATTGATTAATTGACTTCCTTATTGGTGCAGAATTGCTTAGAAATCCTCAGTTAAAATGAGGCTACATTTGCCAAACCTCGGAAAAACTGTCTGTTTTGATTGTATCTGGAACTATAAAGATAAGTCGCAATTAAAATTGATTTTACTTCTCAAGAAAGGTTTTCCTTATGTGAAGTTAAAAAACTTTTTAAATACACAGTGACAGTTACCAGAAAACAAATGTTTTGTGAAGCTTTTAGCATTGCAATGCAAGTTGGAACTATTTGCGATCGTCATTTGAACAACTAAGAGATGTAATATATGTAAGTGATGTTATATACCTATGTTTAAATATGAAAGAT
This sequence comes from Drosophila rubida, assembly GCA_035046165.1. Lineage (NCBI taxonomy): Eukaryota > Metazoa > Arthropoda > Insecta > Diptera > Drosophilidae > Drosophila > Drosophila rubida. Next base: position 13,086,916 of record JAWNOF010000022.1, read on the forward strand.
AAATTTATTTAATTTTATTAGGCGGTGCTGCAAATTTCAAATTTATTGATTGTTTGGGTTATTTTCAAAACAAATGGCTGTGTATAAAAATTCGTATATGTTATGTATTTAAACACAAAAAAGTTATTTAGAAGCATAATATCATAGTGTCAGTCAAGAATTCTGACACGATGCATTCACGCGTGTTATGTGAGTAAGCTTCAATATCAAATTAAGAAATATATGTAGCTTGAATATTTAATAAAAAAATTGAATTTTCACGAAGCCATTTGAATACAGAACAAAAGTAACTGTATTTAAACGAAATGGGCTTGAAATGATTTGAGTTTGATCAGCCAGAAAATCTTAGAGCTCTTGGGCTGACGTTACTAATGTCCACTGTAATTGCTAAGTGTCAATTGGATTGCAGATCTATGATGTTTAGTTTTTAGAGTTCCATAAGCGTTACTGACAATACATTTCCGAGAGAGCGACATAACTTTACAAAACTGAGAGGTGCATTAAATAAACCTTATTTCCTCGAGTATCTCACAGTTAAGCACTCTTGGCTGCAGCTTTGCGAAATTAATTTGAGACCAGATTGATTTTTTTTATTACTAAGATACATACGTACATTTTTAAGATACATACGTACATACACGCATATAACTTGATGTCAAAAATAGAAAATCATTTAAAAGTATTTATCTCATGCAAATTGTTGCATTTTTGATGTAGTAAGCCGAGTATATTTTTAGGTTTTAACATGAAATCTTCATTAACTAAGTTCAGTTCTAATTAAGAAAACGGTTGACACTTGTCGGCAGTCGAGTATAATATTAGATAGCCGGAGTTTAGTCGAGCTCGTTAAATACTTAAACGAGTACTTATTTACTTACATAGCTTTTAAGTATGCTAAGGGTAAAAATAATAATCTGAAAGCTTAAAAAATGAAATCGTTGTCCTCAAACTGACCAAACATATTTATATGCAATAACGGACGTAGTATAACGCAGGTATCCGATTACCATCGTTGTTGCCTACGGCGAGAATGCTTAAGCGACAAATTATCATCAGTAGCATGCATCCATGAGCTAAATATATGGGACAAATTGAAATGTAGTTTAAAAATTTGAAAAAATTTAATTTTAATTAAAAGCACAAAAAACAGATGATTTCTTTATAAAGAACTTGTTAAGAACTTATTTATTTATTAATTTTTCTGCTTATTATTATAAAGGTTATCCACATCATTATCATCGTCTTGATGACGGCAGTGCTTGATGAGTATAGATTTTGTCCCTATTCCAACTATCTTGCTTTGATTATCTCCATTTCACATTCTAGAGCCAGTTGTTTATGCAGGTTAAGAAATCAATGAATAGCATGCGTACAATAAAGGTAATTTGATATGTGAAGGTAAATTTCTATTCAATTATATTCAATATATAATATCTTATCTGAAAAATAAAAAATCCATAGCTGATAAACTTGCTCATGAAAATTCAATACTAAGTTTCACTTTTTATAAATATTATACCCCATAGTGTAGACTTTGAAATGATTCATGAAACAAATTTGTATTGGAAAATTCAATATAGCTGAACGAACTTGGCCGGCTTAGTAGACAATGTGACAATGTTACCACATATTTATGAGATATTTTTAAAGTTTTGGAATACCAATATACAATAAATACCGAAAATATCAGAAGTATGTTGTAGTACTTTCCAAATGGATAGCGGGTGTGTCGCAGTCGCACACTATAGCTTTCGGACTAGTTATTTTTTAAATGTTTGCTAATCAATAAAGTGAAAATGTCTTTCCAAAGTTGGGATGGTGCAGAATGGGGTAATTATAAATAAATAAATACCCTGCGATTCATTTGTTGTCTGATCTGATTCTTTAAGTTTACCTTCCTGTGTTCGTAAAAATTTCACATATTAGTTATGATATGGGATACTTAACCCATCCGTAAGTGTGATATAAGCCACACGTATACGCCTCGAATGTGTATTCTAATTTTATGTGATTTACTTGGTTTTACATTGTTTCTGATCTTTATATAGATTTACTGGACACCGTGAAGTTGCTATTTCAACTGCAACTAATTAACTACTACGACAATGCTATGAAATTTGGAAGTGCTGCACTAATTTGTCCGGAATTGGTCGCTAGAAACAATACTTATCGGCGTGCGATTTCAACGTATGCTGCAAGTTGATCTTAGGGCACACGGATGTGGAGTCAATTAAATGATCAAGGTTATCCGCAGTGTCGTGCAGCACCGACATGGATTTCATTGTAAACTAACGTGCATTCATCCAGTCTACTCGTCGGTAGAATGCTTTCCACGCCGTCACGGATTGGAATAACAACGACAGATAACAGGTGGGAAGCCACGCAATCGAAGACGTCTGGCGACTGTACACTTGTTTCACTTGTGTGAATTAACAAATCCGTTAATAGACTACTGTTACCGCTGGTGACGTTGCTGCAGCCGTTGTCGATATTGACGTTGCAATAGCCGCTAATGCTTTTGGGTGTATTGAAAGTTTGGGTGTCCTACTGAGAAGGTTCAAAACTGATGACCAAGCGTACCTGCTGTACCTGATGTGCTGAAGGAGTTTCAGAGCTGCTCGGTAATTACAAGTTATTTGATAATACAAATAATTAATATTATAAGATAGAATTTATTCCTATTTATTATTTATGTAGATGATATAATTATTTGAGATTCAGCGAATCACTGCTAAGAAAAATATCCCATTATGGGTAAAGCTAAAAAGTTTGGATTAGGCATAAGTGTAATTTTTTCGAAAAAGTAAATTAGTTACTTTGTATATATGTAATTAAAAATGGAAATGAAAGAAAAAAAATTAATTATATTATAAACTTCCCTTTGCCAATAACAATATATATGGTATTTAAAAGTATTTCAAATACTAAGTTCCAACAGATGAAAAAAAGAAATGAAATGTTTGACAGGCGAACGTTACTCCGAATATACTCGTACATTACAAACAATTTTCTGAAATTCAGCTGTATACAGCTTTAGACATAGCTTGGTACTTGAACGAACACTTCATTAAGAAAGCTAAATAATTTACTTGAGTAGAAATGACAAACTAAATTTTATATTTGTATCAGAAATTTATACAATATTCAATCTTATTTTATAACTAGTACAATTTCCCCGCAACTTCGCATTCATTCAAACCAATTACGCCTCCACATTTTTGTTAGTAGGATTTGCGGAATACGTCGGTCAAATGTAATGTAAAAAGGCAAAGCATTGAAATAGTGAATTTCTGGTAACCATTTGTGAGTTTGGGAATTGGTGAGTGTGAGTTGTCGCCAAAGAATGTGTGAGATAAATAAATTACGGAGAGCGGATCTGCATGGTCGATCAAAAACTTGTTAGAAATATGACAGGAAGTTTGCCCCGCAGCTTCGTCCACTGTTTCTCACAAACTTGGTATCCGAATCATCCAACATGATTTGGATTTTTGATTATGTCTCTTGATAAAATTGCTATGGGTACAGCAACTGTAGCCTCCTACATATGTAGATTCTAAGTCCACCAATTTGAGAATTTGGCTATGTCGATACTGTGTCGCTATTAAAAGAGCGTATCTTCATTGTAGATTTAATCTAATAATAATTTTATCCAATTAAATGGCACAAATGCAAATTCGAAAGCGAAGGTTTCCGAGAAAGGATCTTCAACTTTTTACTATCGGCTATTTGGTTCACTATCGGCTATTTGGTCGTCCCTGCTTCTACATTGGAACCATGTTGGAAGGTACTGCCATTTAAGCTAAGATAAGCATCGAAAATGGCGCTTGGTGATGTTGGTTTAATTAATTAATTGACTTAATCACTACTGGTTGGAACTTTCGTGGGTTTTGTATTGTGTGTTGATTATTTTCTCGTTATTTGGGACTTTATTTAATATTTAAATATTGCGATCACCAATATGAGGGAGTAAAACGGTGTTCCCATCTTTATAATTTTAATATCTCTTTAGTAATATTGATATTGATATCATAATTTCTGACGATAGTATTTCATCCACAATGCGTGGTTCTAATATTTATAATTCGATTTTTGCTATTATGCAAACAGTAAAAAAGAAAAAGAATTTTTTTTTAATACCGGCAAACTTTATTTTTAAGGAAACTAGTAAAGACTACGATCTTAATGGGCAAAAGCTTCTTAATGAAATAACTTGACAATTTCTGTCAGTTTAACATTATATTTCATATTGCGTTTACTGCAAGTAAGACTTCTCTTAAGTGTATTGGTATAATAATGCTGAGTTCTCTAAAATATTGTTGGCGTGATTTCAAGAGATTTTTGAGCTCATGGGCGCACTCATTATGCTTACTGTTTTGTTTTTTTTGTTTACATTGAAGTGTGGGAGCGTTTGCATTCAGCATTTGCATTCTAATAACTTTTGTATCTTAGAGATTTGTTTAGAGTTGGTGTGTAATTTAATATGCGAGGGGTCTTATGTGTGAGGGGAATGAGTTTTTTTATTCACTTGAGTATGTATTCTAAATACTAATTTATTAGTTTTAATGTGAATTTAAATAAATAATTAAAAAACAAAGTCAGAAAGCTCCAGTTGAATGTGCTCGACTATGTAATATATCAGATTGTTTGCAAGTTTTCTATATTAGACTTGAATAGATCACACTACTGCAGTACTTGTAATCTTGCAATATATTATCAATCAATCTTAATGACAGCATAGCAGCAGTCACAGAAACAGTGCATTGGTCGGACCAATGGGACTTTATGAATATATGAGGAAGCTGCTTCTATTAGTGAATGACGTAAGAGAGTATATAATAATATTAATATTTTCACGTTATAAACCTTCAAGAAGAAAATTTGAAAATTAATCTGAAAAAAAAATTAATGAGTTTTTGTATCCGGAAATTTTGCATCAGGAATAGAATGTATGTATCCGATTTTATAAAATCTAGAGAATCCAAAATTGCTGACAATACTTGTGTATGTTATACGGAGATTATGTTGATTTCAAATCATTGCACACAATAATAACGTAACTTTAATCTTAGTAATCCCTAAAAGTTTTGTTGCCATAGGATAATAAACTTTGAAATTATTAAAAAAATATTGGTAAAATGTATTTAGTTTATTTTATTTAATTTTATATTTCAAGGGATATTTTGAACACAATGTATTTAATCCATTGATTGGAAAGTAACCATGCAAATCTATTTACCTCAATTTAAAATACACCTATCTCTACAATTTAACTTAATATTTTGTATCAAAATATAAAAGAATTAGGGACTACTTAAAAACGTAATTTGTTAGGCCACCGAAACAATAATACAAGTATTAAACCAAAAAAATTATATATGACTTTTGTCGTTTTTTAGATTTCTAATGTTTTCCATTGTATCATCCTAAGAGTTAGTAGTAGGTTAAAATGTTTTAAAAAATATCTAACTATAATTTATAGCTGTATAACACGATTAATATCAGAAACGTTCAAAATTTAATTGAAAATATTACAAGTGCTGAAGTTATAATTTTTTTTGATGTACATGTGCTATTTGATCTGTTTACACTGAGTTAAGAAATTTAATTCAGCCAAATTTAATTGATGAATCATGGGTTACTTTAATATATATTATTACCCTTAAATATAATTGAAAACCACACAAATTCATAAAATCACTTTTCTGAGACATATAAATAATGGTTAATTTCTCTGAGAAAAAAGTTGTGTTGATCGTTATAGGACCTTACAATTAATTAATACATAAGATAAATGGGAAGCTCTTCTGTTGTTTTCAAAACATTGAAAAGGGTAATAGAATAATTTTGTACTAACAGGTAAAGCCTTTGCAATGAAATGTGTAGTTCCTTGCAAGTCTTTGATGCATACGTATGCATCTGAGATCTAGCAACACAAACTCAGCCTATTATAGCAAATTGTGCTAGTAGCGAGATAATGCAAATGTATATTTTTTAGCGCTGTTAATTTTCACTCCAATTGGTCCTGACTATTTTGAAATCCATCTCATTGTTTTAGCCTAAAAATCTTGAAACTTCTGGTTGATCTAGAGTTAGTCGAGCCTGTCTTCTTGTAATAATTGATTGATTGATTGATTTCCTTATTGGTGCAGAATTGCTTAGAAATCCTCAGTTAAAATGAGGCTACATTTGCCAAACCTCGGAAAAACTGTCTGTTTTGATTGTATCTGGAACTATAAAGATAAGTCGCAATTAAAATTGATTTTACTTCTCAAGAAAGGTTTTCCTTATGTGAAGTTAAAAAACTTTTTAAATACACAGTGACAGTTACCAGAAAACAAATGTTTTGTGAAGCTTTTAGCATTGCAATGCAAGTTGGAACTATTTGCGATCGTCATTTGAACAACTAAGAGATGTAATATATGTAAGTGATGTTATATACCTATGTTTAAATATGAAAGATAAATTTATTTAATTTTATTAGGCGGTGCTGCAAATTTCAAATTTATTGATTGTTTGGGTTATTTTCAAAACAAATGGCTGTGTATAAAAATTCGTATATGTTATGTATTTAAACACAAAAAAGTTATTTAGAAGCATAATATCATAGTGTCAGTCAAGAATTCTGACACGATGCATTCACGCGTGTTATGTGAGTAAGCTTCAATATCAAATTAAGAAATATATGTAGCTTGAATATTTAATAAAAAAATTGAATTTTCACGAAGCCATTTGAATACAGAACAAAACTAACTGTATTTAAACGAAATGGGCTTGAAATGATTTGAGTTTGATCAGCCAGAAAATCTTAGAGCTCTTGGGCTTGATGAACTAATGCTGACGTTACTAATGTCCACTGTAATTGCTAAGTGTCAATTGGATTGCAGATCTATGATGTTTAGTTTTTAGAGTTCCATAAGCGTTACTGAGAGAGCGACATAACTTTACAAAACTGAGAGGTGCATTAAATAAACCTTATTTCCTCCAGTATCTCATAGTTAAGCACTCTTGGCTGCAGCTTTGCGAAATTAACTTGAGACCAGATTGATTTTTTTTATTACCAAAATGTGTAAGATACATACGTACATACACGCATATAACTTGATGTCAAAAATAGAAAATTCTTTAAAATTATTTATCTCATGCAAATTGTTGCATTTTTTATGTAGTAAGCCGAGTATATTTTTAGGTTTTAACATGAAATCTTTATTAACTAAGTTCAGTTTTAATTAATAAAACGGTTGACACTTGTCGGCAGTCGAGTATAATATTAGATAGCTGGAGTTTAGTCGAGCTCGTTTAATACTTAAACGAGTACTTATTTATTTACATAGCTTTTAATTATGCTAAGGGTAAAAATAATAATCTGAAAGCTTAATAAAATGCAGTGAAATCGTTGTCCACAAAAAAACAGATGATGTCTATATAAAGAACTTGTTAAAAACTTATTTATTTATTAATTATCTGCTTATTATTATAAAGGTTATCCACATCATTATCATCGTCTTGATGACGGCAGTGCTTGATGAGTATAGATTTTGTCCCTATTCCAACTATCTTGCTTTGATTATCTCCATTTCACATTCTAGAGCCAGTTGTTTATGCAGGTTAAGAAATCAATGAATAGCATGCGTACAATAAAGGTAATTTGATATGTGAAGGTAAATTTCTATTCAATTATATTCAATATATAATATCTTATCTGAAGAATAAAAAATCCATAGCTGATAAACTTGCTCATGAAAATTCAATACTAAGTTTAACTTTTTATAAATATTATACCCCATAGTGTAGACTTTGAAATGATTCATGAAACAAATTTGTATTGGAAATTCTTGCTTAGTAGACAATGTGACAATGTTACCACATATTTATGAGATATTTTTAAAGTTTTGGGATACCAATATACAATAAATACCGAAAATATCAAAAGTATGTTGTAGTACTTTCCAAATGGATAGCGGGTGTGTCGCAGTCGCGCACTATAGCTTTCGGATTAGTTATTTTTTAAATTTTTGCTAATCAATAAAGTGAAAATGTCTTTCCAAAGTTGGGATGGTGCAAAATGGGGTAATTATAAATAAATAAATACCTTGCGATTCATTTGTTGTTTCATCTGATTCAAGTTTACCTTCCTGTGTTCATAAAAATTTCACATATTAGTTATGATATGGGATACTTAACCCATCCGTAAGTGTGATATAAGCACACGTATACGCCTCGAATGTGTATTCTAATTTTATGTGATTTACTTGGTTTTACATTGTTTCTGATCTTTATATAGATTTACTGGACACCGTGAAGTTGCTATTTCAACTGCAACTAATTAACTACTACGACAATGCTATTTCAACGTATGCTGAAAGTTGATCTTAGGGCACACGGATGTGGAGTCAATTAAATGATCAAGGTTATCCGCAGTGTCGTGCAGCACCGACATGGATTTCATTGTAAACTAACGTGCATTCATCCAGTCTACTCGTCGGTAGAATGCTTTCCACGCTGTCACGGATTGGAATAACAACGACAGATAACAGGTGGGAAGCCACGCAATCGAAGACGTCTGGCGACTGTACACTTGTTTCACTTGTGTGAATTAACAAATCCGTTAATAGACTACTGTTACCGCTGGTGATGTTGCTGCAGCCGTTGTCGATATTGACGTTGCAATAGCCGCTAATGTTTTTGGGTGTATTGAAAGTTTGGGTGTCCCACTGAGAAGGTTCAAAATTGATGACCAAGCGTACCTGCTGTACCTGATGTGCTGAAGGAGTTTCAGAGCTGCTCGGTAATTACAAGTTATTTGATAATACAAATAATTAATATTATAAGATAGAATTTATTCCTATTTATTATTTATGTAGATGATATAATTTTTTTTAGTTATTGGAGATTCAGTGAACCACGGCTAAGAAAAATATCCCATTATGGGTAAAGCAAAAAAGTTTGGATTAGGCATACGTGTAATTTTTTCAAAAAAGGAAATTAGTTACTTTGTATAAATTAGAAACGCGGTTGGCTTTTTAATTAAAAAAATATAAACCGCATTTATTGAGAGTATTTTAAGAACTAAAACTTAAACAATCTAAATATTAACGGCTCTGCTGTTGCTGTTGCTTCTTGTAGCTTGTCGCTGCAGCTGTTGCGTTGTCGCTGCTGCCGCCGGATGTAGCCGCTGTGGTTGTCGCATTGGGTGTTGGGTATCCAGACGTGGTGCGCGCAATGCACTTGCTGAAAGTGCTGATCCGACGATCCCACGGATAAGCGGAAAGGCCTGGTCAGGGCTTGTAGAGTTGCGTAAATGTTGTTGAAGTTAATGTGCCGACGCAGCGCACGTGTCGTTGGGCATGGGAAAGATTCATGACCACTGACTTTGTAGTGGACATGAATTCGTGAAATGTCTGTCGTTAACTCTTCCCCCTTTAAGTGCGAACGTCCTCGGTCGCTGATTGAGATGGGTTTTGGCTTACTACTGCGTTGCTCGCTGGGGTTATGTGGACTTTGGTTATTCCTTGCCTCAGTGATCTGGCTGCCAATATGAAAATGGCTAACATTAAGATGATGTGGATGCTAGTATTGGTAATTGTTGCTACCTTCTGATTCTGTTTCATGAGTTTCAGTTTTGCTGTATTGTTGAAGTTTAACTCTTTTACCATTTCTAGGGATAGGACCTCTTGTACTTCGCTTTTGTTACCAACAAGTTGAAGGAGTGGTGGCAGACGATCGCCGTTTACAAACTCCTTTGTAGTGTGCAACGTTTTTTTAACTTTAATTGTTGCGTTACTAGCTTGGATGAGATAGGTGCCATGTAGTTGCACGTTTTCTTCATCGATCATAACTGTTCCATCAAAAGCATTCAGTAGTATAGTTCCGGGGAAGATCTCTTCGTGTTCCGGTATGTGTTGGCTGTTGATCTGCATGCAGTTTGGTTTTTTCATTTGGAGAAGTGCGGTTTAGCATGTGTTATTACATAAATCTATTAGCTTTTCTTTTTTGCAAATGGTTTTGTCATTTATAGTTTCGCAAATTTCTTAATTCCAAAATTTATTTTGTCGCATTGAACAATTAAGTTAAATTTAGTCTTCTTTATCAGGTTACTTTTCTTAATTGGTTTTAGCAGAATTCTATGACATAACTTATCTCCTATTATTGGTAGACTAATTACTTTAATTTTTGCGAACTCAAGAAATTCTTTAATATTTGTGAAAAGGTTGTCGGAATTTTTCACCAATTTTTCGGTTTCTTGAATTTCTGTGGTAGACAGAAGTAAAGAATTAATTGTGCCCAGTTGATTGCGTAGATCATTTTGGTTCATTCTTCTTTAAAAAGATTCCATTAGTACGTTCTTTAATTTCATTAATCTTATTACAAAATATTCTATTTATTATAACTTGTTTATTATTGTTTTCCAATTGTTCGTTTATTTTACTTATTATTATTTCATGATCGTGCTGGTCTGGGCTTCCAGCTAGCCATTTCCATGCAGATCCAAGCATTGTTATAGCTCTTTTTTCTCTTCCATTTCTTAGTTTAAATCTTTTTAAATCATCTTTAATTTGTGAAAGCTCGAAGTTAATGAATGGTATGAGGTGATTTGGTAATGATGTATTAATGGAATTTTCGAAAGATTCAAAAGCATCTTCATATTTTTTAATGCTGAATACGTGAATGATTTTGAAAGTGCTATTCTGTACTGCTGCGGGACCGATTTTAATTGTGATCAATTGTGAATTTGAATAGTCTAGTATTGTTGCTGTTCCTAGGCATGATGGTATGAAAAGTAATCTGCAATGGTAATTCAGGTTTTTAAATTATTTTAGTGTACTATTTTTCCTGACTTTGTCTTTATTGTGGAGTTTCTATTTTCGGCTACTATTTCTTTTTTGTATCTGGGTATAGTCTTAGATCCTAACCTTTTGTTGATTTTCACGTAAACTTATTCGCCTGTCTCGTATGATTTGGGCTTTTCTTTAATTTTAATTTTAAGTCTGTCTTCTGGTTTTTCTCAATTTTGCTTCTAATTTCTTCCCTCTTTTCCTTTAATAATTCTGAGCTATTCGTGATATTGCTTCTAAAAAATATTTCGATGGGTTTTTTTTTACAACTGAGTGGATGGTTTGATTGTATTCCTGAACTGCTTTGAATAATAAATCTGAAAAGGTGAGTTCTTCGAAGTCTTTTTGAAGACATCTCATGATTTATGTTAATGTAGAGTGAAATCATTCTATTTGCCCATTGCTGGTTGAAGAGTATGGAGGTGTCGTATAGACGGAAATATTAAGTTGGAATCACAATAATTTCAGATGCTCTAGATTTCAATATTTTTACTTGGGCATACTTGGAAAATTTATCGAGTCCAGTTAAAATACTCTGTTTTTCTGTGATGTAAATATCGATATGAATTAACGGGATATGTTGGGATAGGAGATGCTTGAATTTCCCCTTTAGGTGAGTGTCCATCATATTTTGCCTCCTTATGTGTTAAGCATGTTTTAACCCTTTTTTGCATTTGCGGGAAAAAATATTTTTTTTTAATTTGTTCCTTATTTCCTTTGGCATTCCGATGCGCTCTTTTGTGTTCTGATGCTATCAAATCATTTTGTTTTGTTTCTGAAGTTTCGTCTTCCACTCGATTTTGAATGAATCTAATTTTGTATGAACTAAGGTGCAGTGAGTAAATATTTTGGATTTTTCCCATTATACCCGGAGTATGTGGGTCTTGATAATATGTGCCTATGGAAACCGGGGAATGGAATTTCAAACTTATGTGAAGGCATATCATTAATATGGAGAAATAATTGGTTTTTAAAGACATTAATTGGACTTTCTACTGAGTAGATGAGATTGTGGGATGAACTTTCATCACTATGAACTGTAACTGAAGACGAAAGGGTGTTCACTTAATTTCTGACAGGGATTCTAGACAATGCGTCTGCTACCACATTAGATGTACCTGGTTTAACTTTTAACTCGTTGTTAAATTCTTCCAGATAACTTTTCCAACGTTTAAGTTTCCCGTTATGATTTTTGTTGCTCAAAGCGAAAGTACGGGTTTGATGGTCTGTGTAAATTATTACTTTCGCAGAACCGTAGAGATATGTTCTTAAGCTCTGCAAAGACCATACGATGGCTAACATTTCCTTTTCATTTGTAGCATAGTTGTCTTCAGTTTTTGACAGAGTGCGAGATATAAACGTAATTGGCTTGCTATCGTTTGAGCACTGCTCCAATTGCGAAACTTGATGCGTCTGTGGTAAGATGGAAATCTTTCGCAAAGTTTGGATAGCTTAACATAACGTCAGCCGAAATAAGTGAACTTCATCGTCTAAGTGAATCTTTACTATTTCTGATGTTTTCGACGAGGTTCTACCGGCTTCTCCTCTGAGTAGTCGGGTAAGTGAGCTCTGAGAAGCTGGGTTGGGTAAAGTGAGATATTGAAAAAAAAACTAGTGCAATCGTTTGCCCATCGTTAGCCCATGATTGCCCAAGAACAGTTTTGTTTGCCCACCTTTAGTTTCAAAATTACAAAAATTTTCAAAAACACAAACAATTTTTTTTTAAATTTTTTTGATTGAAATCGCTTAATAATCTTTGAAACTATGGGTGGGCAAACGAGGAGACTTCTGGGTATTGTCAGATATACGATGAAGAATCGATTTGAGGTTTAAAATTGGTCGTAGTCGATCAATTTGTGATGAAAAATGTTCGAAATTTTCAAATCTCAATATTTTTTAAAGTAATGATTTTTTCAAAAAACTAAAAGATGGGCAAACATGGGCAAACGATTATTAAGCGATTTCAATCAAAAAAATTCAAAAAAAAAATTTTTGTGTTTTTGAAAATTTTGAAAATTTTTGTAATTTTGAAACTAAAGGTGGGCAAACAAAACTGTTCTTGGGCAATCATGGGCTAACGATGGGCAAACGATTGCACTAGTTTTTTTTTTCAATATCTCACTTTACCCAACCCAGCTTGTCAGAGCTGGGTAAGTGGTTTTGCCAATTTGGCATAATCCCTTATGAATCGTCTATAGTATCCTGAAAGTCCTAAGAATGATCTGAGTTCTTTGAGAGAGGAAGGAGTTGGGAATTCAGATATGGCTTTTACTTTTTCCGCATTGGTTTTTACGCCTTTGTCCGAAATTGTAAAACCTAAGAAATTGACTTCTTTCTTGAAAAATTCGCATTTGTCTATTTGGACTTTCATGTTAGCGCTCTGGAGTGTTGTAAACACTTGTTTTAAATGATGAGCGTGTTCGTTTTCAGTTTGACTGAACACGATAATGTCATCGATGTAGACATAGCAAATTTTTCCAACATGATCTCTCAGAATGTCGTCTAGAGCTCTTTGGAATATTGAAGGTGAATTTTTCAAACCAAAAGGGAGTCGAGTAAATTCATACTTCCCTCCATTGGCGGCGAATGCTGTCTTCTCTATATTCTCTTTCTTTAGCAAGATTTGGTGGAAACCGCTTTTTAAATCGAGAACAGAAAAAAACTTATTGTTTCCCAACTGGGCGATGATCTCTCCAATCTCGGGCATAGGGTAACGGTCAGAAATTGATACCATATTTAACATTCGGTAATCTATAACAACTCGGTATTTTCTTTTCCCTGATGCGTCCAATTTCTTTAGTACATCCCAAACTGGTGCGTTGTACGGAGAACGAGAAGGTCTGATGATCTCGTTATTTAGCATGTCTTTAAGTTGTTGTTCGACTTCTTGTTTTAGAGACCCAGGGTATGGGTAGTGTTTGGTGTAAATTGGAATGTCTGAAGAAGTTCTTATTTCTCCTACAACGTTAGTAGTTTAGGTCAGTTTTTGGTCTGGCTCAGCAAAAAGTGATTTGAAGGTAAGTGAGAGGGTGTTTATAATGGTTCTCTGGTTCTCGGACATGTGATCTGTTCGTACTTTTATGTTGTTGACGGATTGAGTTTGTAGTTGTTTTATTCTAATCTTTCTGTCGCCGTTTACTTTCAGAATGTCGTTTTTTACGTCTATGACAACGTTGAGTTGTTTCGTGGTGTCATTACCTAGAATGCCATGGAATGTTTTGAGTGTGGGCACGAAAAATCTTATTGGGATGTCATTGAGACCGAAAAGATTTAAGAACGTATGGTGTGTGATAGCTATTTGGCCTCCTATGGAGTTTGCGAAAAATGTTTCTTTATTTTGTTTGGGGTTTTCTACTAATGAAGGCTGTATGTAATTCTGATTTGAACCTGTATCTATTAAAAAGTTGAGATGATTTCCGTTCCTCGTTCTACATTGAAAGTGTGATAGAGAGGAACGATTTAAGCCAAAAAATTCCAATCGGACAATTCTGTTATTTCGACTTCTGGGTTATACTGCGGATATTCTGCTGAGTCATATACTTCTGGATCTATGTCAGCAAAGTAATTCTGTTCATCAGTATATTACGTATATGGGTCTGGAAGGGTATCTATCTCTTCTTCAGCCTGATTATAAGGGTCGGTTTGTCCTTTGAAGACTTGTTCGAATGGTTCGCCTGTATTGATATGGAATTGTCGTTGTATTTTTGGTGGTGGACCAAAAGGTGGGGGTGGACGCTTGTCGGCAAAGTTGTTTGCTTGTGGGTGATTCATATAGTTGATCTTGGCTGATCGAATAGAACTGTCAACTTCCATTGGTACTGGTCTTGGTTGCGGTTTTGGAGCAAAAGGGCGCGGAGACGCTGCATAGGCTTGTCTTGTTGCATAAAGCTGCTAAGGTGCGTATTGTTGTTGTGGTTGATGAACGATTGGTTTTGGTGTATGGTAATGTCTTTGGTCAAAACTTCTAAATTGACCTTGATTGCTATTGTACGCTCTTACTGCTTTGGAAACTGCTTGGGTGAAACAGGAGGTGGTCCTGGTCTTCTTTTGGATGAAAATTTATTCCTATGTTCTTGATTGTGAAGTATTTGTGTAACCAATAAAGTGCGTGGCTAAGATCCCTAGGCTCTTTGACAGCCAATAGGCGTGGCAAGTCCCTATTAAGACCTCGAACAAACGTGTCGAGAGCTTTGCCTCTGTAATTAGTGGTCAAAGCTCGAATAGCATCAGGAGTGTTTTCTTGGACCGCTATCTTGTTGAGAATCACGGATAGCTGGAGGTAGACCACTTTGTGGAACTCCGTGATTGACATACGATCTTGGCTTAGTGATAACAACTCATATTCCAGAGTTTTAAGATCTCATTCATCGCCGTATTCCGCAGTCAGACATTTGGACATGGCTTTCCAATTTAATGGGGTATTGTGTGCTTCAAGTACTGTTTCTGCCTCACCTATAGTTCTGTTTCGTTTCGTTATAATCGGGGTACTAGCTAAAAGTTGAGTGATTCTGGGACGACTGGGTCCTGCGCTACCAAAGCCCATTGATGCCATTGCATCAGCTAGTTCGTGTTATGAAAGATGGGAGGACAAGTACTATGAAATAATTTGACTGGATTAAAGATCCTTTTTTTGTTTTTTATTATGCTAAACCCAGTAGCCGGTTTTGCTCCTTCTACTCTGGAGGAGTCGCAGAATTGGAGAGAGTAATACAGTGTTATACAGTGTTTTTGTTGTGTTTATTTTTTTTTGTTATGTTATGCTTTTTCGGATTGTAAATTAAGAATTAAATTCTGGATTGAAAATTTGCAAAGTGTAAATTTTAATGCGTAAATTATGAATTTAATATTGTAAATTTTATATAATTTTTATATCTTTTGTAGTTGTATCTTTTGTGTAGATTTATATTTCTTTTCTTTTTCTTTTATTTTGAAAATATTTTTTTTGTATTCGTATTTGCTTATTTCACTGAAACAGACTTGTAGGCGGTGTTTTGTTTTATTAGACCGGTAATCTGTCCTTGGATGGATCGAACGCGGGTGAGATTTTATTTCACTTATTTACACTTCGCGTTTGTAGCTCTTTTAGAGGCACTTGATGGCGATGCAATTGACTGTAGCGTATTAAGGCACTTACGTCTGATGCGGTTGACTGTGGCGTATTAAGGCACTTAAGTATGATCCGTTTAACTGTGGCGTATTAAGGCACTTAGTTAGAAGCGTGATACTTTTTGTTCCGAAGGATGTTGATTACCGGTCCCTGCTCGAGCGCCAATTAGAAACGCGGTTGGCTTTTTAATTAAAAAAATATAAACTGCATTTATTGAGAGTATTTTAGGAACTAAAACTTAAACAATCTAAATATTAAAATAACGGCTCTGCTGTTGCTGTTGCTTCTTGTTCTTCTTGCCGTTGTCGCTGCTGCCACCGGATGTAACCGCTGTGGTTGTCGCGTTGGGTGTTGGGTATCCAGACGTGGTGCGCGCACATGGTGCACTTGCTGAAAGTGCTGATCCGACGATCCCACGGATATGCGGAAAGGCCTGGTCAGGGCTTGTAGAGTTGCGTAAATGTTGTTGAAGTTAATGTGCCGACGCAGCGCACGTGTCGTTGGGCATGGGAAAGATTCATGACCACTGACTTTGTAGTGGACATGAATTCGTGAAATGTCTGGCCTTAACTTATATGTAATTGAAAATGGAAATAAAAAAAAAAAAATTAATTTTATTATCAACTTCCCTTTGCCAAAAACAATATATATGGTATTTAAAGTATTTCAAATACTAAGTTCCAACAGATGAAAAAAATTTAAAGTCTTAGTTGAAGGACTTTAGATACAGGCAGTTCAAAAGAGCTAGAAATGTTTGACAGGCGAACGTTACTCCGAATATACTCGTACATTATAAACAATTTTCTGAAATTCAGCTGTATACAGCTTTAGACACAGCTTGGTACTTGAACGAACATTTCATTAAGAAAGCTAAATAATTTACTTGAGTAGAAATGACAAACTAAATTTTATTTTTGTATCAGAAATTTATACAATATTTAATCTTATTTTATAACTAGTACAATTTCCCCGCAACTTCGCATTCATTCAAAACAATTACGCCTCCACATTTTTGTTAGTAGGATTTGCGGAATACGTCGGTCCAATGTAATGTAAAAAGGCAAAGCATTGAAATAGTGAATTTCTAATAACTATTTGTGAGTTTGGGAATTGGTGATTGTGAGTTGTCGCCAAACAATGTGTGAGATAAATAAATTACGGAGAGCGGATCTGCATGGTCGATCAAAATCTTGTTAGAAATATGACAGGAAGTCTACCCCGCAGCTTCGTCCACTATTTCTCACAAACTTGGTATCCGAATGAGTACAGCAACTGTAGCCTCCTACATATGTAGATTCTAGGTCCACCAATTTGAGAATTTAGCTATGTCGATACTCTGTCGCTATTAAAAGAGCGTATTCTTCATTGTAGATTTAATCTAATAATAATTTTATCCAAATAAATGGCAAACATTAAAGAAGATTTATTCTTGCGTTTGCAAATTCGAAAGCCAAGGTTTCCGAGAAAGGATCTTCAACTTTTTACTATCGGCTATTTGGTTCACTATCGGCTATTTGGTCGTCCCTGCTTCTACATTGGAACCATGTTGGAAGGTACTGCCATTTAAGCTAAGCTAAGCTTTTACAAGTGCATCGAAAATGGCGCTTGGTGATTTTGGTTTAATTAATTAATTGACTTAATCACTACTGGTTGGCACTTTCGTGGGTTTTGTATTGTTTATTTATTTATTTAATATTTAAATTTTGCGATCGCCAATATGAGGGAATAAAACGGTGTTCCCATCTTTATAATGTTGATATCTCTTTAGTAATATTGATATTGATATCATAATTTCTGACGATAGTATTTCATCCACAATGCGTGGTTCTAATATTTATAATTCGATTTTTGCTATTATGCAA
The DNA here is from genome assembly GCA_035046165.1 of Drosophila rubida. Lineage (NCBI taxonomy): Eukaryota > Metazoa > Arthropoda > Insecta > Diptera > Drosophilidae > Drosophila > Drosophila rubida. The sequence goes on from JAWNOF010000022.1 coordinate 13,104,717, forward strand.
ACAGTAAAAAAGAAAAAGAATTTTTTTTTAATACCGGCAAACTTTATTTTTAAGGAAACTAGTAAAGACTACGATCTTAATGGGCAAAAGCTTCTTAAAGAAATAACTTGACAATTTCTGTCAGTTTAACATTATATTTCATATTGCGTTTACTGCAAGTAAGACTTCTCTTAAGTATATTGGTATAATAATGCTGAGTTCTCTAAAATATTGGTGGCGTGATTTCAATAGATTTTTGAGCTCATGGGCACACTCATTATGCTTACTGTTTTGTTTTTTTTTTGTTTACATTGAAGTGTGGGAGCGTTTGCATTCAGCATTTGCATTCTAATAACTTTTGTATCTTAGAGATTTGTTTAGAGTTGGTGTGTAATTTAATATGCGAGGGATCTTATGTGTGAGGGGAATGAGTGGTGAAGAAAAACAAGATCAAAAGACTGATTAGGTTCAACATGGAAATATACTGTTCTTGTTTTCCTAAATTTACAGTCGAAGTTAAATCCTATGATGCCTTAGAAGCCTTTAGGTTCCTTTTCTGTTTTTGGAGAAAGTATTGCTAAAATATTTTGGTTTTTTTTATTCACTTGAGTATGTATTCTAAATACTAATTTATTAGTTTTAATGTGAATTTAAATAAATAATTAAAAAACAAAGTCAGAAAGCTCCAGTTGAATGTGCTCGACTATGTAATATATCAGATTGTTTGCAAGTTTTCTATATTAGACTTGAATAGATCACACTACTGCAGTACTTGTAATCTTGCAATATATTATCAATCAACCTTAATGACAGCATAGCAGCAGTCACAGAAACAGTGCATTGGTCGGACCAATGGGACTTTATGAATATATGAGGAAGCTGCTTCTATTAGTGAATGACGTAAGAGAGTATATAATAATATTAATATTTTCACGTTATAAACCTTCAAGAAGAAAATTTGAAAATTAATCTGAAAAAAAAATTAATGAGTTTTTGTATCCGGAAATTTTGCATCAGGAAAAGAATGTATGTATCCGATTTTATAAAATCTAGAGAATCCAAAATTGCTGACAATAGTTGTGTATGTTATACGGAGATTATGTTGATTTCAAATCATTGCACACAATAATAACGTAACTTTAATCTTAGTAATCCCTAAAAGTTTTGTTGCCATAGGATAATAAACTTTGAAATTATTAAAAAAATATTGGTAAAATGTATTTAGTTTATTTTATTTAATTTTATATTTCAAGGGATATTTTGAACACAATGGAATATCAATGTATTTAATCAATTGATTGGAAAGTAACCATGCAAATCTATTTACCTCAATTTAAAATACACCTATCTCTACAATTTAACTTAATATTTTGTATCAAAATATAAAAGAATTAGGGACTACTTAAAAACGTAATTTGTTAGGCCACCGAAACAATAATACAAGTATTAAACCAAAAAAATTATATATGACTTTTGTCGTTTTTTAGATTTCTAATGTTTTCCATTGTATCATTCTAAGAGTTAGTAGTAGGTTAAAATGTTTTAAAAAATATCTAACTATAATTTATAGCTGTATAACACGATTAATATCAGAAACGTTCAAAATTTAATTGAAAATATTACAAATGCTGAAGTTATAATTTTTTTTGATGTACATGTGCTATTTGATCTGTTTACACTGAGTTAAGAAATTTAATTCAGCCAAATTTAATTGATGAATCATGGGTTACTTTAATATATATTATTACCCTTAAATATAATTGAAAACCACACAAATTCATAAAATCACTTTTCTGAGACATATAAATAATGGTTAATTTCTCTGAGAAAAAAGTTGTGTTGATCGTTATAGGACCTTACAATTAATTAATACATAAGATAAATGGGAAGCTCTTCTGTTGTTTTCAAAACATTGAAAAGGGTAATAGAATAATTTTGTACTAACAGGTAAAGCCTTTGCAATGAAATGTGTAGTTCCTTGCAAGTCTTTGATGCATACGTATGCATCTGAGATCTAGCAACACAAACTCAGCCTATTATAGCAAATTGTGCTAGTAGCGAGATAATGCAAATGTATATTTTTTAGCGCTGTTAATTTTCACTCCAATTGGTCCTGACTATTTTGAAATCCATCTCATTGTTTTAGCCTAAAAATCTTGAAACTTCTGGTTGATCTAGAGTTAGTCGAGCCTGTCTTCTTGTAATAATTGATTGATTGATTGATTTCCTTATTGGTGCAGAATTGCTTAGAAATCCTCAGTTAAAATGAGGCTACATTTGCCAAACCTCGGAAAAACTGTCTGTTTTGATTGTATCTGGAACTATAAAGATAAGTCGCAATTAAAATTGATTTTACTTCTCAAGAAAGGTTTTCCTTATGTGAAGTTAAAAAACTTTTTAAATACACAGTGACAGTTACCAGAAAACAAATGTTTTGTGAAGCTTTTAGCATTGCAATGCAAGTTGGAACTATTTGCGATCGTCATTTGAACAACTAAGAGATGTAATATATGTAAGTGATGTTATATACCTATGTTTAAATATGAAAGATAAATTTATTTAATTTTATTAGGCGGTGCTGCAAATTTCAAATTTATTGATTGTTTGGGTTATTTTCAAAACAAATGGCTGTGTATAAAAATTCGTATATGTTATGTATTTAAACACAAAAAAGTTATTTAGAAGCATAATATCATAGTGTCAGTCAAGAATTCTGACACGATGCATTCACGCGTGTTATGTGAGTAAGCTTCAATATCAAATTAAGAAATATATGTAGCTTGAATATTTAATAAAAAAATTGAATTTTCACGCAGCCATTTGAATACAGAACAAAACTAACTGTATTTAAACGAAATGGGCTTGAAATGATTTGAGTTTGATCAGCCAGAAAATCTTGGAGCTCTTGGGCTTGATGAACTAATGCTGACGTTACTAATGTCCACTGTAATTGCTAAGTGTCAATTGGATTGCAGATCTATGATGTTTAGTTTTTAGAGTTCCATAAGCGTTACTGAGAGAGCGACATAACTTTACAAAACTGAGAGGTGCATTAAATAAACCTTATTTCCTCCAGTATCTCATAGTTAAGCACTCTTGGCTGCAGCTTTGCGAAATTAACTTGAGACCAGATTGATTTTTTTTATTACCAAAATGTGTAAGATACATACGTACATACACGCATATAACTTGATGTCAAAAATAGAAAATTCTTTAAAATTATTTATCTCATGCAAATTGTTGCATTTTTTATGTAGTAAGCCGAGTATATTTTTAGGTTTTAACATGAAATCTTTATTAACTAAGTTCAGTTTTAATTAATAAAACGGTTGACACTTGTCGGCAGTCGAGTATAATATTAGATAGCTGGAGTTTAGTCGAGCTCGTTTAATACTTAAACGAGTACTTATTTATTTACATAGCTTTTAATTATGCTAAGGGTAAAAATAATAATCTGAAAGCTTAATAAAATGCAGTGAAATCGTTGTCCTCAAGCTGACCAAACATATTTAATTTTAATTAAAAGCACAAAAAAACAGATGATGTCTATATAAAGAACTTGTTAAAAACTTATTTATTTATTAATTATCTGCTTATTATTATAAAGGTTATCCACATCATTATCATCGTCTTGATGACGGCAGTGCTTGATGAGTATAGATTTTGTTCCTATTCCAACTATCTTGCTTTGATTATCTCCATTTCACATTCTAGAGCCAGTTGTTTATGCAGGTTAAGAAATCAATGAATAGCATGCGTACAATAAAGGTAATTTGATATGTGAAGGTAAATTTCTATTCAATTATATTCAATATATAATATCTTATCTGAAGAATAAAAAATCCATAGCTGATAAACTTGCTCATGAAAATTCAATACTAAGTTTAACTTTTTATAAATATTATACCCCATAGTGTAGACTTTGAAATGATTCATGAAACAAATTTGTATTGGAAATTCTTGCTTAGTAGACAATGTGACAATGTTACCACATATTTATGAGATATTTTTAAAGTTTTGGAATACCAATATACAATAAATACCGAAAATATCAGAAGTATGTTGTAGTACTTTCCAAATGGATAGCGGGTGTGTCGCAGTCGCACACTATAGCTTTCGGACTAGTTATTTTTTAAATGTTTGCTAATCAATAAAGTGAAAATGTCTTTCCAAAGTTGGGATGGTGCAGAATGGGGTAATTATAAATAAATAAATACCCTGCGATTCATTTGTTGTCTGATCTGATTCTTTAAGTTTACCTTCCTGTGTTCGTAAAAATTTCACATATTAGTTATGATATGGGATACTTAACCCATCCGTAAGTGTGATATAAGCCACACGTATACGCCTCGAATGTGTATTCTAATTTTATGTGATTTACTTGGTTTTACATTGTTTCTGATCTTTATATAGATTTACTGGACACCGTGAAGTTGCTATTTCAACTGCAACTAATTAACTACTACGACAATGCTATGAAATTTGGAAGTGCTGCACTAATTTGTCCGGAATTGGTCGCTAGAAACAATACTTATCGGCGTGCGATTTCAACGTATGCTGCAAGTTGATCTTAGGGCACACGGATGTGGAGTCAATTAAATGATCAAGGTTATCCGCAGTGTCGTGCAGCACCGACATGGATTTCATTGTAAACTAACGTGCATTCATCCAGTCTACTCGTCGGTAGAATGCTTTCCACGCCGTCACGGATTGGAATAACAACGACAGATAACAGGTGGGAAGCCACGCAATCGAAGACGTCTGGCGACTGTACACTTGTTTCACTTGTGTGAATTAACAAATCCGTTAATAGACTACTGTTACCGCTGGTGATGTTGCTGCAGCCGTTGTCGATATTGACGTTGCAATAGCCGCTAATGTTTTTGGGTGTATTGAAAGTTTGGGTGTCCCACTGAGAAGGTTCAAAATTGATGACCAAGCGTACCTGCTGTACCTGATGTGCTGAAGGAGTTTCAGAGCTGCTCGGTAATTACAAGTTATTTGATAATACAAATAATTAATATTATAAGATAGAATTTATTCCTATTTATTATTTATGTAGATGATATAATTATTTGAGATTCAGCGAATCACTGCTAAGAAAAATATCCCATTATGGGTAAAGCTAAAAAGTTTGGATTAGGCATAAGTGTAATTTTTTCGAAAAAGTAAATTAGTTACTTTGTATATATGTAATTAAAAATGGAAATGAAAGAAAAAAAATTAATTATATTATAAACTTCCCTTTGCCAATAACAATATATATGGTATTTAAAAGTATTTCAAATACTAAGTTCCAACAGATGAAAAAAAGAAATGAAATGTTTGACAGGCGAACGTTACTCCGAATATACTCGTACATTACAAACAATTTTCTGAAATTCAGCTGTATACAGCTTTAGACATAGCTTGGTACTTGAACGAACACTTCATTAAGAAAGCTAAATAAATTACTTGAGTAGAAATGACAAACTAAATTTTATATTTGTATCAGAAATTTATACAATATTCAATCTTATTTTATAACTAGTACAATTTCCCCGCAACTTCGCATTCATTCAAACCAATTACGCCTCCACATTTTTGTTAGTAGGATTTGCGGAATACGTCGGTCAAATGTAATGTAAAAAGGCAAAGCATTGAAATAGTGAATTTCTGGTAACCATTTGTGAGTTTGGGAATTGGTGAGTGTGAGTTGTCGCCAAAGAATGTGTGAGATAAATAAATTACGGAGAGCGGATCTGCATGGTCGATCAAAAACTTGTTAGAAATATGACAGGAAGTTTGCCCCGCAGCTTCGTCCACTGTTTCTCACAAACTTGGTATCCGAATCATCCAACATGATTTGGATTTTTGATTATGTCTCTTCATAAAATTGCTATGGGTACAGCAACTGTAGCCTCCTACATATGTAGATTCTAAGTCCACCAATTTGAGAATTTGGCTATGTCGATACTGTGTCGCTATTAAAAGAGCGTATCTTCATTGTAGATTTAATCTAATAATAATTTTATCCAATTAAATGGCACAAATGCAAATTCGAAAGCGAAGGTTTCCGAGAAAGGATCTTCAACTTTTTACTATCGGCTATTTGGTTCACTATCGGCTATTTGGTCGTCCCTGCTTCTACATTGGAACCATGTTGGAAGATACTGCCATTTAAGCTAAGATAAGCATCGAAAATGGCGCTTGGTGATGTTGGTTTAATTAATTAATTGACTTAATCACTACTGGTTGGAACTTTCGTGGGTTTTGTATTGTGTGTTGATTATTTTCTCGTTATTTGGGACTTTATTTAATATTTAAATATTGCGATCACCAATATGAGGGAGTAAAACGGTGTTCCCATCTTTATAATTTTAATATCTCTTTAGTAATATTGATATTGATATCATAATTTCTGACGATAGTATTTCATCCACAATGCGTGGTTCTAATATTTATAATTCGATTTTTGCTATTATGCAAACAGTAAAAGAGAAAAAGAATTTTTTTTAATACCGGCAAACTTTATTTTTAAGGAAACGAGTAAAGACTACGATCTGGATGGGCAAAGGCTTCTTAAAGAAATAACTTGATAATTTCTGTCAGTTTAACATTATATTTCGTATTGCGTTTACTGCAAGTAAGACTTCTCTTAAGTGTATTGGTATAATAATGCTGAGTTCTCTAAAATATTGGTGGCGTGATTTAAAGAGATTTTTGAGCTCATGGGCACACTCATTATGCTTATTGTTTTGTTTTTTTTGTTTACATTGAAGTGTGGGAGCATTCAGCATTTGCATTCTAATAACTTTTGTATCTTAGAGATTTGTTTAGAGTTGGTGTGTAATTTAATATGCAAGGGATCTTATGTGTGAGGGGAATGAGTGGTGAAGAAAAACAAGATCAAAAGACTGATTAGGTTCAGCATGGAAATATACTGTTCTTGTTTTCCTAAATTTACAGTCGAAGTTAAATCCTATGATGCCTTAGAAGCCTTTAGGTTCCTTTTCTGTTTTTGGAGAAAGTATTGCTAAAATATTTTGTTTTTTTTTATTCACTTGAGTATGTATTCTAAATACTAATTTATTAGTTTTAATGTGAATTTAAATAAATAATTAAAAAACAAAGTCTACTGCAGTACTTGTAATCTTGCAATATATTATCAATCAATCTTAATGACAGCATAGCAGCAGTCACAGAAACAGTGCATTGGTCGGACCAATGGGACTTTATGAATATATGAGGAAGCTGCTTCTATTAGTGAATGAGGTTTTAAGAGAGTATATAATAATATTAATATTTTCACGTTATAAACCTTCAAGAAGAAAATTTGAAAATTAATCTGAAAAAAAATTAGTGAGTTTTTGTATCCGGAAATTTTGCATCAGGAAAAGAATGTATGTATCCGATTCTATAAAATCTAAAGAAACCAAAATTGATGACAATACTTGTGTATGTTATACGGAGATTATGTTGATTTCAAATCATTGCACACAAGAATAACGTAACTTTAATCTTAGTAATCCCTAAAAGTTTTGTTTCCATAGGATAATAAACTTTGAAATTATTAAAAAAATATTGGTAAAATGTATTTAGTTTATTTTATAAAATTTTATACTTCAAGGGATATTTTGAACATAATGGAATATCAATGTATTTAATCAATTGATTGGAAAGTAACCATGCAAATCTATTTACCTCAATTTAAAATACACCTATCTCTACAATTCAACTTAATATTTTGTATCAAAATATAAAAGAATTAGAGACTACTTAAAAACGTAATTTGTTAGGCCACCGAAACAATAATACAAGTATTAAACCAAAAAAATTATATATGACTTTTGTCATTTTTAGCTTTTAAGTATGCTAAGGGTAAAAATAATAATCTGAAAGCTTAATAAAATGCAGTGAAATCGTTGTCCTCAAGCTATCCAAACATATTTAATTTTAATTAAAAGCACAAAAAACAGATGATTTCTATATAAAGAACTTTTTAAGAACTTATTTATTTATTAATTTTTCTACTTATTATTATAAAGGTTATCCACATCATTATCATCGTCTTGATGACGGCAGTGCTTAATGAGTATAGATTTTTTCCTTATTCCAACTATCTTGCTTTGATCATCTCCATTTCACATTCTAGAGCCAGTTGTTTATGCAGGTTAAGAAATCAATGAAAAGCATGCGTACAATAAAGGTAATTTGATATGTGAAGGTAAATTTTTATTCAATTATATGGATATTGAATGCAATAATTATGAATACCGAAAATATCAGAAGTATATTGTAGTAGTTCGGAATAGTTATTTTTTAAATTTTTGCTAATCAATAAAGAGAAAATGTCTTTCCAAAGTTGGGATGGTGCAGAATGGGGTAATTATAAATAAATAAATACCCTGCGATTAATTTGTTTTCTGATATGATTTTTTAAGTTTACCTTCCTGTTTTCGTAAAAATTTCACATATTAGTTATGATACGGGGTTCTTAACCCATCCGTAAGTTTGATATAAGCCACACGTATACATGTATTCTAATTTCATGTGATTTACTTGGTTTTACATTGTTACATTGTTTCTGATCTTTATATAGATTTACGGGACACCGTGAAGTTGCTATTTCAACTGCAACTAATTAACTACTACGACAATGCTATGAAATTTGGAAGTGCTGCACTAATTTGGCCGGAATTGGTCGCTAGAAACAATACTTATCGGCGTGCGATTTCAACGTATGCTGCAAGTTGATCTTAGGGCACACGGATGTGAAGTCAATTAAAAGCTTCATGATCAAGGTTATCCGCAGTGTCGTGCAGAACCGACATGGATTTCATTGTAAACTAACGTGCATTCATCCAGACTACTCGTCGGTAGAATGCTTTCCACGCTGTCACGGATTGGAACAACAGCGACAGGAAAGAGGTGGGAAGCCACGCAATCGAAGACGTCTGGCGACTGTACACTTGTTTCACTTGTGTGAATTAACAAATCCGTTAAAGACTACTGTTACCGCTGGTGATGTTGCTGCAGCCGTTGTCGATATTGACGTTGCAATAGCCGCTAATGCTTTTGGGTGTATTGAAAGTTTGGGTGTCCCACTGAGAAGGTTCAAAACTGATGACCAAGCGTACCTGCTGTACCTGATGTGCTGAAGGAGTTTCAGAGCTGCTCGGTAATTACAAGTTATTTGATAATACAAATAATTAATATTATAAGATAGAATTTATACCTATTTATTATTTATGTAGATAATATAATTATTTGAGATTCAGCGAATCACTGCTAAGAAAAATATCCCATTAAGGGTAAACCTAAAAAGTTTAGATTAGGCATAAGTGTAATTTTTTCAAAAAAGGAAATTAATTACTTTGTATATGTAATTGAAAATGGAAATGAAAGAAAAAAAATTATTTATATTATAAACTTCCCTTTGCCAGAAACAATATATATGGTATTTAAAAGTATTTCAAATACTAAGTTCCAACAGATGAAAAAATTTAAAGTCTTATGAAGGACTTTAGATACAGGCAGTTCAAAAGAGCTAGAAATGTTTGACAGGCGAACGTTACTCCGAATATTCTCGTACATTATAAACAATTTTCTGAAATTCAGCTGTATACAGCTTTAGACACAGCTTGGTACTTGAACGAACACTTCATTAAGAAAGCTAAATAATTTGCTTGAGTAGAAATGACAAACTAAATTTTATTTTTGTATCAGAAATTTATACAATATTTAATCTTATTTTATAACTAGTACAATTTCCCCGCAACTTCGCATTCATTCAAACCAATTACGCCTCCACATTTTTGTTAGTAGGATTTGCGGAATACGTCGGTCAAATGTAATGTAAAAAGGCAAAGCATTGAAATAGTGAATTTCTGGTAACCATTTGTGAGTTTGGGAATTGGTGAGTGTGAGTTGTCGCCAAAGAATGTGTGAGATAAATAAATTACGGAGAGCGGATCTGCATGGTCGATCAAAAACTTGTTAGAAATATGACAGGAAGTTTGCCCCGCAGCTTCGTCCACTGTTTCTCACAAACTTGGTATCCGCATCATCCAACATGATTTGGATTTTTGATTATGTCTCTTCATAAAATTGCTATGGGTACAGCAACTGTAGCCTCCTACATATGTAGATTCTAAGTCCACCAATTTGAGAATTTGGCTATGTCGATACTGTGTCGCTATTAAAAGAGAGCATCTTCATTGTAGATTTAATCTAATAATAATTTTATCCAATTAAATGGCAAACATTAAAAAAGACTAATTCTCGCGTTTGCAAACTCGAAAGCGAATGTTTCCGATAAAGGATCATCAAGTTTTTACTATCGGCTATTTGGTCGTCCCTGCTTCTACATGTTGGAAGGTTCTGCCATTTAAGCTAAGCTAAGCTTTTACGAGTGCATCGAAAATGGCGCTTGGTGATGTTGGTTTAATTAATTAATTGACTTAATCACTACTGGTTGGAACTTTCGTGGGTGTTGTATTGTGTGTTGATTATTTTCTCGTTATGTGGGACTTTATTTAATATTTAAATCTTGCGATCGCCAATATGAGAGAGAAGATAGTTGCTAGTAAAATGGTGTTCACATCTTTATAACGTTAATATCTCTTTAGTAATATTGATATTGATACCATAATTTCTGACGATAGTATTTCTCCACAATGCGTGGTTCTAATATATAATTTGATTTTTGCTATTATGCAAACAGTAAAAAAAAGGAAAGTGGACTACGATCCGAAAAGGCTTTTTATAGAACTAACTTGACAATTTCTGTCAGTTTAACATTTTTTTTGTGTGAGGGGAATGAGATGTGGATATGTTTCTATATTGGTCAAGCAAACCAAGATCAAAAGACATGGAAATATACTGTTCTTGTTTTCCTGTCTTTAAAAGATAGTGTACTTAATGCTGATAAGGCTTGGACTATTTCATGGATCAATGTGTGAAACAGATAGTTTCTTTTCAAATCTTTTATGGTGTGATCTCAAACAGTTCGGTTTCCATATGTTTTAGGTCAATGATATCGATTATGATATTTGCCTAAGAGGCACTACCATGGGCAAGAATAAGAGCAAGAGAAAAATGATGAAAACAAGTTTTAGGAGAATTAAACAGTGATTATTTAGGGCATGGGCCGATTCGTTAAAATCAGATACATTGTAGAAATGTATGTTGTAGAAATGTATATTGTAGAAATGTATAATGAAGATTGAAGAATGCAAAATTGTCTCAACGTTTTATCTGCTTGAGTATCTTTATTCGAATGTCTTTTAGTTTTCTTAGACTAAGGCTTGCTAGGTGTCGGCGCAGCGGCAGACAATAGTAAATTACTAATTGCCATTTTTTCTTGTCAGTCTCTGGAAGCGATTTCTTCGGAACTAACAGAAGTGGGCTGTTATAAGGGGATACAGAGCGTTCGACTATTTTATTGTCGATTAATTTTTGTACTTGTACTTGTACTTGTATCTCATTTATTTTGCTTTGAGGGTTTCTATAATTTTTTATGTAAACTGATTCATCATTCTTCAGTCTTAGCTTTTGTTTGTTAAAGTTATTTGTAGTGATCGATTCGGTTTCGAGTCCGAATACGTCACTAAACTGGGTGCATAAATTGGTCAATTCGTTTTTGAATTGTGGTGGAAAATTTTTAGATAATTGAGATAAAACAGTTTTTTCTCTATTTACTGGATACTGGATATCGTATATCGTAGTTCGAAAGTGGTTCATATGACAAATCTTTAATATCTACTACTTGATCGATACTGGTCGTATTCAGTAATCGGACAAATGTATTTTTGGTTGTTGCAACTGTGTTTGCAACATAAATGCCTTCTTTAATTTCCTGGTTTGAAATTAATACACTATACACATCTGATGATAGGTGAATTTTTCTGAGTACTTGAGGACATTTTCATGTTTATTTGGATATCATGAAAGATATCAGAATTTTCTTTTAAGAGGGATATATCTGCACCAGTATCTATTAAAAATACAAGTTTTTTATTTGTTTTTACATTGAAAAAGTTTACAAATATCTTTAAACTAAGATTGATGGTATGAACTGCATAATTTCTTACTGTGGAATATCTGAGGGTTGCTGGGAGTTTCCCTGATTGTTTCGGGCTACTCTCACATTATTTGTATTAATATTGTTTCGGCCTCGGTTGGAATTGTTGTTTCCATTTCCTCGGCCTCTACGGTAATTGTTGTTTTGATTTCCGTAGTTATTATTTTAGTAATATCCTCTATTTTGATAGTTGCCATTGCCTCTACCACGATAGTTTCCACGATTGTTACTACCGCGGTAGTTGTTATTTAATCTTTTGGAGTACATCACTGTATTCACGCTACCAGTAATTCTTGTACTAGTACGGATGTTGTAATGTAAAGGAGTCGCAGCTATGTTGTGTCGTCTCTCATTTGTAATAAGAAGTCTTCTTTTGGTTTAGTTAAAAGAGGGACGTCAGTCCACTCTGGTGTATATTTATTGAATGAATTCTTAAGTTTACTGCTGTCCACTGTGAAGCAGTGAGCAGCCGTTTTACATACATTGTATTGTGCTTATTATGTACAGCAACGGAAACGTTGCTGGCTAGCTGAGAGGGACACGCGCGCACATATGCATACAGAGCGACGGTCAGACGTAATAACGCTGACTTAGCCATTTGGGCGGTCGCTGTTATCAAGTGCGGATTATATTTCGTCTGCACTGAGTATGTGCAGAGGGCACTGATCTTTAGACGAACGACGACAAAGTCGCTGCTTATGCATGCATTGTGTTGACATAATCTGAATAATCTGAATTAAAACTTTAACATAAAGTCAAGCAAGACAATCCCGCAACTTATGGTTACGAGACCGTTTCATAGCGGCCACGCAAATATGTCGTGGTTGCCGGCTATGCAACGACATCCGTTCAAATGCTTACTCAGCTATTTGGCAAGCGTCGTATTCGGTCAGCGAACTCAGACCGTTTACTTAACTACTCCCCCCCTCAAAATTAAGGCCGCCCTCGGCTGACCCTATCTCCGCAACGACGTCCTTCAGCAGCTTCGCAGACTTCCTTGCATTGGCGACGCGTCGACAGGTGAGGCCGACACAGATAAGCGCGCAACACACGGCCACCACGAAGAACACTACATTGTAGATGCGATGCGTTCCGGACGCTTCCTTGAATCTTTCGATCTCCTCCAGATTACGTTCACTCAACCGGTGAAGGTACGGGAGGCTTAGGATATATTGGCTGGCGGTGATGTTTAACACGGGAGAGTTGGCGATCCCGGGGACTCTACTCTGGGCATTGTTGTGGTTAACGAATAGAGTCCCGTTGATTCTGGCTCTGTTGTCAAAGGTGATGAGGTGTGTGCCCTGCACTCTGACCTCGGTGCCGTCATCGATTTGAACCATTGCTGGATTATCGTTGACTATGATAATCCCTTCGCCCACCTCGGTGATCGCCTCCAGGTCGCTAGGTTGAATCTCGCAGTGCGCCGTGCAGATCCGAAGACTATGAGTCTATTCTCAGAATGAAGTTTTCATGGGCGACAGGGTAAATAGTTACTTTTTACATGAAAATCTGACTTTGGGAAATTTGATGATAAAGTGCAATGAGTTATTGGACTGAAGAACTTTTACGGACGAGACAGACATGAGGTCACTTATTGGTGTGTTGGTGGGTTCCTCTAACCAAATCGATTTTAAGTCTGCATGGTCTAGAATGTTTGGGCTGACAATGTTAACTTTTGCAAGAGAAATAGCCAACATTAAATTTTGCAACTCCATCGACAACATTCTGTTTCTAGCCAATAGAGTTTCGTAAAGATGGCCTGTGTCGATTTGTGAATCTTTGGTTACTTTTAGAATTTGGTTGACTGTGGAGGTTAGTTTATTTATTTGGTCCTGAACTCTGGTGTTTATTTCGATTTGCCTATGGTTAGAATTTATTAGCTGCATTTCTGTAAATCTAGTCCTCTCCAAATCGCCTGCAGCAGGTGTACCCGCTACAACTTTTAGTATGGACCCTAGGAAGTCTAAGCTTCTCGCGACCCTATGGTGTGTACCTAAGGCTTCTAACAAGTCCTGTAGGTGTCCTGTATCTACGATCAGGAGCTTCTTCATATGAGACTGTGGGAAAACGTCGATGAGTTTGACTGTCTCCTCTACAACTCGTTTGTACTCCGATAAGTTCGCGGAATGTTTGACATAAGCAAATTCCTTCCATACCAGGATCTGTCCATCTATAATGGGGATATATTTAGCGTGCGTGTAGTCGGTAATGTGCGCCGAATCCAACGACAAAGAAAAGACAAGTATGACTTCAAACCTGTGGGGTGAAATGTGTGTTTTATTTTTACTTCAGTTATTGTCTTTTTTCTTAGAGGGGCTACCCAGCACCAAATGGAAGACTGAAGGGAACTTATGCCAAGGTGGCTTAACATAAATGCGCCTAGTGGCTGACAAAACTATTCCTAATTAATACTAGCGTACCTAGTGGCCAAAAAAAAAAGTAAGTGCCTAGTGGCTTAAAAAATATAAATGCCTAGTGGCTAAAAAAGTAAGTGCCTAGTGGCTTAAAAAATATAAATGCCTAGTGGCTAAAAAAAGGGAGAAGAAAGGGGGTCATTTTATGTTGTCTTTATGGACCACCCTCCCCTTAATCAGGACCGTGGTCCCCAGGTCCGCCTCTACCGCTCTCTCCTCGCACAAAGGCGTCAGCTTGTTTCTCAGCCTTCTGTTGGATTTAACTAATACTTCCTCGCCAACTTCAAAGACTCTATTCTGCCGCGACGCATTCTCTCTGCTCCTTAGCGCGTTTTGAGCGTTTTTTATCTTGTTCTGGATTTGGTCTTGCGGTTCGTCTGAAAGCGCCTGAATTACATCGACCAGCCTTCTGTTGGTAACAGAGTGGATTAACTTATTGTATTCCGTTGCCGCCAACAAAATGACTTCCACTGTGTCACTTATTTTTCTGTCGATTTTTAGACACCTAGTAAGCTCTAACAAGGTACTATGAAAGCGCTCTACCTGCCCATTCGAAACACTGTGCAACGGTGGAGCATTTACAATGCTGACTCCGAAACTGTCGGTCAGCATTGTTGAAATTGTCTGTGAGTTCAATGACGGCTCATTGTCACAGTAGATTGTCTTAGCTTTTGGGAAGAAATTCATCAATTGAAGAATTGTTGGCTTCAGATCTTCAATGGTTCTCGACGGAATGGGCTGAACAACAGCGAACTTGGAGAACTTGTCGACGCAAGTGAGGAAGAATTTCTTGTCAGTGGAAAAGATGTCTATGTGTAACATCTCCCCCGTATGTGAAGGGACTGGCGTTTCGCCTAGTTCCTGTTTCTTAGGGTGTCTGTCGTATTTGGCTCTGCGGCACACCTTACAATTCAATGTTATCTCGTTCGCGAGCTTTGTCATTTTTGGGAAGTAATAGTCTGTTAAGACCTGCTTGACGTTCTCTTGTGCTGCCCTGTGGGCGCGATTATGTTCGTCCGTCAAGATTTCCCTTCTCTCATTGATGTCGAAGACGTCGGCGACTATCTTCTTACAATGCTGGAATTTCGTTGCTGGGAATGTTCGGATCAGTTCATCTTGAATCTGGGAGAGGGTGTGGAGGTCGCAATGGATCGCGTTGACCACTTTGGGGTTAACTGCAATTTTAATTTCCCTGAATAAGGATTCCCTGTCAACGAAATGAAGAGTATGCCGAGTCTTTTCTCTGAACAATATGGCTCTCCTAGTTAAAGCGTACCTTGCTTCCTCAACCACGATCTGATTCCTAAAGCAATTTATTGGCTTATCGGTGGTCTCGATAGTGTAAGTGGCGGAGGCTTCGCTATGTATTGTAGCGACATCAGAGCTTGGAGTGTTGTCCACAAGGGAATTCACATTTTGCCGTGATAATGCATCAGCTACGTGGTTTTCTTTCCCGGGTTTGTAGAATAATCGGGCGCCGGTCTCGTCGATCCGGGCTTTCCAACGCTTTATCTTTGCATTGGGGTTACCCTCGGAAACTGCAAAGGTCAGAGGTTGGTGGTCTGTGTAGATATTGATTTCTCTTGCTCCGTAAATGTATTGACGAAGCTTTGCTAAGGCCCATACAATTGCTAGGAGTTCACGCTCGTTAGTAGCGTAGTTCGCCTCTCTGTCTTTGAGAGTTCTAGAAATCATTGTGATTGGACGGCCATTCTGTGATAGGACTGCCCCAATACCATATGCTGAGGAATCCGTGGTCAGATCGAATGGCTGTTTGTAATCAGGGTACATTAGCATGCCCTCCTCCGACGCCAGAATATTTCTTAGTATTTCAAAAGCGTTGCGCTGTTTTTCGTTGAACGACACAGGAATATTCTTTGATTTGTACTTGCTGACTGTGCCGTTTTCACCTTTTAAGATGTCGGACACCGGTTTTGCGATGGCAGCAAAGTCCTTTACAAAGCACATATAGTAGCTGGTCAATGCTGGATGGCCCTTACTTTCTCGGGGTCAGTCCTAGCTCCCTGATTGGTGACTATAAAACCAAGGTATTCTACGCTTGTTTTGAAAAACTTAGATTTTTCTTTAGCAACCCTCATGTTTGCTTCACTTAATCTTTTCAAAATCACGTCAACGTGTTTGACATGATCGCTCTCGTTCCTTGAGAAGATTATGACGTCATCCACGTAGACGTAGCATGTCTTGCCGATTTCTTCACGGAGCACATCGACGATGGCTCTTTGGAAGATGCTTCCCGCGTTCTTTAGACCGAACGGGAGCCTACAAAACTCGTACTTGCCTCCATTTACAGAAAATGAGGTCTTTTCGCGATCACGTTCCGCCAGAGTTATCTGGTGGAAGTCTGACTTCTTCTTGTTACCTGTTCCATCTACACCTTTTTTGTCAACAACCCAAATTGGGTTATTATACGTTGATTTGGATTTTTGTATGATTTTGTCTTTAAGGAGGTTTTTTACCTCTGAATCGACGAAATCGGCCACACCCATAGGGTAAGGGTATAGCTTAAATATACAGGCTCCTCGTCCTCCGTTCGTATGGTCGCTACAACCGAAGTGTTGAACGGTAATGCTTCGTCTGGGTCGGCGAAGGCACTGACCCTGAACTTTACCATCTGTGCGAATTTAGCTCTGATGCACGACGGATATATCTGCTGCCGTCGTGAGGTTAACGCTTACGCATTTATGATATTGGATGGTCTCGGATTTGGAGCCCACCTTTAATTGCTTGTCTTTTAAGCATAAATCGACTCCTGCTTGAGCTAGGAGGTCATGGCCTATAATGCCATCGAATGTCGACAGGTTGTTTAGTAAAAAAAACGGGGCGGTTACGCCGAAGATTTGTATTAAGCATTTTTTAGTGATCTCGTTTGAGCCATGGATTGAATAAATCGAGAATAGCTTATCGACAGGGGTAATGTGTTTTAATTGCTGAAATGGCTTTATGTAGCTCTTTGCAGCGCCCGTGTCGATTAAAAATTTTTTGCTGACCCCTGCTACTCTGCGTTGGATGAACGGTAGCAGGGACTCGCCCCTAAAAAATTGACCGCATCTTGGTCCGAATCTGCGTCGCTGTCTATAGTGCTGACGGCGGACGTGGCTGTCTCATTGTAAGAGGGAAATGCTTGTGCCTGTGATGCGTCTGGCGTAATATGATCAACTCTTTGTCGCTGACCTTGTCCAGACGTGCGCTGAGAAGCGGATCGTTTCTGGTTTTGGGTGTAATTATTACCCGAGGGGTTTGGCTTTGAAAACGCCGTTTGTTGTCGAAATTTGGACGAGGACGGGTCTATGTCCATTGGTTCAGGCGTGTCTGAGCTATTTGGCTTGCTTTGTGCCTGGTCACTTTGCTTGTTACCCTCCTGTTGCTTAAAATGTGGGGACCTGGACTGCTTCGAGTTTGATTTTTGGTCTTTCCCTTGAATCTTCTGTTCCGCTTTGTTGGCTTTTTCTTCTAAACTTTTAGCGAAGTTACCCGCGAAAGCGTACCTTACGTGATTTGATTAAATTTTTTGAGCGAGGGCTAAAGCCGTAGGTAGGCCTTTAGGTTTCGCAGCAAAAAGTACGTCTATGAGGCTGCGTTTAAGCCCCGAAACAAAAACTCGCAACGCATCGTCGCGGAATTTGTTATGTAAGCCCTCAGCTAGGGCTGGCTCATAACTCATGTTGACTTTGTTCATCAACAGTGTGAGCTTTTTCTCGACCTCCTCATAATATTGAAGCAGTGGCATGTTGCCCTGCCTCAATGTACCAAGCTCCTGCTCAATGACATGCATTGGGCGCTTGTCACTGTATGTGAAGTCAAGGCGATTTATGATTGATCAACGTTCAAAACAGTAGCGAAAGAGGCAAGAACTGCATCGGCCGGACCTCGAACTTTACTCCTGATTATGATTACTGCCTGATAATGGCGCGAACTACCATTATATGGCTTGAAAATTTCGTAGGCGGCTAACGCTGCCTGTCTCCAAGAGACATACGATTCTTGGACCCCTGCAAACTCTTGCAGACATTTGATGGCATCCAAAGGCTCGTCACAACGTATGTCGTCTCTGATCTCAACGGCCCTGTATTCCTGAACTATGGGCGGCGTAATTTGAACTGTAGCTACTTGGTTGGACAACTCATCAATTCTCTGAACTAATGCTTGTTGCTCACGGTTGTGGACGACAGCTTGCTCAGCTAAAGCATTGCGAATCGCTGCCTCAACCACTGTTCTAAGTTGTTCTGGGTCCATTTTTGGTGAAGAAGCGACAAGGGTACGCTTGCTCTTTACAATTCTGTTCCTAAGAGCTCTAGTATGGCTATCAGAGTCTGACTCTGAATCGGTACACTGTTGCTGAGGGGTTCTGTAGCTTGAAAACGGCGAGCTCATCGGCCCGAACGTTGAATGGGTACGGAAAAGAAAACAAACAAACTCATGGGAAGGCGACTGAGCGCAAAATCAACAAAAAGATTCAGCGGGTCGAATGACGAATGCCGCAAAGCTAAAATTTTTTTTTTGTAAAAATGGTGAAAAGGTTGCCAGTCTATTCCAGTCTGCAGTCTGATGTTTGAAGTTCCAACGCCGCAGTCTTCGTTATTTATTTTAATTTATTTTAATTGTTCTTAAGTTATTTGAGTTACTGCCGCTGCTACGTTGAGCAAAGTCAGCAAAAGCGTTTGATGGATTAACACTGAACACTTCACTTTGTCTCTTAGTGAAATCGTTTCACTATACAGTTTATTGTATCGTTTTGGTTTATGGTCGCGATATTCGCGCGCGTGGGTACTATGAATTACCACTAGTTGGGCGCCAAATAAGTATTTTATTCACACCGACAAATTTGGTCGATGATTTTAACGCCTGAAAATTAGATGTAATCCAAAGGCGGAGCTTTTATTTCATTGATCGTTTATTAACAGGGCCGAAGTGCCTCTGTTCAAATCTGAATTAAAACTAAAACATAAAGTCAAGCAAGACAATCCCGCAACTTATGGTTACGAGACTGTTTCATAGCGGCCACGCAAATATGTCGTGGTTGCCGGCTATGCAACGACATCCGTTCAAATGCTTACTCAGCTATTTGGCCAGCGTCGTATTCGGTCAGCGAACTCAGACCGTTTACTTAACTTATACATATGTACGCATGCTACATCTCCCTCCTTTTAAAAAATAACGTCATTTATAAAGTTATTTTATGTGCTAATGTTAATTATTATTATATGTTTTTTTTGGTTTTGTTTTTTTTTTTTTTTGCTTATAATATATGAATGTATGAATATAAAATTTGTATGTAAATGTATATGTTTAACACTATTTGTATTAAAAATATATTTAATTTAAGTTATTATCTCTTTTTTTTTTTTAAACTTACAGTTTTTTCTTCATTATATTTTTTTTACTATTTGTTCGAACATTTGCTTTGTTTGTCTTATAGTTTTCAATTCAATTATGATAAACTTTTTTTTAATCTATCCTTATGTACTTTTTGCTTTTTATTTTTATTATCCCTAATTATTATATTATCATTATCTTCTAGCTTTTCTACAGTATAGGGTCCTAAATAAGTTTTGTCTAACTTATGTCCAGTTTCATTCTTGAGTAGGACTTTATCTCCTACCGACATATCTACGTTTATTACTTTTCTATCATATATTAGCTTATTAGTTCTCTTATTTTCTTCTAACATAATTCTAGCTGTTTTATATGCTATTTCTAATCTATTTTTAATTTCCTTAGCATAATCATCTATTGTTGTAGATTGTACCAGAACTAGTTATGTTGTCAATAATATTCAAGCTATCACGTCAGTGCCGTTTGAGCTTTGGTTTATAATTGTGTTTTATTTTTAAGTCAGAACGTTCTCTTACCCTAAGTACATAAGTTCAGCGCGCATTACGCTGCCAGTTTAGCCGGCAGCGGCGCGTCTGCATTATATATTTCTTATATATATGCTTATGCTTAGATGTCAATGGACATGCATGCTTATCTTACGTAAGTACTAAGAGTGAGAGAGAGTATTATGCACTTATGCATAGGGCACTGGCGGTCAGCGTGCAAATGCTGAGTTAGCCGAATTCGCAAGTAGCCGATCATGTTACGCGCTCACTTGAGTTTGTTTTGGTTAACGCAATTTGTTGTGGCTGCACAAAGTGTTGCCGCCACATAAGTGCTGAACACAGTGTACAAGTTATTAAGCTCGTCACTCCAGTGATGCCAAGTCGATGTCCTTTAGAAATCCTTGGTCCTGGGAGGTGGATTATGGTGGAGGAAACTGTTCCTCTTTAATCATAGGCCTTGTGGCTAAATGAAGTTTTCAAATAAAAAATCAATTGTACGACGGCAAGTCCTGGAGCATTTATTCAACAGTCAAGGCTGCTAGGTAGAACAAAAAACTGAATTCTTATGAAATAAACATTTTAAAGCTAAACCTAAGAATCTCCAGTGGAAAAGTACTGGCATGCAGCTCCTCCTACAAATCCGTCGTTGCTTGCTCAGCATAACGTGGCACAAACAATCATTGCGACACATGAAACCTTATACGCGCGGGTCGCTACATAACTTGCTGGCCCGCGCATGCGAGGGCAGTTCGTGTAATCTTTGAGAGAGTTGCTTGTTAACTACTCCCCCCTCAAGTTCGTGGCCGGCCCCGGTGACGTCAAGTTGGGCGATGGCTCTTTTTAGCTTCAAAGAGGCACGTCTTCTATGGCTGTATTGGTAACCGATGATTAGCGCACAGAAGACAATGCTGACCCCAACTCCGATCAAGAACCATATTTTTGGCGATCCTGCTGCCTCGACTTCATCCTTGAGTTGGCGTATGAAGTTTATATTTTGCTCGCTCATTCGATGTATTGATGAGAGACTCAGGATTTGATCGTGCCCGGTGATGTTGAGGAGTGGGGAAGCGGCGATGCTCGGACTTTTACCCACGACTGCGTTGTGGTTCAAGTACCTTGTGTTGTTGATCACCGCTACATGCTCGTACGTGATGAGGTGCGTTCCCTCCAGCATTACCGTGGGCCCTTCGTCTACAGTGACTTGGGCGTGTTGCTCATTGATGACGATGGTTCCTTCGTCAATCAGTGCGACTGGCAGCAGGTGGCTTGGTTGCGTGCGGCAATTGGCTAGGCCTCCAGCATGTATCTCTCGGGCGCAGCTCTCACGTGTTGATTTTTTGCAGAAGGTGGCGTAGCTAGTGTGCACGCAATCGCTAACTGCGAATATTCCGTCGTCGCAATCCGCAATTATGTCGTCTCGGATTTGTAGGACTGTATGATTGTGCGATTGAAATATTTTAATTTTAGAAACCTCCATTAAATAAACTACGGGGACTTCTGTGAGCTGATTATCAAATATCGACTTCAAATCGTTTGTGTCAAAAATTGTAGGATTTATAATGTCTGATTTGGCAAGAGTGATTGTTAGAATTAAATTCTGGATTTCTGTGATTAACATCCTATTCCGAGTCATAAGCGTTTCAAATAAATTTGGGGTGTCTAGGAGGTCACCCTTTTTTGCTTGTATTATTTTATTTATTGCGTCTGTGAGTTTATTGATCTGTTTCTGAGTTTCTGTATTAACGAGTTTCTGTATTATGAGTCTACTAATTGATTTTCTGTCATTCTTATTTTTTCTATGTCTGCAGCGTCCGGAGTTCCCGCAACAATTTTTAGTGCTGTGCCAAGAAAATCTAAACTTCTGGCCATTCTATGGTGAACTGTTAGAGCGGACAAAAGTGTTTCTATGTGTTCTACATCTATGTCTAACAGTTTTCGCATATGCGAGTGGGGGAAAAACTCGGACATTCTTTTAGTATCTTCAACTATCTTATAGAAATTGGTTAAGCTACTTGAGTGTCTTACATAACTAAGTTGTTCCCATGCCAGAATACTACCATCGACGATAGGGATATAGTTCGCATTGGAAAAGTCGGTAATCCGAGCTTGCGTCGCTGTTAGCAAGGTCAACAGGGTAAGGACTATCATGGCGGACGTGTAAGATACATTCTTATTAGATTTACCGGTTTTTTACTTACCGATAACTACCTAAGGTTGTCTTTATGTACCACCCTCCCTCTAATAAGCACCGTTGTTCCTAAATCAGCTTGTATCTTTTCTTCGGAACATAAAGGTGATAGTTTGTTACCTAGTCTCTTGTTGTTTTTGATATAGACTGTTTCGCCTACATCAAAAACCCTATTTTGTCTGTCCGGGTTGCACCTGCGTAGTTGGTCTTGTTGTGCCTTTACTATCTTGTTTTTGATAGTTTGGCGCATCTCGTCTGAGGCTGTGTGGATAACATCCAGTGGCCTTTGCCCTGTTACGGAATGCACGCTCCTGTTATATTCAATGACAGCTCTGAGAATTGCTTGTGTTGTGTCGCAGATTTGTTTATCAATTTTAAGACATCTCGCAATCTTGACTAATGTACTATGGAAGCGTTCCACTTGGCCGTTGGAGCAGCTGTGAAGCGGGGGCGCGTTGACCAAATCAATGTTAAATTGATTTTTTAGTAACGAGGTAATTGTCTCTGAGCTGAAGGACGCCTCATTGTCACAGTAAATTGTTTTTGTATCTGGGAAGAGGTTAACCGCTTGCAGTATGGGGTTAATTGTGTCCGTTATTGACCTGGATACTATCGGTTGTACAATCGCAAATTTTGAAAATTTATCGATGCAAGTTAGGAATAATTTTTTATCGGTTGAGAATATGTCGATGTGAAGTATTTCGCCTATGTGAGTTGGGGCAGGCGTTTCGCCAAGTTCTTGTTTTCTCGGGTGCCTGTCGTATTTTCCTTTCATACATACTTTGCAGTTTATCACTATTTCGTTGGCTATCTTGGCCATTTTTGGAAAGTAGTAATCCCGCTTAACCTGTTTTACGTTTTCTGGAGCTGCTCTATGAGCTCGGTTGTGTTCAGTATTTAGGATTTCTATCTGCTCATCTTTGTTGGTGATATCTGACACGATCGTTTTGCAGTGCCGAAACTTGGTAGACGGAAATTGTGTGCTTAACTCGTGTTGCACAGCAGCCAACGTTGGTAGGTCGCAATGAATTGCGTTAACCACCTCAGGATTGACGGCATTTTTCATTGTTTCGGTTAGATTGTATTTGTCCGTGAAATGTATTATGTGGCGCATTTTGCTGCCAAACATAATAATTTTTTGGTGCAACTCATAGCGTGCCTCTTCTAGGACCATTTGGTTCCTGAAGCCGTTTATGGGTTGGTCAATCGTTGGGATTGTGAAAGTAAGTGACTCTTCACTATGAATGGTAGCTACGTCAGATTAGGGTTCACTTTGCAGAGCGTTTATGTTCTGACGCGATAATGCGTCGGCTACGTGATTGTCCTTCCCTGGTTTATAGAAGATTTTCGCATTATGCTCTTCTATAAACGCTTTCCATCTCTTGATTTTTGCGTTGGTGTTTTTTTCAGACACCGCAAAGGTAAGTGGTTGATGATCAGTGTAGATGCGGAGCTCTCTGGTACCATACAGATAATTCTGCAATTTACCAAGTGCCCACACGATTGCTAGAAGTTCCCTTTCATTGGTGGCGTAATGAGTCTCACACTGTTTTAACGTGCGTGAGATCATTGTGATTGGCCTGCCTTCTTGGGACAATACTGCACCAATGCCATTTGCAGAAGCGTCAGTGGTCAGATCGAAAGGTTTTTTAAAGTCAGGATACATTAGTATGACATCTTCTGATGCTAAAATGTTCCTTAGTCGCTCGAACGCATCGCGTTGTGTGTCGTTGAACTCTATCGGGATTTTCCTCGACATGTGTTTGCTGACAGAACCATTTTCACCTTTTAGTAAATTGGTTAATGGTCTAGCTATAGAGGCGAAGTCTTTTACGAATACTCTATAATAGCTAGCTAGGCCTATGAATGATCTTAGCGCATACAGGTTCGCCGGTTCGACGTACTCTTGAATTGCTTTGACTTTTTCAGGGTCCGTTTTGGCTCCGTTTCTGGTTACGACAAAACCGAGGTATTCGACACTGTCTTTGAAAAATTGAGTTTTTTCTTTGGCTACTCTCATGTTGGCCTCTACTAGGCTTTGTAGTATTACGTCAATGTGTCAAATGTGATCCTGTTCATTTTCTGAAAATATTATTACATCATCAACGTAGACGTAACAACATTTCCCAATTTGTTCTCTTAGAACGTCATCAATTGCTCTTTGGAAGATGCTCCCAGCATTCTTTAATCCAAAGGGCAATCGGCAGAATTCATACTTCCCCCCGTTCACAGAGAATGATGTTTTTTCTCGATCTTTTTCTGCTAGGTATATTTGATGATACCCAGACTTCAAGTCGAGGGTTGTAAAAAATTTTGCCTTACCCAGATTCGCTAGAATCATTGGGATACTTGGCATTGGGTAGCGGTCGGCAACAGTTCGATCGTTTAACTTCCTAAAGTCAATTACGAGTCGTTTGTTTTTGTTGCCTTCGGAATCGAACCCGTTTTTGTCGACAACCCAAGCTGGGCTGTTGTACGCGGATTTTGACGGTCTGATGATACCGCCTTCCAGTAGTTGCGAGATTTCGTTGTTGACGAAATCCGACACACCATTTGGATATGGGTAGAGTTTTGAATATACCGGTTCATTATCTTCGGTACGAATTGTGGCAACGACAGACGTGTTGAATGGCAGTGCCTCGTTAGAGGTCGAAAATGCCTTTATTCTCTTTGTTATCATTCGCCTGAATTCTTCTTTTACACTTTCGGGCACTACTATGTCACTGACTTTAGTGAAATTTACATTATCACATAAGTGAAATTTCAGTGGCTCATTTTTGTCCCGGTAACTTAAGCAATTGTTCTTCAAATTCAATGTTGCCCCAGCCTGCGTTAGCAGATCGAAACCTATGATGGCATCAAATGCGTCGAGAGAATCTAAAATGAAGAATGTTGCGTTTTGTCCAAGGATTTTCATTGAACATTTTTTGTTTATTTCACTGGATCCATGTATGGAATTTACAGTGAATGGGGTGGCGACTGTAGTTACATTTTTTAACTCCTTTACGGGTCTCACGTAATTCTTTGCCGCCCCCGTGTCTATCAGAATTTTTAGTTTTCTACTAGCCAACTGTCGTTCGATGAACGGCAGTTGGGAGCGTCCCCTAAAAAATTGAGCATGTCACTTGTATCAATTGACTCGCCATCGCTTTCGATTTCAGCGGTTGCTGTTTCAGCTGTGGCCGCATATTGCTGCTCGCTATTGGCGCTTTGTTGAGTTATGTTGTCAACTCGTTGCCGCCTTTGACCAGATACTCGTTCCGACGAGTTGGGCCTTTTTTGAGTGCCACCTACATTTGTAGCACTTTGGGTTTTGCCCCAATTGGTTGGCTGCCGAAAATGTGACATTGAGGGATCAACGTCCATAGGCTGAGCCTGAGCCATTTGGCCGTCTTTGTCTTGGGTTTTGTTATGACCTTGCTTTCCTACGTAGTGTGGGTTCTTCTCTTGGCCTTTGCTAGGTTTTGAATGTTGCCGATTTCCCTGCTTATTGTTTTCACTGTGTTGACTCCTTTCTGCAATTGTTTTTGCATAAGAGGCAGCGAACTGGCTTCTTTCTATGCTGTTTTCAGCCTCGCGAGCCAGGGCCAACGCCGATGGCAAATCTTTCGGCTGAGCCGGCACTACGAACGCTTTCACAGATTTCTTCAAACACGCCATGAATGCGTGTAAAGCATCGCTTCTGACCTCTTTGTTGAGAATCGTAGCAGCTTGCTCATCGTGTGTCATCACAATCTTGTTGGTGACCAATGTGAGCTTCCTTTCGACCTCATCAAAGTACTCCATTAGACCTAGGTCGCCTTGCCTAACCATTTCCAACTGTTGTCTGAGTACACGCAGAGACGTTTTGTCCGCGTACGTGCAGTCTAATCGTGCGATGATCGCATCGATATTTAACACTGTATTGTGGGACGTCAGGACTGACCTGGCTGCTCCGCACACTTTGTTGCGTAGAATTGCAACGGCCTCGTAATGGGCCTCGCTACCCCTGTAGCGTCTGAAAATTTCGTATGCGTCCAGGGCAGCTTGCCTCCAGGACACATACTCATCTTGTACCCCTTCAAATGATGGTACAGATTTCACTATGTCAAGTCTCACATCGCACTTGACATTTGTGTCTATCGTCACTTTTTCGTATGTTTCGATATCTGGTGCCACTATTTGCAGCGCATTTACTTGTGACCTTACTGCGTTCAGCTCCTCAGCAAACTGCTGCCTTAAGCGCAGTTCTTGCTCGGCGAGCGCAGCATTAACAGTGCCGTTCATTAGTGTTTGTATTTGTTCGGGATTCATTTCTGTTGGATGTGAGCGAAAGCCTATTTCTTCACTGTCAATTTCTTTTTTAATTTCTCTATATGCCCAACTCATGGGCGTACGTTCGGATCTATTAACACAAAAGCACTGGTTGTACAGTGGTCAAGAACAGAAAAATATTCACAGCTATTTTTCTTATATGGATGCTTTTAATTTAGCCGATTAACTCGAAAAAAAAACCCACTACAGAATTTATTTCACAGTCACTTTGGTATTTTATCTTTTATTGGTTTGATTTGAAGTAAAATAAGTTGGTAATCACTCACTTACATGTTTCTTTGGGTTTTTTTGGTTCTTAAAATATTATCCGTTGGGTAAATTATGCAATTTACCAAAAACTAACTCATATGGACAGTAATTGTGTGCCATAGAGGGGGTCGTGTTGAAACAGTATACGAAATATTGAATCCATACGTCCCAATCAGTTTTATCAGCTGATATATAAGATTGTATGTATTCATTAAAAGTTCTGTGACTTCTTTCAACTGTTCCAACGGTCTGGTGGTGGTGTGCAGTAGATGTTATATTATTAATCTTTAAATATTTGCACAAATCATTTATAATTGAATTTTTATATTCTGTTCCCATGTCCGTAATGAACGTCTTTATTGGACCGTACTTCAGAATAAAATTTTTGAATATTGCCTTTGCTACTGTATTAGCATTTGGTATTGGAATCGCTACTAAGTATTGCCAGTGTGACCTCCTTGTTGGACTATCATGAAATTTAGACAGTATAGATTCTATTTCTTTTTTATCATTTATTATAGTCACCGGGTAGCGCTACTCTCAATGTTTTCAATATCTTATTGCTCATATTCTTGAAAGTATCTATTGATATGTCATCAAAGATATTTTCCCACGGTGCTATTTTTAATTGGCTTATTTTTAATATACCGGCTTCTTTCTCGAGCCTTGGAAATAGTTGACCTAAATCAATATTTCCATTTGCATATATATCACCAATATTTATTCTTGCAATAATTTTCTTACCATGTTTAAAGGAACATAGCGAATCTTTTATAGGCAAGGTCACTACTTTTCGTACCTCGTCATTATTAATGACGATGTAGATTTTGGGCTTTGAAGCTAAATCTGTAGATTGTCTTGGCAATTCTTCTTCTTGTTTTGTTTCTTTTTCTTCTCCGGAGAAATTCTGTCTATATTGTTGCCTGGTAGTGACTTTCAGGACTTTTTGTTCTAATTCTTTGAAGTCATGGATGGTTATTCTTGATAACGCATCCGCTACATAATTATCTTTACCCTTCAGATATTCTACCGTAAAATTATATTCCTCTAATTCAAGCCTCATACGAGTAAGTTTAGAACTCGGATTGACCATTGAGAATAGATATGTTAGTGGTCTATGATCCGTTCTTACTGTAAAATGGTTACCATAAATATATGGTCGAAAATGAATTATCGCCCAGTGAATAGCTGTTAGCTCTTGTTCAGTAGTACTCTTGTTACTTTCTCCTTTGGTAAAGGATTTTGATGCGTATGCAATGGGAAGTTGGAGCCTGTTTTGGTTTTGAGTTAAAACCGCTCCACACGCTTGCTTACTTGCATCTGTTATTATGCAGAATTCCTTAGTGAAATATGGATATTGTAACAAGGTTGGATTCATCAATGCCGTTTTTAAATGATCGAAAGCATTCTGACATTCTGATGTCCATTCAAACTTTACGTCTTTTTTACATTATCTTGTTATGTGACGTGAATAATCAGCAAAGTTTTGAATAAAACGTCGATAATAGTTGCAGAATGCAACGAAGCGTCTTGCACTGTCCGCATCATGTGGGACAGGATAGTTTTTAATGGCCTCGTATTTTTTATCATCAGGCACTGATCCTTTATCAGTGCACTTGTGTCCCAAAAATGTGACTTCATGCATGAAAAATGAACATTTTTCAGGATGTAGCTTCAGATTGTATTTCCTACATTTGTCAAAAATATCAGTTAAGTTTTTGATCATATGTTTCTCGGAACAACCTATTACTATTAGATCATCGATATAAAGAAATGCTTGTGATGGTTGTAAACCAGAAAATGCTATTGTCATCATTCTTTGGAATGAGTTAGGGGCTATTTTTAAGCCGAAAGGTAATCGCGTGAAGCGATATGAGCCATTATTTGTGGAAAATGACGTTATATTTCTAGAGCTTTTGACTAGTTCAATTTGGTGAAAACCAGACATCAAGTCTAGACATGAGAAGTACTTTGCTCTACCTAGTTGATCCAGAATATCATCTATCCTAGGTAGCGGAAATTTATCAGATAATAGCTTCTTATTAATTTGGCGATAGTCAATTACTAATCGCCATTTTTTATTTTCCGAGCCTGGAAGAGACTTCTTCGGAACTAAGAGTAGTGGGCTATTATATTCTGACACTGAAGGTTCAACTATTTTGTCATTTATTAGTTTTTGTACTTGGGATTGTATTTCTTGTACTTGGCTATGAGGACTTCTATAATTCTTAATATATACGGGTTCATCATCCTTTAATCTAAGTCTTTGTTTATAAAAATTATTTGTAGAAATTGATTCGGTTTCTAGTCCGAATATATCTGTATATCTGGTGCATAGATCTTTTAGTTGGATTTTGAACAATGGTCGAAAATTTTTGATTAGTTCTTTCATGACTAAATTACTTCTATCTTCATTAGAGTTTTGTAATATTTCGAATTCGTTTAATTTTTCATAAGTTATTTTATTTAAATTAACGATTTTATTGGAATTTGTCGTGTTTAAAATTCGGACATAAGTATGGTTGTGATCGGATAAGGTGTTTGCGATATAAATTCCTTCTTCAATTTCTTGATTCGGTATCAAGATGTGATTAGTAATTGAAGGAATTTGTATTTTACGGACGACTTCGGACCGAGCTGCAAGTACTGTGGCATTATTGTCACAAGTGTGAAATATTTCCAGTCTAATCGGATAATTTAAGTTGTTTGGACGAAGAAATAGCGAGTCGCCACTTTCGTTGAAATCTATTTGGCAATTGTGTTGTTTTATAAAATCAATGCCTAGTATGCCATCACTAGGTATTGGGAAATTTTTGTCGACTAAATGAAAGTCATGTGGAATTATCTAATTTCTCGTTTGGAGTTCTATGAAGGCTAAGCTTTTTGAAATTATTGTTCCTTCGCCTATACCCGATATTTGGGTAGTAAACTCTTTGTTTACATTATCGAATATATCTATATTTTTTTTTAATATAGATATATCTGCACCAGTGTCTATTAACAGCGTAAATGTTTTACCTGTTTTTTCATTATTAAGTTTTACAAATATACTTAAATTAAGGTTGATGCTTTTAATTGTGCCATTTATTGGCTTTGAATATCTGTTGGGTTCTGGCGGTTTTCCGAGTTACCATGAGTTACTCGGACATTGCCTCTATTACCATTGTTTTGGTTGGCACCTCGGCATCTTCCTCGGTTGCCACCTCGGGAATCACCTCTATTACTTTTATTACCATTATTACGGTCATAATTATTATAATTATTTCTGTTATTATAATTATTGCCGTTGCCTCTACCTCGATGTGAACCTCGTTGGTTTTAACTTCACTGGTAGAGTACAGTGCTTGGACTGCCAGTCATTTTAGCACAATGGTTTATATACTTTGAAATGGCTTCATCCGCTGCTTCAACTATATTCTTAAGTTTTCCGTTCTCGCAATTATCTGTCATGGCATTGAGTGCTTCTTCAGTGCTAAGTTCCTCAGTATGCTTTGAAGAATAACCGTTATCAATATACGCATTTTCAAGTGAAAGGTGTAGTTTATTGATTTCATCGGTAAACTGAGTGGCTGTTTTGCCTCTCTGGTGTACTGATGCCATTTTGGCTTTTAAGAGTTGGACGGTATCACCGACTACTGTGTCTTGCAGTTTTTTAATTATGTCGGGTATTGTCGTTTCGTCTTTCACTCTATTTCTATTTGCGCCCGGTAATTTGGACTTTACAATCTTGATTGCTAGGTCTGCAAATTCGCCTTTTCCCAAATCTACCATTTCGATTGCATCAACGAATTTAGTTAAATTTATTCGTCTGCCGTCGAATTCTGGTATGGATTGGCTAGTTTCTTTTAAATACGCCCTTATGGCGCAGGGTGTCCTAGCTTCAGTCATGTTGCTTGCTTTTAGTTCCACGACGCTCGAATTTGTATCTGAATCCGAGTTATTTACGTGAAACATTAGTGTGGCTGGGAAAGTAAGATTTTCCCAGTCTTGTTTTTGGACCTGTATATCTTCTTCTATGCTAGCTTCAAATCTGACTGGTGTATTTAGAATAGACGGCACAGATAGAGTAAGATTATGTTTCTCTTTTACATTTTGCAGATTATTTCTTAATCTTAGCAATAACCTCGACGTTTCTGACCAATGTTGATCGGTTAATACGTCTTTATGCAATCGACTAATGTTATTGCATGTCAATATACTGTGTCTTTATGAGTTTGTCTATTCTGCGTTAAGCATTTGTATGCTTTTTCAAATTTGAGTTTTATATTAAGGATTCGCTCAGAGAGTTCTGGCCATTCCATAATATGAACATGAACTAGCTGTTTTTATTATGAGGTTTAATACTTGAATACCTCATAATTAATTTCTTGTGATTTCTCATTAAATACTGTCATAATTTCTATGGCAGGTATTAACATCAATAATTGAGCCTTTTCTTTATTAGATAGACCAATAAAAGGGGAGAAATCTAAATCATATGTTCTCATATATATTTTTTTTGGAAATTACATATATATGTGGGACAATATGATAGAATGAAATTCGCTCTTTGAGCTAGGTCAGGTTTTTTATCAAGACCTTTTTTAAATTTTTCTTAGCTAACTTGTCCATAACTTGCTGTCTATAAAACTGTATGCATGTAAGAATATTTTTATTTTGATCTTATAAATATATAATCCTGTGTTTTTAGATATATTTCCAATTCTTTAAATACGATTTTTTCGTTAATGCTTGTTCTTTATTTTTCTCATTTCAAATCTTATCCAAGTCATTTGCTTGGCTTCAACACTTTTTAAGTCTAACATTATTAAATTTTGTTCGTTAACTTTTACTGTTTTACTTATTTTATTTGTCTCTATAGACATCAAGATAATTTTTAATTTTATATATCTTATTTTTTATCAAAACTATCGTTTACAAATTAATAATTAGTTTTTCTCTTTGCCTACCTAATGTTTTTCGAATGGCTTTACAGGCCAAACGTCTTGCCGGCCGACTCAATTGTCGTCAGGCATTACAAATATTAATAATAATTTTAAAGCTATTGTTGGGCACTCTTAAGTGCTGTCGGTCAGATCACCCTTGGTGTTTCCAATCGTTGGTACGAGGGGCGGCCTGCCTCTCGTAACTAATTAATTATTGAATTATCCTTTGAAACCGTCCTTGGGTTTGCCTGGCATGTGCCCAGGCAATGCGGGCAGAAGAGTGGACCCTCGCAGTCCGGCGGGCATAGGCGTTTTCTCTTCGGTATCTCCTTGGGCTGTGGGCGATGGGTTTTTTTGTAATTTTGCTTCTCTATAATATCTGAGGGACAGGGGTTGCTCTTCACCTTTAACAGTGACTCTAAATGTTCGAGTTCACTGGTTAGTTTCACGGCAGTTTCCCAAGGTAGTGGGTTATTGGACTTATATAAGAGCCTTACGATCTCAGACTTTCTCTGTCTGATCCGCTCTTTAATGCCACTGCGTCGCTTCACTTTCTTGGAGGTATTTAAGCTCATCCCCCTGTACTCACTCAGTTTTTACAAAGGGTTTTTTTTTCCAGTTGTCCAGCTTCTTGGCAGCTTCTTGGCAGCTTCTTGGCAGTTTCTTTGTAGCTTCTTTGTAGCTTCTTGGCCAGCCAGCCCAGTCCAGTTGTCCTCGAGATCCTTTTCCTGTCCTGGGTCTTCCTAGACCCACGTCACGGTCGCCATATTGTAGATTGTACCAGAACTAGTTATGTTGTCAATAATATTCAAGCTAGCACGTCAGCGCCGTTTGAGCTTTGGTTTATAATTGTGTTTTATTTTTAAGTCAGAACGTTCTCTTACCCTAAGTACAGTTTAGCCAGTTTAGCCGGCAGCGGCGCGGCTGCATTATATATTTCTTATATATATGCTTATGCTTAGATGTCAATGGACATGCATGCTTATCTTACGTAAGTACTAAGAGTGAGAGAGAGTATTATGCACTTATGTATAGGGCACTGGCGGTCAGCGTGCAAACGCTGAGTTAGCCGAATTCGCAAGTAGCTGATCATGTTACGCGCTCACTTGAGTTTGTTTTGGTCAACGCAATTTGTTGTGGCTGCACAAAGTGTTGCCGCCACATAAGTGCTGAACACAGTGTACACTCGATACAGGTGGTAACCACAGTGTACACTCGATATGTATGTCATATGTGCATATTACACTATATTATATATAGGTTCTACGTTGTCTATGCTATTAAAATGTTTTGGTAAATTGTTTGTTTTACCGAAAACTAGTTCGTATGGGCAATAATCATGCGCCATAGATGGGGTTGTGTTGAAACAGTATACGAAATATTGGATCCATACGTCCCAATCAGTTTTATCAACCGATATATATGATCGTATGTACTCATTGAAAGTTCTGTGACTTCTTTCGACTGTTCCAACTGTCTGGTGGTGATGTGCAGTTGATGTTATTTTATTTATTTGTAAATACTTGCACAAATCATTGATAATAGAATTTTTGTATTCTGTTCCCATGTCCGTTATGAACGTCTTCATTGGACCGTACTTTAGAATAAAATTCTCAAATATCGCCTTTGCTACTGTGTTAGCATTTTTGTTTGGGATTGGAATCGCAACTAAATATTTAGTCAGATCACAAATTAATGTGACTGCGTATTCATTTCCAATTTCAGACCTGGGTAGTGGACCAATAGTGTCTAATATAACCCTGTCGAAAGCATGTATTGGCGTATCAGTTATTGTTAAAGGAGTTTTTATTTTTCTTGTCACTTTTGATTTTTGGCAATTTGGACATTTTCGTATGTACTCAGTAATATCTCTAGTCATACCGTTCCAATAATAATGTCTTTTGACCTCGGCCAAGGTTTTTGAAATGCCTGTGTGACCTCCTTGTATTGGATCATTGTGTAATGTAGACAGTATAGCTTCTTTTTCTTTTATTGTTTTTATTTGGGTCACCGGGTTGAGTAGCGCTACTCTCAATGAAATTAATGTTTTATTGACCATATTTTTGAAATTATCGATTGAAACATGTTCAAAGATATTTTCCCACGGTGCCACTTTGAGTTGGCTGATTTTATTTATACCGGCTTGCGTTTCAAGTCTTTGGAAAATTTTACCTAAGTCGAGATTTCCATTGGTATATAAATCGCTAACATCATATCTCGCAGTAATATTTTTACCATGTTTGAAAAAACATAGCATATTTTATACTTTGCGTACTTCGTCATTATTAATGACTTCATATACGTTGGGCTTTGAAGCTTTTTCTATAGATTGCCTTGGCAATTCTATTTTGTCTACTTTGGTATCTTTTAGTGACTCTTTTTACTGATCCGTTTATTTGCTGTAGCTGTTGAATGGTTATTCATGATAACGCATCCGCTACAAAATTGTCCTTACCCTTCAGATATTCTACTGTAAAATTATATTCCTCTAATTTAAGTCTCATACGTGTTAGTTTTGAGCTTGGATTAACCATTGAGAATAAGTATGTTAATGGTCTATGATCTGTCTTGACAGTGAAGTATCTACCATAAATATATGGTCTAAAATAAGTTATTGTCCAATGAATTGCTGCCAATTCTTGTTCTGTTGTACTTTTATTACTTTCACCCTTAGTAAACGATCTTGATGCATAAGCAACTGGAAGTTGGAGTTCATTTTTGTTTTGAGTTAAAACTGCTCCACATGCTTGCTTACTTGCATCTGTTATTATGCAAAATTCTTTGCTTAAATTCGGATTTATTAGTGCCGATTTGAGATGTTCGAAGGCATGCTGATAATCAGCTGTCCATTCGAATTTTACATCTTTTTTACATAATCTTGTTATGTGACGAGCATAGTCGGTGAAATTTTTGATAAAACGTCTATAGTAATTGCAGAATGCAATGAATCGTCTAGCGCTGTCCGCATCATGTGGGATTGGGTAATTTTTAATGACGTCGTATTTTTTGTCGTCAGGCAAGATTCCTTTATCCGTGCATTTGTGTCCCAAAAATGTGACTTCATGCATGAAAAATGAACATTTTGCAGGATGTAATTTAAGGTTGTATTTCCTACATTTCTCAAAAATATCAGTTAAGTTTTTGAGCATATGCGTTTCGGAACAACCAATGACTATTAAATCATCCATATAAAGGAAAGTTTGAGAAGGTTCTAATCCGGAGAATGCGTTGGTCAATATAAGCAGCTTCAAGAAGCTGCCGCAGACTTTCTAGTTCATTTGTGAACTGAGTGGCGGTTTTGCCTCTTTGCGTTAAGGTATTGTAAAGTTATGTTGTTGCTATCTTGAGTACTCTTCCATTCGGGTATTTAGAAGTCTTATTATTTTGCTTGAAGAGGGACGTCAGTCCACTCTGGTGAAGTTTTATTGAATGAATACTTAAGCTTAGTGCTGTCCACTGTGAAGCAGTGAGCAGCCGTTTTACATACATTGTCTTTGCTTATTATATACAGCAACGGAGACGTTGCTGGCTAGCTGAGAGAATCACGCGCGCACATATGCATATGGAGCGACGGTCAAACGTAATAACGCTGACTTAGCCATTTGGACGGTCGCTGTTATCAAGTGCGGATTATATTTCGTCTGCACTGAGTATGTGCAGAGGGCACTGATCTTTAGGCGAGCAGCGACGAAGTCACTGCTTATGCATGCACTGTGTTGACATAACAACAAAGTGTTGCGGCCTTATTTATATCTATGTATATACATATGTACGCCTGCTACAGTATCCATTTTTGCCTTTATGTTAGCGGGTGTCTCACCGACAACTACGGCTTTTAATTTAGCAATGATTCCATCTATTGTGGTTTCATTTTTTATTTTGTTAATGGTTGTGCCTGTTATTTTTGATTTAATCACCTCTATGGCAATTTCCTCATAATTTCCTTTAGTTAAATTGACAAGTCTTAATGCCGTTAAGAATTTTTCAAGACGGGGTTTCGTTCCGTCAAATTCTGGGACTGCTTGTGCAATTTCCCTAATATATGCCCTCTGGGCAGCGGCTGTGTCAACCATTATCAGGCTGTTATCAGCACTTTCTTCACTTTCAGATAAAATATCTTTGGAATTCAGTGTGATAACAGCGGGTATTGTCAAGTTTGT
This sequence comes from Drosophila rubida, assembly GCA_035046165.1. NCBI lineage: Eukaryota > Metazoa > Arthropoda > Insecta > Diptera > Drosophilidae > Drosophila > Drosophila rubida. Next base: position 13,140,850 of record JAWNOF010000022.1, read on the forward strand.
TAAATCTTCTTCCTCTAATTGAATATCCCCAGTCCGAACTTCAAGGTTTTCACCGAGCTCCAACTTTACTGGTGTATTCAGGATAGAAAGCAAAATTAGATTTAAACTATGCTTGTCTTTGACTGTTTGAATGTTGTTTCTCAGTTTTATTAGGAGCCTTGACGTTTCTGACCAATGTTCATTGGTTAATACGTCTTTATGTTGATATATTAAAAAACGAGCTTCGTTAAAGCTGTCGATTAATGTTAAGGCGTGCCTATTAACTGTATCTATATGCGTTTGTCTATTTTGTGTTAGACATTTATACGCTTTGTCAAATCTTGTTTTAATATCTTGGATTCGCTCAGAAAGTTCTGGCCATTCCATAATATTGACAAGCTACTTTTTGTTTAATGTATTTAATCTGTCATACTCTGCCCGGGATTACTTATAATTATATCTTGGATACCATCATAACAATCACTCTACCTAAAGTTCGATGATCATCTATCCTGGATCTAACTTGCACACCCGGAATGGTTGTTAATACGATTCCTTTTTGGGTTGCAGTGCAATGAATTAAGGGCGAGAAATGACAGTTAAATGTTTCTACGTAGCTCGTATACACTAATTGGTGTTGTGGATACTAACTGCTGAACTCTTCTACTAAAGTTTGGATCCCTTTCATATGTTTGGCTTATAGCTCTTTGGGTATCCATACTCTAATATGTATTCGTTATATTCTTTTTTATTTAATAATGTTGTATAATGTGCTTTTTGCTCTCTTTTATTTTTTAGATTTTGTCCAAGTCGTTTGCTTGGCTCATGTATCTTTTCTTAAGACAATTGTTGTGGAGCTTATACAATTTGTAAAAACAATTTGCACATATTATAACAACAATTATTATTAGCAGAATATTTGTTAATTCTAAGTCCACTTCACTAGATTCTACTTTATTTATAACGTTAGCAGTGGAATCCACTGACTTAACGTCTACTAATCCCATTATGGGATACTGTTTATAAACTATATTCGGTATAAACTCTTCTGCCGATTTGCTTATGGCATTACTGTCCATAAATGGAACAGTTTTCTTTCCTGCGGCTTAGTTTGAAACTGAACTGAAAACTTGAAAATAGATGACTGAAAACATTGTCATTATTTGAATATTTGATTTGAATTTATTTAGCTAGTTATTAGACTAGCCATGGAATTTTAAAACGTTGCTACTGGGTAATTTACCCAGTGCCAGAGACGGTAATTATTAGTTAATTTTTTAAACAAAATTGTACATATTGACCTGCCTAATGTTTTAGTTTGGCTTTATGGGCCTCACTTCTAATTGGGCAAAAAATATTCTGCTCAATTTTACATAGTTTCTTATAATAATGAAAAAAAAATTTGCAACGCAGTGCAATATAAAAAAAATATGCAACGCAGTGCAAATTAAAAAAAATTATGCGCCCTTGGTAGCGCTGTCGGATCACTTATCCTTGGTCTGACTTGGGTTGTCAGACGGGGCCGGTGCTGGCTGCACAGGTCATTATTTCCTTGGTGGGGCACCGGTGCTCAGTAATCGGACAAGTGCATTTTTGGTTGTTGCAACTGTATTTGCCACATAAATGCCTTCTTTAATTTCCTGGTTTGGAATTAATTTTTCTTACTACTTGGGATCTTGCTGGTAGAACAATGGAATTATTACCAGAACTGTATGTTATTGGAACATAAATGGGAAAATTTAGATTATTTGGTCTCATTATGAGCCAATCTGGATTTGGTTTGAAATCTAACTGGCAATTGAATTTCTTAATGAAATCAATGCCTATTATTCCATCACAAGGTATTGCGAAATGCAAATCTACTAAGTGAAAATCGTGTGGAATTATGTATTTTCCTGTCTGTATCTCGATTGAAATCAGTCCTTGCGACTGTATTATGTCTTGGCCTATGCCTTGAATATTTATTTTCTTGTTTATTTGGATATCATGAAAGATATCAGAATTTTCTTTTAAGAGGGATATAGCTGCACCAGTATCTATTAAAAATACAAGTTTTTTGTTTGCTTTTACATTGAAAAAATTTACAAATATGTTTAAACTAAGATTGATTGTATGAACAGCATAATTTTTTACTGTGGAATATCTGAGGGTTGCTGGGAGTTTCCCTGATTGTTTCGGTGCCACTTTGAGTTGGCTGATTTTATTTATACCGGCTTGCGTTTCAAGTCTTTGGAAAATTTTACCTAAGTCGAGATTTCCATTGGTATATAAATCGCTAACATCATATCTCGCAGTAATATTTTTACCATGTTTGAAAAAACATAGCATATTTTATACTTGCAAGGTCACTACTTTGCGTACTTCGTCATTATTAATGACTTCATATACGTTGGGCTTTGAAGCTTTTTCTATAGATTGCCTTGGCAATTCTATTTTGTCTACTTTGGTATCTTGTAGTGACTCTTTTTACTGATCCGTTTATTTGCTGTAGCTGTTGAATGGTTATTCTTGATAACGCATCCGCTACAAAATTGTCCTTACCCTTCAGATATTCTACTGTAAAATTATATTCCTCTAATTTAAGTCTCATACGTGTTAGTTTTGAGCTTGGATTAACCATTGAGAATAAGTATGTTAATGGTCTGTGATCTGTCTTGACAGTGAAGTGTCTACCATAAATATATGGTCTAAAATAAGTTATTGTCCAATGAATTGCTGCCAATTCTTGTTCTGTTGTACTTTTATTACTTTCACCCTTAGTAAACGATCTTGATGCATAAGCAACTGGAAGTTGGAGTTCATTTTTGTTTTGAGTTAAAACTGCTCCACATGCTTGCTTACTTGCATCTGTTATTATGCAAAATTCTTTGCTTAAATTCGGATTTATTAGTGCCGATTTGAGATGTTCGAAGGCATGCTGACAATCAGCTGTCCATTCGAATTTTACATCTTTTTTACATAATCTTGTTATGTGACGAGCATAGTCGGTGAAATTTTTGATAAAACGTCTATAGTAATTGCAGAATGCAATGAATCGTCTAGCGCTGTCCGCATCATGTGGGATTGGGTAATTTTTAATGACGTCGTATTTTTTGTCGTCAGGCAAGATTCCTTTATCCGTGCATTTGTGTCCCAAAAATGTGACTTCATGCATGAAAAATGAACATTTTGCAGGATGTAATTTAAGGTTGTATTTCCTACATTTCTCAAAAATATCAGTTAAGTTTTTGAGCATATGCGTTTCGGAACAACCAATGACTATTAAATCATCCATATAAAGGAAAGTTTGAGAAGGTTCTAATCCGGAGAATGCGTTGGTCAATATAAGCAGCTTCAAGAAGCTGCCGCAGACTTTCTAGTTCATTTGTGAACTGAGTGGCGGTTTTGCCTCTTTGCGTTAAGGTATTGTAAAGTTATGTTGTTGCTATCTTGAGTACTCTTCCATTCGGGTATTTAGAAGTCTTATTATTTTGCTTGAAGAGGGACGTCAGTCCACTCTGGTGAAGTTTTATTGAATGCTCGCTTAAGCTTAGTGCTGTCCACTGTGAAGCAGTGAGCAGCCGTTTTACATACATTGTCTTTGCTTATTATGTACAGCAACTGAAGCGTTGCTGGCTAGCGCGCACATATGCACACGGAGCGACGGTCAGACGCAATAACGCTGACTTAGCCATTTGGGCGGTCGATGTTATGAAGTGCGGATTATATTTCGTCTGCACTTAGTATGTGCAGAGGGCACTGATCTTTAGGCGAGCAGCGACGAAGTCACTGCTTATGCATGCACTGTGTTGACATAACAACAAAGTGTTGCGGCCTTATTTATGTCTATGTATATACATATGTACGCCTGCTACATCTCCCTCCTTTTAAAAAATAACGTAATTTATGAAGTTATTTTATATGCTAATGTTAATTATTATTATATTTATTTTTTTTTGTGTTTTGTTTTTTTTTTTTTTTTTTGCTTATAATATGTATATTATGTATATATATAAAATTTGTATCTTAATGTCTACTTCGAAATGTATATGTTTAAGACTATTTGTATTAAAAGTATATTTAATTTTAGTTTTCGTTTTTTTTTTTTTTTTTTTTTTAAATTCCATTTTTTTTTTTTCATTATTATTATTTTTTTTTTATTATATGTTCGAACATTTGATTGTTTTTTATTATAGTTTTCAATTCAGTTATGATAAAGTTTTAATCTATCCTTATGTACTTTCTGTTTTTTATTTTTGTTATCCCTAATTATTATATTATCATTATCTTCTAGCTTTTCTACTGTATAGGGTCCTAAATAAGTTTTATCTAACTTATGTCCAGTTTCATTTTTGAGTAGGACTTTATCTCCTACCGATATATCTACGTTTATTACTTTCCTATCGTATATTAGCTTATTAGATTTCTTATTTTCTTCTAACATAATTCTAGCTCTTTTATATGCTATTTCTAATCTATAATTACTTTCCTTAGCATAATCATCTATATTATATATAGGTTCTATGATCTCTATGCTATTAAAATGTTTTGGTAAATTATTTGTTTTACCAAAAACTAGTTCATATGGGCAATAATCATGCGCCATAGATGGGGTTGTGTTGAAACAGTATACGAAATATTGGATCCATACGTCCCAATCAGTTTTATCAACCGATATATATGATCGTATGTACTCATTGAAAGTTCGATGACTTCTTTCGACTGTTCCAACTGTCTGGTGGTGGTGTGCAGTTGATGTTATTTTATTTATTTTTAAATACTTGCACAAATCACTGATAATAGAATTTTTGTATTCTGTTCCCATGTCCGTTATGAACGTCTTCATTGGACCGTACTTTAGAATAAAATTCTCAAATATCGCCTTTGCTACTGTGTTAGCATTTTTATTTTGGATTGGAATCGCAACTAAATATTTAGTCAGATCACAAATTAATGTGACTGCGTATTCGTTTCCATTTGCAGACTTGGGTAGTGGACCAATAGTGTCTACTATAACCCTGTCGAAAGCATGTATTGGCGTATCAGTTATTGTTAAAGGAGTTCTTATTTTTCTCGTCACTTTTGATTTTTGGCAATTTGGACATTTTCGTATGTACTCAGTAATATCTTTAGTCATACCTTTCCAGTAATAATGTCTTTTGACCTTGGCCAAGGTTTTTGAAATGCCTGTGTGACCTCCTTGTATTGGATCATTGTGTAATGTAGACAGTATAGCTTCTTTTTCTTTTATTGTTTTTATTTGGGTCACCGGGTTGAGTAGCGCTACTCTCAATGAAATTAATGTTTTATTGCCCATATTTTTGAAATTATCGATTGAAACATGTTCAAAGATATTTTCCCACGGTGCCACTTTGAGTTGGCTGATTTTATTTATACCGGCTTGCGTTTCAAGCCTTTGGAAAAATTTACCTAAGTCAAGATTTCCATTGGTATATAAATCGCTAACATCATATCTTGCAGTAATTTTCTTACCATGTTTGAAAAAACATAGCATATTTTTTACTTGCAAGGTCACTACTTTGCGTACTTCGTCATTATTAATGACTTCATATACGTTGGGCTTTGAAACTTTTTCTATAGAATGCCTTGGCAATTCTATTTTTTCTTTTCCTGCGGAGGAATTTTGTCTACTTTGATATCTTGTAGTGACTTTCTTTACTGATCTGTTTATTTGTTGTAGCTATTGAATGGTTATTCTTGATAACGCATCCGCTACAAAATTGTCCTTACCCTTCAGATATTCTACTGTAAAATTATATTCCTCTAATTTAAGTCTCATACGTGTTAGTTTTGAGCTTGGATTAACCATTGAGAATAAGTATGTTAATGGTCTGTGATCTGTCTTGACAGTGAAGTGTTTACCATAAATATATGGTCTAAAATAAGTTATTGTCCAATGAATTGCTGCCAATTCTTGTTCTGTTGTACTTTTATTACTTTCACCCTTAGTAAACGATCTTGATGCATAAGCAACTGGAAGTTGGAGTTCATTTTTGTTTTGAGTTAAAACTGCTCCACATGCTTGCTTACTTGCATCTGTTATTATGCAAAATTCTTTGCTGAAATCTGGGTATTGTAATAAATTTGGATTTATTAGTGCTTGAGATGTTCAAAGGCATGCTGACAATCAGCTGTCCATTCGAATTTTACATCTTTTTTACATAATCTTGTTATATGACGAGCATAGTCGGCGAAATTTTTGATAAAACGTCTATAATAATTGCAGAATGCAATGAATCGTCTAGCGCTGTCCGCATCATGTGGGACTGGATAATTTTTAATGACGTCGTATTTTTTGTCGTCAGGCAAGATTCCTTTATCCGTGCATTTGTGACCCAAAAATGTGACTTCATGCATGAAAAATGAACATTTTGCAGGATGTTATTTAAGGTTGTATTTCCTACATTTCTCAAAAACATCAGTTCAGTTTTTGAGCATATGCGTTTCGGAACAACCAATGACTATTAAATCATCCATATAAAGGAAAGCTTGAGAAGGTTCTAATCCGGAGAATGCAATAGTCATCATTCTCTGGAAAGAATTTGGCGCTATTTTTAAGCCGAATGGCAATCGCGTGAAGCGATATGAGCCATTACTTGTTGAGAAAGACGTTATATCTCTTGAACTTTTTTCGAGTTCAATTTGATGAAAACCTGAGATTAAGTCAAGGCATGAAAAGTATTTTGCTCTTCCTAGTTGATCCAAAATGTCATCAATTCTAGGGAGCGGAAATTTATCCGACAACAGTTTTTTATTAATTTGACGATAGTCAATTACTAATCGCCATTTTTTCTTGTCAGTCCCTGGAAGAGATTTCTTCGGAACTAACAAAAGTGGGCTATTATAAGGTGATACAGACGGTTCGACTATTTTATTGTCGATTAACTTTTGGACTTGTACTTGTATCTCGCTTATTGGGCGTTGAGGATTTCTATAATTTTTTATATAAACTGGTTCATCATCTTTCAATCTTAGTTTTTGTTTGTAAAAATTATTTGTAGTGATTGATTCGGTTTCAAGTCCGAATACGTCACTAAACTGGGTGCATAAGTGAGTCAATTCATTTTTGAATTGTGGTGGAAAATTTTTAGATAATTGAGATAAGACAGTTTTTTCTCTATTTAATGGATTGTTTTGAACTATGTCATAGTTCGAAAGTGGTTCATATGCTAAGTTTTTAATATTTACTACTTGATCGGTACTGGTTGTATTCAGTAATCGGACAAATGCATTTTTGGTTGTTGCAACTGTATTTGCTACATAAATGCCTTCTTTAATTTCCTGGTTGGGAATTAAAACGCTATCTTCATCTGATGATAGATGAATTTTTCTTACTACTTGGGATCTTGCTGGTAGAACAATGGAATTATTACCAGAACTGTATGTTATTGGAACATAAATGGGAAAATTTAGATTATTTGGTCTCATTATGAGCCAATCTTCATTCGGTTTGAAATCTAACTGGCAATTGAATTTCTTAATGAAGTCAATGCCTATTATTCCATCACAAGGTATTGCGAAATGCAAATCTACTAAGTGAAAATCGTGTGGAATTATGTATTTACCTGTCTGTATCTCTATTGAAATCAGTCCTTGCGACTGTATTATATCTTGGCCTATGCCTTGAATATTTATTTTCTTGTTTACTTGGATATCATGAAAGATATCAGAATTTTCTTTTAAGAGGGATATATCTGCACCAGTATCTATTAAAAATACAAGTTTTTTATTTGTTTTTACATTGAAAAAATTTTCAAACATGTTTAAACTAAGATTGATTGTATGAACAGCATAATTTTTTACTGTGGAATATCTGAGGGTTGCTGGGAGTTTCCCTGATTGTTTCGGGCTACTCTCACATTATTTGTATTAGTATTGTTTCGGCCTCGGTTGGAATTGTTGCTTCTATTTCCTCGGCCTCTACGGTAATTATTGTTTTGATTTCCGTAGTTATTGTTTTGGTAATATCCTCTGTTTTGATAATTACCATTGCCTCTACCACGATAGTTTCCACGATTGTTACTACCGCGGTAGGCATTATTGTTTCCCCTTCTGGAGTACATCACTGTATTCACGCTACCAGTAATTCTTGTACTGGTACGGATGTATGCGCTAACGGCAGCATCCATGGTAGTGAAAACACCAGACTCCAGAACGGTTTTAACACTCTCGTGACTAGTTTTACTAATCATTGTGTTAACTGCTTCTGTAGTGCTGAGCATGTCAGCATTTTCAGATGGAATACCTTGGTCAATATAAGCAGCTTCAAGAAGCTGCCGCAGACTTTCTAGTTCATTTGTGAACTGAGTGGCCGTTTTGCCTCTTTGTGTTAAGGTATCCATTTTTGCCTTTATGTTGGCGGGTGTTTCACCGACAACTACGGCTTTTAATTTAGCAATGATTCCATCTATTGTGGTTTCATTTTTTATTTTATGAATGGTTGTGCCGGTTATTTTTGATTTAATCACATCTATGGCAATTTCCTCATAATTTCCTTTAGTTAAATTGACAAGTCTTAATGCCGTTAAGAATTTTTCAAGACGGGGTTTCGTTCCGTCAAATTCTGGGACTGCTTGTGCAATTTCCCTAATATATGCCCTCTGGGCAGCGGCTGTGTCAACCATTATCAGGCTGTTATCAGCACTTTCTTCACTTTCAGATAAAATATCTTTGGAATCCAGTGTGATAACAGCGGGAATTGTCAAGTTTGTTAAATCTTCTTCTTCTAATTGAATATCCCCAGTCCGATCTTCAAGGTTTTCACCGAGTTTTAACTTTACAGGTGTATTCAAGATAGAACGCAAAATTAGATTTAAATGATGCTTTTATTTGACTGTTTGGATATTATTTCTCAGTCTTATTAGGAGCCTTGACGTTTCTGACCAATGTCCATTGGTTAATACGTCTTTATGTTGATATATTATAAAACGAGCTTCGTTAAAGCTGTCAATTTATGTTAAGGCGCGCCTATTAACTGTATCTATATGCATTTGTCTATTTTGTGTTAGACATTTATACGCTTTTTCAAATCTTGTTTTAATATTTTGGATTCGCTCAGAAAGTACTGGCCATTCCATAATATTGACAAGCTAGTTTAATGTATTTAATCTGTCATACTCTGCCTGGATTTGATATAATTATATCTTGGATACCATCATAACAATCACTCTACTGTAAAGTTAAGTGTTGCTTTCTTGTGTAGATTGTGTGGTCTTTCATTTGGGTATTGACAAGTCTTCTTTATTGTTTTGTTTGAATAGGGACGTCAGTCCACTCTGGTGAATTTTTATTGAATGAATACTTAAGCTTAGTGCTGTCCACTGTGAAGCAGTGAGCAGCCGTTTTACATACATTGTCTTTGCTTATTATATACAGCAACGGAGGCGTTGCTGGCTAGCTGAGAGAATCACGCGCGAGTTACACTGGGGAGAACAGTGTCTTCCTGTCGTGACCCGAGGTGTGCTTCCTTCAGTTGCAGATAGTGGGTTTTCGTCTATTGTTGGAACTTTTCCTTCCTTTTGGTTTTAGTCTTTTTAATTTTTACTTGGATAAAAATTTGAATAAAGAAAAACTCGACTATGTTGGTTGATGACAAAATTCAAAGTGTTCTTCTGTTTATTTCAAGAAATCCACTTAAGTCTAAAGAATGTTCTGTTTATACACTAGCTGGCAATTCCCGACATTGTTGCAACATAACACAAGCATCCGGCCTGTAGTTTGGTTTGCGTTTTTGTATATCAGCCGGCCAATGTTTATGTCAGCACTTTTAGGTGGTCATTGGCCGACGTGGTGGCTTGAGTGGAGGGGGAATGGTTGAAGTGTGGTTGGTAACTCCTCCCCCCCCAAACTGAAGTGACGGCCATAACGGGGGAATGGTCGGAGCGAAAATCTGGGATGGTGGTGACACGTTGGGGACGTAGAGTGTCCTTGTTTTGCAGTCCTCCTGATATGGCGTATAGAATGAGTGTATGTTGTTTCCGTTCTTGATTGAAGTGTAGAAGTTTTGCGTTATTCTCGATTGATTCCAGATGAAGTCTTTGCAGGCTAAGTATCTGAGTAGGCTTGCTTCCGATTATTTTTTTCGCTGGAGGTAGAAGGATGTCAAGGTGCTCAATTTCGTTGTAATCTGAACTGTCGTATTTTAAGTTGTTAATCGTAACTACGCAGTTTGAGTGTTCAATTAAGATTGATCCCGATAATTGTATGAGGTCACCACATGATGATGTTAGTGTGAGGTTTCTTGTGTTGAATGCGAAGATTATGCCTTTTTCAGGTTCGAAAATGTCTGTGAAGTTTCCAGTTTCTTGCAAATTGCAGGAGCTTGTTTGATTGTTGAGTATGTTCTTAAGACAATTGTTGTTTGTTGCTGGGGGAATGCCATGGTTGTGTTCACAATAGTACTTATTATTTAGTTTTAAACATTTTTCATTAATATCTAGTACAATATTTTTGTTGTAAGCTATGAATTTGGGTACAATTACAAATTTAGTATGATTAATTGGTAGTGGTATAATTCGTGCAAAATAATATTTGTTGTTGTCAATTATTGGTATCTTTATATTAAAAATGATTTTGTTTGCATGGGTGAATGTGTTTAATTTCAAAAGATTATAAATTTGTTCGTCTAGATCAATTGTTATATCTTGTTCTTGGAGGAATGTTTTTATTTTAGTGATTTCCTCAGTATTAAAAATGAATTTTGGTATTACATTTATTTTTACAAAAAGCATGTTTTCCAATATGTTATTTAAGTGTTCTGTTAATACATCTATGTTGAAACTTATTCTATTAATGTATTGTAGTGTAAATATTTTATTATTTTCTTCTTCGAAATTTTTGTAAATGTTGTTTTGTGATTTACTGAAAAAGTTACTGATCAATTCTTGTTCATTATTTATGTGATCTGTAATGTTTTTAAATCTAATTAATATTTCGTTATTAAAGTTTGCTTGATTATTCAAAGCATTTGAAAAAGAATTTGAGGAGTGTTTGATTAAATTGATTTGATTATATACGTCTTGTGCATCTTGGTCGTCCATATTCCCAGTTACCGTTTTGATTAAACTGCCTAGACCGTTTATCAATCCCCTCTTTTCCCTATTATGGGGAACGATAGTATATAATTTATCTTCTAATCTTCTCAATTTTTCCTTCAGGATATCTATTGACATTTCGAAATCTTTGTCTGGCTCTAAATTGTCTATTGTGTTGCGTATACTGTTGGTACAGTTTACGTATTCGTTTGTATCAATTATGTGGTTTATGTTTTTGTATGCCCTGATGATTAAGGCATTTCCCAATTCTATTTTTGCAATAGGTGATTGACCGTCCAATGATTTGATGGAGATACATTGTCCGTTAGCCCGTAGGCTTCTGTGTTTGGGGGAAGGAAGAAGGAAGGATATGGATGAGAGGTTTATTCATATTCTTTTTTTTTTTTTTTTTTTTTTTTTATTAGTATTATTAGGGTTTTGTAACTCTTCTAACTTTTGACTTATGAACTTTCTGATTTCTTGTTGTTATAAGGGTCGCACCGTTATCCTTGATAACTTTGTGCAAAGAGAAACGTGGGGTTATTTTGTTTCTTCTGTTTTCTTTCCTAAAGATTGTCTCGCTTGGTGTCAGTTTCTGGGGTTGCTCTCTGTTTTCGTTTAACTTATTCGTTCGGGCTTCAATTGTTTTTTGAAGTTGGTCCCTAACTTCATCGTACAGTTTGTCTCTAAATGTGTTGAGTTGTCTTAGATAGTCAAGTTTGTTGTTGTGTGTCATTGTCTTGTTGAAGATATGTGTTCTGCCATGGAACAATTCAAATGGGGTGTAACCTGTGCTTGAGTGGATGGCATTATTATAAGTTATTAATGTCTCCGCTATTATATCCTCATGGTCGAAATGCAGTTTGTCTTCTTTAGATTTAGTGTATATGATTCTATATGCTTCTGTCAAGGTTGAATGTAATCTTTCCACTGGGGCATTACTCGATGACTGTTGGAATGAAGTGCAATGTAATATTATATCATATTGCTCGCAAAAATCTTTGAATAGGTTACCTGAGAATTCTGCCCCTTGATCATATATTATTTTTTTGGGAATGCCGTAGAGGCTAAAATAAGTTTTCAGAAATTTTACAACATTTATACAGTTCCGATTTTCAAGAATATATGCACAAGCGAATTTAGAAAATTTATCAATTATTGTTAAGTGATTATGTCCATTAATCGTGTAGATGTCGATGTGAATTATCTCTAAAGGTCTGTTAGGGATTTCAGGGATTTCGAAATTGATTTTTTGTGGATGTCTGTCATATTTTAGCGTTAAGCATGTATCGCAATGTTTAATAATTTGGCTTATTCGATTCTTCATTTGAGGGAAGTAAAATTCTCTTTTAAGGTGGTGAAATGTTTCATCTATACCCCGATGATTATTGTTTATGTGGTATTTTTCTATGGTTGCTAGTTGTTCTTTGGGATCTGATAAATCTTGAACAAATATTAGACATCTCACTAATTTTTGTGTTGTGTTGTTATAGAGGTTTCTAATGTATGTTTAAATATATTATCGGGCGCAAAAATAGCACAGACTTTGTTGGGTTTGAGAATAATTTTTAGTATCTTAGTCATTACGTCCGGGCTGTAGTCAGGTTCGGATATTATGCGTCGCAACTTGTTTTTAAAAGGTATGAGCAATTCGACTTTGGGTACGGGACCTGATTGGAAAATTGCCTGTAAACTAAAGTCGTTGAGAACATTGTTTGATGTTGGAATTTGAACTGTATTATCTTCGTCCTGCCCTTGATCTTGACCTATCGCAATGTCGTTTGAATTAACATTAATTCCCTTATCTGTATCGATTCTGCTAAGTGCGTCAGCGACTACATTATGTGACCCTTTTTTGTAAACTAGATCATACTCGTATTCCTGAAGTAAAAGTCTCCAACGAAGTATTTTGTCATTTGAATGTTTATAGCTCATGAGCCAAGTTAAGGGTTTATGGTCTGTGACAATAGTGAATTTCCTACCGAATAAGTATGGCCTGAAGTTTTTGATTGCCCAAATGATTGCTAACATTTCCTTTTCTGTTGTCGAGTAGTTAATCTCCGTGTCTGACAGTGTTCTACTTGCATAGGACACCGGTTTGTCATTTCCTAATGACCCTTGGGACAATACCGCTCCTAAGGCATAGTTGCTAGCATCTGTTGTTAAGATGAATTTTTTTGAGAAGTCTGGGTATGTCAAGACGGGGTCATTACAAAGTAAAGTTTTACAAAGGTTAAATGTACGTCCAAATTCTTCGTCTATTTTAATTGGGCTCTTGCCTTTTAACTGTTTTGTTAACGGTTTCGTAATTTGAGCAAAATCCTTGATAAATTTACGGTAGTAACCCAACAATCCAAGGAAGGATTTCAATTCTGTTCTATTCTTGGGGCAGGGAAAATTTTTTATTGTGTGAATTTTATTTGGGTTCGGTTTAACGCCCTCTTGCGTAACTAAATGTCCCAAGAAGTCAATTTCCTTCCTTAAGAAGTTAGATTTCGCAACTTGTATCTTGAAGTTTGCTGCTTTGAGTTTATTGAAAACTGTTTGGATATCGTTTATATGTTGTTGAAGAGAGGGTGAGAAAATTATAATGTCATCAAGATATACTAGACAAATGTTACCTATGAGGTCTTGCAATACATTATCCATAACTCTTTGGAAGGTGGCTGGGGCATTTTTCAACCCGAAAGGCATACGAATGAACTCATAATGTCCCCCCTCTACGGAGAATGCTGTCTTTTGTATGTCGGTTTCGTCCATCTGAATCTGATGGAACCCACTCGCCAGGTCAATTGTTGAAAAATATTTTGTTTTGCCTATTTGGTCTAACACATCGTTGATGTTTGGTATTGGATATCTGTCTGAAATGGTTTTTTCGTTAAGTTTCCTATAGTCAATTACCAGTCTCCACTTCTTTTCTCCCGAAGAGTCAGCTTTTTTGGGTACCACCCAAACTGGTGCGCTCCAAGGAGAATGGCTAGATCTGATAATGTCTTGTTCCAGCATTTTCCTGATTTGGTCTTTCACTTCTTGCTTGTGAATAAAAGGGTATCTGTACGATTTAACGAACATTGGAACGTCGTCCGTAGTATGTATGGAATGTTTAATTTTGTTTGAAAATGAAAGTGGGTCTTTTTTGTTGAAGAATAGGTCTTTGAATTGTTTAAATAGTTTCAAAAATGCTTGCTTTTCCTCACTGTTCATGTGGTCTGTTTGAATATCGTGTGGTTGGTCTGTGTCATTGCTCTGTTCATAATGGTCGCAAGAGATTGAGTGAAGTTCTATAAAGTCAAGGCTGGAGTGGGGTGTTACTTGTAATGGTTGTTCTAAGAACATCGTTTGTTCTGCTAGTGAGGTGTTAATCACTTCTAAATTACTTATGCCGTCTATAGCCTTATATATTCCGTCCGAAATTATTAGTTTATCATTAATGTGTATTGTATTGGTGTAAAAGTCACCACTGTTGATATCTACCGGAAAGGGTAGTATCATTTTGCTTGAGGGTGGGACTGTGTAGGCCCTGGTTACCGGGTTTGTTCTCAGTGAAATTTTTATTATAGTATTGCATGTTTGTAGCTGTAATTTGTCGAGGTCGATTTTTGTTTTAAGTCTCAGTAGAAAATCCATTCCTAGGAGTCCATCGAACTCCGGATGAAATTCAAAAAGTAGAAAGTCCATTTCTCCTTGTTCGTTGAATTCCTTAAAAATTGGCATTGATGTCATGTCGCGTATGTCATGTTTGTTAAGAACAGTTGTTATTGTAGCTGGGTTAGTCATGGTTTTACGAAGTTGGAGAGGGATAAGGTAGGGGTTAATAAAGGAATGGGTTGAACCTGTATCAATAAGGAATTTTAGTTTGGTATTATCTTGAAAATTTAAGGTGACAAATGGGAGTGTAGACTTATACGGTTCTTTATTTAGGTATCCGATTGGGTCGAAGAGGCCCCTGGATGAAAATTTTGAGAGTCATCAATATTGAATAGTTTGTGCGAAGTTGAGGCACCATTCGAATTACTGTTGGGAGGGTTGTTATGTTTGAAGGGATTTGTTTTGGTCATTTGGCGGTTGGGGTTGGTCTGCTGTTGACGATTGTTGTTATAGTTTCCCTGGTATGTGTTCGATCTCGGTTGTCTATTGTTATTGTAAGGGTATGGGGCATTGTAATTTCGTGAGTTTGTCTGGGAACGTGAGTCTCCTGTGTTTTGATAATAAAAAGCTTGTTCCCTACGGCATTTTTCGTATGCATCTTCAATTGTCGATGGGTCTTTGGACTTTACTATTGTTTTGAGGGGTTCCCTAAGGTTCAACAAAAAGGCATTTAGACATACGTCATTGTATGTTTGCCTCTTTGCTTCTATGGCACTAGCTGTTAGCCCACTATTACTCAACATTGATAACAATTCACCTCGGAGCTTGGTGATTGCGAAGTAGAGTCTTCCTATAGATAAACCTCTAGGTTGGGTTTGTATATCATTTAATAGAATGGCCTCACTCCTCTTACCGGCATAAAGTCGTATAAGATTGGTTTTAATTTCATCCCATACTAAACTGGTACCGGACACTTTAAGCCCTTCATCAGCCCTGCCTATGATTTTATTCCTAATTTCCCTTAAGAGTAACAGGCCAAAGGGGGTCTGGTCGGCGCCCCTTATCAACATGAGAATTTCCTCTACGCTAGTTATGAACCCATCCAAGGTACCCGGGGTGCCCTCGAAGGTGGGTAGTTCTTTAACAAACGCTAGGATGTCTGCTGAGGAAAGATTAATGTTATTTCCCGGTGGGCTCCCTGAAAGGTTGCTTGGGGTATTACTAACAGTTGGGGTAATGGACCCCGAAGCATTCCCTGAATCCATCGTTTTTGCAACTAAAGGTGGAGAAACTTCCTCTCGTATGTCCGTTAAACTAGAACTTCTGAGACCTAATCGTGTTCTCGTTTTGGCTACTAGTTTTTTTGACATCTAATCTAACAAGTTGTTGATCAGTATCTTTTCCTTTTTTTTTTTTTTTTTTTTTTTTAAAAGTGTTCCTATTTTATTTTACGTGTTGTGTGTATTTAGTGTTTCTTATTCTATTTATGTGTTGTGTGTATAAAATGTGTGTATTTTCTTATGTATATATATATTTTCTTATGTATATATAAAGAGATATATTATTATTATTATTTTCCTTTACCAATTATTTCGTGTGTAAGTGTGGTTTGTCTTTTAGCGTGTTCTGTAATGTGTTTATATTTTTATTAGTGTGTACAAATATTAATTTGAATTGGATTGTTGCGGGAGAGTACTGCAATTAACATTAGAGGTTTCTTTCCTTTTTCTTTTTTTTTTTTTTTTTATTTAAGTTATTCCAGTGACGTGGCCCTCAGCGATTGATTGCCAGACACTATAGGAACAAAATTCGTGTGATCACAATATAAGTATTTTTATTTTATTTTATTTAAGTTATTCCAGTGACGTGGCCCTCAGCGATTGATTGCCAGACACTATAGGAACAAAATTTGTATGATCACAATATAAGTATTTTTATTTTATTTTATTTAAGTTATTCCAGTGACGTGGCCCTCAGCGATTGATTGCCAGACACTATAGGAACAAAATTTGTATGATCACGTATATATGTATTTTTTATTTTCATTTTATTGAATTGTTCCAGTGACGTGGCTATCAGCGATTGATTGCCAGGCACTGTGGGAACAAAATTTTAGTGTGATCATTTTTATTTTATTTTATTTAATTCGTTCATTTTGCACTTAATATATTTTTTTTTTTTTTTTTATGTCACTTCCATCACTCTCCGCAACACTCTACTCACAGAACAATTGTTACTAATAAGTGAAATCCTAGTAGGTTCATTCCGAATCCGGCTGCGCCAGTTACACTGGGGAGAACAGTGTCTTCCTGTCGTGACCCGAGGTGTGCTTCCTTCAGTTGCAGATAGTGGGTTTTCGTCTATTGTTGGAACTTTTCCTTCCTTTTGGTTTTAGTCTTTTTAATTTTTACTTGGATAAAAATTTGAATAAAGAAAAACTCGACTATGTTGGTTGATGACAAAATTCAAAGTGTTCTTCTGTTTATTTCAAGAAATCCACTTAAGTCTAAAGAATGTTCTGTTTATACACTAGCTGGCAATTCCCGACATTGTTGCAACATAACACAAGCATCCGGCCTGTAGTTTGGTTTGCGTTTTTGTATATCAGCCGGCCAATGTTTATGTCAGCACTTTTAGGTGGTCATTGGCCGACGTGGTGGCTTGAGTGGAGGGGGAATGGTTGAAGTGTGGTTGGTAACTCGCGCACATATGCATACAGAGCGACGGTCAGACGCAATAACGCTGACTTAGCCATTTGGGCGGTCGCTGTTATCAAGTGCGGATTATATTTCGTCTGCACTGAGTATGTGCAGAGGGCACTGATCTTTAGGCGAGTAGCGACGAAGTCACTGCTTATGCATGCACTGTGTTGACATAACAACAAAGTGTTGCGGCCTTATTTATGTCTATGTATATACATATGTACGCCTGCTACATCTCCCTCCTTTTAAAAAATAACGTAATTTATGAAGTTATTTTATATGCTAATGTTAATTATTATTATATTTATTTTTTTTTTGTTTTTGTTTGTTTTTTTTTTTCCTAAAATATATATACTATAAATTATAGTTTTCAATTCAGTTATGATAAACTTTTAATCTATCCTTATGTACTTTCTGTTTTTTATTTTTATTATCCCTAATTATTATATTATCATTATCTTCTTGCTTTTCTACTGCTACTACCTAAATAAGTTTTATCTAACTTATGTCCAGTTTCATTTTTGAGTAGGACTTTATCTCCTACCGATATATCTACGTTTATTACTTTCCTATCATATATTAGCTTATTAGATCTCTTATTTTCTTCTAACATAATTCTAGCTCTTTTATATGCTATTTCTAATCTATACTTACTTTCCTTAGCATAATCATCTATATTATATATAGGTTCTATATTCTCTATGCTATTAAAATGTTTTGGTAAATTATTTGTTTTACCAAAAACTAGTTCATATGGGCAATAATCATGCGCCATAGATGGGGTTGTGTTGAAACAGTATACGAAATATTGGATCCATACGTCCCAATCAGTTTTATCAACCGATATATATGATCGTATGTACTCATTGAAAGTTCTGTGACTTCTTTCGACTGTTCCAACTGTCTGGTGGTGATGTGCAGTTGATGTTATTTTATTTATTTGTAAATACTTGCACAAATCATTGATAATAGAATTTTTGTATTCTGTTCCCATGTCCGTTATGAACGTCTTCATTGGACCGTACTTTAGAATAAACTTCTCAAATATCGCCTTTGCTACTGTGTTAGCATTTTTGTTTGGGATTGGAATCGCAACTAAATATTTAGTCAGATCACAAATTAATGTGACTGCGTATTCATTTCCAATTTCAGACCTGGGTAGTGGACCAATAGTGTCTAATATAACCCTGTCGAAAACATGTATTGGCGTATCAGTTATTGTTAAAGGAGTTTTTATTTTTCTTTTCACTTTTGATTTTTGGCAATTTGGACATTTTCGTATGTACTCAGTAATATCTCTAGTCATACCGTTCCAATAATAATGTCTTTTGACCTCGGCCAAGGTTTTTGAAATGCCTGTGTGACCTCCTTGTATTGGATCATTGTGTAATGTAGACAGTATAGCTTCTTTTTCTTTTATTGTTTTTATTTGGGTCACCGGGTTGAGTAGCGCTACTCTCAATGAAATTAATGTTTTATTGCCCATATTTTTGAAATTATCGATTGAAACATGTTCAAAGATATTTTCCCACGGTGCCACTTTGAGTTGGCTGATTTTATTTATACCGGCTTGCGTTTCAAGCCTTTGGAAAAATTTACCTAAGTCAAGATTTCCATTGGTATATAAATCGCTAACATCATATCTTGCAGTAATTTTCTTACCATTTTTGAAAAAACATAGCATATTTTTTACTTGCAAGGTCACTACTTTGCGTACTTCGTCATTATTAATGACTTCATATACGTTGGGCTTTGAAGCTTTTTCTATAGAATGCCTTGGCAATTCTATTTTTTCTTTTCCTGCGGAGGAATTTTGTCTACTTTGATATCTTGTAGTGACTTTCTTTACTGATCTGTTTATTTGTTGTAGCTATTGAATGGTTATTCTTGATAACGCATCCGCTACAAAATTGTCCTTACCCTTCAGATATTCTACTGTAAAATTATATTCCTCTAATTTAAGTCTCATACGTGTTAGTTTTGAGCTTGGATTAACCATTGAGAATAAGTATGTTAATGGTCTGTGATCTGTCTTGACAGTGAAGTGTCTACCATAAATATATGGTCTGAAATAAGTTATTGCCCAATGAATTGCTGCCAATTCTTGTTCTGTTGTACTTTTATTACTTTCACCCTTAGTAAATGATCTTGATGCGTAAGCAACTGGAAGTTGGAGTCCATTTTTGTTTTGAGTTAAAACTGCTCCACATGCTTGCTTACTTGCATCTGTTATTATGCAAAATTCTTTGCTGAAATCTGGGTATTGTAATAAATTTGGATTTATTAGTGCTTGAGATGTTCAAAGGCATGCTGACAATCAGCTGTCCATTCAAATTTTACATCTTTTTTACATAATCTTGTTATATGACGAGCATAGTCGGCGAAATTTTTGATAAAACGTCTATAATAATTGCAGAATGCAATGAATCGTCTAGCGCTGTCCGCATCATATGGGACTGGATAATTTTTAATGACGTCGTATTTTTTGTCGTCAGGCAAGATTCCTTTATCCGTGCATTTGTGTCCCAAAAATGTGACTTCATGCATGAAAAATGAACATTTTGCAGGATGTAATTTAAGGTTGTATTTCCTACATTTCTCAAAAACATCAGTTCAGTTTTTGAGCATATGCGTTTCGGAACAACCAATGACTATTAAATCATCCATATAAAGGAAAGCTTGAGAAGGTTCTAATCCGGAGAATGCAATAGTCATCATTCTCTGGAAAGAATTTGGCGCTATTTTTAAGCCGAATGGCAATCGCGTGAAGCGATATGAGCCATTACTTGTTGAGAAAGACGTTATATCTCTTGAACTTTTTTCGAGTTCAATTTGATGAAAACCTGAGATTAAGTCAAGGCATGAAAAGTATTTTGCTCTTCCTAGTTGATCCAAAATGTCATCAATTCTAGGGAGCGGAAATTTATCCGACAACAGTTTTTTATTAATTTGACGATAGTCAATTACTAATCGCCATTTTTTCTTGTCAGTCCCTGGAAGAGATTTCTTCGGAACTAACAAAAGTGGGCTATTATAAGGTGATACAGACGGTTCGACTATTTTATTGTCGATTAACTTTTGGACTTGTACTTGTATCTCGCTTATTGGGCTTTGAGGATTTCTATAATTTTTTATATAAACTGGTTCATCATCTTTCAATCTTAGTTTTTGTTTGTAAAAATTATTTGTAGTGATTGATTCGGTTTCAAGTCCGAATACGTCACTAAACTGGGTGCATAAGTGAGTCAATTCATTTTTGAATTGTGGTGGAAAATTTTTAGATAATTGAGATAAGACAGTTTTTTCTCTATTTAATGGATTGTTTTGAACTATGTCATAGTTCGAAAGTGGTTCATATGCTAAGTTTTTAATATTTACTACTTGATCGGTACTGGTTGTATTCAGTAATCGGACAAATGCATTTTTGGTTGTTGCAACTGTATTTGCTACATAAATGCCTTCTTTAATTTCCTGGTTGGGAATTAAAACGCTATCTTCATCTGATGATAGATGAATTTTTCTTACTACTTGGGATCTTGCTGGTAGAACAATGGAATTATTACCAGAACTGTATGTTATTGGAACATAAATGGGAAAATTTAGATTATTTGGTCTCATTATGAGCCAATCTTCATTCGGTTTGAAATCTAACTGGCAATTGAATTTCTTAATGAAGTCAATGCCAATTATTCCATCACAAGGTATTGCGAAATGCAAATCTACTAAGTGAAAATCGTGTGGAATTATGTATTTACCTGTCTGTATCTCTATTGAAATCAGTCCTTGCGACTGTATTATATCTTGGCCTATGCCTTGAATATTTATTTTCTTGTTTTCTTGGATATCATGAAAGATATCAGAATTTTCTTTTAAGAGTGATATATCTGCACCAGTATCTATTAGAAATACAAGTTTTTTATTTGTTTTTACATTGAAGAAATTTACAAATATATTTAAACTAAGATTGATTGTATGAACAGTATGATTTCTTACTGTAGAACATCTGAGGGTTGCTGGGAGTTTCCCTGATTGTTTCGGGCTACTCTCACATTATTTGTATTAGTATTGTTTCGGCCTCGGTTGGAATTGTTGCTTCCATTTCCTCGGCCTCTACGGTAATTATTGTTTTGATTTCCGTAGTTATTGTTTTGGTAATATCCTCTGTTTTGATAATTACCATTGCCTCTACCACGATAGTTTCCACGATTGTTACTACCGCGGTAGGCATTATTGTTTCCCCTTCTGGAGTACATCACTGTATTCACGCTACCAGTAATTCTTGTACTGGTACGGATGTATGCGCTAACGGCAGCATCCATGGTAGTGAAAACACCAGACTCCAGAACGGTTTTAACACTCTCGTGACTAGTTTTACTAATCATTGTGTTAACTGCTTCTGTACTGCTGAGCATGTCAGCATTTTCAGATGGAATACCTTGGTCAATATAAGCAGCTTCAAGAAGCTGCCGCAGACTTTCTAGTTCATTTGTGAACTGAGTGGCCGTTTTGCCTCTTTGTGTTAAGGTATCCATTTTTGCCTTTATGTTGGCGGGTGTTTCACCGACAACTACGGCTTTTAATTTAGCAATGATTCCATCTATTGTGGTTTCATTTTTTATTTTATTAATGGTTGTGCCGGTTATTTTTGATTTAATCACATCTATGGCAATTTCCTCATAATTTCCTTTAGTTAAATTGACAAGTCTTAATGCCGTTAAGAATTTTTCAAGACGGGGTTTCGTTCCGTCAAATTCTGGGACTGCTTTTGCAATTTCCCTAATATATGCCCTCTGGGCAGCGGCTGTGTCAACCATTATCAGGCTGTTATTAGCACTTTCTTCACTTTCAGATAAAATATCTTTGGAATCCAGTGTGATAACAGCGGGTATTGTCAAGTTTGTTAAATCTTCTTCCTCTAATTGAATATCCCCAGTCCGAACTTCAAGGTTTTCACCAAGCTGTTTGGATATTATTTCTCAGTTTTATTAGGAGCCTTGACGTTTCTGACCAATGTTCTTAGGTTAATACGTCTTTATGTTGATATATTAATAAACGAGCTTCGTTAAAGCTGTCGATTAATGTTAAGGCGTGCCTATTAACTGTATATATATGCGTTTGTCTATTTTGTGTTAGACATTTATACGCTTTGTCAAATCTTGTTTTAATATTTTGGATTCGCTCAGAAAGTTCTGGCCATTCCATAATATTGACAAGCTACCTTTTTTGTGTTTAATGCATTTAATCTGTCAGATCTGCCCGGGATTAGTTATAATTATATCTTGGATACCATCATAACAATCACTCTACCTAAAGTTGGATGATCATCTATCCTGGATCTAACTTGCACACCCGGAATGGTTGTTAATACGATTCCTTTTTGGGTTGCAGTGCAATGAATTAATGGCGAGAAATGACAGTTAAACGTTTCTACGTAGAGGACTTCTAGCTCGTATACACTAATTGGTGTTGTGGATACTAACTGCTGAACTCTTCTACTAAAGTTTGGATCCCTTTCATATGTTTGGCTTATAGCTCTTTGGGTATCCATACTCTAATATGTATTCGTCATATAATAATGTTGTATAATGTGCTTTTTTGCTCTCTTTTATTTTTTAGATTTTGTCCAAGTCGTTTGCTTGGCTCATGTATCTTTTCTTAAGACACTTGTTGTGGAGCTTATACAATTTATAAAAACAATTTGCACACATTATAACAACAATTATTATTAGCAGAATATTTGTTAATTCTAAGTCTACTTCACTAGATTCTACTTTATTTATAACGTTAGCAGTGGAATCCACTGACTTAACGTCTACTAATCCCATTTTGGGATACTGTTTATAAACTATATTCGGTATAAAGTCTTCTGCCGATTTGCTAATGGCATTACTGTCCATAAATGGAACAGTTTTCTTTCCTACGGCTTAGTTTAAACTGAATTGAAAACTTTTTTTTTGAATTGAATTGAAAATTTTTTTTTGTATTTTGAAATTTTAAAATATTGCTACTGGGTAATTTACCCAGTGCCAGAGACGTGAAGTTATCATTTAAATTTCCAAAAGAAATTGTACAGAGTTAAAATATTGCTACTGGGTAATTTACCCAGTGCCAGAAACGTGAAGTTATCATTTAAATTTCCAAAAGAAATTGTCCAGAGTGTCCTGCCTAATGTTTTAGTTTAGCTTTACGGGCTAAACTTCTTGCCGGTCGACTCAATTGTCGTCGGGCATTACAATGTTTGGTATTAAAATGTATTTTAAAGTTAAAAGTTAATTTAAGTATACGGTGTGCGCTCTTCGTAGCGCTGTCGGTCAGATCTCCACCGTTGGCATAAGGGGCGGCCTGCCTCTCATGCATCTACTGCTGCATCATCATTGGGGTCCACCGTTGGCACAAGGGGCGGTTTGCCTCTCGTGCATCTGCAACTGTACTTCCTTTGTGTACTCCCACGTTGGCACAAGCGGCGGTCTGCCTCTCATGCATGTGACGGTGCCGGCTTCTGGCACGTTCCTAAGCAGGTGGGGCTGAACAGCGGTCCCTCGCAGTCTGCTGGGCAGGTTTTTGGTGTCCGCGGGATCTCGGCTGGCTCTGGGCGATTGGTAAATTTGTTAATTTTGGCTTTCATTAATTCTGGGGCACAGGGCTTTGGTCTCGGAGTATTCAGCAGCGACTCGAGATGTTCGAGTTCGCTGTGTAACTTGACTGCAGTGTCCCACGGTAGGGGACTGGCGTTTTTATATAAGAGACGCACTAACTCAGACTTTCTTTGCCTGATGCGTTCTTTTACGCCACTGCGTCTAGTTTTTTTTCCTTTGACACTTTGCATTAGCCCTGTACTCACTCAGATTATAGCCTTTGTACCAATCCACACCAGATCTTTATTGATCGAGCAGCTTGCTGATGATGATCCAATATGTATATAGATATGATATATGTATATAGATTTTTCCGCCTTCCCGCGATGTCACGATCGCCATGTAAAGTTAAGTGTTGCTATCTTGTGTAGATTGTGTGGTCTTTCATTTGGGTATTGAGAAGTCTTCTTTATTGTTTTGTTTGAAGAGGGACGTCAGTCCATTCTGGTGAATTTTTATTGAATGAATACTTAAGCTTAGTGCTGTCCACTGTGAAGCAGTGAGCAGCCGTTTTACATACATTGTCTTTGCTTATTATATACAGCAACGGAGACGTTGCTGGCTAGCTGAGAGAATCACGTGCGCACATATGCATATGGAGCGACGGTCAAACGTAATAACGCTGACTTAGCCATTTGGGCGGTCGCTGTTATCAAGTGCGGATTATATTTCGTCTGCACTGAGTATGTGCAGAGGGCACCGAGCTTGAGGCGAGCAGCGACAAAGCACCTTGGCAGTGACAGAATGCAAAGTCGCTGCTTATGCAAATTAATGTTGTTCTTCTGTGGAGATGTCCTGGGACAGTTGTCCTGAAGATTAATGGAGACTATGCTGGGAGGCTTGCAATGTAGTATTAAAATGGATAACGGCCAAAATGCCGGAGTCAAGATAGAATGCTTTGTTTGGTTCAAGCGTTTATTCAAACTGAATCTGTGATACAAAAATTCATTAAGCTTAAGCTACAAAAATATTATTGGCGTACAATGTCATGCCACCAAGTAAAAGCCGGCAAGCCGACTCAGCACAATTGCAACTACGGCCCATGCTCTGCTTTTACATAAACAGAGGCATCCGGTTGCCGTCGATGACCGCTGCAGCGGCAATGCTGACTCTTAGCAACAACGTCGGCATTCGGTGATAACGATGACGCTTGATATTTTGGTGTTGCGCGGGCGAGGGTTGTCAGTAAATAGTTGATAGCTTTATTTGTTAACTACTCCCCCCTCAAGATGATGACCGTCCTCGGTTATACTGAAACTTTCTATGACCCCTTGCGCCTTCTTCGATTCTCGTCTTCTTCTTATCACTTGGAAAAGAAGTAGCGAACCAGTACACATCAGGCTGACTCCAACTCCAGCAATGAACCAAATCTTAGGGGCCCATGTGGCTGCTATTTCTTCCTTAAACTCCTAGATGATTTGTAGGTTTTGGTTGTTCATCCTGTGGAGCAGGGGCATGCTCAGTGCTGGGTCATGACTGATGATGTTTAGAAGTGGAGATCTAGACACGCCTGGGGTTTTGCCAATCATCTCTCGCTGGTTCACATATTTGGTGCCGTTGCTGGTCGCTGACCGCTCAAAGGTGACCAAGTGCGTACCGCTCGTAGATATTTCGGGTCCGTCATCTGCACTTATCCGAGCCGGGCTCTCATTGACGATCATGACTCCCTCGTCGACAAACGTGATTGGCTTGAGGTGGCTGGGCCGAGTGCGACATAAGGCGGTGCTTCCGGCGTGAAGAGCTCGAGAACAAGATTCGTGATCCGACAACTTACAAAACGTAGCATATGTTGTCGTAGAGCATTCTGTCACTGCCAAGGTGCTATCCTCGCACTCAACCACAGTGTCATCTTGTAGCTGCAGTATGGTGTGTTGGTGCGATACCGGAAATATGGTTATCTTCTTACATGTAAACTTAACCTTTGGGTATGCAATTAATATGTGGATAATATTTTCGGATTGTAGAATCTTAATGCTAGATGCCTCTATGAGGCTTACAATATGGATATCTGAAGTTTGTTCAACGAGAGATCTCAAATCGTTATGATTAAAAACAGTTGGATTTATTATGTCGGCTTTAGCAAGGGTGATTGTGAGCTTCAAATTTTGTATTTCGGTTATGAGCATTCTGTTTCTTGCTAGAAGAGCTTCGTATAAATGCGGAGTGTCAACCAAATTATCTTTTTTAGCTTTAATTATTTGATTAATGATCTCTGTGAGTTGGTTTATTTGTTTTTGAGTTTCTGAGTTTATGATTACTTGTCTATTATTTGAGTCAATTAATTTGGATTCGGATATTCTGATTTTTTCGAAATCTGATGCATCTGGTGTGCCTGCGACAACCTTAAGGACTGTGCCTAGGAAATCTAAGCTTCTTGCCATCCTATGATGGATTTTTATAACGGACAAAAGATTTACAATGTGGTCTGTATCGATATCCAATATCTTTCGCATATGCGATTGAGGAAATAGTTCTGCTAGTTTTCCTGTTTCGTCTGCTATGTTTGCAAACTCAGTCAAATTGCTTGAGTGTCTTAAATAACTCCTTTGTTCCCACACAAATGCGTTGCCGTCTACTACGGGAATGTAGTTGGAATGCGAATAGTTGGTAATCCCAGCGCTCGCTGATGCTACTATAAGAAGGATCGTGCCGACAATCCTGTAATATAAAGGAAAATATAAAATGAATGAATTCTTCGTGCATCTTATACTATCGCTAACCTAATTATTAGGATTATTATATTTTTGTCCTTATTTTATTTAATATTTATTATTTAATATTGTCCTTATGGACCAGCCTTCCCTTTACAAGAACAGACGTTCCCAGGTCTGCTTGTACCTTTCCTTCTGAACATAGAGGGGACAACTTATTTCCGAGCCTCTTGTTGCTCTTTAAATATACTTTTTCGCCTACCCCGAATACTCTGTTTTGTCGGTCCGGGTTGCATCTTTCGATATTATCTTGTTGGGCTCTTGATATTTTGCTTTTAACGGCTTGCCTGATATCGTCAGATGGTGCGTGAATAACTTCTATAGTTTTCTGTCAATGAACAAGTGGAGCGTTTTATTATACTCCACTGTTGCCCTCATTATAAATTCGGTGGTATCTTCTATCCTTTTGTCGATTTTCAAACACCT
Source organism: Drosophila rubida (assembly GCA_035046165.1). Taxonomy (NCBI): domain Eukaryota; kingdom Metazoa; phylum Arthropoda; class Insecta; order Diptera; family Drosophilidae; genus Drosophila; species Drosophila rubida. Next base: position 13,167,924 of record JAWNOF010000022.1, read on the forward strand.
CGCGATTTCAGCTATTGTGCTATGGAAGCGTTTTACTTGGCCATTAGAACTGCTGTGAAGAGGGGGTGCGTTCACTATGTCAATTAAATGTTGTCCCCGTGAAGAAGATGATGATCCCTCGACGCAGGAACACTAGGTGATTATGTTGTAGGAAGGTTATGTTGCAGGAGGTTAATCCTGGTATTAACTGAAGAGTTTTGATGTTTATGTTGCAGGAAGTTATTCCTGGTACCACTGGCCTAGAGACTCAGCTGGTACAGTTATTATAAATGATTAACGACAATTGTCGGAGCTTAATAAGAGAGCTGTCTCTTCATTTATTGTCAAACTTAAACTGAAATACATTCTTGATGGAACTTAAGCTACAGCCGGCATAGCCGGCTACTCGTGGCGATAATGCTGATCTTGCATTCTGTCAAGACAGCAGCATATCGCAGCGGTTCAACTTACAGAGCGTTGACCGGCTTATTTGCCATATCAGCGTTATGTTTGTACGAACGCTATGCAGTTACTTAACTACTCCCCCCTTAAGATTGGTCGTCCCGACTAATGTTGATGTTGTCGACCACTTTCTGAATCTCCCTCGAAGCTCGGCGCCTTCTGCATCGCAAGTAGCGAAGGATTGAACCATTGAAGACCAGGCTGGCTACAATTCCGATGACAAACCAAGTTTTAGGCGACCCATTGTCTTCCATATCATCCCTGACCTCTTGGATGACCCTTAAGTTCATCTCATTCATCCGTTGCAGCGAAGGTAAGCTCACCACTGTATCGTGTCCAATAATATTTAGGAGTGGTGAGACGGCTACACCCGGGACTCTCTTAAGTTCATTGTTGTGGTTAATGAACCGAGTGTCATTTATTGCCGCTTGGCGCTCGAATGTCACGAGGTAAGTTCCGCGCACCGTAATCTCTGGCCCTCCGTCTGTGCTGATTCTTGCTGCTTGGTCATTGACGATTATAACTCCTTCGTCTACCAATGTGATTGGTTCTAGGTTGCTTGGTTGCGTGAGGCATTTGGCTGAGCCACCGGAATGTAGGCCCTGGGCGCAGGTGTCATGGCCTGTGATTCTGCAGAAGGGGGTGTAGCTGGTACTGACGCAATCCTTTACTGCGATTATTCCCTCGTTGCACACAGCTACGGTGTCCTCAGTCAGTCGTACTACGGTATGGTTGTGTGTCACAGGGAAAATGTTGACTCTTTTACAAATGAATTTAATGCTTGGATATTCGATTAATATATGAATAATATCATCGGACTGAAAGACCCTGACATTTGACACCTCCATAAGGCTTGCTATAGGTACTACTGTGGGGTGTTCAACTAACAACGACTTTAAATCATTCTGGTCCAGAATTGCTGGATTTACAATGTTGACAAGAGTTATCGTAAGCATCAAGCTTTGGATTTCTGTTATTAACATTCTATTTCTAGCCAGCAGCGTTTCGTACAAATGCGATGTGTCGATTAAGTTGTTTTTTACTGAATTTAATTATTAAATTATTATCTGTCTTTGCGTTGAAGTGTTTATGATTATCTGCCTATTATTTGCTTCTACTAGCTGAGCTTCTGTTAGTTTAATTCTGTCAAGGTCTGCCGCATCAGGGGTACCGGCTACAACTTTTAATACGGTACCCAGAAAATTTAGACTCCTAGCCATACGGTGGTGTACCTCTAATACGGACAACATACTTCTGGCATGTTTTACGTCAACATCTAGCAATTTCCTCATATGCGATTGCGGAAACTTATCGGACAACTTTATTGTTTCTTCTATTATCATGTCAAGTTCTGTCAAGTTGCTTAAGTGCCTCATGTAATTGTATTGTTCCCATACCAATACATCACCATCTACAATTGGGATATACTTGGAATGGGAATAGTCGGTGATCCGAGCGTTAGCCACCGTTAATAGGATGCAGAGTATGCCTATGATTCTGTAACGATGCATTCTGATTACTAGAGTTGCTTAAATATTATTCTGAGGCCACAGCTTTTAAGTTGTCCTTGTGAACCACCCTCCCCCTAATGAGAACTGTCGTTCCTAGGTCAGCTTGGATTCTCTCTTCAGAGCACAATGGTGTTATTTTGTTGTCTAGTCTTTTGTTGGCTTTTACGTAAACTTTTTCACCAACTTCAAATACCCTATTCTGTTTATCTGGGTTGCATCTCTCGAGCTGAGATTGCTGTGCCCTTTTCAATTTGTCTGTGATTTGTTGTCTAAAATCATTAGGCGCAGCGTGTATTATGTCAATTGGCCGAGAATTGACAACAGAATGAATTGTCCTATTGTATTGGATTGTGGCCAGTGCGATCAACTCCACTGTGTCCACAATCCCTTTGTCGAGCTTCATGCATCTAGCAATTTCTATTAGCGTGCTATGGAATCGCTCCACCTGGCCATTTGAGGTGCTGTGGAGGGGTGGGGCATTCGCCACGTCAATGCCAAATTGGTTTTTGAGCAGTGACGTAACTGTCTCAGAGTTAAACGAAGCCTCGTTGTCGCAATATATGGTTTTGACTTGTGGAAATATGTTCACCAGCTGTAAGATCGGATTTATGACGTCCGCTATTGCTCGCGATGCAATGTATTGCACAACAGCGAACTTGGAAAACTTATCGATACAAGTCAAAAAATGTTTCTTATCGGTTGAGAAAATATCAATATGCAGGGTTTCTCCGGCATACGAAGGTATTGGTGTTGTAGTAAGTTGTCCCAAAATGGTTGTGTTGAAATAATGTTCCAGCTAGCACGTCAGTGCTGTTTGAGCTTTGGTTTTTAATTGTATTTTATTTTCAAATCGGTGCGGCTGCATTATATATTTCTTATATATAAATTAGTTTATTAATGAATCCGAACAATTAATTAAATCAGACCATTAAAGATTCTTGAGTGATAAATTGATTCTTTATTGGCGTGCTGAACCGATGTGTTCAGTCGCTCATTCAAATTTATACTGAAGATACAAAAAGTTCTTATGCTACATGTTGGGTTGACAAAGTTGGGGACCATTACATAAACAAAGTCGTGGCCGGCAAGCCGACCAAGCATATTTATGCGCGCTAGCGGATGCTTCATAACAAAGTTATCCGATTACGGCGCTCAGCGGTTCGAATCAAAATGCTGACAAGACATTCTTTTCTAGTCAGCATTCCGTTTATTCGTCTTAGTTAACTACCCCCCCTTCAAGTTTAAGGCCGCCCTCGGCCGATCCTATTTCTGCGACCACCTCTCTTAGCCGCTTCGCGGACCTCCTTGCCATGATGGTTCGTCGGCAAGCAAGTCCAACACAGATGAGGGCGCAGCAGATGGCCACCGCGATGAGTATCATCAGCCATATGCGGCTGGTTCCGGCTTCTTCTTTAAACTTCTCGATTTCCTCCAGGTTACGTACATTCAAGCGATGAAGGTACGGGAGGCTTAAGACATCTTGGGTGCTAGTGATGTTCAGTAGGGGGGAACTGGCAATACCAGGAACTCTATTTTGGATGTTGTTATAGTTGATGAACAGAGTTCCGTTGATTGTGGCGCGCTCGCTGAAGGTGATTAGATGGGTACCGTGTACCCAGATCTCAGTACCGTTGTTCACCTGTACCTTTGCCGACTTGTCGTTTATGATCAGGATGCCGCTGTCCACCAGGGTGAACGCCTCGAGGTTGCTTGGCTGGGATTCACAATATGCGGTGCCTCCCGCATGGAGCTCTCTGGCGCAGGAACTTCCTGGTGTCAGACGACAAAATGTGCCTCCAGGTGTGGTGCTGCAACTTTCGACTGCATAAGTCCCTCCATCGCATTCAGCTACAACGTTGTCATCTAGTCGTAGTATGGTGTTCTCGTGGATAACGGGGAAGATGGTGACCTTTTTACAAGCAAACTTAACTATCGGAAACTTAATAATGAAGTGTAGAGAGTTAATGGATTGGAGGACTTTGACGGACGAAACGGACATAAGATCCCCTATGGGAGTATTGGTGGGTTCCTCCAACCAAATTGATTTCAAGTCTGCGTGATCTAAAATGTTCGGGCTTACAATGTTAGCCTTTGCTAGAGTTATGGCAAGCATTAAGTTCTGTAACTCCATCATCAGCATTCTATTTCGAGCCAACAGTGTTTCGTACAAGTGACCTGTGTCGATCTGTGTTTTCTTGGCCACACTGAGAATTCGATTGACGGTGGACGTTAGTTGATTGATCTGGTCCTGGACCCTGGTGTTTACCTTGATCTGTCTATTGTTTGAATCTATTAGCTGCATCTCAGTAAACTTAATTCTCTCTAAATCCCTGGCATCGGGTGTTCCTGCTACAACCTTTAACATGGACCCCAAAAAATCTAAACTTCTGGTGACCCTATGGTGTACACCTAAGGCCTCCAATAGATCCCGGAGATGCGCTGTATCCACATTCAAGAGTTTTCTCATGTGCGACTGCGGAAACATATCATTGGAGTTCGCCAAATTGATTGATTCCTCTACCACGCGCATGTACTCTGAAAGGTTTGCGGAATGCCTGACGTATGCGTATTCTTCCCACACCAGGATTTTGCCATCCACAATGGGGATGTACCTAGCGTGTGAGTAGTTCGTAATGTGCGCTGAGGCCAAGGCCAGCGAGAAGAGGAGAATGAATACCGACCTGCGGGATGGAATTTCGTATGCTATTATTTTCGCTCTTCTTATACTGTAAAGGGGTAACCCACCACCAAAAGCAAACTTAACTTAAGTAAAGCCAAGTGGCTAGCAAAATGAATGAAAAAACTAAAATTATCTTATACCGATTTGCCTAGTGGCGATTAAAAAAAAGGGAATAGAGGGATTGCTTTACTGTTGTCACTTCAAATTGTCCTTGTGGACTACCCTCCCTCTAATGAGGACCGTGGTCCCCAGGTCCGCTTCTACAACTCTTTCCTCGCACAAAGGCGTGAGTTTGTTGCCGAGCCTTCGGTTGGATTTGACCAAAACCTTTTCGCCAACCTCGAACACCCTGTTTTGCCGTGAAGCATTTTCTCTGGCTCTGACCGCCACCTGAGCTTTTCTGATTTTGCCCTCTATGGCCACTTGCGGCTCATCTGGGTGTGCCTGCACAACGTCAACTGGCTTCCTGTTGATGACGGAGTGGATTGATTTGTTGTACTCAGTTGCTGCCAGCATAATTGTCTCCACTGTGTCACTGATTTTTTTTATCAATTTTGATACATCTGGCGAGCTCTAGCAAGGTGCTATGGAAGCGCTCCACCTGTCCATTGGAGACACTGTGTAGGGGAGGGGCATTTACAATGCTAACTCCGAAATTGTTGTCCAGCATTGTAACAATTGTTTGAGAATTCAATGCTGGTTCATTGTCGCAGTATACTGTTTTCGCCTTTGGGAAAAAGTTCATCAGCTGAAGTACGGCTGGCTTTAAGTCCTCTATGGTTCTTGACGGGACAGGTTGCACGACGGCGAATTTCGAAAACTTGTCGATACAAGTTAAGAAGTACCTTTTGTCGGTGGAAAAGATGTCTATGTGTAACATCTCTCCCACTTGCGATGGAACTGGTGTCTCACCTAGTTCCTGTTTTTTCGGGTGCCTGTCATATTTAGCCCTAGCACATGTCTTGCAATTTTGTACTATTTCGTTGGCCAATTTGGACATTTTGGGAAAATAATACTCGGATAACACTTGTTTCACATTTTCTTGAGCTGATCTATGAGCTCTGTTGTGCTCTGTGACGAGTATCTCTCTTCTTTCCCCAACCCCGAAAATGTCAACCACACGAGTTCTGCAATGCCAAAATCTTGCAGCCGGGAATCTTCGGACCAGCTCATCCTGTATCATTGCAAGCGTGTGCAAATCGCAATGGATGGCGTTAACACCGTTGGGTGTGATTATGTCCTCAAGCTCATCTAGCAAGGATTCCTTACATGTGTAGCTGATTGAGTGTCGCTTTTTGTTCCCGAACAGAACGAAAGTACGCCTCGATGGAAGACGGGTCTCTTCCAGCACCAACTGGTTTTGGAAACAATTCAGTGGTTTGTCTGTTGTTTCAATAGTATGCGTGAGGGACATTTCACTGTGGATTGTCGCCGCGCAAGAGTCAACCTCCTGTTGTTCCACGGCGTTAAGCTGTTGCTCTACAGCGTTAAGCCGCTGTCTGGACAGTGCGTCCGCAACGAGGTTCTCTTTGCCAGGTTTGTAAAAAATTCGCGCATTGGACTCGTCAATGCGCGCTTTCCACCTTTTAATCTTTGCATTTGCATGATCATTGTGATAGGACGTCCCTCTTGGGACAGTACTGCGCCAATGCCGTACGCAGAAGCATCGGTCGTTACATCGAATGGCTTCTTATAGTCAGGGTACCTGAGCATGACATCTTCTGATGCCAAAATGTTGCGCAGTCTGTGAAATGCATTCTGTTGTGCGTCGTTAAATTGTACCGCTATGTTTCTTGACCTGTGCTTACTAACTGAGCCGTTTTCTCCCTTGAGAATGTCTGAAATGGGTTTCGCTATCGCTGCGTAGTCTTTAATGAAACATCTATAATAGCCTGCGAGGCCCAAGAATGACCTAACTTCGAATACCGTTTTCGGCTCTGGAAATTCCTGTATAGATTTTACTTTTTCTGGGTCTGTCGTTGAACCGTTGCAGGTGACAACGAACCCAAGGAAGTTTACGCTTTTCTTAAAAAAGCGAGATTTTTCCACTGAAACCCTCATGTTCGCCTCTAGTAGGCTTTTCAGGGCCCAGTCCACATGCCTGATGTGGGATTCTTCATTTTCTGAGAAAATGATCACATCATCGACATAAACGTAGCAAGATTTGCCAATCTGCTCCCGTAAAATGTCGTCAATGGTCCTTTGGAAAATGCTAGCTGCATTCTTCAGACCGAACGGGAGCCTTCGAAACTCATACTTCCCTCCGTTTACCGAAAAGGAAGTTTTCTCTCGATCACGTTCCGCTAGCATGATCTGATGATAACCAGATTTCAAGTCTAGCGTCGAGAAGAATTTGGCTTTTCCCAAGTTCCCCAATATCACTGAGATATTTGGCATGGGGTATTTGTCGGGTATGGTTCTTTCATTTAATTTGCGAAAGTCCATGACTAATCGCTTATTCCGATTGCCATCCTCGTCAGTGCCTTTTTTATCTACCACCCATATGGGATTGTTATAAGGGGAGACTGACTTCTGGATTATGCCGTTCTTGAGCAAATCTTGAATTTCTTTGTTCACAAAGTCGGCTACACCCATTGGGTATGGGTACAATTTGGCATAGATCGGTTGATCGTCTACAGTTCTGATGGTGGCTACCACCGAAGTGTTGTAAGGCAAAGATTCATTGGGGTCTGCAAAGACCTTTTTCCTGTTTCTTATCATTTTGAGGAATGCATCTTTTATCAGAGGGGGTGCATCTGAGCAATCTACGTTAGTGAAATTGACATCAGCGCAGGCATGGAAGGCAATTTGTTCGACTTCCGTACCCCATTTAAGCTGCCCTGAGGATAAGCAAAGTGCTGCTTCTGCTTGCGTTAGCAAGTCGAGGCCTATTATTCCATCGAATGTCGATAAGTCAGGTAGAATAAAAAATGTTGCCTTCAAACCGAACATCGAGACAAAACATTTTTCTTTAATCAGGGTTGCTCCGTGTATGGAGTGGATTGTGAAGGGACGTTCTACTAAGCGGACGCCGCGTAACCCCTCATGTGGTCGTATGAAATTCTTAGATGCGCCCGTATCTATGAGGAATTTCATGTCAGTCCCTGCTACTCTTCGTCTGATGACGGGTAGCAGGGATTTGCCCCTAAAAAATTGACAGCATCAGAGTCATAACTGCCATTCGCATCGTCATTGACCTGTGCCTCAGCGCTGGAGGCGGCATTGGCATATTCCTCAGCCCCCTGTTCTGTTTCCTGCGAGACGTGATTTAGTCTCTGCCACTTATTTTGGCGGTCAGACGGGGCATGCTTTCTGTTGGTGAAAGCAGGGGATTGGGTTGGCTGAAGGACTCTGGAACTGGAAGGTTCGTCTTTTATGGGCACCTGAGTATTGTGGTTGTCCAGCTGTTTTCCACTTCGCTGGTCTGTCTGTCTTTGTGATTTGTTATTCCTATTGTAGTGCGGGTTTTTTACGTCGCCTGCCTGTGTCTCAGCTTGTTGAGACTGTCTTTCTTGTTGTCGAACTTGCGCTTTGCCATATGGTTTGCGCTCTTTGTCTTCTAAGCTTCTCGCAAAGTTTGCTGCGAAATTTGCTCTGTCATGGTTTGATGCTATTTCTTGGGCAAGGGCCAGCGCCGTGGGCAAGTCCTCGGGCTTTGCTGCAAAGAGCACATCCGACAGACTACGCTTGAGGCCTGACACGAAGACTCGCAATGCATCATTGCGGAATTTTTCGCAGAGGCCCTTTGCCAGGGTCGGCTCATACGACATATTGACCTTATTGGTCAGAAGCGTGAGTTTTTTCTCTACTTCGTCGTAATACTGAATCAGCGACAGACCCCCCTGCCTCAATGTGCTCAATTCTTGCTCGATGAGGTGGATTGGCCGTTTGTCGCTATAAGAGAAATCAAGGCGATTGATTATCGCATCGAAGTTTAGCACTGTGCCGAAAGAAGACAACATGGAATCTGCAGTGCCCCGTATTTTGCTCCTAATGATAATGACCGCCTGGTAGTGGCGTGAACTGCCATTATATGGTCTAAAAATATGGTAGGCGGCCACTGCTGCTTGTCTCCAAGAAACGTATGATTCCTGTGACCCATCAAATTCGGGCAAGCACTTAACGGCGTCTAGAGGTTCGTCACAACGGACGTCGGCTCTAATGTCTATTGTAGCGTATGTCTGTACTGTGGGTGGTGCAACGTGCGCCGCTGCAACCTGTTCGGATAGCTCATTGATTCTTTGTGTCAAAGCGTTCCGTTCCTGCCGGTTTATAGCGGCCTGCTCTGCCAAGGCATTGGCAATCGCCGCCTCTACAACTGTTCTTAGCTGATCTTGATCCATTTTCCCTGAAGAGGGCACAAGGGCACGTCTGGTTTTTATAATTCTACTTCTGAGCACTCTAGTATTAGTCTCAGAATCTGACTCTGAATCGCTAGGGCTTCGGCGAGGGGTTCTATAGTGTGAGGGTGGCGAGCTCATGGACCTTAATTTTAGGTATGCAAGGAACTAACTTCATCCGTTGGCGACTGATCGCGCAACAAATACAACAGAAAGAAACTCGTCGAGTTCAAATACAAAGGGGTAACAGAATGCGCGCTCTGTGCGTGCGTGACAGACAGAAGGAAACAAACAACAGGTGGTCTTCTTCCGTCAAACGAATTCTCAATATTATTATTATTATTTTTTTTTTTTTTTTTTTTTTTTTTTTCGAAGCAGACTTAATATCACTAGTAGGGAGGAATCCACTTACATGTTTATGTGAATCTAGGGCCTGCCACTGTTAAGAAATTCCTATTTTGTCGGTCGCTCCCGCGCAGTATGTAGTTGATGGCCTCGCCTGTGTGTTCCCACGCTGCAGTCTCCGCTGCCCGAAGACCACCACCAACGGTCTCGGTGAACAAAAATTTGTTTATATATTTTTTTTTTTTTTTTTTTTTTTTTTAATGGCGCAAAAGGCGCCGCACTTCACTCGCTATGAGTGGTTGGATCTGTTTTAACACGGCGCTTCACTTTGTTGGTGATAGCGGGTGTTCACTGTTTGGCACAAGTTCTTGCACTTCACAGTTTTGATTAAATTTCTTTTTTGTTTTGTTTTGTTTTTATAACAGTGGTGGGCAGTTATTGCACAACACCGACGTGTTATTTTCACTATTTGTTTTTTAAGCAAACGAGATTGGCACTTATTATACGGTGCCGAATAACGCGTGGGTGGTTTTTTTTATATACCACTCGTTGGGCGCCAATTAGTTTATTAATGAATCCGAACAATTAATTAAATCAGACCATTAAAGATTCTTGAGTGATAAATTGATTCTTTATTGGCGTGCTGAACCGATGTGTTCAGTCGCTCATTCAAATTTATACTGAAGATACAAAAAGTTCTTATGCTACATGTTGGGTTGACAAAGTTGGGGACCATTACATAAATAAAGTCGTGGCCGGCAAGCCGACCAAGCATATTTATGCGCGCTAGCGGATGCTTCATAACAAAGTTATCCGATTACGGCGCTCAGCGGTTCGAATCAAAATGCTGACAAGACATTCTTTTCTAGTCAGCATTCCGTTTATTCGTCTTAGTTAACTTATATGCTTATGCTTAGGTGTCAGTGGACATGCATGCTTATCTTACGTAAGCACTAAGAGTGAGAGAGAGTATTATGCACTTATGCATAGGGCACTGGCGGTCAGCGTGCAAATGCTGAGTTAGCCGAATTCGCAAGTAGCCGATCATGTTACGCGCTCACTTGAGTTTGTTTTGGTCAACGCAATTTGTTGTGGCTGCACAAAGTGTTGCCGCCACATAAGTGCTGAACACAGTGTACACTCGATACAGGTGGTAACTACAGTGTACACTCGATATGTATGTCATATGTGCATATTACATCTCCCTCCTTTTGAAAATAACGTAATTAAGTGGAGTTATTTTAATTTATTATTTTTAAAGATTTTTAGATTTAAAATTGAAATATTTTAATTAAAAAAAAAAATTTTTTTTTTTTCTCTTTTTTTTTTTTTATAAGATTTGAAATTGAAATGCAGAATTTTATTGTTTTTTTTTTATTTAAAACTCTTTTTTTTGTATATATATATATATTTTTGTCGGTTGATCAGACCGGTTTTTCTTAATATTTTTTTTTTTAATTGTATACTTTTAACCTATCCTTATGAACCTTCTGGGTTTTGTTTTTCCCATTTTTAATTACATAGTTATCCCTATTATCTATTTCAACTATTGTATATGGTCCTAAATATACTGGATCCAATTTATGGCCAGTTTCGTTTCTTAATAGTACTTTATCTCCTATTTTTAATTCAAAATCTATAGCCTTTTTATCATAATTTTCTTTATTTCTAGCTTTATATTTGTCAAGTATTATTCTCCCTCTTTTATAGGCTGATTCTAATCTAAACTTAACTTCTTTAGCTTAATCATCTACATTATATAAAGGATCTATCCTATTTATAGTACTAAAATCTTTTGGTAAATTATGCAATTTACCAAAAACTAACTCATATGGACAGTAATTGTGTGCCATAGAGGGGGTCGTGTTGAAACAGTATACGAAATATTGAATCCATACGTCCCAATCAGTTTTATCAGCTGATATATAAGATCGTATGTATTCATTAAAAGTTCTGTGACTTGTTTCAACTGTTCCAACGGTCTGGTGGTGGTGTGCAGTAGATGTTATATTGTTAATCTTTAAATATTTGCACAAGAATTTTTATATTCTGTTCCAATGTCCGTTATGAACGTCTTCATTGGACCGTACTTTAGAATAAACTTCTCAAATATCGCCTTTGCTACTGTGTTAGCATTTTTATTTGGTATTGGAATCGCTACTAAGTATTTAGTCAAGTCACAAATTAATGTGACTGCGTATTCGTTACCATTTTCTGACCTGGGTATTGGACCAATCGTGTCTACTATAACCCTGTCAAAGGCAAGTACATGTGTATCTGTAATAGTTAAAGGAGTTTTTTTATTTATTGTCACTTTGGATTTTTGACATTTGGGACATTTTCGTATGTACTCAGTAATATATCGAGTCATACCTGTCCAATAATAATATCTTTTAATCTCAGCTAAGGTTTTTGTTATGCCAGTGTGACCTCCTTGTGTTGGACTATCATGAAATTTAGACAGTGTAGCTTCTATTTCTTTTTTATCATTTATTATAGTCACCGGGTTGAGTAGCGCTACTCTCAATGTTTTCAATATCTTATTGCCCATATTCTTGAAAGTATCTATTGATATGTCATCAAAGATATTTTCCCACGCTGCTATTTTTAATTGGCTTATTTTTAATATACCGGCTTCTTTCTCGAGCCTTGGAAATAGTTGACCTAAATCAATATTTCCATTTGCATATATATCACCAATATTTATTCTTGCAATAATTTTCTTACCATGTTTAAAGGAACATAGCGAATCTTTTATATGCAAGGTCACTATTTTTCGTACCTCGTCATTATTAATGACGTTGTAGATTTTGGGCTTTGAAGCTAAATGTGTAGATTGTCTTGGCAATTCTACTTCTTGTTTTATTTCTTTTTCTCCGGAGAAATTCTGTCTATATTGTTGCCTAGTAGTGACTTTCAGGACTTTTTGTTGAAATTCTTTAAGTCTTTGATGGTTATTCTTGATAACGCATCTGCTATATAATTGTCTTTACCCTTCAGATATTCTACCGTAAAATTATATTCCTCTAATTCAAGCCTCATACGAGTAAGTTTAGAACTCGGATTGACCATTGAGAATAGATATGTTAGTGGTCTATGATCCGTTCTTACTGTAAAATGGTTACCATAAATATATGGTCGAAAATGAATTATTGCCCAGTGAATAGCTGTTAGCTCTTGTTCAGTAGTACTCTTGTTACTTTCTCCTTTGGTAAAGGATTTTGATGCGTATGCAATGGGAAGTTGGAGCCCGTTTTGGCTTTGAGTTAAAACCGCTCCACACGCTTGCTTACTTGCATCTGTAATTATGCAGAATTCCTTAGTGAAATCTGGATATTGTAACAAGGTTGGATTCATCAATGCCGTTTTTAAATGATCGAAAGCATTCTGACATTCTGATGTCCATTCAAACTTTACGTCTTTTTTACATAATCTCGTTATGTGACGTGAATAATCAGCAAAGTTTCTAATAAAACGTCGATAATAGTTGCAGAATGCAACGAAGCGTCTTGCACTGTCCCCATCATGTGGGACAGGATAGTTTCTAATGGCCTCGTATTTTTTATCATCAGGCAAGATTCCTTTATCAGTGCACTTGTGTCCCAAAAATGTGACTTCATGCATGAAAAATAAACATTTTTTAGGATGTAGCTTCAGATTGTATTTCCTACATTTGTCAAAAATATCAGTTAAGTTTTTGATCATATGTTTCTCGGAACAACCTATTACTATTAGATCATCCATATAAAGAAATGCCTGGGATGGTTGTAAACCAGAAAATGCTATTGTCATCATTCTTTGGAATGAGTTAGGGGCTATTTTTAAGCCGAAAGGTAATCGCGTGAAGCGATATGAGCCATTATTTGTGGAAAATGACGTTATATTTCTAGAGCTTTTGTCTAGTTCAATTTGGTGAAAACCAGACATCAAGTCTAGACATGAGAAGTACTTTGCTCTACCTAGTTGATCCAGAATATCATCTATCCTAGGTAGCGGAAATTTATCAGATAATAGCTTCTTATTAATTTGGCGATAGTCAATTACTAATCGCCATTTTTTATTTTCCGAGCCTGGAAGAGACTTCTTCGGAACTAATAGTAGTGGGCTATTATATTCTGACACTGAAGGTTCAACTATTTTGTCATTTATTAGTTTTTGTACTTGGGATTGTATTTCTTGTACTTGGCTATGAGGACTTCTATAATTCTTAATATATACGGGTTCATCATCCTTTAGTCTTTGTTTATAAAAATTATTAGTAGTAATTGATTCGGTTTCTAGTCCGAATACATCTGTATATCTGGTGCATAGATCCTTTAATTGGCTTTTGAACAATGGTGGAAAATTTTTAATTAGTTTTTTCATGACTATATTACTTCTATCTTCATTAGAGTTTTGTAATATTTCGTAATCGTTTAATTTCTCATATGTTATTTTATTTAAATTAACGATTTTACTGCAATGTGTTGTGTTTAAAATTCGGACATAGGTATGGTTGTGATCGGACAAGGTATTTGCAATATAAATTCCTTCTTCAATTTTTGATTCGGTATCAAGATGTGATTAGTAATTGAAGGAATTTGTATTTTACGGACGACTTCGGACCGAGCTGGAAGTACTGTGGCGTTATTGTCACAAGTATGAAATATTTCCAGCCTAATTGGATAATTTAAGTTGTTTGGACGAAGAAATAGTGAGTCGCCTCTTTCGTTGAAATCTATTTGGCAATTGTATTGTTTTATAAAATCTATGCCTAGTATGCCATCACTAGGTATTGGGAAATTTTTGTCGACTAAATGAAAGTCATGTGGAATTATGTAATTTCTCGTTTGGAGTTCTATGAAGGCTAAGCCTTTTGAAATTATTGTTCCTTCGCCTATACCCGATATTTGGGTAATAAACTCTTTGTTTACATTATCGAATATATCTATATTTTCTTTTAATATAGATATATCTGCACCAGTGTCTATTAACAGCGTAAATGTTTTACCTGTTTTTTCATTATTAATTTTTACAAAGATACTTAAATTAAGGTTGATGCTTTTAATTGTGCCATTTATTGGCTTTGAATATCTGTTGGGTTCTGGCGGTTTTCCGAGTTACCATGAGTTACTCGGACATTGCCTCTATTACCATTGTTTTGGTTGGCACCTCGGCATCTTCCTCGGTTGCCACCTCGGGAATTACCTCTATTACTGTTATTACCATTATTACGGTCATAATTATTATAATTATTTCTGTTATTATAATTATTTCTGTTATAATTATTTCCGTTGCCTCTACCTCGATATGAACCTTGTTGGTTTTGACTTCTATGGTAGAGTACAGTGCTTGGACTGCCAGTCATTTTAGCACAATGGTTTATATACTTTGAAATGGCTTCATCCGCTGTTTTGAATGAACCTGCTTCAAGTATATTCTTAAGTTTTCCGTTCTCGCAATTATCTGTCATGGCATTGAGTGCTTCTTCAGTGCTAAGTTCCTCAGCATGCTTTGAAGAATAACCGTTATCAATATACGCATTTTCAAGTGAAAGGCGTAGTTTATTGATTTCATCGGTAAACTGAGTGGCTGTTTTGCCTCTCTGGTGCACTGATGCCATTTTGGCTTTTAAGAGTTGGACGGTATCACCGACTACTGTGTCTTGCAGTTTTTTAATTATGTCGGGTATTGTAGTTTCGTCTTTTACTCTATTTCTGATTGCGCCCGGTAATTTGGACTTTACAATCTTGATTGCTAGGTCTGCAAATTCGCCTTTTCCCAAATCTACCATTTCGATTGCATCAACGAATTTAGTTAAATTTATTCGTCTGCCGTCGAATTCTGGTATGGATTGGCTAGTTTCTTTTAAATACGCCCTTATGGCGCTGGGTGTCCTAGCTTCAGTCATGTTGCTTGCTTTTAGTTCCACGACGCTCGAATTTGTATCTGAATCCGAGTTATTTACGTGAAACATTAGTGTGGCTGGGATAGTAAGATTTTCCAAGTCTTGTTCTTGGACCTGTATATCGTCTTCTATGCTAGCTTCAAATTTGACTGGTGTATTTAGAATAGACGGCACAGATAGAGTGAGATTATGTTTCTCTTTTACATTTTGCAGATTATTTCTTAATCTTAGCAATAACCTTGACGTTTCTGACCAATGTTGATCGGTTAATACGTCTTTATGCAATCGACTAATGTTATTGCATGTCAATATACTGTGTCTTTATGAGTTTGTCTATTCTGCGTTAAGCATTTGTATGCTTTTTCAAATTTGAGTTTTATATTAAGGATTCGCTCAGAGAGTTCTGGCCATTCCATAATATGAACATGAACTAGCTGCTTTAATTATGAGGTTTAATACTTGAATGCCTCATAATTAATTTCTTGTGATTTCTCATTAAATACTGTCATAATTTCTATGGCAGGTATTAACATCAATAATTGAGCCTTTTCTTTATTAGATAGGCCAATAAAAGGGGAGAAATCTAAATCATATGTTCTCATATATATTCTTTCGAAATTTCATATATATGTGGGACAATATGATAGAATGAAATTCGCTCTTTGAGCTAGGTCCGGTTCTTTTATCAAGACCTTTTTTAAATTTCTCTTAGCTAACTTCTCCATAACTTGCTATATATAAAACTATATGCGTGTTGGGATATTTTTAACTTGATCTTATAAATATATATAATCTTGTGTTTGTATATATATATATATATATTAAATTCTTTTTCTTTATTGATTATTTTTTCGTTTCTTTATTTCTCTCATTTCAAATCTTATCCAAGTCATTTGCTTGGCTTTGATAACGTTTTTTGATACATTTGTTGTGATACTTATACAATTTATACAACAAATGTACCAGAACTATAATGAATATTATTATTACTAATAAAGTGAGGACTTTTAGATCAGCATTTTGGACTTCAACTTTATTAATGACATTTGCTGTCGAGTCAACACTTTTTAAGTCTCACATTATTAAATTTTGTTCGTTAACTTCTACTGTTTTACTTATTTTATTTGTCTCTATAGACATCGATATAAAGTTTAATTTTGTATATCTTATTTTCTATCAAAACTATCGTTTACAAATTTAGTTTTTCTTTGTTGCCTACCTAATGTTTTTCGAATGGCTTTACAGGCCAAACGTCTTGCCGGTCGACTCAATTGTCGTCAGGCATTACAAATATTAATTATAATTTTAAATCTATTGCTGGGCACTCTTAAGTGCTGTCGGTCAGATCACCCTTGGTGTTCCAATCGTTGGTACGAGGGGCGGCCTGCCTCTCGCAACTAATTGCTTTTTTGAATTATCCTTTGGAGCCGTCCTTGGTTCTGCCTGGCATGTGCCCAGGCAATGCGGGCTGAAGAGTGGTCCCTCGCAGTCCGGCGGGCATAGGCGTTGTCTCTTCGGAATCTCTTTTGGCTGTGGGCGATGGGTTTTTTTTATAATTTTGCTTCTGTATAATATCTGAGGGACAGGGGTTGCTCTTCACCTTTAACAGTGACTCTAAATGTTCGAGTTCACTGGTTAGTTTCACGGCAGTTTCCCAAGGTAGTGGGTTATTGGACTTATATAAGAGCCTTACGATCTCAGACTTTCTCTGTCTGATCCGCTCTTTAATGCCACTGCGTCGCTTCACTTTCTTGGAGGTATTTGAGCTCATCCCCCTGTACTCACTCAGTTTTTATAAAGGGTTTCAGTTGTCCAGCTTCTTTCTTTGTAGCTTCTTTGTAGCTCCTTTGTAGCTTCTTTGTAGCTTCTTGGTCATCCAGCCCAGTTGTCCTCGAGATCCTTTTCCTGTCCTGGGTCTTCCTAGACGTCCTGTCACGGTCGCCATGTAGTAAGTTGTCCCAAAATGGTTGTGTTGAAATAATGTTCCAGCTAGCACGTCAGTGCTGTTTGAGCTTTGGTTTTTAATTGTATTTTATTTTCAAATCGAAATGTTCTCTTACCCTAAGTACATAAGTTCAGCGCGCACTGCGCTGCCAGTTTAGCCGGCAGCGGTGCGGCTGCATTATATATTTCTTATATATATGCTTATGCTTAGGTGTCAGTGGACATGCATGCTTATCTTACGTAAGCACTAAGAGTGAGAGAGAGTATTATGCACTTATGCATAGGGCACTGGCGGTCAGCGTGCAAATGCTGAGTTAGCCGAATTCGCAAGTAGCCGATCATGTTACGCGCTCACTTGAGTTTGTTTTGGTCAACACAATTTGTTGTGGCTGCACAAAGTGTTGCCGCCACATAAGTGCTGAACACAGTGTACACTCGATACAGGTGGTAACTACAGTGTACACTCGATATGTATGTCATATGTGCATATTACAGTGTCACACCCAGTTTTTGCTTCCTGGGGTGTCGGTCATATTTTGCTCTAGTGCAGATTTTACAATTTAATACAACCTCGTTAGCTATTTTCGTCATTTTTGGAAAGTAATAATTGCGCATGACTTGCTTCGGTGGTGACTATCTCCACCTGCTCTGACCCATTAGTGATGTCTGACACGAGGTATTTACAATGCCAGAATTTAGTTGTCGGGTACTGTGACACCAAGGTGTGTTGAAAACTCGCCAAAGTTGGTAAGTCACAATGTATGTCGTTAACTACGTCCGCGTTTATTGCGAGCTTGAGGGACTCTAATAATCCATCTTTGTTTGAGAAGTGTATTATGTGGCGGGTTTTCCTGCCGAAAATTATTAAAGTGCGCTTTAGGGGGAATCGGGCTTCCTCTAGGACTATCTGATTACGGAAGCAATTCAATGGCTTTTCCGTGGTCTCGACCGTGTAGGTCAGCGACACTTCGCTATGGATAGTTGCTGCATCAGACTGTGGCTCGTTTTGCAACGCATTAACGTTCTGCCGCGACAGTGCGTCAGCGACGAAATTTTCTTTCCCGGGTTTGTAATGGATACGCGCGTTATGCTCTTCAATAAATGCTTTCCATCTTTTGATTTTTGCATTTGTGTTCCTCTCGGACACTGCAAATGTTAGTGGCTGGTGATCAGTGAAAATGTTAATTTCTCTGGTCCCATATAGATAATGCTGCAGCTTACCCAGGGCCCATACTATGGCCAATAATTCCCTCTCATTTGTAGCATAGTGTGACTCACTCTGCTTCAGGGTTCGTGAAATCTTCGTGATTGGTTTCCCTCCCTGTGATAAGACTGCTCCGATACCGCTTCCAGAGGCATCAGTGGTCAGATCAAATGGTTTCTTAAAATCTGGGTACATGAGTATGACATCTTCCGAAGCCAAGATGTCTCTCAATCGTTGAAAAGCGCAGCGTTGTGTTTCATTAAACTCAACCTGAGTCTTTTTTGACATATGCTTGCTTATTGAGCCATTTTCGCCTTTCAGGATGTCTGTCAATGGCCTCGCGATTGAGGCGAAGTCTTTGACAAAGGCTCTGTAATAACTCGCAAGGCCAAGAAATGACCTGAGAGCGAATAAGCTTTTGGGTTCCACATATTCCTGAATTGCCCTAACTTTCTCAGGGTCGGTTCTTGCACCGTCCCGTGTGACAATGAATCCTAAAAATTCAACACTTTCTTTAAAGAACTTAGTTTTCTCTTGAGCGACTCTCATGTTAGCGTCGCCAAGGCATTTTAAAATTGTATTGATATGCTGGACATGTTCGAGTTCGTTTTGTGAAAAGATTATTACATCATCCACATAGACATAACATATCTTGCCTATGTGTTCACGCAAAACATCGTCAATGGTTCTTTGGAAGATACTACCGGCATTTTTCAGACCAAAGGGCAGCCGACAGAATTCGTAATTTCCGCCGTTTACCGAAAATGAAGTCTTTTCTCTGTCCTGTTCTGCTAGGCAGATTTGATGGTATCCAGATTTAAGGTCTAGTGTTGTGAAAAATTTTGACCTCCCAAGGTTCGCTAGAATCATTGGGATACTTGGCATAGGATACCTATCGGCAATGGTGCGCTCATTTAGTTTCCTAAAATCTATCACCAGACGCTTGTTTTTATTACCATTGGCGTCTACTCCTTTTTTGTCAACAACCTACATAGGGCTGTTGTATGGGGACCTCGATGGCCTAATAATGCCGTTTTTCAGCAGCTGCTTGATTTCGTCGTTGACGAAATCTGCTACACCCATAGGATACGGGTACAACTTAGAATATACTGGGTCATTATTTTCAGTGCGAATTGTGGCGATGACGGCCGTGTTGAACGGGAGTGCCTCGTTGGAGGTCGAAAACGTCCTGATTCTGTTAAGAATCATTTTTTTAAACGCGTCCCTTACTGATTCAGGGACGACAATATCGTCTATACGCGTGAAGTTCACGTTAGCACAGTCGTAGTGTTTCAACTTCTCGGACGTGTTGCCGTAGTTTATTGTGTTACTATGCATGTCTAATGTTACCCCTGCCTTCGTTAGAAGATCAAAGCCTATAATAACATCGAACACATTCAATGAGTCTAATATGAAAAATGGGGCTGATTGGCCGAATATCCTCATTGAACATTTCTTATTTATTTGACTGGAGCCGTGAATTGAGCTCACAGTGAAAGGGGATTCGACATTCACTACGTTTTTTAGCTCCTTTATGGGTCTCACGTAGTTTTTGGCCGCCCCAGTGTCTATTAAGATTTTTAATTTTCGACCAGCCAACTGTCGCTCAACGTACGGCAGTTGGGATCGTCCCCTAAAAAATTCAAGAGATCGTTCTCGCAAGAAGAGTCATTTTCGTCCTCTATCTCCGTTGCTGCAGCGGTTGCTGCACTCTTATACTCGCTTCCGCCGTTATTGGTAGCCTGCTGAGTTACATGGTTAACTCGCTGGCGTCTCCGATCGAATATGCGCTCAGAAGTGTTATGATGCTTCTGTGTCTGGGGACCTTCATTGCGGTTCTCACCGTTATAGGGCATGCCATGGTTCGTTGGCTGTCTAAATCTTGTCAAGGTAGAGCCAATTTCCATTGGCTCCGGATCCTGCTTCTGTGAGTCAGCTGGGTCTTTCTGCTGGGGGCGATTTTGTCTCTTAACAAAATGCGGGTTTTTCTCTTGCGCGCGATCGCTAGCGCTGTTTTTCCCTTGCCTATCATAGTTGCGCTGTTTATCAGCGGCTTGATTTTTGTCCTCGATGGCTTTAGCATATGTAGCTGCCATCGCACTCCTCTTAAAGCTGGACTCAGCCTCTCTGGCCAGGGCTAACGCCGATGGCAGATCTTTAGGCTGAGCCGGGAATACTACCGATTTCAACGACCTTTTCAGGCCGGAAATAAATATATGCAGAGCGTCGCTTCTGACCTCTGCGTTGAGTAGAGCAGCCCCCTCGGGCTCATGGGTCATGACGATCTTGTTCGTGACGAGTGTGAGCTTCTTCTCCACCTCGTCGTAGTACTGCATTAAGCTTAGATCGCCCTGTCTGACCATCTCTAGTCCCTGCCTCAACATGCGTAAGGAAGTTTTGTCAGCATACGTACAGTCTAGTCGCGCAATTATTGCATCGAAATTTAGAACTGTGTTATGCGACACTAGCAATGCTCTGGCTGTTCCTCTCACTTTATTTCTGATTATTGTTACCGCTTGGTAATGAGCTTCGCTGTTCGCATATGGTTTGAAAATCTCATATGCGTCCATTGCTGACTGCCTCCAAGATACATACTCATCTTGGGCACCGTCAAACTCGGGTACGGATTTTACAATGTCGAGTTTCACATTGCATTGGACATTTGGGTCAATCCCTATCCTTTGATAGGCTTCAATCTGCGAGCCTCTATCCGCAAGTCACTAACCTGCTGCCTCAAAGTTGCCATTTCAGCCTGAAATGTACGTGTGAAGCGCGCCTCTTGAGCGGCCAAAGCTGCGCTAACCGCACTTTGTATTATCGCGTTTAACTGTTCTGGTTCCATTTCTTGTTTGTCAGCTAACTGATACCCTTTTCTCGAGATTCTAAGGCTATCGTCACTGTCGTCACTACCGTACTCTTGTTTGGCTTCTCTATATGCCCAGCTCATCAATTTGTATACCCTAAACTTGATTTACCGGACAACCAAAAGTGTACTGTCAGCGTTTGTGTTCAATGCAAAGGCAAATAGACCGTACAAAAAGTTCGATGCAGACACTAAAGCGAAAAATCGATTTGTACAAACACTTCACGCTGCTGCTCAGAAATTCGTGTCGATGTCTGTTGCTTGAAGATTGCCACTAGATTGTGTTTGTGTACAGTTACTAAAACTTAAAATTTGCTTCAAAGTCGTTGTGTGAACAACCCACTTACATGAGAATCTTAACCGTCATAGCGTCGTCGGTCAATCGTTGTTGGGCGCCAATTAAATGTTGTTCCCGTGAAGAAGATGATGATCCCTCGACGCAGGAACACTAGGTGATTATGTTGTAGGAAGATTATGTTGCAGGAGGTTAATCCTGGTATTAACTGAAGAGTTATGATGTTTATGTTGCAGGAAGTTATTCCTGGTACCACTGGCCTAGAGACTCAGCTGGTACAGTTATTATAAATGATTAACGACAATTGTCGGAGCTTAATAAGAGAGCTGTCTCTTCATTTATTGTCAAACTTAAACTCAAATACATTCTTGATGGAACTTAAGCTACGATAATGCTGATCTTGCATTCTGTCAAGACAGCAGCATATCGCAGCGGTTCAACTTACAGAGCGTTGACCGGCTTATTTGCCATGTCAGCGCTATGTTTGTACGAACGCTATGCAGTTACTTAACTTGTCTATGTCATAACAATTTTTTAAAAGAGATGTTATTGTTTCCGACTTAAAGGCTGGCTCGTTGTCGCAATATATGGTTTTGATTTTGGGAAAGAGATTTATCAATTGTAATATTGGGGCTTTTACGTCAACTATAGTGCGAGACACCATAGGTTGAACGACAGCAAATTTTGAAAACTTGTCAATGCAAGTTAGAAACTGCTTTTTGTCTGTGATAAAAACATCAATATGAAGCATTTCCCAGGGGTAAGAGGGAATTGGTGTTATTCCAAGCTCTTGTTTTTTGGGATGCCTGTCATATTTTGCTTTGATGCAGACTTTGCAATTTGCGACGACTTCATTCGCCAGTTTATTCATTTTGGGAAAATAGTAGTCACGAAGGACTTGTTTCGTATTTTCTTGAGCTGCCCTGTGTGCACGATTGTGCTCGGTCGTGATTATCTCTATTTGTTCGTTCTTATCATAGATATCCGAAATCAAATTTTTACAATTCCAATATTTCGTCGTTGGGAAATTAAGTACAACCTGGTGTTGAAAACTGGCCAGAGTTGAAAAATCGCAGTGTATTGCGTTTACGACGTTTGGATTTATCACTTCTTTAAGTGTTTCAAAAACACTGGATTTGTCTGTGAAATTGATCAAGTGACGAGTTTTGTTGCCGAAAAGTATAAAGTTCCGCTTCAATGGGAAGCGTGCTTCTTCTAAGATTATTTGGTTTCGGAAACAATTTAGAGGCTTGTCAGTGGTTTCAACCGTGTAGGTCAGCGAAAGTTCGCTATGAATGGTTGCTGCGTTTGACAGTGGTTCGTCTAGTAGGGCATTTATGTTTTGTCGCGATAGGGCGTCTGCCACAAAATTTTCTCTACCAGGCTTATAGAGCATTTTTGCATCATGCTCGTCAATATAAGCCTTCCACCTTTTGATTTTCGCGTTTGTATTTTTCTCTGACACCGCAAAGGTTAAAGGTTGATGGTCGGTAAATATTTTTATATCTTTAGTGCCGTAGAGGAAATTTTGCAATTTGCCAAGTGCCCAGACGATCGCTAACAATTCTCGCTCGTTCGTAGCGTAATTTGCATCGCACGGTTTGGGAGTTCGCGAGATCATTGTGATGGGTCGCCCTCCTTGGGATAAAACAGCTCCAATGCCATCTGCAGGGGCATCGGTGGTGAGGTCAAACGGTTGTTTGAAGTCGGGGTACATAAGCATAATGTCTTCTGACGCCAGGATGCTCCTTAAGCGTTCGAATGCGCTTCACTGTGGCTCATTGAACTCGACAGCGACTTTACGAGACCTGTGTTTGCTAACAGTCCCGTTTTCTCCCTTAACGGCCTTGCGGTTGCGGCGAAATCTTTAACGAATCTTCTGTAATAGCTTGCCAATCCCAGAAATGATCTGAGACTGTACTTTTGGCTCAGCATACTCCTGTATGGCCCTGACTTTTTCGGGGTCAGTTTTAGCTCCCCCCTTGGTAACTATGAACCCTAGGTATTCAACGCTTTCTGTAAAGAACTTGGTTTTTTCTTGAGAAACTCTCATGTTAGCGTCGCTCAAACACTTAAGTACTGTGTCGATGTGCTTAACATGGTCTGCTTCATTTTCGAAAAAATTATCACATCATCCACAAAGACGTAACATATTTTGCCAATTTGTTCCCTAAGAACGTCATCAATGGTTCTCTGAAAAATGCTTCCCGCATTTTTCAGCCCAAATAGTTGGCGACAGAACTCGTACTTTCCGCCATTTACCGAAAACGACGTTTTCTCACGGTCTTGTTCCGCCAAAAAAATTTGATGGTACCCTGATTTTAAATCTAAGGTGGTGAAAAACTTTACCCAGGCTTTACCCAGGTTCGCCAAAATCATCGAAATACAAGGGTATTCCGGTATCGGGTATCGGTCAGCAATGGTTCGTTCGTTTAGTTTCCTAAAGTCGATTACGAGACGTTTGTTATTGTTGCCATTAGCGTCTGTTCCTTTTTTGTCAACAACCCATGTTGGGCTGTTGTACGGGGACTTTGATGGTCTGATTATGCCATCTTTCAGTAAGAGTTTAATTTCGTTGCTTACGAAATCTGCTACTCCCATGGGGTTGGGGTATAGTTTTGAATAGACCGGTTCGTTGTCTTCCGTACGAATAGTGGCGACGACAGAAGTATTAAACGGTAGTGCCTCGTTAGAGGTCGAAAATACCTTTAATCTTCTCAATATCATCTTTTTGAATTCCTCTTTAACGGATTCTGGAACCACTATGTCGTTAACATTGGTGAAGTTAACGCTGTCACTACAGTGATATTGTAACTTTCCGGATTTATTCTTGTATTTCAGTGTGTTATTAATCAAATTTAAGGTAACTCCCGCCTGTGTTAACAGGTCGAAGCCTATTTCTCCAAAAACTCTCATTAGGCATTTATTTTTTATTTGACTGGAGCCATGTACCTAGCTCACAGTAAAGGGGTCTTCAACAGGAATTATGTTTTTTAGCTTTACATAATTCTTTGCAGCGCCTGTATCAATTAGAATTTTTAATGATCCCCAGCCAGCTGTCTCGTGATGACTGGCAGCCGGGAGCGTCCACTAAAAAATTTAGCGAATCACTGCCGCATGTCGACTCATCGTCCTCAATTTCGCTGACTTCAGCCATAGCCTTATTTTTATAGCTATCCTCCTGATTTTCAACACCCTGGACCACGTTGTATAAACGCTGACGTCTCTGACCCGTCATACGTTCGGACGTGTTATTGCGCTTCTGCGCTGGTGTATTATTTGTTTGGTTTTCCCCGAACTGTGTGGGTTGCCTAAACTTTGACGATGAATCTATCTGCATGGGCTCTACTGATGGTTGGTCATCTTCCTTACTCTGCTCTTGGCCACCAGTATTTTGTTTACGCTTGACGAAATGCGGGTTTTTCTCTTGCCCTCGTTCGTCTTTACTGTTTCTACCCTGCTTGGATTGAGCATGATATTTATTGGCCCTTGAAGTCTGAGCCCTATCTTCAACAGCTTTGGCGTACGTACTCGCCATTACGCTTCTCTCTATACTTGCCTCTGCCTCTTTGGCAAGAGCCAAAGCAGATGGCAGATCTCTCGGCTGGGCCGGGAAAACGATCGCTTTGAGAGATTTATTTATGCATGTAACGCATCAGCTCGACTTCGTCGTAGTATTCCATGAGGCTTAAACCTCCCTGCCTGACCATTTCTAGTCCTTGTCGAAGAAGGCGCAACGATGTCCTATCAGCGTATGAACAGTCCAGTCTAGCTATTATAGCATCGAAATTTAGTACTGTATTATGTGAGGCTAATATGGCTCTCGCAGGCCCTTTAATCTTGTTGCGCATTATTGAAACTGCCTGGTAATGTGTGCTGTTACCATTGAATGGTTTAAATAACTCATACGCATCCGTGGCTGATTGACGCCACGCTACATATTCCTCTTGTTTCCCGTTAAACTCAGGGACAGAATTAACAATGTCTAACGGAATATCGCACCTTATATTTGAATTCGATTCAATTCTTTGATATGTTTCAATTTGTGGGGTCTCGATGCGCATACTGGCAATCTGAGATTGCATCTCATTTATGCGTGTCTGAAAGGTTGTGGGCCTCTATCAGGGCTTGGACTTGATTCACATCCATGACTGTATCTACCTGGCTTGGCTCTTGGTGATTATTTGGGGCCGCTGTGTCCCAACCTTCGTCACTATCGTATTCTATTTTCACTTCTTTGTATTGATTAAACCAACTCATCAGCCAACCACTCACACTTCGGTTTGCATCAAATTGTTGGCCATAAATTATTGCCAATAATGTATGATATTTATTTATGATTCACACCTCGCATTTGCATAGAGACGTTTTGATAAATGTTTCATTTAAATTTTTTAAATGGGCCGATTTATTATAATCGGCAAGAATGCACTTGCGTTTATGTTTTGTTTAAGATTTGTTGGCAATTTACAGCACAATTATGATTTCACAATCAATATTTGCACGACTTTATTTACTTGTATTTTTCGATTTGAAGTCACTGGTCAAACTTACATGCTTTTCTATTTTATATAAAATGCAGGTTCTTTGATCCGTTGGGCGCCAATTAATGTTGTTCTTCTGTGGAGATGTCCTGGGACAGTTGTCTTGAAGATTAGTGGAGACTATGCTGGGAGGCTTGCACTTCCTATCACTGGCCTTGTGGCTCAGCAATGTAGTATTAAAATGGATAACGGCCAAAATGCCGGAGTCAAGATAGAATGCTTTGTTTGGTTCAAGCGTTTATTCAAAACTGAATCTGTGATACAAAAATTCATTAAGCTTAAGATACAAAAATATTATTGGCGTACAATGTCATGCCACCAAGTAAAAGCCGGCAAGCCGACTCAGCACAATTGCAACAACGGCCCATGCTCTGCTTTTACATAAACAGAGGCATCCGGTTGCCGTCGATGACCGCTGCAGCGGCAATGCTGACTCTTAGCAACAACGTCGGCATTCGGTGATAACGATGACGCTTGATATTTTGGTGTTGCGCGGGCGAGGGTTGTCAGACAAATAGTTGATAGCTTTATTTGTTAACTTGCATGCATTGTGTTGACATAACAATAAAGTGTTGCGGCCTTATTTATATGTATGTATATACATATGTACGCATGCTACAATGTACTGAAGTTTTATCTGCTAGTCTTAATTTTTGTTTATAAAAATTATTACTTGAAATAGTTTCTGTTTCTAATCCAAATATGTCATTATATTTGGTACATAGTTCTGTAAGTTCTTCTTTGACATGTTCAGGGAATTGTAATTTATTCGTTTTAGACTATTTCAAAGTTGTGACTGATTATGAAATAATCGAAGAGAAGATCTATTGTAGCTAATCGTATTGATTGTACTATTTCCAGAATTCCTGATATATTTGTTTTTAAATTTTCATTTATTTCGGAGTTTAAGTTGTTGTCTTTTACAATTGATATATTTGCTCCAGTATCTACTAATAATGTTAGGATTTTATTATTTTTCTGATTATTTATTATTATGACGCTGCTGAGATTTAGATTTATATTATATATTTTTAAGATTGGTTGCTCAAGGGGCCTGAGTGTTTTCCGAGCAACCTTGTGTAACTCGTACTTGATTGTTATTATTGTGCCTTCTATTACCTTTACGTGAGCCGCCTCTATTTGAGCCACCTCTAGAGTTATTAGAGTTCTTATTACTACTGCCACCATTGTTGTAATACCGTTGGCCGCCTCTGTTGTAATTACGGCCTCTAAAATTACCTCGCCCACGGTTTCTACCGCGATGAGCGTAATTTTGGTAATACATGATGGAGTGTTTTTCTTCTAATATTTCATTTGAAGTTTCTATGAATGCAGATATTGCGTCATCCATGTTGTCGAATGTATGAGCACGCAAAACTGCTTTTACTTCGTTGTGAATGCAATTTTTCTTCATTGCTGTCACCGCATGTTTGGTAATAAGCATCCTAGCTTGTTCCATGCTGAATTCTTGTTCAATATATGCTCCTTCTAGAGCTTTAGCTAGGTTTTCTACCTCTTGGGTATAGACATTAGCTGTTTTATTATTCTGCGTAAGATTCAATAACCTTGCAGATAGATTGTTGATAGACCCACCTTTGACATTATTTTTAAGTCGATCGATAATTTGGTCTATTGTATTTTCGTTCCCTATTCAGTTTCTTGCTGCTCCTTTCAACTTTGTTTTATTAAAAGTTCATGTGCACCTTGAATTTCTTTTACTATTTCTAGTGATCTATAAAACTACGTAAGTTTTCAGTTTTACCGTTGAACTCCGGTATAAGTTTAGATGCAGTATTTATGAATTCAATATTTGTCTGCGCCATGATTGTTGGTTTCTATTACTGAATTTCATTCTTCTGCTACTTCTGGTAAATTTATTACCGCAGGTATGGTAACGTCGTGCAGATCTTTTTCTTTAATTTCCTGTTCGATATTTTCTAAATTATCGTCTTCTGCTGGGTTTAAATCTTCTTGGTCTATTAGTTCTAGTTCTTCACTAGTTCTAACAAACAATGGGGTATTTAATATTGATATATCTAAATTATACCTCCTTTGTATTGATACTAAATTTGATCGAAACTTGATCAATAGTGACCAGTGTGTTTGATTTAATTTTCCCCTGTTGCTATGTATTAGTATTCGTGTTTCATTAAAGCACTCTACTAATATCTTAGCATGTTTGTTAATTGTATCAGTTAGAATATTTCTATTCTGAGATAAGCATTTGTATGACTTATAAAAATTTTATTCTGATACTCTGTAGGGTGGTACTTATATGTTGCCATTCCATATTTAGTATTTAGATGTATAATTATTCATCTCATGATTTCAACAACTCTCAACTGTGAGAATCACTATTATTATCCAAAAATTATTTATTATTGTTTTTTCCTTTTTATTGTATTTATATATTAGTAGTTTTTATTTATTAATCATTCATTTATTCTATGTTTTACAAATATTCATCTGATTATAATCGTTGATATTTTTCTTTTTTTTTGTTTTTTTTTTTTTTAATTTTATCTAAATCATTTGCCTGGCTCATATATTTTTTCTTCAGGCAAATTGGCAGATAAGATTACAACGATTATTATCAAAAGAGTATATGAAAACGCTAAGTCAATCGTACTTGATTCTACTATTTATGACGTATGCAGTGGAATCCACTGTCTTTGTGTCGATTAGTTTAAGTGTACTCTACTTGGGTAATCGTATTTTTCTTCTACGCTATATTTACTTATTGCATTTGTTTCAATGCTCATAAAGAAAAAAAAAATTTTGTTTTTATTTTTACAATTTTTTTTCTGCCTAATATTTCGTATGGCTTTATTGGGCCTCAATCGGTCAACTCAATTGTCGTCGGGTATTAAAAATGCATTAAGTGTTAAATTTAATTTAAATGTAGTTTGCTGCAGTCCTGCACCTTGGTGTGCTGCCAGCATCTAAGCTCTATGTAGCGCTGTCGGTCTTTATGCTCAACTTGAAGCGTTGACGGTGTCGGCGCTGGTTGCGAGGCGCTCCTTGGCCCGGGGGAGGGCGGTGCAGGTGATGGTTCACCGATGTTTTTTTCTTCTCTATTTATGGCCGAGGCAGGTGCTTAGGCAATATGGACTTGGACTTCCTAGTGGTCCTTCACAGTTCGCAGAGCCATCTTGGTGTAGGTTTCGGTAATTGCTTCGGTGGAGGGCGGTGTGTTTTAGTTATATCCTTCTATAGTTGTGGTACAGGGTTGGTTTTTTGACTGAAAGAATTACTTAAGCGTCCTTAGCTCAGTGGTGAGAACATTTGCCTTTGCCCACGTAGGGGGTTTTCGACCTTATACAAAATCTGAAAGATTTCAGAAATCGTCTCCTAGTTCTCTTTTTCAAAACGCTCCTTCGGGTTTTTCGCTTTCGAACGCTGTCCATACCCTGTACTCAGTTAGTGGACGTTTATTTTCCAATTGATTTCTTACATTGGTTCTTAATGTTAAGTAAACTATATTAGTTGAGACGCTGCTAAGTCGCTGATTCGTTGAAGAAGTGATGTTTCGTTTACTCTAAAGTGTCAATGCATTATTTTTATGTGTTCCGGGTAACAACAGAGAGTGGCTGCTTAAGTATTTAGTGTTACTCTGGTTACAGTGTAACTTCGATATGTGTGCATACCACAGGACTTCTCGTTGTTTATTACTACACATTTTGTGATTTGTGATTGTGTTTCTTCCTGAAAGATTTTAATTGAATTATTCTTGCTTTTTATACCATGTACCTATAGGTACAAAGGTATATTAAGTTCGTTCGAATGTATGTAACAGGGTGAAGGAGACGTCGCAGACCACATGTTGTTACAACCAAAATGATCAGAATCGAAAATAAGATCGATTTAGCTATGTCCGTCTGTCTGTCCGTCCGTCCGTCCGTCTGTCCGTCTGTCCGTATGAACACCTACATCTCATAGATGGTAAGAGCTAGAGTAACCAAACTTTGGATTTAGGTGTAATATGCAACTACGCAGATCAAGTTTATGTTTTTTTCCTCCCCCGCCTTTCCCCTTGCCCACAAACAGCAAGCTACTCTGGAATCCTTTGAGCTAAAAAGTTAATTTAAAGTGCAGTATGTAGATATTTATGATATTCACCGAAATCCAAAATATGGTTCAAATCGGATAAAATCTAGCTTTGGTATAAGCGAAAGAAGTTTGACATACGCAAAGCAAGCGCAAGAGGCGGGCGCAACGACAACAACAACAACAAGAACAAGCATTAGTCTTCTAGCGTATTCGTGCGCATGCATGCACACATACAGGTTTGCTTGTATGTGTGAGTATGCATGCGTATTTCAACGAAAGAGCTGGACTGCTGCTTTTCCAATGAAATAATATTAATGTCATTTGATGTGATCTCTTTTGCATTGGCTGAATTTTAGTATTCGCTGGGTTTCATGTATTATTATTTGAATTATAATTAAATTTAGGCGATTACAATTTTACATATGTTTGTTTTAAATTTTATTTTGTCAAATGGTACATGGTATACTACAGTCGGGTTAGGTCGACTGTAGACGTTCTCACTTGTTGAATTTGAAGTTTTGAAAATTTATTGCTGTGAGTACCAGTTTTTTTCTATTAAAAATTTATCTATATGTGTTGTATGGCCTAGGAATCCTTAAATTGGTGTTTTATTATGGGATGCCTTTCGTATTTTTCTTCTTTGCATACTATTGATTTAATAGGGTTTTTATTTCATTTTCCATTTTGGGGAAGTAATGTTTTTCTGAAATTAACTTATTTTCCTGGACATTTCTATGAGCTCTATTATCTGAATCTGATGACCTAATGTGGTCCGGATATACTCGTTAAATCCCATTATGTATTGTAATGTAATGTAATTATATTCTGTTTATTCCTGGGGTGCTGAACATTGGCCCCGCTATGAATTTTGGGGAATGCTGACCAATGTAATGTAAAAGCGTTTGTGACCTGCAGTGCTTGATTCTCTAATTTTAAACATAAATGTAAAGCGGGAGGAAAATGATATATCGCCACGCAGTCCTCCAACAAAGGATTTATCTTTGTACATTGTTGTTCTGTTTCTCTTATTTAATTTTATAAAACGTATCTTAGTAAGGATCAAAGACAGGTGTCCGTAAACTGTTTTTATGGATTTATGGTTTTCTACACTTTCTGGTTATGGGTTTGGGTTTTTGTAGTCATCTGATATTCTAATGTTATAATGCCAATTTAATTTCCCAATTTAGAGGAACAGTTTATGATTCTTTTGCGATTGTATTAAGCCGAAATATTTTAATGTACCAATTCTATTTGCGTATGCCTCTAATATTCTATCTACACTTTTTTTTCATGATCGTAACTCGGATGGCTTTCCTGAAAATTCACGCCAAGTTTTAACAATATCGGGTACTCTATTGTAGTAGTTGTACACTTATCATGTGGTACCATGATCCAATAAATAAGTGTTTTTGGATTCATTTTAAGAGGAGACGTGAGTCAACTCTGATGTGTCTTTATTGAATGAATCTTAACATTGGTGCTGTCCACTGTGAAGCAGTGAGCATCCCATTTACATACAATGTATTTAAGCTTATTATGTACAGCAACGAAAACGTTGCTGGCTAGCTGAGAGAGTTATGCGCGCACATTTGTATATACAGCGACGGTCAAGCGTGAGAATGCTGACTTAGCTATTTGGGCGGTCGCTGTTACCAAGTACGGATCATATTTCGTTTGCACTTCAGTATATGCAGAGAGCACTTAGCGTTAGGCGCGCTGCGACAGTCGCTGCTTATGTATGCATTGTGTTGGTATAACAACAAAGTGTTGCAGCCTTATTTATAAGTATGCATATACTCGTACATATGTACGCATGCTACACTATCTACTTCTACTTCCCTGATGTTCTGGATTAATTCATTTTTAGTTGAAATTTAATTCAGTTATGGTATTAATATTTATGCTTTATGCTTTATAATCATTGTGTGTGTAATTGTGTTTATGTGTAATGGCGTATATTGAAGTAGATTTCCACTGAAAGTTGTGAATGATCATTTTGAAACTTTAAATTTAAATTTTGCTTGTGTCTTTCTTTTGTGTAAAGCAGTTGGTTTCGCCTTTCTATTATGCATAATAAAGAATGCTCTGCGGACTTGCCTGACAAAGCGTGTAATCGATCGATGAGTGCTTTCGGTTTCTGTCAGGAAGAGTTCCACCGAAATACAATTTGATGGGCCAGCAGAGTTGAACAGGCGGTTAATTTGGAAACTGAACTTAATTAATTTTCATGTTAAATTCCAATAGGTTCAGTGATAGAACCTCTTTATTGAATATTCAAAGTTGAACTGGTTTTTCATATCTTGAGAATGCTCTAATCTTGCTGTGGGCTATCGGCAGCTGTGCTGGCGTACTTAGAGGTGACGTCGGTGTATTTAGTAGCAACGTTGGCGTAGGCGGAATCATTGTTGCTGTCGGCGACAATCGTGAATTTAGCATTTTAATGATATTTTCATTGACTGATTCTTCTATTTTATTACAATTGCTTAATTGGTTATAAAATTTTTGAACTTTGTTCCAGAATAAAAAAACGATTGAGAATTGAAATTTTCAAAGACAATTCCAAGACTATAATAAGGTGTACAATTTTGTGATTATAAAAGCTTCTTCGAATGCGAAACTTATGGTTTCGCAATCGTCTCATAGCGACCGCTCAAATATACAGTAATTGCCGTCTATGCAATGACATCCGTCCCAATGCTTATTCAGCATTTGTGGCTGTTGTCATTTTCAGTTCAACATTCTAGAGAACGTTTAATTTTAGTTGACTTTTATAAATTTGTTTTAAATTTTGTTAATTTATTCTCTGTATCATTACCACTTCCTATTATTCGTAATTTTTCCTTTATCGTCTTATGAAATCTTTCTATATCGGATATTTCTGTTTTGCTTGTGATAATATTAATTTTTACATTTTCTTCTTGTAACCACATTTGTAAAGCAGCACTAATATATGCTTTATCTGCTTTTATTTCTATAGGGTTTCCCATTTCATTGGAAATTTTTAATAAACCTCTTTTAGCTTCCAGCCAATCTCTACTTTGAACTTTAATTATTGATGCAAATTTTGAGTATATGTCTATGTATGAATTTTTTTTTATCAATCACATAAAAATCTATTACACTTTTTTCTTTGACGTTGAAAACTTTCGGTAGTGCTTCAAAGGTAAGACTTGTATTTATATGTTCTGTTTTAGCTACGTTACAAACTTCCTTTTCATTTGCGTAAAAGTGCATCTGCGACATTATTTTCTTTTCCGGGTAAATATTAAATTTGATAGTCTTATTCGTTCAATTTAATTTTCCATCTATTTGGAATTTTCTACCGAATAAATAGGAACAAAAATATTTTGTTGTCCAAACAATAGCTAATAATTCTTTTTCAATTGTTGAATAATTTAATTCATGTTCGTTAAGAGTTCGACTTGCTTAGCAGATTGGTTTATATTCCTATGACAGAACGGTGCGTATAGCGATATTGCTAGCATCGGTTGCTAATGAGAATGGTTTCTCAAAATTTTGGTAGATTCATATTGGGTCAGATGTGATGAGGACTTTGAATTTCTCGAATGTTGGGTTTTTTATATTTATAGTTATATTTTCCTTTAATTTGAGAGTCATTGGTTTTGTAATGTTGGCAAAGTTGGGAATAAATTTGCGATAAAATCCACATAAACCTGAAAATAAAAATCACCGATGGCTTTAATTTTATTAGGATTTGGTTTAATAACTTCTGTAGTAATTTAAAGCCCGAGGAATTCAGTTTCTTTTTCCATGAATTCACATTTGTCAAGTTGTAACTTTAAGTTAGCTTCTCTAAGTTTTGAAAATATTCTAGCTAAAGATTATATACGGTTATCCAATGAAGTGGAGTAAATAATGATATCATCCAAGTATACAAGACAATCTTTGAAGATCTTCTACTCGTAAAAGTCACCTTCTTTGTACTGAATATCGCGGAATTCATACAAAATTGTCTTTAACTTTAATAAAATAGTCTTTAACTCTTCTAATCAGAATATCATATTTTTCAGAAAAATCTTGAACATAAGAAGCTTGGCCTGTGGGTCGAAGTAAAATATTATCTAATAATTTTTGGATTGGGTTATTGGATTTTTATTAATTTTGAAGTTAAAAAAGTTTGCTTTAATGAGATTTATGGATGAGCCTGTATCAATAATATAATTAAAATTGTGTTAATACATTGTAAGTTTTATAAATGGAGTAGTTATTCTGAATCTTGGTCCGAGGCATTTTGAAGAAAATTTTCTGCAGTGTCCATTTTGAATTGCCAACTTTGGCATTCCCTTTGTCTTTTAACCGGTGTATTAGGCCCACGACTGGTTCAGTAATTATACAGATTCTGATTATGACCTTCTATTAATTTTTGTTTGAATTCTTAATGAAGGTTTTGATTTTACTTACTTAAATTTTGATTTGTATTTCATTTGTGGCTTAGAATATGACATGGCATTAGAATGCAAAATGTTTGATTTGAAATTTGTCTTGGATTTATTGTTATGGCTTGGATTATTATATTTTTCAGTTTTAGACATATTATAATTTTCAGTGTAAGTTTCGTAAATACCCTATATTTAATTTACCCTATATGTAATTTCTTATAAATGACATCTTTAGTTGTATTTTGCAATGCTTTGGAATACAACATTATGTTGCTTACATTGTTACATTGCCGTTCAATGGCTTCAAAAATAACACTGGTTTGCCGGGTGCATCTTGTCATATATAAAAATATCTATTCTTTTCACGAATGCTGATAGAGCTTCCTCGCCACTTTCAAATGCTGGTACATGTTTTATTTGATTTAAACATTGGTTTAAATGTTGTTCAGTTTATCGGCCATGATTATGGTTTTTCATACACGTAGATTTTTTTGGCGGATATGTATTTTCGTTAGAATTTAATGTTCCGCCTTGTAATTTATAATAATCCGCATAATTAAAAAAATATTCCATATTTGTTGTTCACTTTATTTATTTAAATAGAACGATCTGATCTGTTTCATGGTCATATCTCGAATGTACACTTACTCTTAAATATTTAGTTTGCTTAGCTTAGTCTGTTGGAAGCGAAAAGGCCAATGCTTATTTATCTAAGTATATATGAATAAGTGTCGCTGGCAGAGCAGCGGTCACTGCTTATGCATAAATGTATATAATTATATGTTCGTTAGACACGAATAGCAAAAAAAAAATAAAAACACGAGGTTTTATTTTATTTCACTTATAGATAAACTTTATTTTTAATTGAAGAACGCGGGCTACGCGTCTTGCTCGAGAAAAGTATCTTGAAAAACTGACTTTACAATTCGCTTAGCTCTAACATGAAACTTCTTAGGGCTAACGTATGTGTGATGTGTTATGTGTGTGTTGGTGCATTAATGCTGAGTCCTCAAATTTGTAAGTACTCTTGAAGTGGCGTGATCGCCAATGTAATAGGATATTCTTGTTTTGACAGTTGGTCGCCCTCGCGACGAATTTAATGTTTACAATATGATCTTGTGGGAAAGAATTTTGGAAGTTAGGGGAATAATTGTGAGTACGTGTCACGTACGAGAATTTATTAGGGATGTGGATATGTCACTCCCCCAACCTATAGAAATTGGCTTGTCCTCAAGCGTTTAGTTCGGGGTACATAAGTGGGACTGGGTTTTCGATATTGTTGGGTTCAGCATTAACACTTATGTCTGTGGTTTGTGTTCTTACAAGTTTTTGTGTTATAGTGTTACAAAATGTTTTAATTTTCTTATTTACTAAATGGTACATAATAATGAAAATTAATACTAATATAATCGTAACTAATGAATATTTGAAAATATTATTTTCTTTGTTGTTATACAAAATCATTTCTTTTATTTCAATGTGTGACAATGGTTCAATTTTAGTTACGTTATATTCTGTAATCATGATAGTCGTGAACTGTTGTGCTCTGTTTGATAATTTTACATCTTTTAATTCGATTGTGCAATTAAATATTTTGATTATTTTATCTTTTTCAATAAAAATGTCTAAATTGTTACAATTTTGGTTTAATTTGGTTCGTTTTAAATTCCAAGTTATTACAATATTTGGTTCTATTAATTGTATAAGATCTTGATTGCGGTATTTATTGAAAGTACAAATTGGTGTTTCATGTTTTATTATGTTTGCAATGCAGTGGTCATTTATGGTCTTTTTTGAAATAGTATTTAAAACGAAATTGTTATGTAAATAAAATTTTCCTTCAACGTTCTCATTTATGATCTGTCCAATTTTGTCGGGATAGGGGATTATTTGAAAAGTTTTAGTTTCTATATTACTCAAGGGAATGTGTGACATGATGAAAATTTCATCTGAGTGTGCATTGAACCATGCAGAAGTTTTAATATTTATAAGTTTTTCGTTATTGATGTGATCTATTTGATCATGTTTGAGTAGTTTTGGGTTGAAAATTCCTAAACGAGTTAATTGTAATCCCAATTCAATATCTTCTATGTATTCGGTGAAGTGTTCAATATTAAATATTAGTGAATTTAACTGTTTCTCTTCTTCTAAAGTTTTACTTTGGTTATTTATTGTATTTATTCCTTGATTAAATTTATTTATAAAATCATTAAGGTCTTTCAGTTATAAGTATGTGATACTGACTATCCTCTTGAGCGCTATGTATGGTTGCTCCTGTGCTAACTGCATCTTCTCCTAGGAAATTCTCTTCTATTTTAATACGTGAAAGGGCATCTGCTACGTTATTTTCTTTTCCTGGTAAATATTTAATCTGATAATCATACTCGTTTAATCGTATTTTCCATCGTTGCAATTTCATATTGGGTTCTTTAATGTTACTGAGCCAAACTAATGGTTTGTGATCACTTAGGATTTGGAATTTTCTACCGAATAGGTAAGAACGGAAATATTTAGTGGCCCACACAATAGCTAATAGTTCTTTCTCTATAGCTGAATAGTTTGATTCGTGTTCGTTTAAAGTTCGACTTGCGTAGCATATTGGTTTATGTTCTTGTGATAGAACGGCGCCTATAGCGAAATTGCTAGCATCAGTTGTTAATGAGAATGGTTTCTCGAAATTTGGGTAAACTAGTATTGGATCGGACGTGATTAAAACTTTGAATTTTTCGAATGCGGACACATATGTTGGGTCTTTAATATTTATAGTTACGTTTTTTTTTAATTTGAGTGTCATTGGTTTTGCAATGTTTGCAAAGTTGGGAATGAATTTGCGGTAGAAGCCGCATAAACCTAGAAATGATTTAATTTCTTTTGGTGTTTTTGGTATTGGGAAATCAACGATTGCTTTGATTTTGTTTGGATTTGGTTTTATGCCTTGCGTGGTAACTATATGCCCAAGGAATTCAGTTTCCTTTTTCATAAACTCACATTTGTCAAGTTGTAATTTCAAATTAGCTTCCCGAAGTTTTGAGAAGACTTTCGAAATGGATGATATATGTTCCTCCAATGAAGTGGATATTTGTAAGGCCTTTTGTATATTGGGTCCTCATGTTTTGTTTGAACTGAATGCTTGATCGTACTAGTGAAAGTCAAATTGTCACTTTCCTTGTACTGGATGTCGCGAAATTCATATAAAACTTTTTTTAATTTCTCCACTTCTTCTGCGTTTAGATGTTCTAACCTGAACTCATTACACTCTTTTAATTCATCTTCGATTGCGAAGTTAAAGTCTCTATCTTCTGTTAAGGGTGGATTTGCATAATCTTCTGTATCAGAATCTTCGGAATCTTCTTCACTGTTTACAAATTTGAATTTGTATTCTCCTAATGTAACTGTGCCATTTGCATAATCGATTTGGGATTTGCTGGCTTTTAAATATTCTCTTCCTAATAACATATCATAATTTTTAGAGAAATTTTGAATATAAAATCTTTGTTTTATGGGGCAAAGTCTACTGGGACCGAAAAATATGTTTTCTGATAATTCAGTGATACCACTTATGGTCTGGACATTGATTGGGTTTTTATAGGTTGGAAATCCGATAATATTTTCTTTTATAATGTTTATTGAAGAACCTGTATCAATGATGACTCTTAGGTTTACTTCATTCATTTTAATTTTTATGTAAGGGGTGTTTATTCTTCGTTCTGGTCCGAGGCACTTTGATGAAAATTTTCACCGTGCTCCATCTTGAATTGACCACTCTGGCTTTCACGTTGCCTTTTAACTGGTGGGTTAGCCCCACGACTATTTGAAGTATCCCTTGAATAATTGAAAGGGTTTTGGCTCTGAGCTTCTTTTAGTTTATGAGTAAATTCTTGTTGAAGACTTTGATTGTTTTGTTTTTGGTTTTGAATATTGGTTTGCGGTTTTGGATTGGACATATCATTAGATTGAAAATTGTTTGAAGAATAATTTCCATATGTTTTACTTTGATTTTTTCGATTGCTATTTTCATTTTTAGGACGATTATGAGTCTCATAAGACTCATAAATTCCCTCTGCTTGCGCTACGGTTTTTAGTTTACTTATGGTAGTAATATCATGCCTTGCTAAGGTCATGAATGTTCTATCTGGCAATTTTCTGGTAATTACATTTTTGATTGTGCTTTTTAGAGCATTGTTATATAGTATTGAATTGTTTGGGTCATTTTCTAACGATAACTTATTGATAATTATATACGATTTACGTTCCAATTCTTCTACGAACTTACGTAAGCTTCCATTCCAGTGTGTGTTGTAGAGTTGTCTCAGTAGTTCTTCGTATGGTGTTTGGGTCTTGAATTCATCAATGAGCGACGATCTGAGTGAAATCCAGTTATTAGATTGCGTGACCTGGGCGGTCCGCAATGCTTCTCCATCTAGTTGTCTTTCGATGGCTCCAAAGATAACGCTGTTTTGTCGAACACATCTTGTCGTATAGAGAGATAGAATAAAGTCTATTCTCTTGATGAAGGCTGACAAGTGTTCTGCACCACTTTCAAAAGCTGGTACATGCTTTATTTGATTCAGGCACTGGTTTAAGTGTGCTTCAGATAGT
This sequence comes from Drosophila rubida, assembly GCA_035046165.1. Classification (NCBI taxonomy): domain Eukaryota; kingdom Metazoa; phylum Arthropoda; class Insecta; order Diptera; family Drosophilidae; genus Drosophila; species Drosophila rubida. The sequence goes on from JAWNOF010000022.1 coordinate 13,207,027, forward strand.
TCCACTGTCATGATTTTGTGTTTATGTTTGCACGTGTGGATTTTAAGTACGGGTTATTTGCGGTTTATTGATCGGAGGTACAAATGTTTTTAGTTTGTTCCGATTTTTTTACACTGCACTTCACGCACGTAGATGTTTTTTTTTTGCGGATATGTATTAGAAAAGACACAACGTTATACGCGTTGACCTTGGATAATGTTAGAATCCTTAGCGGTCTTTGACTGTTTGTTGATGAACTTTTAGAACATATCCTACCGGCTGCGCCAATTATATGTTCGTTAGACACGAATAGCAAAAAAAAAAATAAAAACACGAGGTTTTATTTTATTTCACTTATAGATAAACTTTATTTTTAATTGAAGAACGCGGGCTACGCGTCTTGCTCGAGAAAAGTATCTTGAAAAACTGACTTTACAATTCGCTTAGCTCTAACATGAAACTTCTTAGGGCTAACGTATGTGTGATGTGTTATGTGTGTGTTGGTGCATTAATGCTGAGTCCTCAAATTTGTAAGTACTCTTGAAGTGGCGTGATCGCCAATGTAATAGGATATTCTTGTTTTGACAGTTGGTCGCCCTCGCGACGAATTTAATGTTTACAATATGATCTTGTGGGAAAGAATTTTGGAAGTTAGGGGAATAATTGTGAGTACGTGTCACGTACGAGAATTTATTAGGGATGTGGATATGTCACTATATATATAAAAAGACCGGCGAAGAGCCGATATGGAAGAGCGGAGGTATACAGCTCACATTTTGACATAGCCGTTGCGCATTTCAAATGTGTCGATTAAACACTATCCAGCCCCAGTTCACTCAAGCACGATCATATTACCGGGTACTTTAAAACTGCTTGGGTTTTGGATTTGTTTATGCACATTGTGGCCAAGTGTTACAATGTGTGTGTAATAATATTAATGCATAACACTGAGTACAGTGTGCATTCGATATGTGAGCATACTACAAGAGTTGTATTTATTTCGCGTTAACCTGAGATATCTTTGATCTTTGAGCGGTCACGGTTGTTCATTGGCTAACACTTTCAACATATCCTACCATCTGCGCCAATTATATTTTAATATTATGCAAATATTAAAAAAAAATAGTAAACGAATTTTTTTTTTTTTTTATAAGGAAGAACTTTATTTTTATGGAAACGAGTAAAGACTACGATCTGCATGAGCAAAACCTTCTTAAAGAATTTCAATGCTTTTCCACTTAGTTTATAGTTCTGTGTTACCTTAGTTACATTTCACTTACTTAATTATTTATTCTACTATTTTTGTCTGCACACTTAGCTTTTTCGCCTGCATTACAGCAACCATCATGGATTTATGACTCTGGCTAATTTTAAGGCTTCTTCTTCCATTTTTGTTTAAGTTTTAGCAAAATCACTTTCACGGTCACAGTTCACTGTCGAATTTTGTTCAATTAAAATTTGAACTAATTACCGCTTGGGTTTTTGCTAAAGTTCTTTAACGTATAATAAATTAAAGAATTGAATAGTCAGCTATCAGCTATATGACAGCGATCATGCGCGAGTTACACTTGGAAGTGCAGTGTCTTCCAGTCGTGACCAAAAGTGTGCTTCTTTCAGTTGCAGGTTAAGGGTTTTCCGTTTATCGCTGGGATTTTTCCTTCCTTTTGGTTTTAATCTATTAGTTTTAGTTGGATAAAATTTGAATAAAGAAACTCGACTGTGTTGGTTGGTGACAAAATTCAAAGTGTTGTCATGTTTATTTCAAAAGTAGCACTTAAGTCTAAAGAATGTTCTTTTGTTACAACTGGCTGGCAATTCCGCGACATTGTTGCAACATACTCCAAGCATCCGGCCTGTTGTTTAGTTTGCGTTTTGGGTATCAGTGGCCCAATGTTTATGTCAGCACTTTTAGGAGGTCATTGGCCGGCGTTGTGGCTTATGTGGAGGGGGAATGGTCGGAGTGTGGTTGGTAACTCGCGCGTTTCATATTTCTGCGTGCACTTATAGAAATTTGTTTACTAAGCAAAGATTGTCTAGTTAGCTGATTTTCCAGTTTTTAGTGGCATGATATGCTTATTATGCTACTTCACATGATATTCTTATTATGCTTCTTCACATGATATTCTTATTATGCTGCTATATAAATTAATTTTTTAAAGTCAATGTTTAATTAGCATTACCCGCAGAATGCCTAATCGTCATTGGGTAGATATTTCATAACGAAGGAATGCAAAGATGAAGATGAAAAGGCAGCGAATAAGTACAAAGAAATGGAAAACGATTATAACAAAGTGAAAGATGTTGTTCATTTCGATGCCAATAAAAATAATTTTTGTTTTTCTTATTTTAATTTTTTTTTTATTAATTTCACTATTAACCAATATTAAATAATCAACGAAATAAAAAGCAGGGAAAAATAGAACAAAGCAAAACAAAAATAACTCACATATACTCAAGTCTGTACCTTTGGGATTTCAATTGTCTTATCAGCAAATGATTTAAATGTTCCGTTAATTATTATTCTATTGCTTTTTTACTATTTATTAGCCTATATTACTATTTGAAGTGGCGAAGAGGTTATAAAATATATTTAAATAATAATAATTGTTCATTAAAATAAAAGAAGTACCCCACGAAACCTAAAATTTTATAATAAACCTTACCGAAAATGAATATTTGTCTCTTTACATAAATTTATTACAAATTAACTTATAATAAGTCAGTCGGCGGTTATACGTATTCAAAAAAGACGCGATGTTTCCACAGACAATGATCGCAGTGGTAACACTCGACTGCTAACTGTTGGGGTTGCTCATAATATTATGTCCAACATGCGAAAAGATAATTTCCTCATATCTAAGGATGGTTCTTGAAGCATTATTAAGGATGTTAGCCGATGGACATTTAGAAACGCGCTGCAAAAAAGTGCATAGTAAGTAGCATAAGTAGTGAAAAAGAAAAAACCTGAATTATATCAGAAAAATATGAAGGCAAAGATTAATTTGATGTTAAGTCCAAATTTAATGGATTTGAATGAGATGGTAATCAATATTGCTGGCGCCGGCGCGAAGAATCGTAACAACGGCTCCATTTAAAGTAAACCGTTAATCACAGTGAAGTATGATTATCGTTCCACAGTTCTGTATTTAACATGCATTCGAGAGACAAGAGAGGAAGACTGAGACCGGTCAGTGGTGCCCGTGCCAAGCTGTCATATGCACCTACGCTCGTGTGTAAATTATTGTATTACTTATTGTGATGATGTTTAGCTAGGCGGTGCCTTAGCAATCAAATAATATTTAAGTTAAAAATGATATCTTTATTATCGAAGCAAGTCGATGTGCTCAGTTGCTTGATCAATTTAAAATTAAATACAAAATGTTTAAGCTAAGAGTCAGAGTGACAATGTTGGGGTCGGCGAGCCGACCAAGCATATTTATGCGCGATTGCGGATGCTGCATAACAAAGCTATCCGATTACAACGCCCAGCGGTTCCACTAAAAATGGTGACAAGACATTTTTACTCGTCAACACTTTGTTTACAATACTTAGTTAACTACTCCCCCTTCAAGTTTAAGCCCGCCCGCGGCCGACCTTAATTCTGCAACCACCACTCTTAGTTGCTTCGCAGACTTCTTTGCAATGATGGTTCGTCGGTTGGCGAGTCCAATACAGATGAGAGCGCAGCAGATAGCCACAGCGATGAATACCACCTGGTGCTAGTCGACAAAATGTGTCTGTAACTCCATCATCAGCATTCTATTTCTGGCCAACAATGTTTCTTACAAGTGACCTGTGTCGACTTGAGATTTTTTAGCTACATCAAGAATTCGAATGACCGTGGATTGATTAATTTGGTCCTGAATTTTAGTGTTTAATTTGATTTGTCTATTATTTGAATTTACTAACTGAATTTTCCTCCACAAGCTTTAACATAGATCCTAAAAAATCTAAACTCCTGGCGACCCTATGGTGTACACCTAAGGCTTCCAATAGATCCTGGAGATGAGCTGTATCTACATGGAAACATATCATTGGAGTTCGCTAAATTGACTATTTCCTCTACCACGCGCATGTTAATTATATTTAATGTTTTATTCCCTAGGTTGTCCCACGCCGCAGTCCGATGGGAAGGGGGTGATGACGTCAGCGCCGACGTGGCCGTCTGCTCGTTCCTGAATTTGATCAGAATATGGTGGGAGAACTTCTTTCCGTTACTATCTGCTCTTAAGGATAGACAATTAATTTAATAATGAAAGCGTTAGCTGGAGTTAATCAGCGAGCTATGTGATCTTTATTGAAATCCAAATGAAACTATATTTTTTAACTGTACTCCAACTTAGCGCGGCCGGCAAGCCGACCGCTCGTTAAGCAAAGTGATGACACTAGCAAAAACAGCATATCTCACCATACCGGGACCAAATGAGGCCTAGGCACAGCCCCTAAAGACGTTTATGCTGAATCTGCTTATAAAATATTAGGGCGGTCCAATAATCACCCAAGATTTATACCGACTTATAATTACTTAGTAATAGTATTAACTTCTCTCCCCTTAGAAGTATGACGTCCTCGATCATATGGAACTTGTCAACGACTTGTTGGATCTCCCGCGCATTTTTGCTTTTCAGGATGAGAATGAGAGGGACAGAGAAGCTCATAAAGATGCTGGCTGGCACGCTGACCGTGAAGCAAATGTCAGTAGTTCCACTCGATTTCACTTCCTCCTTAAGACCTTGTATTACATCCAAGTTTTGGTTGTTAATTCTTTGAAGAAGTGACATGCTCAGCATGGGGTCGTGACCGATGATGATTAGTAACGGGGATGCTGCCATGCCGGGAGCTTTTCTTATAGCTTCACGTTTGTTTGAGTATCTTGCATTATTGATGAAAGTCACCCGCTCGAACGTAAAAAAGATGCGACCTGTTGGTAGCTATTTCGGGGCCATTATCAGTGCTGACGTTGGCTGGGCAGTCGTTGATTATTATTACTCCATCGTCTACTAGAGTGATGTGGCTTAAATGGTTGGTCTGCGTTTCGCACATGTATCGTGGGCTGCCAGCTTGCAGAATGATGCGTAAGTTGTTAGTACGCAATCGGTGACAGCTAGGACGTTGCTGTTGCATTCGGCTACTATGTTTTTGTGACCTTTTTACAAGTAGTTTTAATATTAGAGTATGCGATTACCACATGGATAATACTAACTACCTTCGTCTAGTAGGGTTACACCTATCTAGATTAGTCTCTTGTGCCGTTTCGATATTGTTTTTTATTGCTAATTTCTGGTCGTTGTTAGCTGAGTGCAAGGCATACTTGGGTTGCAGCTTTGTAACTGAGTGTAATGTTTTATTATACTCTACCGTGGTTCTCATAATTAGCTCCATGGTGTCGTGAACCTTTTTGTCGAATTTAATGGGCTACTGTGAAATCCAATGCAAGTGGGGCGCCCAGTGGAGCTGCTGCTAATGTCATATTGATTTTTCAATAATGAGGTTGTGGACTCTGAGTTAAAGGATGTCTCATTATCGCAGTATATCGTTTTAATATGTGGGAAAAAGTTTATAAGTTGTAATATGGGATTGCGTACGTCAACTATAGCCTTAGAAGGTAATGGCTGTACTACAGCGAATTTTGAAAATGTATCTACGCAGGTTAAGAATAATCTTTTATCCGTAGAGTAGATATATATATGTAGTCTTTCACCCGCGTATGAAGGGGTAGGTGTGACACCCAACTCCTGCTTCTTCGGGTGTCTGTTGAACTTAGCGTAGGTGCATGTCTTGCAGCTTATGGCCACTTCATTGGCGAGTTTGGCCATATTCGGAAAATAGTAATCCTGAAGGACTTGTTTAACATTTTCCTGGGCAGCCCTGTGGGCGCGGTTGTGTTCGCATGTTATTACTTATTTTTGCTTATTTGCATTTGTAATATCACTCACGAATTTCTTGCAGTGCCAAAACTCGGTTGCTGGGAATTCCGTAACTAAGGCATGTTGGATACATGCTAGTGTGTGTGTAAATAGCATTAACAACATCTACGTTAACAAACTCTTTAACCAGTCCGAACAGCGAGTCTTTGTTATCGAAGTAGATTATGTGTCGGTTGTTGGTCCCGAAAATGTCGCCGTAAAGGCTGCCTTGCTTCCTGCAGGATTATTTGATTACTGTAGCAGTTCAAGGGTTTATCGGTAGATTCTACATCGTAGGTCAACGAAAGTTCACTATCGATAGTGGCTGCGTCAGATTGGGGTTCGTTTTGCATAGCGTTAATATGTTGTCGGGACAAGGCATCAGCAACAAAATTCTCCTTTCCGGGCTTGTAAAGCACTCTGGCATTATGTTCTTCGATGAAAGCTTTCCATCGTTTAATTTTTACATTTGTATTTCACTCGGATGAAGCGAAAGTTAGCGGTTAAAAATGTGGATCTCCTTTGCGCCATGTTGGTAATTTTGTAATTTTCCCTATAGCCCAAACAATTGCTAATAACTCTCGTTTGTTGGGTAATTAAGCTCGCAGTCTTTTAATGTGCGAGATATTATCGTGATTGGTGTTTTTGGGACAGTACCGCACCGATACCGCATCTTTTAACAGCTGTTTGATTTCTGTGTTAACAAAATCTGCCGCTCCCATGGGGTAAGGATATAGCTTGGAATATACGATTTCGTTAGTCACCGTACGAATTGTGGCAACGATCGAGATATTAAAAGGTAGCGTGAATCGTCATATTTGAGCTGTTCAGATACGTTTCCATATCTGATCACGCTGATGCATAGATCTAATGCCGCTCCGGCCTGCGTTCGTAAGTCGAAACCTATTATGGCATTAAATGTATTAATAGTAACAAGTAAAAAAAATTTTAGTTTTTAGGTCAAATATGTGCACATCTCTTTTACCTTATTGGAGCCATGAATAGAACTCACGAGGTTCAATTTTCGCTCAACATCATCGTAGTACTGCTTTAGGGTTCGGTCACCTTGACGGACCGACTCAAGTCCCTGCCGTAATAGACACAAGGATGTTTTATCTGCGTAGGAGCAGTCTAGTCTAGCCAAAATGGTTTTAAAATTAAGCACTGTGTTGTACGAAACTAAAAGCGCGCGTTGGTATTTTAATTTTGTTTCTAATAATAGTGACGGCTTGGTAATGCGCACTACTGCCTGGATAAGGTTCGAATAATTCATAGGCATCGGTGGCGGACTGCCTTCATGCCACATAATCGTCCTGTATACCAGTGAAATCTGGAATTCACTTAACTATATGCAATGGTATGTCGCACTGAGCCGCTCCCAGTACTGAGGCCACCCTCTGATAGGCGCTTCTATACGCATATTTTGTGACTGTTGATTAACGGCATTGATTTGACCCGCAAAATTGTCCCTACGCCTCTATTCTTGATTAGCCAATGTGGCCTGAATTAATGATTCTATTTGAGCCGCGTTCATGGTGTACAAGTTTTCTTCTGTCTGTGCCTGTACTGGCGGATATTGGGGCTATCGAATTAGCTCTTCCCCACTATCACTTCCAAATGCTCGTTTATTTTCCTTATATGGGCCCGGGAAACTCATAGGGCCACTAGTTACTTTGGGGCCGTATATTTTACTTCGACAGGAAATAATTTGGCTCTGGAATACTAATAATAACCGGGGGCTTGATGTTTAAAAAAAATGTAAAAGGTTGATATTGATTTACTTTTCTTTGTACGCCACATTCACAGTCGCAATTTATTTGAATTGTATGTACAAAAAAAAAGTGTTGGATACAAAATTAATTATTTTTTCCCAATATATGTCATTGAAGCTGTGTCGGATTTGCATCACTTTTTTGTGTCGTGGATTCAGTGTTGATGTAGAGCTGCAATATTTAAAGTTTTATTGCCTAGGTTATCCCACGCCAAAGGTGGGTTGCCCCCACCACCAAACATAAACTTAAAATAAGTAAAGCCAAGTGGATAGAAAAAAATTCATATTTTATAGTAATTGGCGTCGCTTTGCTAATGTTACTTTAGATTGTCTTTGTGGACCGCCCTACCTCTAGTGGTCCCCAGGTACGCTTCTACGACTCTTTCTTCGCACAAAGTCCTGAGTTTGTTGCCGAGCCTTCGGTTGGATTTGACTAAAACTTTTTCACCAACCACGAACACCCTGTTTTGCCGAAAAGCTTTCTCTCTGGCTCTGACTGCAACCTGAGCATTTATAGTTTCCAGCGCGCCTGCACAACGTCAACTGGTGTCCTGTTGATAACAGTGGTGCATTGTCACAGTATATCGTTTTCGCTTTTAGGAATTAGCTAAACCACTGCTGTGCAACAGCGAATTTTAAATGCAAGTTAAGAAATATTTTTTTAAGAAATATTTTTGTCATACCTGATTCACATTCTCTTAAGCTGATCTATGAGCTCTATTATGTTCTGTGACGAGTATTTCCGTTCGTTCTCCAACCCCGAATATGTAAACTACACGAGTTTTGCAATGCCAAAACTTTGCAGCTGGGTATCTTCGGACCACTTCATCCTGTATTGCAATCGTTTGCAAATCACAATGGATGGCGTTAACACCATTGGGTGTAATTGTGTCCTCAAGCTCATCTAGTAAGGATTCCTTACATGTGAACCTGATTGAGTGTCGTCTTTTGTTCCCAAACAAAACAAAAGTTTGCTTTAATGGAAAACGGGCCTCTTCTAGCACTATCTGATTTTGGAAACAATTCTGTGGCTTGTCCGTTGTTTCGATAGTGTGAATAAGGGACATTTCACTGTGGACTGTCGCATCACAGGAGTCGATCTCCCGTTGTTCTACAGCGTTAAGCTATTCTCTGGACAGGGCATCCGCAACGAGGTTTTCTTTGCCAGGTTTGTAAAAAATTCGCGTATTGGACTTGTCAATGCGCGCTTTTTTAACATTCGCATTTGACTTTGATTCCGATACAGCAAAGGTTAGAGGCTGACGGTCGGTAAAGATGTTGATGTCTTTAACTCCGTATAAATAATGTCGCAATTTGGCCAATGCCCAAATGATAGCTTTGTTTCGTTAGTATCATAATTGACTTCTCTGTCCTTCAATGTTCTTGAAATCATTATAATACGACGCCCCACTTGGGACAGCACTGCTGAAATGTGAGGAATTGACATTATGGGTTTATTAATGGGTTCTTTAAGACAAACTGACTTTAAGTCTGCATTAGCATTCTATTTCTGACATATCCTTGAGGATTTGATTTACTGTGGCGGTTAATTGATTGTATTAAATTAACTTTAGTGTTAATTTCCACCTGTCTGTTGCTTGCGTTTATTAGCTGCATCTCCGTAAATCTTGTATTCTCCATATCACCGGCGTCCGGTGCTGCTACTGCTACTACTTTTAAGATTGACCCCAGAAAATCTAAACTCCTGGCGACCCTATGGTGCACGCCTAACGATACTTTCAGCAACTTCCTCATACGCGACTGGGGAAACCTGAGTAGGATGATAAATCCGCACCTGTGGAGTGAACCTTGATATAATAATTTTTCTTAGAGTAATTATTTTTTCTTATGTTATCTTAACTTAAAAAACGTATAACACTAGCGCGTAAATAAGTGTTAGATTGCTAAGTGGCTAAAAAGGTAAAAAATTAATCCTATTTGATGTTGCCTTTGTGGACCACCCTCCCCTTGATTAGGACCGTGGTCCCCAGGTCCGCTTCAACGGCTTGCTTCGGTTTGATTTAACCCAGACTTTTTCCGCAACCTCATTCATTATCACAATAGATTACTCTAGCTACTGGGAAAAAATTCATGATTTGTAGCAGGGCCGGTTTGAAGTCTTCAATTGTCCTTGAGTGGACATGTTGCACGACGGCAAATTTCAAAAACTTGTCGATGCAAGTGAGGAAGTATTTTTTATCCGTAGAGAAAATGTCTATATGTAACATTTCTCCCATGAGAGGGGATCGGTGTCTCGCCGAGCTCCTGTCGCTTTGGGTGCTTGTCGTACTTGACTTTCGCGCATGTTCTGCAATTCGCTACGATTTCGGTAGCTAATTTGGTCATTTTGGGAGAGTGTCTGCTTTACATTTTTCTGGGCTGACCTGTGGGCCCTGTTGTGTTCGACAGTGACAATTTTCCGTCTTTGTTTGACCGCAAAAATGTCTGTTACACGATTTTTGCAATGCCAAAATTTTGTGGCTTGAAAATGCCGAACTAGTTCGTTCGCTATCGCAAAGGATAGCACTTACGCTTATCAAGAAAGTACTCTATGCAGTAAAAATTAATCGCATACCGTCTCTTGTTTCCAAAGGGGACGAAGCTGCGTTTTGACGGGAAGCGTGCATCCTCCAAAAATATTTGGTTTTGAAAGCAATTCAAGGGCTTTTCCGCCATTTAGTTTGAGCGCACGATTCAGCTTCTGGCTCCTCCATGGCATTAAGTTGTTGCCGCGAGAGTGCGTCGGCAACTAGATTTTCTTTAACGTGTTTGTAGAAAATTCGCGCTCCGGATTCGTCAATGCGCACATTCCATCTTTTAATCTTTGCATTCGGATTTGATTCCGTTACTGCAAAGGTATCCAGGCCTAGAAATGACCGTATCTCGAATACATTTTTGTGTTCCGGAAATTCTTTAATGTACTTTGCCTTCTTTGGGTCAGTGGTAGCACCATTACAAGTGACTATCCCAAAAAAGCTGACACTTTTCTTAACAAAGCTTGAGTTTTCTACCGACACTCTCATGTTTGCATCGTACAGGCTCTCTAGAACCCGATCCTACGTGTTTAACGTGAGAGTTTTCGTCCTCCGAGAACATTATTAAGTCGTCAACGCAAACATAGCAGAATTTACCGATCGGTTCTCGTAGGATGTCATCGATGGTCCTTTGAAAATTCTTGATGCATTTTTGACGCCAAACGGAAGTTTTTTAAACTCATATTTACCACCACTTACGAGGTTTTTTCTCTGTCTCGTTCTGCGAGCGTGTTTTGGTTATAGCCAGACTTGAGGTACAGGGTTGAGAAATATTTCGCTTTGCCGAGATTCCCCAATTTTAATGAGATATTTGACATGGGGTACTTATCGGACACAGTTCTTTCATTTAATTTACAGAAGTCGATTACTAGTCTCATTTCCTTGTTGCCGTTTTCGTCGATCCCTTTTTTAACTACCACCCATATTGTGTTGTTGTTGGGGGATGCTGATTTCTGAATTATCCCGTTTCTTAGCAGATCTTGAATTTCGTTGTTGACAAAATTCGCGTCTACCATGGGGTACGGGTACAATTTAGCGTATATTGGCTCCTCCTTGGTATCATTTTTTGCCAACGGCAGTGCATCTGAACAATTCACGCTGGTAAAATTGACGGGAGTGCACGTGTGGAAATCGATCTGCTCTACATCGGTGCCCCATTTAAGGTGGCCGGAGGATAGACAGAGTGATGCCCCTGTCTGTTTTAACAGGTCAGAGGATTATTTCGTCGAAGAAGGATAAGCATTTCTTCGTGACTTTGGTAATGCCATAGATTGAATGAATTGGGAATGTGGATTCTACCGGGCAAACGCCCTTCAATCCTTTGTAAGGTTGGATGACATTTTTTTACGCACACGTGTCGAAAAGAAACCTCATATCAGTCCCCGCTACTCTGTGTTTGATGACGGGCAGCAGGGATTTTCCCTTAAAAAGTTAATGGCTCATTTCTTACATTCTGTGATTTACCCTTTGCTGTCTCCGATTTTGGTAGGCTTGCGTTTGACTGCGTCGAATGATTTTTGAAAGTGCCGGCTCAATTCCCATAGGTTCTGAATTGTAATTTTTGGCGTTTTGCAAGTAATTACTGCGCTGATCGTAAAAAAGTGCGGGTTTTTGCCGCCATATATCTGGGAGTCCACCGGCTGATGGCTTCTTCTTGGCTTTTTGCAAAGGTTGCCGCGAAAGTGTACCTTTAATGGTTGGATTTAACCTATTGTGCCAGGGGTAGGGCCGACGGTAAATCTTTAGGTTTTGCCGCAATGAGTACGTGAGATTTCGCCAAAGTCCTGACATGAATACCCTCTGAGCGTCTTCTCTGAATTTGCAACTGCTGATAACTGCCTCATCTAAAAATGTGATAAGCGGGGACAGCCGCCTGTCTCCAAGAAACGTATAAATCTTGTGCCCCTGAAAATTGGGGCAGGCACTTAACGGCATCCAATGGCTCATCACATCTAATATTGTCCCTAATTTCTATTGCTTCATATGTTTTTATTTCTAAGTTTTGGGCAGGTTTTGGTGCTATTCGAACCTCAGCCACAGCGAGCACCTCGATTGATTGCGTTTCCCTGAAATATTTGCAGATAAAATTCGCGACACTTAAAAGACTGGGAATTTCGCAGACTAAAACTTGTATAGTTCTCCACTACGCAATGATTTTTTGTGCAATGGTTTTGGTAATCCCTATCCTAGCTTCCCTCTTAGGTCCGATTTCGATAAGGTAAAGGTTCCCTCGCAGCCAAGTCGATGAAGTTGGCCGGTGGGTTGTTGTTATCTCTCGATGAATTAGGAAGATTACAATGGGGGTGACTGCCCTTCTTTACCTGCTGGCCAGAGAGTCAGTCAGTGTAGAAATAATAAGATTTTTAATGGCGGCAGCCGGAGTTAATTATCAGCAGAGATTGTGCTCGTAATTCAAGACTTCGATATAAACTGAATTGAAAAGAAACTTAAGGCTAACAAAAGACTAACAGCGGCCACTCAAATATGCAGTGTTTGCCGTCTGTGCACGAGCATCCAGGCCAAATGCTGGATCAGCAATTTCGGCCGGAGTTAAGCAACAACAAACGTCAGCAGCTAGCCCATTGACTTTTGTTGGTTTATGTTGACTTGTTAACTTGTACAAATTATCTTATAATGGTTGCCGGGTGGCTGCCGTCCTCACGTCGTCGTTGCATCGTGAGGGGGTGTCACTTGCTGGTCCACGTATCTTCAGGGAGACTGTTTCTATTGAGTCTTAGTGCATTTCCAATTAAGTTTTACGGAGAGAGAGTAACTGCTCTTTTATGCCCCTGGCCTTAAGCTCAGTAAGCGAATTGAAAATATGATATCGGCGATGGCCGGAGTAATGTTCTTGAGCTTTTAGCTCTTTATTCAAGTAAATTATAATAATCCAGAACAGAAGAACTAGTCCAGTTTTATTCTTTTGGAGAAGACGTCAGTCTACTCTGATAAATAATTATTGAATTGCATTCTTAGCGTTGGTGCTGTCCACTGTGAAGCAGTGAGCAGCCCTTTTTGCATACATTTTATTTAGGCTTATTAGGAGTATATACAGCAACGGAAACGTTGCTGGCTAGCTGAGAGACTCATGCGCGCACATATACAGAGCGACAGTCAAGCGTGAGAACGCTGACTTAGCTATTTGGGCGGTCGCTGTTATCAAGTGCGGATTATATTTCGTCTGCCCTTGAGTATGTGCAGAGGGCACTTGGGCTTAGGCGCGCTGCGACAAACAACATAACAACAAAGTGTTGCAGCCTTATTTATGTGTATGCTTATACGTATGTACGCATGCTACACTATGTCTGCAAGAGTGCCATGAAAGCGTTCTACTTGTCCATTTGAACAACTGTGAAAAGGTGGCGCATTAACAATGTCTATGTCATATCCGTTCTTTAAAAGTGATCTAACTGTCTCCGAATTGAAAGCGGCTTCTTTGTTGCAATAAATCGTTTTTGTTTGGAAAAACAAATTTACGAGTTGGATAATGGGCATTTTCACATCTACTATTGTGCGAGACGCAAGCGGTTGTACAACGGCAAATTTCGAAAACTTGTCAACGCAAGTAAGAAACGATTTTTTTCCTTTGAAAAAATGTCAATGAGGAGCATTTCTTCAGCATATGATGGAATTGGTGTCACCCCAAGCATCTGTTTCTTTGGGTGAGTTTTTGGATTTGTACATGTTTTGCAATTTACTACCACCTCATTGGCTAACTTCGCCATTTTCGGAAAATAATAATCACGAAGGATTTGTTTAATATTTACCTGAGCGGCCCTATGCGCACGATTGTGTTCAGTGATGACAATTTCAATTTGATCATCTTTGTCTGTAATGTCTACAACAAAATTCTTGCAATGCCAGAACTTAGTTGCAGAAAAATTTAACACAAAATCATGCTGCATACTGACCAACGTTGGCAGATCTCAGTAAATTGCGTTTACTGAATTGGTATTAATGAGTGGTTTGATTATTTCTACGAGAGCTTTTTTATCTGTGAAATTTATTAGGTGGCGTTTTTTTTTTTTGCCAATTTAATGGGAATTTGGCTTCTTCGAGACCGAACTGTTTCTTGAAACAATTTAATGGCTTTTCTGTTCAATCAAACGTGTAGGTTATATTTCACTGTGAATCGTCGCTACGTCTGACTGCACCTTTTTTCAACATGGTTCTCATTCTGCCCAGACAGGGCACGAAATTTTCTTTGCCGTGTTTGTGGAACACTTTTGCATTGTGTTCATCAATGTATGATTTCCATGTTCATCAATGTATGATTTCCATCTTTTTATTTTAGCATTTGTGTTCCTGTCGGAGGCAGCGAAAGTAAGTGGTTTGTGGTCTGTAAAAATGTTGATTTCTTTAGACCCATACAAGTAATTCTGCAATTTACCCAAATCCCATACAATGGCTAATAACTCCCTTTCGATTGTGGCATAGTGCATTTCGCTTGGTTTTAGCGTTCGCGAAATCATGGTAATTAGTTTTCCTACTTGAGACAGGACTACACCGATACCTTCCATGGATGCGTCAGTGGTTAAATGAAAAGGCTGTTTAAAATCCGGGTACATGAGAATTACATCCTCGGATGCTAGTATGTTCCTCAGATTTTAGAAGGCGTTTCGTCGAATTTCTTTGAACTCAATTTTTACATTCTTGGACATATGCTTACTCACAGAGCCATTTTATCCTTTAAGGATGTTGGTCAGGAGCCTTGCTAATGCCGCGAAATCCTTAATGAACCCTCTGTAAAAACTGGCTAGTCTTAAGCTCAACATATTCCTGTATGGCCCTAACCTTTTCGGGGTCAGTTTTTGCTCCGTTTTAAGTTACTACAAAGCCCAAGAATTCGATGCTTTCTTTAAAGAACTTTGTTTTTTTTTGTACTGTTAAAATTGTGTCGATATGCTTGACATGGTCGACCACGTTTTCAGAAAGAACTATGACGTCGTCCACGTAAACGTAACATATATTTCCTATATGCTTGCTCATAATGTCGTCAATGGTTCTTTAGAAAATGCTTCCCGCATTTTTCAATCCAAAAGGTAGACGGCAAAACTCATACTTTCCACCGTTTACCGAGAATGACGTTTTTCGCGGTCTTGTTTCGTTAGGTAAATTTGATGATACCCCGACTTTAAATCTAGGGTTGTAAAAAACTTTGCCTTTCCCAGATTCGCAAGAATCATTGGAATACTCGGCATCGGGTATCGATTGGCTATAGTTCGCTCATTTAGCTTTCTAAAGTCGATAACCAACCGTTTATTTTTATTGTCATTGTTATCAAATCCTTTTTGTCAACAACCCAAGTAGGGCTGTTATATGGGGACTTTGATGGTCTGATGATGCTATCTTTAAAAAGTTGCTTAATTTCGTTGTTTACGAAATCAGAGACTCCATTTGGTTAAGGATATAACATAGTTTGGTATAGATTGGTTCGTTATCTATAGTGCGGATCTTAGCAATGACTGAAGTGTTAAAGGGTAATGCCTCGTTAGAGGTCGAGAACGCCTTTGACCTTCCCAATATCATGCTTTTGAATTCTTTTTTGACGGACATGGGCACTACTATATCGTTAACATCTGTGAAGTTCACACTGTCACTATAATGGAAGTTCAATCGCTCTGATTTATTTTGAAATTTAATAGTGCTACTTTGCAAGTGTAATGCCGCTGCTGCTTGTATTAGCAAGTCAAAACCTATAATGGCATGAAATGAACTTAGTGCGTCAAGCCCAAATAATTGTGAATTTTGACCAAACATTTTCAGTAGACATTTCTTTGTTATTTCGCTCCAACCATCTACCGAACTCACAGTGAAGGTTTTTTCGACATGAATTACTTTTTTTTAGCTCCTTTACGGGCCTAACGTAATTCTTTGCCGCCCCTGTATCAATTAATATCTTTAAAATTCTCTCACCCAACTGTCGTTTTATGTACGGTAGGTGGGAACGTTCCCTCAAAAATGCAGTGAGTCATTGTCACACAGCGACTCAGCATCTTCTTCAATTTCAACCACAGCAGCCCCTGCTGCCTTTTCATATCTAGGTTCCTGAATATAGTGGGTGATCTGAGCAACATTGTTCAGCTTTTGGCGTCTTGGTCCTGTCATTCTATCGGACGTATTTGGTCTCTTCTGAGCCTGTTCATTGCAACTTTGAGGTTTAGAGAAATTAATGCGCTGTCTAACCTTCAAAGAAGAGTTAATTTCCATTAGCTCTGGGGCTTGTCCCTGCTCATCTCCTTTACTTTTTCCCTGGTAACCATTAATATAATGTTGACTCTTGATAAAGTGAGGGTTTTTTTTACTGCCCGTTCGTCTCTACTATGCTTTCCCTGTATGGCGTGCTACGCTCGATGTTTCTGCTTCTCTAGCTAATGCTAAAGTTGATGCTAGGTCCCTCGGCTGAGCCGGACAAACAATGGTCTTAAGTGATTTCTTAAGACCCAAAATGAAGGCGTGAAGTGCGTCAGCCCTGACCTCATTATTGGGAAGCGTTGCCTGCGCTGCTTCATGTGTCATTACGATCTTATTTGTGATTAGAGTAAGCTTCCTCTCAATTTCGTCATAATATTCCATTAGGGTCGAGTCACCTTGTCGAACCATTTCGAGGCCTTGTCTCAGAAGTCGTAGTGAGGTTTTATCAGCGTAAGACCAATCCAGTTGGCTATAATTGCGTCAAAGTTCAGGACAGTATTGTGTGATACTAACACCGCTCTGGCTGCTACTTTAATTTTGTTCCTCATAATTGTTACTGGTAATGCGTGCAGCTACCATTAAAAGGTTTGAATAATTCATACGCGTCCATAGCTGATTGCCTCCATGCTACGTACTTATCTGATCCACCACTAAATTCTGGGACTGATTTTACTATGTCCAGTGAAATACTACAATCGATCTGTGGGTTCACAGACTTGTGGTGCTTCGACACACAAGCTATTTACTCGCTGACACACAGCGTTAAGCTGAGTTTGAAGCCTTATTTCATGTTTAAACCTGGTTTGCGTCCATGGTGAAGTTCGTTTGGTTTTGTACCTGGCTAATATGAGTTTCTAGGTTTGGGTCTTGGCTAGTGTTGTCTTCTGCGTCCCAGTCAATATCACTGTCCCACTCGGTTTTTATATTTTTTAATGCGTCTAACCAACTTATATGCTCATGTGCATAAAACAAATTGTTAGTAAATGAAAATGTTTTAATTTAATTTTGTTCTTTAAAGCAAAAAAGTTAATTGTGGCATTTAACCTTTATTGAGCTTGATTTATGTGCTTTATAAGAACTACCTACTTCAGTTGAACCACGTTAATACGATACACATTATAAATTTAATAAGGGTATTCAATAAATTAAATAAAAGTATTTGTGGGACTTTGCATTTATAACTTTTACCACTTTTTCGAATAAAAAAAAAACTAACAACTAGTGTGGAAAGTAGGGAAAATCTGGCTCTATCTAAGGGTGTGATCCTTGTATGCTTGGCGCCATTTAAGTAAGTATGCAGTTCCAGCGCTGTGGCAGTTCCTCCGCCACTTGGTCCAGCGATGGTTATGTAACCCTTGTGGTTACAGGTATGCTTCTTAGGAAGCTTATGGTGGCAGGCTTGACTTCGTCCGCTTTGCTAATTACTGGCCTTGTGGCTCAGCAATGTATTTTTAATATAGAACAATTGGTAATTACACCAGCGTGCCGGAGTAATGCAAGTTTATTCTTCTACGTTGATACAAAAAACTGAATTATAATATAAAATTGAATTCAAGCTAAACCCAAAAGCCGGATCCATTAGCTACAAAGGTACAGCCGGCAAGCCGACTCAACATAAGTGATAACGCAGACACTTGCAGCATAGTCCAGTGCTGCTGACCATTGTCGTCAGGGCGCTGAACTCATACGTCAGCGGTATATGTTTGGAGCAAATGGGTAAGGATATGTGCTGTGCAAGTTTTTATACAAAGTTATTTGTGTGCAATTTTTATGTGTTAACTTTTATATTTGTTCTTATGAGTAAGGCGCATAGCTGCGCTGCCGGTTACGACAGCAGCGAACTCGGTGCCAATATCTTATTACATGACATTGTTTATGTAGGGCAAGTGTTATGCATTTATGTATATAAATACGAGTTGAATGGCTCAGTGGAGAAATGCTGACCTAGCCAAACTCATAAGTGGTCGTTCACATTTCGTGGCCACTTGAGTTTATTGGCTTTTGTATTCATTGTGTACAGTGCACACTTGCACAGTGCTGTGGAAACGTCCCACTTGTCCGTTTAAGAAACTGTAACTTCGCCAAGCTTATGTTTTTTGGGATGCCTGTCATATTTTGCCTTAGCGCATATCTCGCAATTAGCGACGATTTTACTCGCTAGCTTGGCCATTTTCAGGAAGTAGGACTCTAAGAGTACTTGCTTCACATTTTCCTCATAATTGTTACTGGTAATGCGTGCAGCTACCATTAAAAGGTTTGAATAATTCATACGCGTCCATAGCTGATTGCCTCCATGCTACGTACTTATCTGATCCACCACTAAATTCTGGGACTGATTTTACTATGTCCAGTGAAATACTACAATCGATCTGTGGGTTCACAGACTTGTGGTGCTTCGACACACAAGCTATTTACTCGCTGACACACAGCGTTAAGCTGAGTTTGAAGCCTTATTTCATGTTTAAACCTGGTTTGCGTCCATGGTGAAGTTCGTTTGGTTTTGTACCTGGTTAATATGAGTTTCTAGGTTTGGGTCTTGGCTAGTGTTGTCTTCTGCGTCCCAGTCAATATCACTGTCCCACTCGGTTTTTATATTTTTTAATGCGTCTAACCAACTTATATGCTCATGTGCATAAAACAAATTGTTAGTAAATGAAAATGTTTTAATTTAATTTTGTTCTTTAAAGCAAAAAAGTTAATTGTGGCATTTAACCTTTATTGAGCTTGATTTATGTGCTTTATAAGAACTACCTACTTCAGTTGAACCGCGTTAATACGATACACATTATAAATTTAATAAGGGTATTCAATAAATTAAATAAAAGTATTTGTGGGACTTTGCATTTATAACTTTTACCACTTTTTCGAATAAAAAAAAAACTAACAACTAGTGTGGAAAGTAGGGAAAATCTGGCTCTATCTAAGGGTGTGATCCTTGTATGCTTGGCGCCATTTAAGTAAGTATGCAGTTCCAGCGCTGTGGCAGTTCCTCCGCCACTTGGTCCAGCGATGGTTATGTAACCCTTGTGGTTACAGGTATGCTTCTTAGGAAGCTTATGGTGGCAGGCTTGACTTCGTCCGCTTTGCTAATTACTGGCCTTGTGGCTCAGCAATGTATTTTTAATATAGAACAATTGGTAATTACACCAGCGTGCCGGAGTAATGCAAGTTTATTCTTCTACGTTGATACAAAAAACTGAATTATAATATAAAATTGAATTCAAGCTAAACCCAAAAGCCGGATCCATTAGCTACAAAGGTACAGCCGGCAAGCCGACTCAACATAAGTGATAACGCAGACACTTGCAGCATAGTCCAGTATCAGGTTACCGCTGCTGACCATTGTCGTCAGGGCGCTGAACTCATACGTCAGCGGTATATGTTTGGAGCAAATGGGTAAGGATATGTGCTGTGCAAGTTTTTATACAAAGTTATTTGTGTGCAATTTTTATGTGTTAACTTTTATATTTGTTCTTATGAGTAAGGCGCATAGCTGCGCTGCCGGTTACGACAGCAGCGAACTCGGTGCCAATATCTTATTACATGACATTGTTTATGTAGGGCAAGTGTTATGCATTTATGTATATAAATACGAGTTGAATGGCTGAGTGGAGAAATGCTGACCTAGCCAAACTCACCAGTGGTCGTTCACATTTCGTGGCCACTTGAGTTTATTGGCTTTTGTATTCATTGTGTACAGTGCACACTTGCACAGTGCTGTGGAAACGTCCCACTTGTCCGTTTAAGAAACTGTAACTTCGCCAAGCTTATGTTTTTTGGGATGCCTGTCATATTTTGCCTTAGCGCATATCTCGCAATTAGCGACGATTTTACTCGCTAGCTTGGCCATTTTCAGGAAGTAGGATTCTAAGAGTACTTGCTTCACATTTTCCTGGTCGATCTGTGAGCCCTGTTGTGCTCGACAGCGAGGACTTCTCGCCTCCCAGTGACCCCAAAAATATCGGTTACACGGTTTTTGCAATACCAAAATTTGGTGGCTGGGAATCGCCGAACCAATTCATCCTTTTTCATCGCTAGCGGGCCCAATGAATGGCGTTTACTCCTTTAGGAACAATAATGTCCTCGAGCTTCTCAAGTAATGACTCCTTGCATGTGAAGTCAATGTTATGCCATCTCTTATTTCCGTTTAAGTTTGAAGTAAGTTAAAGCTTTTACTGTGATTTGTATAAGTTTATTTATTTCAGAGCAGCAATGGTGCCGCTTTAATTGTTTTAGCGTATCTGATTTTACATTATTCTTTTAATTCTAAGCAAGGCTAAGTCTCGTCGCTGCGCTGAACACAGACGGCGGCAGAGAGACGGCTATGTATGTACAAGTATATGCAAAATCCAGTTATAGGCGGGGAGGATGATATCCTCGGAAGCCAGAATGTTACGCAGCTTTTGGAAAGCCAGCCGTTGCGGCTCGCTGAACTTCACCTCCAGGTGAATTTTTGAATCTGTGTCTACTGACACTTTCATGTTACATTTACAGAATGTCTGAAATGGGTCTAGCTATTGAAGCAAAATCTTTAATAAAGCATCTATAATATAGCTAGCGAAGCCCAGGAACGATCTACCGTCGAATATGTTCTTAGGCCCTGGAAATTCCTGAATGACTTTAATTTTTTCAGGGTCTGTGGTAGCGCAAACATAGCAAAATTTGCCGATATGATCTTGCAGAATATCGTCAATTATTCTTTGGAAAATGCTGGCTGCATTTTTTTTATCCAAATGGCAATTTGCGAAACACATACTTGCACCCGTTAACTGAAAAGGAAGTTTTTCACGGTCACGTTCTGCCAGTGTGATCTGATATGTAGTAAAATGGTCACAACTATCATGTTGTACCGTCATCAAAATGATTAAGTGTTTCTTTGGCTTGTGCTTTTAAAGAGGGACGTGAGTCCACTCTGAAGTGTCTTTATTCAATCATATATTAACATGAGTCCACTGTGAAGCAGTGAGCAGCCCTTTTACATACATTGTCTTTATTATGTATTATGTACAGCATCGGAAGCGTTGCTGGCTAGCTGAGAAAGTCACGCGCGAGTTACGTATCCAGGAGAGCCTGTGTTTCAAATACTGGAGAGCCTCAGCCTAATTTCAATAAACGACCTCCTCGGTTCAGTTGCTTTTTCAGAATCTTCTTTTATTAAACAGAAACTTAGCTTCTAGGGTACAATACATGGACAAATGAAATCGGAATCTGCATAGTAGGCAGATTTCGAAAGGCAGCTGGCCTGGTCCCAGTCGTTGGGCTATTCTGCATAGTCGGCTGGATAGCTCCAACGGATGTCAACAATGTTGCAATAATGTTAACATACCGAGTGACCCATATTGGTCGCTCTTGGCGTTTTGTTGGGCGGAGGCGAGACAGAGGTAGGAGAAGAGGCGGTGGCGGTAACTCCTCCCACCTGGAATATAGTGACGGCCAGAACGAAGGAACGGTCGGAACGGCGTGTTGTTGTGGCTCGCCTGGAGTGAAAATTATGGTTCTTCTCTTCAGCAGACATATAGTAATTAGAAATACACTAGCTATTCCTAGCCATGTGTACAACGAGATTAGATGACTTGTTGTTGCTTCTTTTACTTCAAAAATTTCTTGAGTGTTGTTCAGGTTTTGCAGCTCTAGGTGGCGTAGATTAAGTTTTCTGGTGTTATTCTTAACCAGTATTAGGCTTGGGTTGGGTAAGGAGATCTTCACCCGCTCCAGGATATTAACTTCAGAATCGTCGTAGGTGATATTATTTATCTCCACGGTGCAGTTTTTGTAGCTAATTATCGCTGTACCGTTGATAGTGTGATGAGGGCCGCACGAAGAGTCGATGTTGACGTTAATGGCGTTCATGATGACAATATGACCAATTTCCGGCTCAATTATATTTTCGTCGTTTCCAGATTCTTGCATGTCGCAGGTAGCAGGCCATCCCTCCAAAATTTTCCTGATGCAGTCTCCATTACTCGTCCGCCCAAACTCCGCATTATTACAAAAGTACAAATTGTGAATTTTAGGGCATTTAGATTCTAGGTACATAAATTTAAATTTTGGATTGAACAATAAAAACTTAGGAAGTATTACAAATTGTGTATTATTTAAGGGTAATGCGATTATGTGAGCTAGAGTATACTCTTCTTTTTCGAATATCGGAATTTTAATTTTAAAAATGATTTTATTGTTTTCATTAGTTGTTTCCAAGTTGATCAGTCTGTAAATGTGTTCCTCATTTTCTATGTTAATTTTCTGTTCCGAAAGAATGTCTTTAATTATTTGAACTTCGAATGGGCTCAAAATAAATTTAGGAATTATCTGTAATTTAGCTAAGAGAAGACTTTCGGCAATATTATTCAAATGATTACTAAAAACGTCTATACTATAGCCCATGCGGTTAAAATATTGTAACATGTGTATTTCTTTGTGTTCTTGTGTTATCTTAGTATATAAGTTAATTTTCAACAATTTAATAGAAAGAACTTCTTTATTGAAAATGAAAAATTGAACTGCCCTTTACAATTTGAAGAAGCTTAAGAGTAACCTAATCTGGCTGTGGGATAGCGGCAGCGGAGCTGGCGTAGTTAGCGGCGACGTCGGCGTAGGCGGATGCATTGTTGCTGACGGCGACGATTTTGTGAAGTCAGCGATTGATATTGTTTATTTAGGACTGGATTGACGGATGTTTAATTTATTGACCTCGAGTGGTCGACAGTTGTGCAACAATTTGGTTAAAAAGTTGCACAATTGTTTATGTCAGTGAACTTCTGACAATGTTGCTGTTAACTCCTCCTCCTTAGAATCCTACTTGTCCTCAAGTAGGCACTAGAAATATGGAACGTTGTTAAATTCTAGTGGAATTGGTTTATTATGGTTGGTTTTGATGTTTGTCAATTTCATCTCATTATTGGGGACTTGAACGATTTCCTTGATGATTATGTTTTCCTTGGGTTTCGTGCAACATTTTGTAATAACAATTGAGATTGTTAATGTACCCAGCAGGCAGAATATTGCAATACTATTGCTTGTGGAATGGGTTTTGATGTAATTTAGATGCTTCGTATTTTTTATATTTACGGCTTGGAGGGATTCAAGTGAAAGGATTTGCAACCTTTCCACTTCTGTTGGAGTCATTTGAATGCGTGGGACTACAGGTTTCATTATTGTTTTTTCCCTGTTATTAAATTCCTTGTTGTTTATTGTAATTGATTCGTTCCAAAAATGTACCAGATATGTTCCTTTAATTTGATGTGTCTTATTGCCTTGGGTTATGTTTCCGTCGAAGTTGTTTAATAAGATGAGACTGTTGTCGATTTCTTCTATGGCCTTGAAATGGTCCGCGTTGGTGAATCCACACAGCGATTGTTTTCCCTGCACTAATTTATTAATACAATTCGATTTTTTAAGATTAACAATTTTTGACTTATCGCAAATTTTTAGTTCTTTTGTTACTTTACAACTTATTGGTATTTTTAATATTTCATTATTTGACAGGAATATTTCATTTGCTTCTAAGTTAACTATTAAATTATCTTTTATTACAGGTTTTATTATTAGATTTTGGTAATTTATTGAATCTAGTTCAGGTATTTTAACAATGTAGACAATAGTGGATTTATTGTGTAATACGGAGATATCAGTGAGCTCTAACATTTCCTCAACCGTTAAAGAAGACAAGTTATTTTTTTGAAAGATCCTATGAACTTCTAGTAGTTCATTTTCGTTTAAAAGAAGTGAATTTATTACGTTGAGCTTGGCCCATTGAATTGCATACTTGATATTAATTATCTCCTCCTTAATCAATCTAACCTGATTTTGGAGGCTTGTGGCTACGTCGTTATTAAACCCATTGTCATCTCTAATTGAATTCTTTAGCATATTGGATACCGAAGTCAAATTATTAACCCTATCCTGTAATTGTTTGTTTATTATAACCTGGTCGTTACTATTTGAAATGAGATTATTTAAGTTATTGTGGATTAAAATCAGATCATCATGATCTGGACTACCTGCTACGTATTTCCAAGCTGAACCTAACCAGTCTATAGACCTTGTCTTCCTAACCTTAAGGGATAATGTGCTTAACGCTGTCAAAGCTTGGACTATTTCATGTGTTAGGGTATGATATAAATAACTTTTTTTTAAGTCGTTTAAGGTATGGTCTTGGATGGTTAGGAGCTCTGATTTCATATGTTCTAGATCGATTACATGAATTAATTGATTGGTTGGGGGTATGGTCCGATTCGTCACAATCGGTTACATACCCATGATCGGACAATTTGATTAAGTTAGTGGTATCAATTTAAATAACAGGACAAGACAAGACATTATTATAAAAAAAAATTTGTGTTCCTAACCACTCCTGATATTACTTTTGTGCACTATTCTTCCTGCTTCTGTAACAATAGTTGTATTTCTGTTTTCCTTTACTGTTTCCTGTTTAAATCTGGGTGTGAGTTTCGATCCTAGTCTGGTGTTCAGTTTAACAAATATGGTCTGACCTGGAGTGTAGGTTATAATTTCTTTGCGGTTTTTGTTATGGGTTTTTAAGTCGTTTAGTTGTTTTTGTCGTAATTTGTCAATGTTATTTTGCCTACTTTTATCATATTGTTCTGGGTCCGTTGTCACATTTCTTCCGAAAAATACTTCGAGCGGTCGCTTCTTTGTAACAGAATGAACAGTGTAATTATATTCATAAACTGCTCTGTCTAAGAGTTCTTCGAAAGTTCTGTGTACTTGCTTTGTTTTTAAACATCTCATTATTTCCGCGAGGGTAGAGTGGAAACGTTCGATTTGCCCATTGACTGTACTTTTATAAGGTGGAGCTTTAAAGATTTGAATTCCCAACTCATCTTTCATCATAAATGTAATCGAGGCTGAATTAAAGGACTTTTCGTTATCTATTACAACACATTTAGGAACACCGTAGTAAAAGAGAAGATCATGTAGCGGTTTTTTTACGTCCTCTAATGATTTTGATTTAATTATTTTTGCTTGCGCAAGTTTAGAGAATTTGTCTATTGCTGTTAATACCAGTTTCTTTTCTGTCGAAAATATGTCAATGTGTATTGTGTGTCCTGGGAATTCTGGAATTGGGGTTTTGGTTAATTCTGGGTTTGGAGGATGCCTATCGTATTTTCCTTCTTTGCATATTAGACATTGCTTTACTAGGGTTTCTATTTTTGTTTTCATCTTGGGGAAGTAATACTTCTCTGCTATTTGCAACTTGTTTTCTTGGGCATTCCTATGAGCTCTATTGTGTGTTTGTAGTATTATCTCTTCTTGTTGCTCTTCTACCGTTATATCTTGTACTCTTGATTGGGTAAATCTGACTTTAAAAGATCTAAAATGGTCTGGGTATAGTCGTTGAATTTGTCCCATAATGTCTTCGGTCGTTTGTATTCCGTTTATTACTGATGGATTGAGGTATTTAGTTAATAATTTCAAAAGGTCTTCGTCAGAGAAAGTTGGCTGCGAAATGGTATGTCTATGGAATGTAGGGAATGGGATATTGAATTTGTAATCTGGTGGTTCGTCTTTAAAGATAAAAATTTGATTTTTAAATGCATTAATCGGTACTTCCATACTATAAATCAAATTGTGGGACGAACTTTGGGCACTATGTTGGGTTCCTGTTATCGAGTTAACTTCGTTCTGCTTAGGTGGTCTGGAAAGAGCGTCGGCTACTACATTTTCTTTTCCTGGTTTGTAAAGTAGCTCTTTGTTGTATTCATCTAGGTACGATTTCCATCGTCTTATTGCTATTCCACCTTTCCAGTTGCAATCATGTGTAAGGGGTTCATGGTCTGTGTAAATTTTTACTTTAGAACCACCATAAAGATATCCTCTAAAAGATTTTACGGCCCAACATATCGCTAACATTTCTTTTTTTGCGGTTTCATAACCTTCTTCGGTTTTGGAAAGGGTTCTGGATATGAATGCTATTGGTCTATCTGATTGGGAAAGTACTGCTCCTAATGCGTAATCTGAAGCGTCCGTAGTTAAAGTGAATTCTTTAGTAAAGTCCGGATATTGTAATATTACTTCATCGGAGATTAGGGCATCTTTAAGTTGTTCGAAGGCTTTCTTGGCTTCGTCATCTAACTGTATCGGCTTCCTAGATGATGCTCCACTTGATATTCGACCATCTTCACCTCTGAGTAATGCTGTAAGTGGTTTGGCTATTGAGGCATACCCCATTATAAATCTTCTATAGTATCCTGACAATCCGAGAAATGATCTGAGTTCTTTAAGTGTTTTTGGGAGAGGGTAGTTAGCTATGGCTTCTATTTTTGCTGGATTTGTTTCTATTCCCTTGTCTGATATTACAAATCCCAGAAATTCGACCTTTGTTTTGAAAAACTCGCACTTGTCTAGTTGGCATTTTATGTTTGCTGCGCTTAATGTTTCAAAAATAATGTCGAGATTTTTAAAGTGGGATTCTTCGTCTTTGCTGAAAACTATAATATCATCAATGTAAATGTAACAAATTTTGCCTATGTGGTCTCTAAGGATATCGTCAAGGGCGCGTTGAAATATAGAAGGCGCGTTTTTTAATCCAAAAGGAAGTCTTGTGAATTCGTACTTGCCATTATTCACAGAAAATGCAGTTTTTTCTATATCTTTCTCCTTTAAGAGGATCTGATGAAATCCACTCTTTAGATCTAATACGGAAAATAGTTTATTGTTACCTAGTTGTGCTAGAACTCCATTAATATCCGGTATAGGGTATCTATCTGCTATTGTGACACTATTTAGTTTTCTGTAATCAATGACCATTCTATATTTCTTAATATTTGATGCATCTAATTTCTTTGGGACAATCCACACGGGTGAATTGTACGGTGATCTGGAAGGGCGTATAATATTATTGTCCAAAAGTTCTTTGATTTGTTTGTTGACCTCATCTTTTAAAGACATTGGGTATTGATAAAATTTTGAATATACTGGTGTGTCTGTATTTGTGCGTATTTCTGCTTTTACGTTAGTGGTGTAGGTAAGTTTTTCGTTAATTTCCGCGAAGAGCTTTGGATATTTCTTTAAGAGCTGGCTTAGCTGAAGTTTCTGCTGATAAGTTAAGTGGTCTGTTCTAGGAATGATTACGTTTATTGATTCGAATTTTTTTTGCTTGATGGGGATGATTGTTCCATTTCTTAAGAATAGTTTTCCTTTTCCTAAATTAAGAATGGCACCAAGTTCTTTTAAACTGTCATTTCCCAATATTGCATCGAATGTTTTGAGGGTCGGTAACAGATAAAACTTTACTATTTCTTCTGGGTCAATAAACAGATTTGCCAATTTATGGTGAGTAATTGGTATGTTTCCACCTATAGAGACAGCATGAAATTTATCTATATTTGGTATTGGATTTGGAACAAATTTGGTTTGAATATAGTTTTTGTTAGAGCCGGTGTCAATTAGTATCTTTAGTATCTCTCCGCTCCTCACTTTGCATTCAAAATAAGGTAGTGAGGAGTCTGTTACTCTAAAAAATGAAGTTGGGTGTAATCATACTGCGGTTCATCTTCGTTATTTAACTCAACATAGTCTGCAAGTGTGTCGTCGTAGTTTGCCTGTTCTTCGTGTTCGTCTATGATTTGTTCGTAATCATTCATTGACGGTATTGGTTCGGTGTCTGTGGTTTGTTGGTCGGTTTCTGCCTGAAGATTAAAATTTCGTTGTCGCTTATTTACTTCTGTAGCTGGCATTGGTGGTCTCTTTCCTAACTCAAATTGGGGTCTATTCATGTAATTAATTTGCCTGGTCTGAATACTTTTATCAATATCCATTGGTTCAGGTTTTGGTTGAGGTTTAGCTGCAATCGGTCGTGGTGGTTGATATTGTGGGTTGAAAGTCTGTCCGAATGGATTGGGAAAGAATGGTCTATTTTGAAACTGTCCAAAATTATTTGTTCTGGGAATCATAGGAGGGATCTGCATGTTGTTTCTTGGAGGTTGTTGTGGTCTAGGTTGGAAAACTAGATTGCTTGGGATAGGAGTTTGACGCGGTGTTGGTGCTAACCTCTGAGGTAAATTCCTAAAAACGTTTTGCTGTCCAGTTGCATGATTGGAACGGAATGCTTGATTTTCCAGCTTTAAACATAAATGCAAAGCAGAAGGCAAATCGGTTGGTTCTTTTATGCCAAGAAGACGTGATAGATCACCACGAAGGCCCCTAACAAAGGTGTCCAGAGCTTTATCTCTGTACATTTTGGTCATGAGTTGTTCTGCTTCAATGCCTAACTTCATGCAATTTATTTTGTTAAGGATTAGGGACAGATGTTTATAAACTGCCTGGTGGAATTCTTCCACTGTCTGGTTAGGTGCTTGCGTTATTGTGGTCATCTGGTATTCTAAAGTACTAATGTCGCGTTTGTCTGCGTAATGCAATGTCAAACATTTCGAAATGGCTTCCCAATTTAGAGGAACAGTGTACGATTCTAATGCTATGTCTGCGTTGCCTATTATTTTGTTTCGAATAGTTTGTAAAATTCCGAAATATTTTGGTGTACCAATTGTATTTGAATACGCTTCTAGTATCCTATCTACGCTTTTCTTCCATGATCCGAATTCAGCTGGATTGCCTGAGAATTCTCGCAAGGTCTTAACAATGTCTGGTACTCTGTCTAATTCTGCCAAATTTGCTTGATATTGTGGCCTGATTACATGGGGCTCTGCGTTAACAAAGTCAAAGGTGTAATTATTATTGGATTGCTGTATTAGTGTTGGTACCTTTTCGCCTATCACTTGTCTGATGAGAGCAGTTACTTGATCTATTGTACTTAAAGAAGATTGTTGATTATTGGAAGTTGAAGAAGATTGTTGGTCATTGGAAGGCGCAGGTTGTTGTGCGCTAGTAATGGGTAAAACAAGTACTGGGGGTGCAATTAAGTTACGTGGATTCGACATTTTGGCAAAAATTCAATTAACGTTGAGGGAATTTTAGAACTCTTAGTTAACTAATATGTTTATGTGTAATATGTTAGTGTTGATGTGTATTGACTTATATCGAATTAATGTGTTTATGTGTAATATGTAATTGTGTTGATGTGTATTGGCTTATATCGAATAATTTACTTTTAAGTTGTGAATCATCAATATTAATTTCTATTCTTAATTTTTTTTTTTTTTTTTTTTTTTTTAAGTTGTGAATGATCAATTCTAATTTTGAAAATTTTAATTTTATTTGTTTGTGTTTTTTTTTTTGTGTGAAAACCAGTAGCTGGTTTTGCCCTTCTATTCTGGAGGGTCCTTGTAGGATTCGCAGAATTGGGTTTTGTTATACTACTTGTTGCGCAAAGAACTTTATTTTATTATTCGCAACAGCAGTCACTTATTTGTTATCGTTTTACGGTTTGTGATAATTCAGTTGATTTTACGAAATTATTTTCTTGATCATTTACACTTTCACCAAACTTAATTTTAATTCAATTAATTTGTAACTTTGATTCACTTGTTTTTAATTTTGTTTCACTTAAATTTTAATTTATCTTTGTATTTTCTTTTCGTTTCGGGTATGTTTTTTTTCTCACTTATTCACTAGCTTACATTTTAGGTTGGGTTGATACGGTTGCTCCTCCTGGTGTCCCGGAGTTCTCCTGTTCGGCTTCTACTGAGGCTCCTGCAGTACACACAAGTGAAGGATGCTCTGCGGACTTGCCTGACAAAGCTTGCAATCCGCCGATGAGTGCTTCTTGGATTCCTTGGGGAAGAGTTCTACCAAGAAGCGGGGTGTGGGCCAGCAGAGTTGAAACAGTATTAACTTGACGATTGAACTTAATCAATTTTCCTCGCTTTGGAGTTGCAAGAAATTTCTGTTCCGATCTAACTTAATGAGATTTTGCTCTTACTGGTCCCTGCTCGGGCGCCAGTTAATTTTCAACAATTTAATAGAAAGAACTTCTTTATTGAAAATGAAAAATTGAACTGCCCTTTACAATTTGAAGAAGCTTAAGAGTAACCTAATCTGGCTGTGGGATAGCGGCAGCGGAGCTGGCGTAGTTAGCGGCGACGTCGGCGTAGGCGGATGCATTGTTGCTGACGGCGACGATTTTGTGAAGTCAGCGATTGATATTGTTTATTTAGGACTGGATTGATGGATGTTTAATTTATTGACCTCGAGTGGTCGACAGTTGTGCAACAATTTGGTTAAAAAGTTGCACAATTGTTTATGTCAGTGAACTTCTGACAATGTTGCTGTTAACTTATACGTTATCTTTAAAATTGTTTACAAATGTATTGATGGTGTTTCGTTCATTGTTTACGTTAAATTATTTAATTATATTCTTTCTCTTCTATCTTTTGGAATTTGTTGTTGATTTCAATTTCATCCGCGGCATCCATATTGCCTGTAATGATCTTAACTAAACTACCGAGACCATTTATGGCTCCTCGTTTCTTTCTGATACTCGGTTGAATCGAGTGAATCCTATCGTATAATTGTTTTATTTTTATTTGTAAGGATGCAATTAATTCTTTGGAAAAGGTCATATCCATGGTAATTTTAATATTTTCTTCGATTTTTTTAATATTATCAATGAAATCGTTTAAATCTATTGTGTGCGTTATAGATCGGAAAGAACGTATTACCTTTGCCTCTCCTAGATCGATTTTCAAGAAAGGGGATTGGGGTGCAGGATGTCTAATCTGGAGTTCTTGGGCCGAAAACAGGCTCATCCTGAAAAGTCAGTGAGGAGGTTGGGGATTAGATTAGTCACTTTCCTTCTTAGTCCTTCTCTTAATCTTGTCTTTGTGTAATTTTTGGCCTTTAGTTGTGTTAATTGTGGCCCCATTGTCTTTTGATACTTTATGTTGGAAAAACCTAGGTGTTAATTTGTTCCTTCTGTTTTCCTTCCTAAATATTATGTCATCTTGTCCTACAGGACTAGGGTCTTCCCTGTCCAAGTTGAGCTTGTCTGTCCTGATTTTGACCCTTTCTTGGGCCTTTAGTGCTATTTCTGGGTATAATTTGGCCCTAAATTCGTTTAATTCCTTTAAAAAGTCATGCTCGTTGTTGAATTCTATTTCCCTTAGGAATGTGTGTGTTCTTCCCGTAAAGAGTTCGTGAGGTGTCAGTTTCGTAGCTGAGTGTATACTGTTGTTATAAGTTATAAAAGTTTCGTTCAAAATATCATCATGATTGATTTCTAGTTTTTTCCTCTTTTTACCTTCATATATAATTCGGTAAATTTCTGTTAACGTGGAATGAAGTCTTTCGACTGGAGCGTTGCTTGAAGACTGTTGGAAAGAAGTAATGTGTGTATCTATGTGGTATTGAGAACAGAAGTCCTTAAAAATCCTCCCAGAAAATTCAGCTCCTTGGTCGTGTACTATTTTTTTGGGAATACCGAATGTATTCAGGAATTTTGTAAGAGCCTTTACGATATTCATACAGTCCCTAGCTGGCACTGTATATCCACTAGCAAATTTAGAGAATTTGTCAATTATAGTTAAAATTGTCTTTCCGTTTTTGGTATACAAGTCGATATGGACAATGGATAATGGTAATTCCGGTGTTTCAGTCACCTGGAATTTGTTTTTCTGGGGGTGTCTGTCGTATTTTAGGGACTGGCAAATGTCACAGTCATTTATAATTTTGGCAATTTTCTGTTTCATATATGCGAAGTACGCTTGTCGTTTAAGTTGGCTATGTGCTTCATCTATACCTCTGTGGTTTGTGCGAGAGTGATATTCTTTGATAAGGGTGTCTTGTTCCTCTGTCGTAATTAAATCTTTTAGTAGTACGTTACACCTAACTATCTTGTATAACCCTGAATTTGCAAAATATTTTTTGTATGTTTGATTGAAAATGTGGAATATGTCGTTATCCGTCATGATAGCGTAGGTCTTATGCGGGGTGATTTGATCTTTGAAAATTTTGACAATAATCTCTTCTGTGAATCCTACTTCGGTAAAGGTTTTCCTAACTTTGTTCTTGAATATTGACTGTGTGAGTTTGTTTGGTTTGGGACCTATTTTGAGTATAACTTGTAGATTGAATTCGTTCAAGGGGGAATTAGAGCTTTTAATGTCGTGGTTGTTCGTGGGCGTCGCGTCGTGGACGTTAGTTTCGATGCGACTTAACGCGTCGGCCACTACGTTTTCAGCTCCCTTTTTGTATTCCACTTCATAATCATATTCTAATAGTTGGAGTTTCCAACGAACTAACTTGGAATTTGGTTCTTTAAAATTCATTAACCATGTCAAGGGTCGGTGGTCCGTCTTGATTTTAAATTTGTTGCCGAACAGGTAAGGTCTGAAGTATTTTTTCGCCCAGATGATGGCTAACATTTCCTTTTCCACTGAGGAGTAATTTCTTTCTGTGTCGGACAGTGTTCTACTAGCGAATGATACGGGTCGTTCTATTCCTGTTTGGCCCTGCGATAGTACTGCCCCGATTGCCACGTTGCTGGCATCCGTTGTTAGTACAAACGGTCTTGTAAAATCAGGGTATTGTAAGATTGGGTCATTGCGAAGTAAGATTTTGCATTTGTCAAAGGCTCGGATGTATTCTTCATCTATGTTGACCTTTGTCTTTTCTTTTAGTTGCTGTGTTAAAGGTTTGGTGATTGAGGCAAAATCCCTAATGAATTTCCTATAATAACCTAGGAGGCCTAAGAATGATTTAATTTCCTTCTTGGTTTTGGGAATTGGAAACGCTTTAATAGCATGAATTTTCTTAGGGTTAGGCTTTATCCTCTCATTAGTGACTACGTGAACTAAATATTCGATTTCCTTACGGAAAAAATCGGATTTGTCCGGTTGAAGTTTAAGGTTTGCCTCAGCTAATCTCGAGAGCACTTTGTGTAAATCATTTACATGTTCTTGTAATGATGATGAGAAAACAATTATATCGTCCAAATATACAAAACAACATTTGCCCTTGAGATCGGCTAGAATATTATCCATAATTCGTTGGAAAGTAGCTGGGGCGTTAGTAAGCCCAAATGGCATTCTTATGAACTCGTAGTGGCCTCCTTCTGCCGTGAAGGCTGTCTTAGGAGCGTCTTTTGGCTCCATTTCAATTTGGTGATAACCACTTGCTAAATCAAGAGCCGTGAAATATTTTGATCGACCGATCTTGTCTAGTGTATCGTTAATATTGGGCATTGGATATTTATCCTTTATGGTCTTCTCGTTAAGTTTTCTATAGTCTATGACCAGTCTCCATTTCTTTTTTGTAGGGTCATTTGATTTTTTGGGCACCAGAAATATAGGAGCGCTCCAGGGGCTATGGCTATGCTTAATTATGTCTTGGTCGAGTAGTTTGTTTAGTTGCGTTTGGATTTCCTGACTTTCGACTCTACTGTATCTAAACGGTCTATTGTAGATAGGAATGTCGTCTGTGGTTTTGATTTGGTGTTTAATGTGGTTTGTAAAAGAAAGTTTTTGGTCTTCAGTATGAAAAAGGTTAGCGAATTTTTTGCAAAGCTTCCTTAGAGCCGAATCTTCTTCGGCGTTTAAATGATCGCATTTGATGCACATTAATTCGTCTTTTACATTTTGTGGTTGGATTGTTTTTGATTTGGTTTTAGGATCAAATTCTAAAAATTGATCCCTATGATATTGATCGACTTTCAAATGTGAATCCAGTACAAAATTCTGTTTGTGATCGGCATAGTTTACTACCTCCATCAAGCTATTATTATCTTTGGCTTCGTAGAGGCCACCGGAAATTATCAGGTTGTTATTAATTTGAAGATCCTCACAGAAGAAAGTGCCGTTGGTCAAATTTACTGGTAACGATAATATGACCTTAGAAAATTCCTCGATTACGTGGACCTTTGTAGCGGGGTTTCTTTCTTGAAAAATTTGTAATTCGCATATTGTAGTTTAGAGACGTGATTCAGGCAGGTTGAGCACGGCGTTAATTGGTGAGAGTATGTCCATGCCTATCAAGCCATGGAAGAATTCATGGAAGTGAAATAAAATCATGGAGAAGTGTTGATGGTGTTTGAACTCTTCGAATAGCGGAATATCGACCTTTGTGTAAAATTTGTGTGTATTAATGACCGTCTTTATTATGGTGGGATTGTCCAATTTTATGTGTTCTGTCTTAGGGATTAAATCAGGATTAATAAAAGAGACGGAGGATCCTGTGTCTACCAGAAACCGTAAGGGTTTATCCTTCCGATTATAAAACTACGTAGGGAAGTATAGGGCCATATTTATCTTTGTTTAAGTACCCTGACTGTGGGTCGAGGCCGGCCCTTGAAAATTTGCTCCCTCGTTAATGTTGTGCAGATCGTATTGTTGTTGTTCGCTAAAATGCACGTTTGCGTTTCTAGACGGTGTTGTTGGTGTGGGGGGACCTTGAATCGCCCTAGTATTAGAATGATTCTTCTGATTAAAGGGGTTGCTATAGTTGTATCCCTGTTGGCCATTTCTGTTCTGATAATTGCCCTGTTGGTTATATTTGTATCGATTATTTCCCTGTTGATTGTATCCGTATTGATTGTTTCTTTGTTGGTTGTCTTGGTTATTTCCCTGTTGATTATGTTTCCACTTCCTCATTGGGTTATTGTTCGTGTTAGTGTCTGATGCTGGATTAGCACTATTCCAGTTCCGCTTTCCAAAATTGTCTTGTCTCTGCCTAAGGTAAATATCCCTTTCCTTAATTGCCAATTTATACGCTTCTCTGAGATTCTCTGGTTTCATAGACCTAATCGTGCCTCCAAGTGGACCTCTAAGGCCTGTCAAGAATACGTGCAGACTTGCAGTAGAAAACATTTGTTTCTTAGTCCTAACCAATAATGGTTCGGACTCTTCGTTTTCTGCCAACCTATGGAGTGCTGCATTACAGCTTGAAATTTGATCATATAGGTTTTGGATAGACAAGTTCTTCTGAGCCAATCCATGCAGTTCGCACATTAGGGTTGGTTCGTCTCTCTTGTCCGTACAGTGAATCAACAGTGTTTCTTTAATAACGTCCCAATTCAATGTCGTTCCTACCTCCTTCAGAATG
Source organism: Drosophila rubida (assembly GCA_035046165.1). Lineage (NCBI taxonomy): Eukaryota > Metazoa > Arthropoda > Insecta > Diptera > Drosophilidae > Drosophila > Drosophila rubida. Next base: position 13,242,366 of record JAWNOF010000022.1, read on the forward strand.
TCGTTGGCTTTCCCTTCAATTTTGTTCCAAATTGCCCTGAGGAGCATTTGCCCGTAGGGGGTCTGATCAGTCCCCCTGATGAACAATAAGATCTCTTCTACATTTGATATGAAATCGTTGAGATCCTCAGGTTTACCGTCAAAAGCCTTTAAAAATCTAATTTGGTCTGGGACACGCAAGGATTGAAAAATGTCGGCTGGTCGGTCAATTGTCATATTTTGGTTGGGCGGTGGAGAACCTGAGGAAGAGTTCATGGTTGAAGTATCGCTAGGTGCTCTAGGTAATAGGTCCTGATTAGGGTTTGGTGCACTATTTTCGGGTAAGTTACTCGTTGCTCTGGTTCTGATACTAGGTAAAAGTTTGCCTTTGATTGTCGACATTAAACAAAAGGTGTCCGAGTACTAATCTTTCAATAAAATTAATCCGTGTTTAAAGTGTGTGTGTATATCTAATGTGGTTAAAAGTAGCTTAGTTTATTAACTTTATGGCTTTACTCGCCGCTTTATGTGGACAATGAGTCGGATTCTGGAATTAAATATCAAAGTTAGTATATGCCTCAAGGTTCAGTGAATATTTCTTATACTTGCGAATTGTGTTAGCACAATTGAGTACTGTGGGGTGGACCGGCAATGTGTTATAGTGTTCTTTTTCTTTTATGTACTAAAAAAGAATAATAAGGCAATATAAATTAGTTTTATATTGTTTGTTTGTTTGGGTGTATATAAGCATGTTTATAATTCGTCATATATATTTCCTTTTTATTACAATTTGGTTTCAGAATTTATTCTTTGTGTTGAACATTGTGTTCCCTCATGTTCGCACTGAACATGCAACATCATACAGAATTAGCATATTCGCACTGAATAACTTTTTCCGCAGTCGTTGCGTTGGAGCGCCGTAATACGTGTTCGCCCTGAACCCGCAACAGCAACCTCAACACACGACATCGAGTAGCTCAAACCATTTGCCCTAAATGGCTGTGCACTTGTGATGTTGAGCCAACCCCAACCTCACAACATGCTGTATCGCCAACTGTCGGGTCCGGCGTGGCCGACACATGTTCGCCCTGAACCCGCATCAGACCGTATCGGATCCAAACAAGAAGTTTGATTCGAACATTTGCACTAAATGGTCAAACCAAACTGTTGGCACAACGTTAATGTGACGGCTAATGCGTCGGCTCACTCACCATTTTCTCGATTGACGTTGTAACTAATATACAATTTTTGTTCACTGTTTGGCATTTATTCCAACTTTGATATTCCGTTCTCACTGTCCAACATCACATAATTTCTTCTTTTTGTTATTATTATTATTATATTTCTTTTTTTTTTACACATCTTATTAGTATTTAATCTTACATTAAGCACAATACTGGTATCCTCATCCTCCGGGTTCGAAATTCCGACTGCGCCAGTTACGTATCCAGGAGAGCCTGTGTTTCAAATACTGGAGAGCCTCAGCCTAATTTCAATAAACGACCTCCTCGGTTCAGTTGCTTTTTCAGAATCTTCTTTTATTAAACAGAAACTTAGCTTCTAGGGTACAATACATGGGACAAATGAAATCGGAATCTGCATCGTAGGCAGATTTCGAAAAGCAGCTGGCCTGGTCCCAGTCGTTGGGCTATTCTGCATAGTCGGCTGGATAGCTCCAACGGATGTCAACAATGTTGCAATAATGTTAACATACCGAGTGACCCATATGGGTCGCTCGTGGCGGTTTGTTGGGCGGAGGCGAGACAGAGGTAGGAGAAGAGGCGGTGGCGGTAACTCGCGCACATATATATACAGAGCGACGGTCAGACGTAAGAACGCTGACTTAGCCATTTGGGCGGTCGCTGTTATCAAGTGCGGATTATAACATATTTCGTCTGCACTTCAGTATGTGCAGAGGGCACTTAGCTTTAGGCGCGCTGCGATAAAGTCGCTGCTTATGTAAATTAATAAATCCGTTGATTTATTCTTTTAAAAAAAATGACCGTTTTATTCGGGAATCAAAATTAGACTAAAACTTATGACAATGATAATGAATAATTAAGACTACTGCTGCCGTTGCTGGTGTCGCTGCTGCCGCTGCTGCCGTTGTCGCTGTCGCCGCTGCCGCTGCTGCAGTTGTCGCTTGCAGCTTTGGGTGTCCAATAGCCCAATTGTCGGTCCCACGCTGGCGGTTGTTGCGCAAGGTGCCGGTCGTTGGTCCCACGACGAATGCTGGAAAGCGCTGACCAAGCGCACGTGGCGGATGTATTGCACGCGCTGTAGTCATTGGGGTATTGACCAAATGCATTTCCGGTGGTTATGCAATTGGTCTGTCTGCGAATGTGCAGTTCGTAATGTCTGTTCTTAACTTCTCCCCCTTTAGACGCGGACGTCCTCGGTCGCAATGAAGAATCTTTTCTGGGTTCCACTGTTTGGAAGTTCTTCTTCCCGTGCTTCTGCGTTATTTTGGGATTTCTTTGATGTCTTCTGCTTCCAGGCCCATGCGGCTATTGTTGCCAATATTATCATTAGAATACCGGAGAATGACAAGCTAATAGTTGTTGATTTGAAATTAGCTGCTTTTAGAATTTCTAATCTCCTAGTGTTGTTGATGTTTATTTCCTTTAGCATTTGTAGCGAAAGTACTTCTTCAATCTTCGATTTTTTGGCCATCATCTGGAAAAGTGGGGGGTAGCTTCTGCAAATTTTGATTCTCTCGCTTCATACTCGTCTTCGCCAATTTTTACTGTGGAGTTCTGGAACTGTATCAAAAAAGTTCCTTCCAGCTCCATTTCTTCGTGGTCGACCTCGACATTTCCCTTGAAGTCGTTAAGTAGAATGGTGCCAGTCACTATTTCTTGGTGATTTGGGATGTGCTGGCTGTTGATGGATTTGCAGCGTGGCCTCCGATTTCGTAGGAGTGGTGTTATGCAGGAGTCGTTGCTTAGATTTAGGATATTATTTCTATTACAAATTGTCTTATCACTATGGGTTTCGCATTCTTGTATTTGGGCATATATTGTTTTATTGCAAATAATTATACTTTCATATTTGATTTTGTTTATGATTTTATCTTTTTTAACAGCTTTGAGTATCATGGAAGCGCAAGGTTCTCGGCTGATTAGAGGTACATTTATCATATAGAGCATATTCTTGCCGTTTGTTGCAATCTTTATTTTGGCAAATTCTAATAACTCTTCTATGTTAATGAACATTCCTTCTTCATTATCTAAAATTTCTTCTATTCTGTTTACCTCGGCTTCTGATAATATTACGGAATTTACAGTGTTTGTTTTAGCCCAGCTTATTGCATTAATTAAGTTATTTAGATCGTTTTTGAAAAGTTGGAGTCGGTATTTTAATATGGATACAAATTTATCTTGAACATTTTTGTCCTCTATTGTCGTTTTAATTATTGAATTTGTAATGCTGCTCAACTCGTTTACTCTAGTGCTTAGTGCTTTATTAATGACAACTTGTCTATTATTATTTTCTAATTGATCGTTAATTTTTGCTGTTAGGATTTCGTGATCGCTTCTGTCCGGCGTGCCGGCAAGCCATTTCCATACCGTTCCTAAGGCATCTATAGATCTAGTTGCTCTTTTGGATGGTCTAAGCTTACGTAAATCACCCTTGATTATTTTCAATTCGTATTCCAGGAATGGGTGCAGTTGATGAGAAATGCTAATATTACTTAATGATTCTTCTAAGTTCAACGCAACCTTCTCATACTCTTCCATGTTAAGAACATGAATGACTCTAAATACGCCATCCTGTATTGATGCAATTCCCGTTTTGATTGGGATTAATTGTGAATGCGAATAGTCTAGTATAGTTGCCAGGCCGTGGCATAATGGCAAAAAAATCCTGTAAATGAAATTATGTTTTAATATTATTTTTATGGACAATTTTCCCTGACTGTGTTTTTACTGTTGTGTTTTGGTCTGAAAGAACTATTTCTTTGCGATACTTTGGAGTCAGTTTGGATCCTAATCTTTGATCTACTTTTATATAAATTGTTTCCCCTTCCTTGTATTTTCTTATCGGATTTCTTTTTTGGTTGTGGTATGTGAGGTCTTCATTTTGCTTTTTATTGATATCTTTAATAACTTGTTCCCTAGCTGTTTTTATTTCTTGAGGGTCTGATAGAAATTGATTACCGAAAAATATGTCTATAGGTTTTTTCTTTGTCGTAGAATGAATTGATTGGTTGTATTCTTGAACTGCTCTAAAAATTAGGTCTTCAAAACTAACTTGTGCTTCATCCATTTTGAAGCATCGCATGATCTCTGTCATCGTTGAATGAAATCTTTCAATTTGACCATTGCTTGTCGAGGCGTATGGTGGTGTCGTATAGACTTGCGCTTTTAGCTGATCTTTCAGCAAGAACTTGATTGAAGCTGAATTTAATGCCTTTTCGTTATCCATAATAATTGACTTTGGCATGCCAAATGCAATCATTATTTCGCGCAGAGGAGCTTTCAAATCTTCTGCTGCTTTTGACTTTACTATCTTTATCTGTGCATATTTGGAAAATTTGTCTATTGCCGTTAATACTATTTTCTTCTGGGTCGTGTAAAGGTCTATATGAACAATCTGTCCTGGGTAGGTTGGTATTGGGGTTGGTTGGATTTCGCCATGTTGGGGGTGTCTGTCGTATTTGGCTAATTTGCATGTTTCGCACAGTTTAGCGACAATGCTGACTTTCTTTGTTAGGCCGGGAAAAAAATATTTACTTAGGATCTGAATTTTGTTTTCTATTGGGTTTCTATGAGCGCGGAGATGTTCTTTTGAAATAATTTCGGTTTGTTCCGACTCGAGTGTTACGTCTCTAACTTGAGTTTGCGTGTATCTAATTTTGTAACTGCTGAAGTGAATTGGGTAGATGTTCTGAATTTTTCCCATTATGTGTTCTGAAGTGAATAAACCGTTTACTAGTTTAGGGTCAAGTCGTTCTTTTAATATTTGTATAAGGTCCTTCTCTGTGTAATTGCTTCTTCTGACTGTATGTCTGTGATATTGTGGGAAAGGTATTTCGAAATCGTAGGATTCAGTTTCTGAGGTCAAGATCAAGAGTTGATTCTTGAATACGTTAACTGGAACTCCTATGACTGGTATAAGGTTATGAGAGGAACTCTCATCGCTATGTATTGTAGCTGTTGTACTATTGATTTGTGTGATTGGAGGATTTCTAGAAAGAGCATCTGCAACAACGTTAGAGGTTCCTGGCTTATATCGGAGCTCATGGTTGTACTCTTCAAGGTAGCTTTTCCACCTTTTGAGTTTACCGTTGTGGTTTTTGTTGCTCAGCGCGAAGGTGAGTGGCTGGTGATCAGTATGAATAATAACTTTGGAAGTACCGTAAAGGTACATGCGTAGACTTTGGAGAGCCCACACTATTGCTAACATTTCTTTTTCATTTGTGGCATAGTTCTCTTCCGTTTTGGATAGTGTACGTGAAATAAAAGTTATTGGTCTGCCATTCTGTTCTAATACTGCGCCTATGGCGTAGTTTGAGGCATCAGTTGTGAGTTGAAACTCTTTTTTGAAGTCGGGATATGCAAGTATTACATCTTGCGAAGCTAATGTATTCTTGATTTTTTCGAAAGCCTCTTGGCAGCTGTGATCGAATGTTATATTGACTTTATTCGATACATTTTTTGTAAGACGACCATTTTCTCCCCTGAGTAGGGTTGTGAGTGGTTTCGCTAATTTAGCGTAATCACGAATAAAACGTCTATAGTAACTTGAAAGTCCTAAGAAGGATCGTAAGTCCTTTAGGGTTTTAGGTTTAGGGAAGTTTTGGATAGCTTTGACCTTATTGCTATTGGTTTTAACGCCATTAGCCGAAATAGTAAAGCCTAGAAAGTCGACTTCGGTTTTGAAAAACTCGCATTTGTCGATTTGTACTTTCATGTTGGCTTCTGATAAGGTTGAGAATACTTTCTCGAGGTCCTGAATGTGTTCACTTTCCGATTGACTAAAGATTATTATGTCGTCGATGTAGACGTAGCAAAGAATTCCTACATGATCACGTAAAATATCGTCGAGAGCCCTTTGGAATATGGATGGAGAATTTTTTAGACCGAACGGTAGTCTAGTGAATTCGAACTTTCCGCCATTTACTGAAAAAGCTGTTTTTTCTATGTCTCTACTTTTGAGTGGAATCTGATGAAAGCCGCTTTTCAAATCAAGTACTGAAAAATACTTGTTTTGACCTAATTGCGCTATGATTTCCCCGATCTCTGGAATTCGATATCGATCGGATATAGTTACTGCGTTTAGCTTCCTATAATCTATTACAATACGATATTTCCTTTCGCCAGATGCATCAGTTTTTTTTGGGACTATCCATACTGGTGCATTATAGGGCGAACGTGAGGGTCTTATTATGCCGTCACTTAATAATTGGTTTACCTGTTTTTCGACTTCTGACCTTAGGGAAGCTGGATATGGATAATGTTTACTATAAACTGGGGTATCTGAGTTTGTCCTAATTTCTCCTTCTACAGCTGTTGTGTATGTTAGTTTTTCATCTGGCTCTGAGAATAGATCTGTATGGTTTTTTATTATACTATCTATGAGTCGTTTCTGACCTATGGACATGTGATCTGCTCTAACTTTGATATTGTTTACGGCTTGGGTTGCTAATTGTTTTATTTTAATTCTGTAGTTTTTATTGATGATTAGGATATCGTTCTTGACGTCGATTACTGCGTTAAGCTGTCTGAGGGTGTCATTACCTAAAATTCCGTGAAAGGTTTTCAAAGTGGGAAGCAAATAAAATTTAATAGGGATATCTTTGCAGTTGAACAGGTCAAGGTGAGTATGGTGGGTGATCTTAGTCTGACCACCGACTGAATTGGCAAAAAAAGGCTTTTGATTAACTTTGGGATTTGGAACTAGATTGGATTGAATGTAATTCTGATTTGAGCCTGTGTCTATTAGAAACTTGAAGGTTTTGCCGTCCCCCGTGGTGCAATTGAAATATGGCAACGAGGAACTGTTCAACCTAAAAAATGGATATCAGAGTTGTCTATTATTTCTGAGTTGTAGTTCTGGTCTGCCTCGTAAACTTCTTCGTGGAAGTCTGCTGCTCCCTCTCGTTCATAATTCTCGTAATAATCTTGTTCTGACATTTCCACGGGATATGCAGATTCGGAAGCTTCGTTTTCTGCTACTGGATCTAATTCACCTGTAGTGACGTGGAATTGTCTCTGAAATTTATTTGGGGGTCCTGACTGCATAGGCACTGGTGGGCGTTTGCCTGTTAACTCGTTAGAATGAGGTCTATTCATATAGTCGATTCTTCTCGATCGAATGGAGTGGTCTATGTCCATTGGTGTTGGTTTAGGTTCCGGTTTCGGAGCAGATGGACGAGGAGGTGAAACTTGGTATTGTCCATTTGACGAGAATTGCTGTTGATAGGGTCTGTAAGTCATTGTCTGAGGTTGCCTATGGTATTGAGGTGCAACGGGATGTGTCTGATTATTAATCGTTGGTCTATTGTTTGGTGAATAATAAAATTTGGGCTCGAAATTCTTCCATTGGTTTGGGTTTGCATTGTGGAATGGTCTTACTATGTGGGGTCTTGGAATTATTTGTCTGGGTGGCAAGGGTGGAGGTTGTTGTCTACCTTTTGGTACAAAGAGGTTTCTATTTTCTTGGTTTTCTAACAGGTTGCACAGATGGAGTGCATGGCTTAAATCCCTTGGTTCTTTTATTCCTAGGTGCCGTGGTAAATCACCATTCAAACCTCTTATGAAGATGTCTAAGGCTTTTCCGCGATAGTTATCTGTCAAGGCTTTTATGGTTTCGGCTGATTCTTCCTGTGCTCCTATTTGATTTAGGATTAGGGATAGTTGGTAGTAAATTGCTTGATAGAATTCGTTGATAGACATGCGTCCTTGGGTTAGAGAGAACATTTGGTACTCGAGAGTTTTTAAGTCTCGTTTGTCGGCATAATGTGCCGTAAGACACTTTGAGATAGCTTTCCAATTCATGGGAGTGTTATACGACTCCAAAACTGTTTCAGCTTCGCCAACCACTTTAGTCCGGATAGAGAGAGTTACTAGATAGTAGGTGTACGTCTGCTCTTGTCCTTCAAAAATGTTTATGATTCTGTCAACGTTCTTTTTCCAAGAATTGAACGATGTTCTGTCCCCTGAGAACTCTTTAATTAATCGGCAAACGTCCGGGACTTTTACTTGGTCTTGTCCTGGTGTAGGCCTCACAAAAGGTATGTCGCTGAAGTGTTCATGTCCGTGGGCTGTAGTTTCTTGAGGAAGTACCTCCCTAATTAAACCTCGTATGACATCTCTTAATTCGGGGCTAGTTACTGGTGTACTAGTGGCAGATGGTATGTTTCTCGCTTGAGAGCCACTGGCTAAATCAAGATTGGACATTGCGTTTGCTAAATTGTCTGGCATGATGTTCTTAACACGATTTATCACTGACGAGATACGGGTATACAACTCGGACTGTTTTTATGGAACACCGGAATTTTAAACGGAAAACTTCAGGAATTTAGAGCGAATTTGATAACTAATCAGCAAAAATATTTTGAGTTTATAATTGTTCACTTTGTTCCTTAGACTTTCTTAGAGTAAAAGAATTGGATTTCAAAATAGTAGAATGCGATATTCAAGAGATGTAGAGGGTATAAAAAATGTAATAGATAATAAATGCAAAAATTTTATTTTTTTTTTTTTTTTTTTTTTTTTTTTAAAAATGATAAAAATAAGATGTAAAATGTAAAAGGAATGAAATTATATTTTAATTTTAATGTTAAGGTTTTCTTTATTGTTTTAAAACCAGTAGCTGGTTTCTTCCTTCTATCTTAGAGGGTCCCTTGGGAGTCGTAAGATTGGAATTTGGTTATACTGTCTTTGCAGTGCTTTTCTTTTCGTTATAGTTTTACTTTTGGTTATAACTCTTTATTTGATCTTTGTTGGATCGCTAGGTTTTTATTTTGCTGTTTAACTTAAACTTTTCTTTTTTGTTTCGAATTTAACTTTATTTTAAATTGGTTTTTCTTTCTTTTAATTTTATTTGTCACTTAATTTAAATTTTTTTTTAATTTCCTTTTTTCTTTGTTAATAATTTCTTCTTTTTTTAAAAAATTTTCTTTTCTTCGTTTAGAATTTAACTTTACTTTGAATTTGTTTTTCTATACTTTGATTTGTAATTTTTTCTTTAGAAACTTTTCTTAATTGCTATGCTTACAAATATAGATACATCCGGCGAATCTTTCCCGCGACGGTCGTTCAGATAACTCCTGTTCCTCCTGTTGCGGTGCGGCGTAGCGGCGTTGCAGCAAGCTACTAGGGATCCTAGTGACACTTTGGTTTTCGCGGTGGCCTGCGAACTGGTACAACAGGCTTGTCGGCGGTTAAATTGTTCTGACCAAGCTAGTCCACTTATTTCAATCGCGAAGAACTGTTATTGGATTCTTTAGGTCGCACTCGCGCTGTGGCTCTTTGAGGCACTTTTGGCGTTGTACTCGATGTGGCTACTTGAGGCACTTGTAGGTACGCGACACGATTGTTTTTCTTTAGGACTTAAGCTTGGTCCCTGCTCGGGCGCCAATTAATAAATCCGTTGATTTATTCTTTTAAAAAAAATGACCGTTTTATTCGGGAATCAAAATTAGACTAAAACTTATGACAATGATAATGAATAATTAAGACTACTGCTGCCGTTGCTGGTGTCGCTGCTGCCGCTGCTGCCGTTGTCGCTGTCGCCGCTGCCGCTGCTGCAGTTGTCGCTTGCAGCTTTGGGTGTCCAATAGCCCAATTGTCGGTCCCACGCTGGCGGTTGTTGCGCAAGGTGCCGGTCGTTGGTCCCACAACGAATGCTGGAAAGCGCTGACCAAGCGCATGTGGCGGATGTATTGCACGCGCTGTAGTCATTGGGGTATTGACCAAATGCATTTCCGGTGGTTATGCAATTGGTCTGTCTGCGAATGTGCAGTTCGTAATGTCTGTTCTTAACTTGTATGTGTCGGAGTATAACGATTTTGCACTGGAGTGATTGGCTCTTCATCTCCTTCCATGATGTTTATAATGGCACTTCGCACAGCAAGTTGCTTGCAATGTTCTTCGTCTCGTGACTTGAAGCAGACTGACTCGCAAGCCATCTGTCTCTCTCCGCCAATTCTTCTATTTCACCACATCTATTTCATCATCCTTCTAACATTGTCTCTATTGCATCAGCCAAAGAACTGCAAGCGCCATGCTCATTTGAGCTTGTATCAAATGATGCTCTGTCCATTTAACATTATGTTACCTAACATACTGTCCGTTAACTTTCAAACTAAACATATCTAGATCTGTAATTCTTCGACACGACCATCCTGACCTTTACGCGTCCTCGCGTATCATGCTTCTCAATAAGATTCATCATAATAATAACTTTTATTCAATATTTCAATTTCATTCATTTCTTGTAACTTAAAATTCTATTTTTTATTAATTTTCCACTAATTTCTATCTTATAGCAATAAAAAAAGTAAAAGTATTCTCCATTACAAAGTGAAAATTAAAATCAACAACATAATTCATAAATTCATCAAATGCATTGTAGTTCAGTGGTGTCCCTTGCCCTGCTCAACTTCTTTTTTTTTTAACTTAATTTTACCGAACATATCTACCGCCACAGCGCCATTTCTTTTTTATCTTTTTTCATCTCTGTGTACCATGACTCCTTCTCTCAACAACTCTTCATCACTTTACACTCTTATGCTCTTGCTGCACACACTGCAACACTCACACGCACACTCTGCGTACTGGCCCCTCTGGACCCACATAGCCCCCCGCCATGCAGTAACTGCGCAGATTACTACATGACACGGCTATAGCCTTTGTAAATGATTTAATCTGAGCTTATGGTACCTATGAATGCCTCAGTCGGCGATCTCTCGCACTCATCTGCCTCTACTTCATTAGGCATCGCACGCAGCTGCTCGTGGGCATACTTATATGTTCGCTTGCTTGTAAGAGATTTCAACATATAACGGTCACCATCAAGCTTCTCTATTATGACAAACGGTCCTTTAAACTTTGGATCTAGCTTTGTTTGGTGCCGTTCTTCATTTTTGAGCAGGACATGGTCACCTACGTTGTAACTTACAATCTTAGCCTCATTCTTGTCATAGCGTTGCTTCTCATATTCAGCACTATTCTTTATATTTTGCAAGGCCTTCGATCTAACATGTTCAATGTCAATGTCCACTTCTTCTACCATTGGCATCATGCCCATTGGTCTTGCCTCTTTACCAATTAATAACTCCAATGGACTAAGCTTTGTGACTCTATTGGCCGTGCAATTCATGGCCAACTGCACTTCTTTTAAGGCATCCTGCCAAGATCGCTTGCTTGTCTCAACTGCCGTCAACATTGCTTTCATGGTACTCATAACGCGCTCAACCTGTCCATTCGCCCGGCTTGCACCGGTCGCTATCAGATGCAAGTCAATTTTTTGTGATAAGCAAAATTGCCTGAAATCACCACTCGCAAAACTGCGACCTTGATCGGTAATGATACGAGTGGGTACCCCAAACATACAGATAGTGGACTTCAATGCCTCTATGCAACTATTAGTGTCGTATATTTAGTGAAAGCATCTATTTGCACTATCACGTATTCTTTGATGTCTTTTTTGCCACTCAACTTGCCACTTATATCCATGTGCACGGTATGCCATGGTATGGAAACTTTGGGTATGGGGTGTAGTTCTATTTGGGCCTTTCCCGACGTTGACTTTGAAAGCTTGCAGGCGATGCAATTCTCAACAAATTTTCGCACATATTTGGACATATTTGGGAACCAATACTGCGTATATACCTTATCTAGTGTTTTCTCCCATCCCAAATGCATTATGGCCTCATGTACGTGATTGATCACGGACCACCTAAATGCTCGCGGTATTACCGGCAGACATCGACTTTGTCCGTTTCTCTGTATTACTCTATACAACATGCCTGACCGCATTTCGTACGTCTTTGCATCTTCAGGTCTCAGTTCGTTATTTTGCAACTTTGCTATTAAGTCCGTAATCTCTATATCTCGCTGCTGTTCAGCAAGTAGCCAGTTATCTGTAATGTCTGCCATGCATATACGTACTTCCGTTATTTTGGTAGACTTAGTAACCTTGTCAATTGGTAGTGGATTGCGCGAAAGGAAATCTACATGTGCCATACTGTTTCCTTTTCTATATTCTACCTCAAACTCAAAGGACTGCAGATATGCCCACCAGCGATGGACCCTTGGCGTTAATTCTATTTTATTGCGGCTAGCTTTGAGCGAATTACAATCCGTGAAAACGACAAATGGACGACCCTGCAAATAATGACGAAAATGTTTCACTGCGTTGTACACTGCCAGTGTCTCCAGTTCATATGAGTGGAATCTTGTTTCAGCCCCTGTAGTACACTTGCTATAATATTCTATAACTCTTGGTTTGCCGTTTATCTTGTGCATTAAGATAGCTCCATAGCCGTCTGCACTAGCGTCAGTATGGAGTTCAACATGGGTATTGTGGGTCATAGATGATAAGAACTGAGTCGCTAACCAATGCAGATATTATTTCTTGGCGTACCTGCTCATGCTTCTCATGCCACTCGAATTTGCTGTTTTTTGACGTTAACAAATATAAGGGCTTCATTAATTCAGAAAATCGAGGAACGAATTGTCGGAAGTAGGAAGATAAGCCAATAAATTGTCTTAGTTGCGTACTTGTCTGTGGCGATTGCAATGCAGCCAATGCCTGAATTTTTCGCGGGTTTGGTCTTATTTCGCCGTTTTCAATTTTATACCCCAAGTATTCAACACTTGGCTGCAAGAAGGAACACTTATTAATATTGTAAGAGAAGCCGGCATTAGACAACCTTTGCAATACCTCCTTAAGTCTATTAAAGGCCTCCTCTTTTGTACTAGAAACAAATAAGACATCATCAATGTAAACAATTGCATACGAATAGGCCACTTCACCCAAAGCACGCATTATGGATCGCTGAAATACAGATGAAGCGTTCTTCAAGCCAAATGGCATAGCTGTAAATTCATATTGACCTTCTGTCGTAACAAATGCTATGCGTTCTATTGACTCGGGATGTATTGGTATTTGGTAAAAGCCACTCGCCATGTCAAGACTTGTAAAATACTTGCTACCGCGCAGTCTATCAATTTGGTCCGATATTAATGGTAACGGATATTTATCGGAGACCGTATTGGCATTCAACTCACGATAATCGATACATAAACGATCACTGCCGTCCTTTTTCTTTACCAGCAGCATTGGACTCGCGAAAGGGAAACAGCTTGGACGTATGACTTTTGCTGCTAGAAGTTCTTGTATTTTACCTCTCACCAATATCTTTTCTTCCACGCTTAATCTATACGGACGCCTCATTACCGTTTTATTGGCATCAATCAGACGGATCTCCAATTCACCTGTGTTGACTCGTCGGTTAGGTATACCCTTTATGAATGTTGATGCGTGAGGTTTTAATATTTCTGCCAGTTCGGCTCGGTCAGACTGATTTAGATTAACATCACTATTTATGGAGTCCATAAAATTCCACTCAACAGTGCTAGACAGGGTATTAACAGTATTAATTTTGTGTAAAATAAACTTATTGGCATCTATAGTTACGCCAAAGCCCTGACCTAAAATTTCACGGCCAATCAGTGCATCGTGCTTCAAATATTTGTCCATGACAACGTGAAACAGGATCTCTATCGAAAACTCACATATCTTAACAGTGGTCAGAATTTGCATTGAACATGTTACTGATCCTTCACCTATGCCACTTATAAGTACAGTGTTATTCATTCTCTTGCCCATGAACTTATTAGCTAATTTTTCTTTTAATAGGGAGCACTCTGCCCTGAATCAAAAAAGTACGGAACGGGCTCACCATGTTGGTACATGATCCCCTTTGGGTCGACGACGGTGCACACATCCACTCGCTTCTCATAAGTGTTGCCCTTGCTTGAAGATGAAGAGGTCGGGCATTTGGTTGCAATATAACCTAACTGGCCGCACTTGTAGCAGGTTAAAGTTGACATATCCCTCTTTGGTGTGGCGTTGCCGCGAGTCGAGTTGGATTTTGTCTCACTTGCGTCTCCCGGTTTTCTGCTTCGACATTCTGCCATTTTATGGTCAGGTTTGCCACAAGAGTGGCACTTTCCTTGCCACGATGTTCTCCGCTTCTTTTGTTCAGGGACACTGGTATAGTCTGGAGTCTCGCAGTCATTGCGCTTACCAAACGCATAGGCACGCAATTGTTGCTCCAGTTCGCTTCGGGTTTTGATGTTCGTCGTAAACAATAATCGCTGCAGTCGTTTATCTATTTGCGCAGCATGCGCTAACACGATCGATACGGCAATTTCTTCGCTGCTCACATTTTTCCACTTTGACAGTAAAGCCGTTACTTGTCTGCTGGCATACACAGACAAACACTCGCTTGGCCTTGGTTTACTGCTGAAGATATTAAGCAATATGGCAGCTTACGTCTCTACACCTTCATATCTTTGGATAAACAATTCTCGGAATTCCAGCCACTTTATTCCACTGTAACAGATTTGTGACAGCCACTGAGATGCTCCTCCTTCCAAAGAGTTGCTTAACGCCATGACGAGAGCACTACCCTCCAACATGTTCTCTGCCATGATTATGTCAACAGTTTTACACCAAGCAGCAGCATCTGCGTTCGCAGTAACTTGGAAGCGTTACTTTTCCACTGGGTTGCGTCGCTGTTCTGGGAATCTGCATCGATTTAATTAATTCCCGAAAAGATTTGTTTTGCGCTTCAAATAATGCACGCCATTGATCGTTCGATAAATTTTGGGGCGAGACCGATCCCACTTCTGATGTCGGAGTATAACGATTTTGCACTGGAGTGATTGGCTCTTCATCTCCTTCCATGATGTTTATAATGGCACTTCGCACAGCAAGTTGCTTGCAATGTTCTTCGTCTCGTGACTTGAAGCAGACTGACTTGCAAGCCATCTGTCTCTCTCCGCCAATTCTTCTATTTCACCACATCTATTTCATCATCCTTCTAACATTGTCTCTATTGCATCAGCCAAAGAACTGCAAGCGCCATGCTCATTTGAGCTTGTATCAAATGATGCTCTGTCCATTTAACATTATGTTACCTAACATACTGTCCGTTAACTTTCAAACTAAACATATCTAGATCTGTAATTCTTCGACATATGCATTGTGTTATCATAAGAACAAAGTGTTGCAGCCTTATTTATATGTATGCATTTACAAATTAACAAAAATTGATTGAGTAGGATTAGAACTAACTTAAACAATCTAAATTATTAAAAAATAAAGCTCTACTGCTGAAGTGACTTCTTGTGTCCGTCGGATGTAGCCGCTGCAATTGTCGCGCTGGGTGTTGGGTGTCCGATTTTCGGTCCCACGGTTTGGGTGTTACGCAAGGTGCTGTACATTGGAGATGGTTTCTGATGACGAGGCGCACGTGGCTATGGTTATGTGCAGGTGCGCCGTTGGTTTGGTCGTTGCTTCCACGGTGTCTTATGCTGATCGTTCCATCAAAGTCGTTCAATAAGATGATTCCGGGTAGGATGTCTTCGTGTTCCGGGATGTGTTGACTATTTATTCGCAGACAGCTAGGTTGTTTTATTTGCAGGAGTGCAGCTTCGCAGGTATTGTTACTTAGGTCTATTACATTTTCTCTTTTACATATTGACTTATCATTAAATTGTTTCGCAAGTTTCTTTGATTCCAAATATTGTTTCATTCCATTGAATTATTAAGTCGAACTTGATTTTATTAATTACATTTTCTTTTTTTATTGGTTTTATTAATATTCTTTGACAAAGGTTATCTTATATTGTGGGCAGACTGATAATAATAAAGAATGTCTTTTCCGTTTGAAGCTACTTTAATTTTTTCGAATTCAAGTAATTTCTCTATATTTATGAACAAATAGTTGGAATTTTTCACTAACTTTTCAATGATTTAAATTTCAATAGTTGATAGTAGAATGGAATTAATTGTATTCGTCTTAGCCCAATTAATTGCATAAATCATATTTGTAAGTTCTACTTTAAAAATTTTCAATTTATATTTTCGAGTTTCTATTTCGATATTATTGGTTGATTGACTTTCTATTGTTAATTTTAGTATGGCATTTGTGCTTCCTCGGATTTCTTTAATTTTGTCGCTAAAAAGTCTGTTTATTACTACTTGCTTATTATTATTTTTTAATTGTTCGTTCATTTTATTTAGAATGATCTCGTGATCATGGTGGTCTGGGCTTCCGGCTAACCATTTCCAGGCGGAGCCGAGCATATTTATTCACCTTCGTGTTCTTATGTTATTTGGTCTTAACCTATTTAAATCGTCTCTTATT
Organism: Drosophila rubida; assembly: GCA_035046165.1. NCBI lineage: Eukaryota > Metazoa > Arthropoda > Insecta > Diptera > Drosophilidae > Drosophila > Drosophila rubida. The sequence goes on from JAWNOF010000022.1 coordinate 13,258,737, forward strand.
TGTGTTAATTCGAGGGTAATGAATGGAGTGAGGTGATTCGGAAGAGATGAGTTGGTGGAGTTTTCAAGCATTTGTAATGCCTCTTCATATTTTTAAATGTTATTTTGAGTGAACTGCTCTGTATACTAGCTGCGGGACCAATTTTGATGGTTACCAGCTGTGAGTTGGTGTAGTCTAAAATGGTCGAGGTATGACGGTAAAAACAACAATATGTAAATATGAATTAATTTTCCAAATTATTTTTGTGATTTATTTTCCCTGATTTCATTTTAATGGTAGAGTTACCATTTTCTGCAACTATTTCTTTTTTATATCTCGAGGAAATTTTGGATCCTAATCCTTTGTTGATTTTGACGTTAACTTCTTCTCCTATTGCATATGATTTGGGGATGTTTTTGCTAACATTATGGTAATTTAGATGGGATATTTGTGTACCTTTAATTTTGTTCTTAATTTCTTCCATTTTCTTTTCTATCGATTCTGGAGTGTTGGTTATATTACTTCTAAAAAATGTTTCAATGGGTTTTTCTTTAGTTATCGAATGTATTGACTGGTTGTATTCTTGGGTTGCTTTGAATAGTAGGTAAGACATCTAAGAATTTCGGTCTGTGTAGAATGGAATCGTTCTATTTGTCCATTGCTGGTAGAAGAGTACGGCGGTGTCGTGAAAACGGATATGTTTAGTTGGTTTTCCAACATGAATTTGATTGATGCTGAATTTAAGGCTCTTTCATTTTCCATTTCGACTACTTTGGGTATCCCAAAAGCTATCAACATTTCCCTCTATGGAATCATTATGTCTTGGAAAGCTCTGGATTTCAGAACCTTCACTTAAGCATATTTGGAAAATTTATCGATGCCTGTCAAGACATTGAGTTTTTCTGTGATATAAATGTCAATATGGATCAATTGTCCGGGGTATTGCGGATTTGGAGTGGATTGTATAGCGCCTTTCGGAGGATTTCTATCATATTTCGATTACTTACATGTTAAGCATAAAATGTAATGGATAAAATGTAATGGATAAAAATTTTGAATCTTTCCCATGATATTTTCGGAAGTGTGAATTCCATTTAGTATCTTAGGTTCTAATATTTGTTTCACTATTTCTATAAGATCTTTCTCTGTGTAAGATGGTCTTTTTACTATGTGTCTATGATACGTGGGAAATGGGATTTCGAAATTGCATGATGGAATATCATCACTGAGTAAGAATAATTGGTTTTTGAAAACATTGATGGGACTTTCTACGGAATATATCAGGTTATGGGACGAGCTATCGTCACTATGGACCGTTGCTGAATACGATAGAGTGTTTATCTCATGTTTTGCCGGTGTTCTAGACAATGCATCTGCTACAATGTTAAAAGTGCCAGGCATGTATTTTAACTCGTGGTTAAATTCTTTCAGGTAACTTTTCCAACGCTTAAGCTTTCCGTTATGGTTCTTGTTGCTCAGTGCAAAGGTGAGAGGATGGTGATCTGTGAATATCACAACCTTAGCGGTGCCATATAGGTAAGTTCTCAAGCTTTGCAATGCCCATACGATTGCAAGCATTTCTTAATCGTTAACGGCGTAATTTTCTTCCGTTTTTGACAAGGTACGAGAAATAAATGTGATTGGTTTGCCCTCTTGTTCTAGTACAGCTCCGATCGCGAAGTTAGATGCATCTGTTGTCAGATGAAATTCCTTCTGGAAATTCGGATAGCTTAGGATAACATCTGCTAAACTAAGAGATATTTAAAGTTTGTTGAAAGCTTCAATAGCCTCTTGATTTAGCTGAATCTGTACTTTATCAAATATTCTTGTTGAGACTCAGCCGCCTTCTTCTCTGAGAAGTGTGGTAAGAGGCTTTGCTAGTTTAGTCTCTTATGAAACGTCGGTAATATCCAATGAAGTGAATGAAACGTTACAACTGTCATGTGGCGTCATTCATTGATAAAAAAATGAAGTTTTAGTTCGTTGTGAGAGGGACATCAGTCTACTCTGAAGTGTCTTTATTCAATAATTCTTAAGATTAGTGCTGTCCACTGTGAAGCAGTGAGTTATTAAGCTAGCCATGGAATTTTAAAGCATTGCTTGCTACTAGGTAATTTACCCAGTGCCAGAGACGGGTAATTATTAATTAATTAAAAAAAAATTGTACATAGTAACCTGCCTAATGTTTTAGTTTGGCTTTATGGGCCTCACTTCTAATTGGGCAAAAAATATTCTGCTCAACTTTACATAGTTTTTTATAATAATAAAAAAAATATGCAACGCAGTGCAAACTAAAAAAAAATATGCAACGCAGTGCAAACTAAAAAAAATGATGCGCCCTTGGTAACGCTGTCGGTTCATTTATCCTTGGTCTGACTTGAGTGGTCAGACGGGGCCGGTGCTGCACAGGTCGTTACTTCCTTGTTGGGGCACCGGTGCTGGCTGCACAGGTATATTCACAATGCGTGGTAAAAAGTGGTCCCTTGCAGTCGCTGGGGCAGGTCTTCTTAATTTTGGTTATCTCTTTCGGCTTGGGTGGAGGAGACGGAATTAATGTTTTTTTCCGCAACAACTTTAATATTCTTCACTGAGTGAGTATGTGGTGTTGGGTTTTCTTTTATGTGTTTCAGTTCTTGCTGATAAAAGTCAAGCATGGCCTGTAGCCTTGCTGTTGCCTTCCACGGTGTGTTGGCTTCAGGTGACTCAGCTTTTTGTTTGGTTTTCCAGTTGTTGCAATGTAGATATGTAGTTGTAGTAGATTTTCTTCTTGTTGTCTCCTTTATTGCAGCCGATTGTTTTTCTCTGTTTTCCATTCAGGTCCAGATAACAATCTTCCGTAGTATGAAAGGAAATGAAAGTGGTAAATAGTTTCAGAATCAAGACTTCAGTGGTCAGTTTCAAATTAAAGATCTTAGTGAGCACTTTCAAAATAAAGACTTCTTTGTGCAAATAAAGAATAAAGACTGATGGTCCGTTTTTGATTTTGTCTTCTTATAGCTAAAGTATGAAATCAAGAATGTGGAACAAAGTGGGATTGGGGTCTTGTTGACGTTGTACTGATGGGGTCTTGCTGACATTGTACGGAGCAACGGCCGAAGTAAACGGACTGTGGTGGTTCGTTGACTGTGCGAGGGAGCTGAGAGGCTGTGTGGTAACTTGTGCGCACATATGTATACAGAGCGACGGTCAGACGTGAGAACGCTGACTTAGCAATTTGGGCGGTCGCTATTATCAAGTGCGAATCATATTTCGTCTGCCCTGAGTATGTGCAAAGGGCACTGAGCTTTAGGCGCGTAGCGACAAAGTCACTATTATGCATGCATTGTGTTGACATAACAACAAAGTGTTGCGGCCTTATTTATATGTGTGCGTATACATATGTAAGCATGCTACACCAGACATCTTAATTCTTTTAGAGAATTGGGTATAGGGAACTCGGAAATAGCCTTAACTTTTTCCGGATTTCTCTTAACGCCATTTTCGGATATTGTGAATCCCAAGAAATTGACTTGTTTCTTAAAAAATTTGCACTTATCCATTTGGACTTTCATTTTCGCGTTTTGCAGCGTTAAAAATACTTGTCCTAAATGGTTTGCGTGCTCCTCCTCTGTTTTGCTAAAGATGATTATCTCTTCTATATAAACAAAACATATCTTCCCAATATGATCTCTTAGAATGTCGTCTAGAGCTCTTTGGAAGATGGATGGTGAAATTTGAAGTCCGAAAGGAAGGCGAGTGAATTCGAACTTTACTCCATTGACTGCGAAAGCTGTCTTTTCAATGTCTTGTTCTTTAAATAGAACTTGATGAAACCGATCTTTAGGTCGAGCACTATGAAGAACTTATTGCTCCCTAACTGCGCGATGATTTCTCCTATCTCAGGCATTGGGTATCGGTCAGAAATTGTTTTTGCGTTTAGCTTACGGTAATCAATTACAATTCTGTATTTCCTTTTCCCAGAAGCGTCTGCTTTGTTTGGTACAACCCAATCTGGGGCATTGTGCGGGGATCTAGGAGGTCTGATTATACCGTCGTCTAACATCTCTTGAAGCTGCCTTTCAACCTCTTGTTTGAGCAATATAGGGTATGGATAATGTTTGGTGTGAATAGGCTTATCTGACGTAGTTCGAATTTCTCCGACTACTTTAGTGGAGTATGTCCATATTTCGTCTGGCTCTGCAAATAGCGTTCTGTAATTTGCGGCCAATTTGTTTATTATTGTCGTTTGATTTTCGGACATATGGTCAGTAGGGATTTTAATGTTATTTACTGATTGAGCTGGAAGTTGCTTGAATGTCGTTTCTGACATCAATAACAACGTTAAGTTGTTTCATGGTATCGTTGCCAAGGATAGCATGGAAGGTTTTTAGAGTTGGTATTAAAAAGAATCGGATTGGAATATCGTGAAGACAAAACAGGTTCAAAAATGTGTGGTGCGTGATCGCTATTTGACCTCCCATGGAGTTTGCGAAAAATGTATCTTTGTTTGGTGTAGGAGTCTCTTAACGAAGGTTGAATGTAGTTCTAATTGGAGCCGGTATCTATTTTTATCTATTATTAAGGTGTCTTCAGTCCCTCGTTCTACATTGAATATATGGTAGTGAGGAACGGTTTAGACTAAAAAATTAACATCAGACAAGTCTGTTTTTCCTATTTCGGAGTCATGACAGGTTTGTTCCATATCATCATAGACAGTTTTTTCTCTATTTACTGGATTGTTTTGAACTATGTCGTATTTCAAAAGTGGTTCGTTCATATGACAAATTTTTAATATCTACTACTTGATCGATACTGGTCGTATTCAGTAATCGGACAAATGTATTTTTGGTTGCTACAACTGTGTTTGCAACATAAATGTCATTTTTAATTTCCTGGTTTGGAATTAATACACTATCCACATCTGATGATAGGTGAATTTTTCTGAGTACTTGGGATCTTGCTGGTAGAACAATGGAATTCTTACCAGAACTGTATGTTATTGGAACATAAATGGGGAAATTTAGATTATTTGGTCTCATTATGAGCCAATCTTCATTTGGTTTCGAAGTCTAACTGGCAATTGAATTTCTTAATGAAGTCAATGCCTATTATTCCATCACAAGGTATTGCGAAGTGTAAATCTACTAAGTGAAAATCGTGTGGAATTATGTATTTACCTGTCTGTATCTTTATTGAAATCAGTCCTTGCGACTGTATTATGTCTTGGCCTATGCCTTGAATATTGATTTTCTTGTTTATTTGGATATCATGAAAGATATCAGAATTTTATTTTTACAGGTATATGTCTGCATCAGTATATATTAAAAATACAAGTTTTTTTATTTGTTTTTACACTGAAAAAGTTTACAAATATGTTTAAACTAAGATTGATGGTATGAACCTCATAATTTCCTACTGTAGAATATCTAAGGGTTGTTGGAAGTTTCCCTGATTGTTTCGGGTTACTCTAACATTATTTGTATTATTATTGTTTCGGCCTCGGTTGAAATTGTTGTTTCCATTTCCTCGGCCTCTACGGTAATTGTAGTTTTGATTACCATAGTTATTATTTTGGTAATATCCTCTATTTTGATAGTTACCATTGCCTATACCACGATAGTTTTCATGATTGTTACTACCGCGGTAGTTGTTATTTCCTCTTTTGGAGTACATCACTGTATTCACGCTACCAGTAATTCTTGTACTGGTACGGATGTATGCGCTAACGGCAGCATCCATGGTAGTGAAAATACCAGACTCCAAAACGGTTTTAACACTCTCGTGACTAGTTTTACTAATCAATGTGTTAACAGCTTCTGTAGTGCTGAGCATGTCAGCATTTTCAGATGGTATGCCTTTGTAATGTTTCTTCTTTATATTTTTGGTTGTTCCATATTATTAAGTTTAAATTCAAAAGACGGGCACGTCTGTGCCGTTTTAGTTCAGTTTCAGTTCTCTTTATTTTGTTAAAATTCTCTTTGACTTAGCCTATGTACATAAGTGCTTAGGCTAAAGGCAGCTACGATGGCAGCGGCGTGGCCTCTCATATTTCTATATACTTATATGTAACTTCGGAGAGAGCGAGCGCTCATGCACATGTGTCGCATAAGTGGTCAGCGTGTGATTACTGACTTAGCGTAATGCTCATATTTCACGCTCACTTGAGTTTGTTTATGCAACAATGTTGTTGCTATATGCAAGGCATGCTGTTAGTGCAGTGTGCCCTTGTTATACGTGTATAGTACAGTGTGTACTCGATATATGTGTCAGTATACTACATCTCCCTCCTTTTGAAAAATCACGTAATACAATGGAGTTATTTTACTTATTTTAAAGATACTGAACCACAAGGCCAGTAGTGGAACATAGTTCCCTAAAATTATTTCAATCAAAAGGTTCTTGTTTAAAGGATATCATATGATAATGAACCATCAACAAGTAATTATACCATGTACCTATAGGTACAAAGGTATATTAAGTTCGTTCGAATGTATGTAACAGGGTGAAGGAGACGCCGCAGACCACATGTTGTTACAACCAAAATGATCAGAATCGAAAATAAAATCGATTTAGCCATGTCCGTCTGTCTGTCTGTCCGTCCGTCCGTCTGTCCGTCTGCCCGTATGAACACCTAGATCTCAGAGATGATAAGAGCTAGAGTAACAAAACTTTGGATTTAGGTGTAATATGCAACTACGCAGATCAAGTTTATGTTTTTTTCCTCCCCCGCCTTTCCCCTTGCCCAAAAACCGCAAGCTACTCTGGAATCCTTTGAGCTAGAAAGTTAATTTAAAGTGCAGTATGTAGATATTTATGATATTCACCGAAATCCAAAATATGGTTCAAATCGGATAAAATCTAGCTTTGGTATAAGCGAAAGAAGTTTGACATACGCAAAGCAAGCGCAAGAGGCGGGCGCAACAACAACAACAACAACAAGAACAAGCATTAGTCTTCTAGCGTATTCGTGCGCATGCATACACACATACAGGTTTGCTTGCATGTTTGCGTGTGCCTGCGTATTTCAACGACAGAGCTGGACTGCTGCTTTTCCAATGAAATAATATGAATGTCATTTGATGTGATCTCTTTTGCATTGGCTGAATTTTAGTATTCGCTGGGTTTCATGTATTATTATTTTAATTATAAGTATATTTAGGCGATTACAATTTTACATATGTTTGTTTTAAATTTTATTTTGTCAAATGGTACATGGTATACTACAGTCGGGTTAGGTCGACTGTAGACGTTCTCACTTGTTTTAAATTTAATTTGTTTTTTTTTTATATTTTTTTTTTCTTTTTATGTTTTTTTTTTCGTAAATTCCATTTTTCTTATTATTATTTTCTAATGTTTTATTTATTTTTGGGTTTTCAATTCAATTATTATAAATTTTTAATCTATCCTTATGTACCTTTTGTTTTTTCTTCTTAACATCTATAATTATTATGTTATCATTATCTTCTAATTCTTCTACTGTATATGGTCCTGAATAAGTTTGATCTAACTTATGACCTGTTTCATCCTTAAGAAGGACTTTATCTCCTACTGAAATATCTATGTTTATTACTTTCTTATCGTATAATTCCTTATTCTTTTTCTTATTTTCGTCTAACATAATTCTAGCTCTTTTATTTGCTATTTCCAATCTACCTTTACTTTATTTAGCATAATCATCTATATTATATATTGGTTCTATATTTTTTATGCTATTAAATTGTTTTGACAAATTACTTGTTTTACCAAAAACTAACTCATATGGACAGTAATTGTGTGCCATAGAGGGGGTTGTGTTAAAACAACGAACGAAGTATTGAAGCCATACGTCCCAATCAGTTTTATCAACCGATATATATGAACGTATGTATTCATTAAAAGTTCTGTGACTTCTTTCGACTGTTCCAATTGTTTGGTGATGATATGCAGTTGATGTTATATTATTTATTTGTAAATAATTGCACAAATCATTTATTATAGAATTTTTATATTTTGTTCCCATGTCCGTTATGAACGTCTTCATTGGACCGTACTTTAGAATAAAATTTTCAAAAATTGCCTTTGCTACTGTGTTGGCATTTTTGTTTGGAATTGGAATCGCAACTAAATATTTAGTCAGATCACAAATTAATGTGACTGCGTATTCATTTCCATTTTCAGTCCTGGGTAGTGGACCAATAGTGTCTACTATAACCCTGTCGAAAACATGTGTTGGCGTATCTGTTAATGTTAAAGGAGTTTTTGTTTTTCTTGTCACTTTTGATTTTTGGCAATTTGAACATTTTCGTATGTACTCAGTAATATCTCTAGTCAGACCTTTCCAATAATAATGTCTTTTGACCTTGGTTTTTGAAATGCCTGTGTGACCTCCTTGTATTGGATCATTGTGTAATGTAGACAATATAGCTTCTTCCTCTTTATTATTTATTATTGTGGTCACCGGGTTGAGTAGCGCTACCCTTAATTTAGTCAATGTTTTATTGCTTTTTTTTTTAAAATTATCTATTGAAATTATTTCAAAGATATTTTCCCACGGTGCCAATTTCAATTGGTTTATTTTCAATATACCGGCTTCTTTTTCAAGCCTTGGGAATAGTTGGCCTTAGTCAATATTTCCATTTGTATATAGATCACCAATATCAATTCTTGCTATAATTTTCTTGCCATGTTTAAAGATACATAGCATATTTTTTATATGCATGGTCACTACTTTACGTACCTCGTCATTGTTTATGACTTCGTATACGTTGGGCTGAGAAGCTTTTTCTATAGATTGCTTTGGCAATTCTACTTGATCTATTTAATTTTTTCCTGCGCAGGAATTTTGTCTACTTTGATATTTTGTAGTGACTTTATGGATTGTCCCTGTTATTTCTTGTAGTTCTTTGATGGTTATTCTCGATAACGCATCTGCTACGTAATTGTCTTTACCCTTCAGATATTCTGCAGTAAAATTATATTCCTCCAATTCAAGTCTCATATGTGTTAATTTAGAACTTGTGAAATAAGTTTGCATTTATTTTTGTATATATTTTAAGTTTGAAGTTTATTTGATTGGAGCAGTAATGGTGCCACTCCAACGATCGATGTGTCTCTGTTCTTTTACAATACTCTTTTAGTTTTACTGAGTCTAAGTCTCGCAGCTGCGCTGCTCGCAGGCGGCGGCAGAGAGACGGTTATGTACGTATATACTTATGTATAAAGGAATGAACTTATATATATTGCTATGCACTCTCAAGTGGTGGCGCGAGGGGGTATGCATATGCTGACCGTTTGTTACATTTATGCCGACGCTAGCATTTCCTGTGTGTGGGCTAAGCCATAGCGATCGGTTCATATTTCGGCTACTTGGAGTTTATGTTCGGGATTTCGAAATATGTAAACACTGCAACAAAGTGTTACAGTGCGCACCCTTTAAGTACTTTCGGTACAGTGGGTATTCAATATATGTGCATAGTACATCTCCCTCCTTTTGAAAAATAACGTAATATAATGAAGTTATTTTTATAATAAAAATTTCTAGTTAATACATCCCTTTTTTTATTTTTTTTGTGTTATATTATTAGAATCAAAGAAAATGGAATTATTAAAAGAATATGTTTAAAAGAATATGTTTTGGAAGAATATGAAATATCTTTTATTTATTTATTTATGTATGTGTGTCTTTGTATGGCCATACCAAGTGTAATTTATGAAATAAAGATTTTTAATCTATCCTTATGAACTGTTTGTTTCTTATGTTTGTTATTTGTTATTACTATGTTATCTCTATCTACTATTTCCGTTACTATATACGGACCTGTATATTTAGGATTTAACTTATGACCTGTCTCGTTTTTTAATAAAACTTGATCACCTACTGATATATCTACATCCCTTACTTTATGATCGTATAGTAGTTTATTTCTATTCTTATTTGCTTCTAACATAACTCTAGCTCTTTTATAGGCTACTTCTAATCTATACTTGCTCTCCTTAGCATAGTCATCTATATTATATAGTGCTTCTACATACACTATCTATGCTATTAAAATGTTTCGGTAAATTACTTGTTTTGCCGAATACTAGCTCAAATGGACAATAAGTATGTGCCATAGAGGGGTCGTGTTTAAACAAAAGACAAAATATTGAAGCCATACGTCCCAATCAGATTTATCAACCGATATGTAAGACCGTATGTACTCATTGAAAGTTCTATGACTTCTTTCTATTGTTCCAACTGTCTGGTGGTGGTGTGCTGTGGATGTATTATTTTCAATTTTTAAATATTTGCACAACTCGTCTATAATTGAATTCTTATATTCTGTTCCCATGTCCGTAATGAACGTATTCATTGGACCGTACTTCAGGATAAAAGATTCAAATATTGCTTTAGCGACAGTATTAGCATTTTTATTCGGAACAGGTATGGCAACCAAATACTTAGTTAAATCACATATTAATGTGACTGCATACTCATTGCCATTTTCTGATTTTGGCAGTTGACCAATAGTGTCCACTATCACTCTGTCGAAAACATTTATGGGTGTGTCTGTAATTGTTAAAGGGGTCTTTGTGTGTTTAGTTATTTTAGCTTTCTGGCATTTTTGACATTTTCTTACGTACTCAGTTATATCTTTAGACATGATTTTCCAGTAATAGTGTCTTTTTACTTTGGCCAAAGTTTTTGATATGCCAGTATGACCTCCTTGAATTGGATCATCATGAAACGGAGACAAAATTGCTTCTTTTTCTTTTAAGTTTGTTATTTGGGTCACCGGGTTGAGTAGCGCTACTCTTAATGTTTTCAATATTTTATTGCCCATTAATTTAAAATTATCTATAGAAGTATGTTCAAAGATATTTTCCCACGGTGCCACTTTGAGTTGGCTGATTTTATATATACCGGCTTGCATTTCAAGTCTTTGGAAAAATTGATCTAGTTCAATAACTCCATTAGTATATAAATCGCTAACATCATATCTTGCAGTAATTTTTCTGCCTTGTTTAAATAAACATAACATATCTTTTATCTGCAAGGTCACTACTTAACGTACTTCATCATTGTTTATGACGTCGTATTCGTTGGGCTTAGAAGCTTTATTTAAAGATTGCATAGGCAATTCTTGTTCTTGATTTTCCGCGCGGAATTTTTGTCTACTTTGATATCTGGTAGTGACTTTCAATATATTTCTAGTTATATTTTGTAGATCTTTGATGGTTATTCTTGATAACGCATCAGCTACATAATTATCTTTTCCCTTTAAATATTCGACTGTAAAGTCGTATTCTTCTAGTTCGAGCCTCATACGTGTCAGTTTAGAACTGGGATTGATCATTGAGAAAAGGTATATTAAAGGTCTATGGTCTGTTTTTATTAAGAAATGTTTTCCATATATATATGGTCTAAAATGTAATATCGCCCAATGAATTGCAGCTAATTCCTGCTCAGTAGTACATTTGTTACTTTCACCTTTTGTAAATGCTCTTGATGCGTATGCAATGGGAAGTTGGAGACCATTATGATTTTGAGTTAAAACCGCTCCGCATGCTTGCTTACTTGCATCTGTTATTATACAGAATTCTTTAGTAAAATCTGGATATTGTAGTAGGGTAGGTTCCATAAGTTTTGTTTTTAAGTATTGAAATGCATTTTCACACTCATCCGTCCATTTAAAAGGAACATTCTTTTTACATAATCTTGTTATGTGCCGTGAATAGTCGGCGAAATTTTTTATAAAACGTATATAATAGTTACAGAATGCTACGAAACGTCTAGCACTGTCCGCGTCGTGCGGAACTGGGTAGTTCATAATGACATCGTATTTCTTGTCGTCTGGAAGTATTCCTTTATCTGTGCATTTATGACCTAGAAAAGTCACTTCATGCATAAAAAATGAACATTTTTCTGGATGTAACTTTAGGTTGTATTTCCTACATTTCTCAAAAACATCTGTTAAGTTCTTAAGCATATGTTTTTCGGAACAACCAATTACTATTAAGTCATCCATATAAAGGAATGCTTGGGAACGTTCTAGACTAGAGAACGCAATAGTCATCATTCTCTGAAATGAATTAGGAGCTATTTTTAATCCGAAGGTTAATCGCGTGAAGCGATATGAGCCGTTGCTCGTTGAAAAAGACGTTATATCTCTTGAACCTTTTTCTAGTTCAATTTGATGGAATCCTGACATTAAGTCAAGACATGAAATGTATTTTGCTCGACCTAGTTGATCTAAAATATCATCAATTCTAGGTAATGGGAATTTATCAGATAGTAATTTTTTATTAATCTGGCGGTAGTCAATTACTAATCGCCATTTCTTTACCTTTGACCCGGGGGATGATTTCTTAGGAACAAGTAACAATGGGCTATTATATTCAGATACTGACGGTTCGACAATCCCGTCAGAGATTAATTTTCCTACTTGCTTTTGTATTTCGTCCACCTGACTATGTGGACTTCGATAGTTCTTTATAAAGACAAAGGCAGTATTTGCAACGTAAATACTATGCTGAATTTCCTGATTTGGAATTAATACACTGTCCTCTTTTAAATTAAGTTCAATTTTCCGAATAACTTGGGATCTTGCTGGCAGAAGTACTGAATTATTGCCAGAACTATGAGCTATTGGTACCCTAATTGGAAATTTTAAATTATTGGGTCTAATTAGAAGTCAATCTTCAGATGGCTTGAAGTCTCATTGACAGTTGAATTTTTTTAATAAAATCGATGCCTGTTATTCCATCGTATGGAATTGGGAAATGTGAATTTAGGATATGAAAATCGTGTGGAATTATATATTTAGTTGTTTGTATCTGTATAGAAACTAAACCTTTGGATTTGGTTATTTCTTGACTTATGCCTTTTATGTCTATGATGTAATCATCGTGGATGTTTTGGAAGTTATCCGAAGATTCTTTTAAAATGGAAATGTCTGCACCTGTGTCTATTAAAAAGATAAGTTCTTTTCCAGTAGCTACATTGAAAAATGAAACGAATATATTTTGTCTGAGATTAATGGCGTGAACTCTGACTTATTTTATTGTAGAGTATTTAAAGGGTTTTGGGAGTTTTCCGATGTTTTTTGGTTAGTATTTTGGACAATTCTGACATTACTTTGGTTATTGCCATTGTGGCCTCGGTTCGAGTTTCCGCCTTTATAGTTTCCTCTATATTGGCCTCGTCCTTTATTGTTATTTTGGTAATTGTTGTTATAATTATTGTTGTTGTAGTTATTGTTGTTGTAGTTAATGTGATTACCACGAAAACTACCTCTATAATTTCCACGTCCGCTATTTGAGCCCCGCTGTGGATAATTCTTGTAGTATAGGACTGTGTTTGACTGTCCTGTTGCTTCAGTGCAACTATTGACAAATTTGGAAACGGCATCGTTCATGGTACTAAAAGTGCCAGCTTGCATGATAAGTTTTACCTTATCAATTGTGCAATTTTTAGTCATCGCTTTGACTGCATGCTGCGTGGAATAACTTCTGGCTAGCTCTAAAGGTAAACCATCTGCTATATATGCGCCCTCTAAGGCTTTCGTCATCTGCTCAATTTCTTGTGTATATTGGTTGGCAGTTTTATTGCGCTGCTGTAGGTTCATCAGCTCCGCTGATAATTCTTCAACAGTTTCGATCTTGACGTTGCCTCTTAGTCTGGAAACCACTTCAGTAATTGTTGTTTCATTACCGATTAGATTTCTGGCGACACCTTTTAGCTTTGTTTTCACTATGGATACCGCTAATTCTTCATGCTCGCCTTTTATTGATTCTATTATTTGTAAAGCATCAATGAAACTTGTTAAATTTTCAGCCTTACCATCAAAAACTGGTATAAGCTTGGATGCTGTATTAATAAAATCAATATTAGATTGTGCCATTGTGATAGAGTTACTTATTTTGTTTTCTATTTCACTCGAAGTATCTGAATCTGTTGAATTGTCCAGATCAGTGTATCCGCCGGAATAGTAAGATTATTCAAATCTTCGTCTTCTATTTTGAGGTTTACTTTGGGAAGCTCTTCTGACTCCGATTCGTTCGTTTCTGTTGATTCCGGGTCAGGTGCAGTGTCAACTGCTATTGGAGTGTTTAGAACGGTTGGTTTTTCGTTATTTCATTTTCTTAGATTTTAGGTAATAACATTTTTGTGTAATCATTGTTGTTTGTGCTGTTTTTTTTTATCAATTTTTTTTTTATTTTTATTTATTGTGCTGCTTATATTTTATCCAGGTCATTTCCCCGGCTCATATATCTTTTTTTCAGACAATTAGTATGCAGCTTGTAAATTTTGTAAAAGAAACTGGCGCACATGATAACAACAATGATTATTAAGAGTATATGTACCCAATATAGATTGATGTTACTAGATTCTACCTTGTTGATGACATTGGCAGTGGAATCCACTGTCTTTATGTCCAAATTCATTTTGGTGGGTTTTACATATACTTTTATTTTATGTTTATAGAGTGTTTTATTAAGATTATTATCTTCTATTGGAAATTTACTTATCGCATTACTGCGCATTTAAATTAACAAACTTCCTACTTAGTTTTTTGCATGGCTTTACGGGCCACACGTCTAATCGGGCAGTAAAGGTTCCGCTCAATTTTACAAAGTATTATATTATATATATAAAAAAAATATGCATCGCAGTGCAATCAAAAAAAAAAAAACAAGTGAGAACGTCGACCTAACCCGACTGTAGTATACCATGTACCATTTGACAAAATAAAATTTAAAACAAACATAAATTAAGAACGAAGGTTCTCTTGAGTTTTAAAAAAATATAACCGCGAGCAGAGCTCGACTTATTTATTTGATTTCGATTTTAAAACTAAACATTAATTATTATTTGTTAAAACACAAAGACACCTCTGCTGTTCTGCTGTTGTCGCTGTTGCCGTTGTCGCTTCCGTTGTCGCTGCCGTTGTCGCTGTAGCCGCTGGTGTCAGGTGTCCCTTGGAGTTGCGCGTGGTGCGCGCAATGCACCTGGGTTGAAGTGCTGATCCAGCGATCCCACGGATGGGCGGAAAAGTCTGGGCATTGCACTTGTTGCGCAAGTGTTCCTGGACTAAAAGTGCCGACGCAGCGCACGTGTCGTTGAGCATGATAAAGGTTCATGGCAACCGACTTTGTGGTGGCCATGACTTCGTAGAATGTCTGGCCTTAACTCCTCCCCCTTTAAACGCGTACGTCCTCGGACGCAATGAAAAAGCGTTTTTGGGTTCCATTGCTTGGTGTTTCGCCTTTCTGTATCTCTGTGTTTTTTTCTGCTCTTGGAGTGGACTTGAGTTTCCATACCAATATAGCCAGTACAGTGAAAGTTATCACCAATATGCCAGAAAGTGCGTAGCTGATGGAATTTGCCTTAAAGTTGTTAGTTCGTAGCGTATCCAGTCTTCGAGTGTTGTTGATGTTAAGTTCTTCTAACATCTGTAGCGATAGTACTTCTTCAGTTTTGGTTTTTTCTGCCATCATCTGGAAGAGTGGTGGAATCGCATCTGCATATCTTGCTTCGCCAGCTTCATATTCATCATCGCCAATTCTTATTGTGGAGTTTTCGAATTGTATGAGGTAGCTTCCTTTCAGATCTACCTCATCTTGGTCTATTTGTATGCTGCCAGTGTAGTCATTTAACAGAATTGTACCCGTCAAAATTTCTTCATGATCTGGAACATGTTGGCTATTTACGGTATTGCAGTAGGGTCTTGAGTGGTTTAACAAAGGCGTTATACAAGTATCGTTACTTAAATCTATGATATTATCTCTATGACAAATGATTTTATCGTTATGGGATTCGCAATCATTTTTCTGGGCGTACAAAGCATTATTGCATTTGATAATATTTTCATACTTAATTACGTTCATAACTTTGTCTTTTTTTGTTGGTTTTATTTTCATTGCGGTGCAAAGTTGATTTCCTAACAGTGGAATGCTTACCATGTACAACATTTCTTTGCCATTTGAGGCTATTTTTAATTTTGCAAATTCTAATAGTTCTTCAACGTTTACAAACATTATTTTTTCGTTTTCTAGTATTTGTTCAATTTTACTTATTTCTAATTCTGATAATATTATAGAGTTTATTGTATTAGTTTTTGCCCATTCAATTGCCTGTATAAGATTGTATAATTCATCTTTAAAAATTTGAATTTTGTATTTTAGAACTGATATTATTTGTTCTTGAAATTCCTTATGTTCTAAAGTTGTTTTCAATATAGCATTAGATCTCATGCTTAGTTAATTTATTCTTATGTTTAGTTCTTTATTTATTACAACTTGTCTATTATTGTTTTCAAGTTGCTCATTTATTTTAGCTGTTACAATTTCGTGATCATTGCGGTCCGGCGTGCCGGCCAACCATTTCCAGACTGTTCCTAGGAAATCTATGGATCTTGTCGTTCTTTTCTTAGGTTTTAGTCGACGCAAATCGATTTTTATTTTTCTAAGTTCGTATTCTAAGAATGGGAAAAGCTGATGATTTTGGCTCACATTTTTCAATGTTTCTTCTAGTTTCCATGCAGTGTTTTCGTATTCTTCTATATTGAAAACATGGATTACTCTGAATGCGCCATTCTGAATTGCTGCTACTCCAGTCTTGATAGGAATCAACTGAGAATTTGAATAGTCTAGGATTGTGGCCAACCCGTGACATAACGGCAAGAAAAATCTGTGAACGGATATTATGTTTTGATATTATTTTTATGTACTAGTTTGCCTGATTGTGTTTTTATTGTTGTGTTTCTGTCTTCTGAAACTATTTCTTTTCTGAATTTTGGTGATAATTTTGATCCTAACCTTTTATCTATTCTGACGTAAATAACTTCTCCTTTCGTATAATTTTTTATTAGTTTCTTTTTTGAATTGTGGTATAATAAATCTTCCTCTTGTTTTCTTTTTATTTCGTTGCTGATCTGATTCCTAGCCTGTTCTTATTCTTGTGGATCTGTTATTGTTCTTGTTCCGAGGAATACCTCAATTGGTTTCTTCTTGGTGGTGGAATGAATTGAAATGTTATACTCCTGTACTGCTTTGAAAATTAAACTCTCAAAATCGATTGAATCATTTTCTTTTTTAAAACACCTCATTATTTCTGTGAGAGTAGAATGGAATCTTTCCACTTGTCCATTACTTGTGGAGTGATAGGGTGGTGTCGTATATACTTCTGCTTTGAGCTGATCTTTTAGTAGAAATTTAATGAAAGCCGCATTCATTGCCTTTTCGTTATTCATTATCACTAATCGTGGCATGCCGAATGCTATCATAATTTCGCGTAAGGGATGCTTTAGATCTTCGGACGCTTTTGATTTCAGTATCTTTACTTGGGCGTATTTGGAGAATTTGTCTATGGCTGTGAGTACTACTTGTTTTTGAGTTAGATAAAGGTCTATATGAATTATTTCACCGGGGTATTTGGGTATTGGTGTTGATTGAATTTCCCCCTGTTGTGGATGTCTGTCATATTTAGTGAGTTTGCATGTTTCACATTTCTTTACTATTGACTTAATTTTCTTAGCTAATCCAGGAAAGAAGTATTTGTTTAAAATTTGCTGTTTGTTTTCTGTTGCGTTTCTGTGTGCTCGTACATGTTCTTTGGTTCCTATCTCATTCTGTTCATCTTCGTTTGGGACATCTATTACTCGTCTCCAGGTGTATCTTATTTTATAATTAGAAAAATGGTTAGGGCATATTTCCTGAATTTGGCCCAATAATCTTTCTGAGGTGAATAATCCATTTACTATTTTGGGGTCTAGTCTTTCTTTTAAAATTTTGATTAAGTCATTATCTGTGTAGTGTGTTTTAGAAACTATGTGTCTATGATAACTCGGGAATGGTAATTCAAATGTGTAGGAATCTTTATCTGAAGTTAATAGAAAAAGTTGATTTTTGAATACATTAATTGGAGCTTCTACCCTTTGAATGAGGTTGTGTGAGGAACTTTCGTCGCTGTGAACTGTTGCGGCGGAGCTCTCTGTATAAAAGATTGGTGGATTTCGTGATAATGCGTCTGCTACCACGTTTGATGTTCCGGGCTTGTACCTAAGCTCATGGTTAAACTCTTCGAGATAGCTTTTCCATCTCTTAAGCTTTCCATTATGATTTTTATTGCTGAGTGCGAAAGTCAGGGGTTGATGATCGGTGAAGATTATAACCTTTGAAGTGCCATATAGGTACATGCGAAGGTTCTGCAAAGCCCATACTATAGCTAGCATTTCCATTTCATTAGCTGCATAGTTTTCTTCGGTTTTAGTGAGGGTTCGCGATATGAAAGTAATGGGTTTACCTTCTTGTTCTAATACCGCTCCTATAGCAAAATTAGAGGCATCAGTTGTTAGATGAAATTCCTTTTTGAAGTCAGGATAAGCTAGTAACACGTCATCTGAGGTGAGTGTTCGTTTTATTTTATTGAATGACTCAATTGCCTCATTGTCCAATGTCACTTTAACCTTGCGTGAGGCGTTTTTTTCGAGTCTACCTTGTTCTCCTCTTATAAGTGTAGTGAGAGGTTTTGCTAACTTTGCATAGTCCCTTATAAATCTTCTATAATAACCAGATAATCCTAAAAATGATCGTAGATCTTTTAGTGTTTGTGGCATGGGGAAATCCTGTATTGCTTTAACTTTGTCAATATTGGTTCTTATTCCTTCCGCTGAGATAGTGAAACCCAAGAAGTTAACTTCTTTTTTGAAGAACTCGCACTTGTCGAGTTGAACTTTCATATTCGCATCTTGTAGAGTCGTGAAGACTTTCTCTAAATCGTTGGCATGATCGGTTTCAGTTTTGCTGAACACAATTGTATCATCGATGTAAACATAGCATATCTTGCTGGTGTGGTCTCTTAAGATATCGTCTAATGTGCGTTGGAATATTGAAGGTGAATTCTTAAGACCGAATGGTAATCTCGTGAACTCAAATTTCCCTCCGTTAACAGCGAATGCTGTTTTTTCTATATCTCTTTCGGACAATGGAATTTGGTGAAAACCACTTTTCAGATCTAAAACTGAAAAGAATTTGTTTTCGCCTAATTATACCATCTCGTAGCAATTCTTGGATTTGGGTTTCTACTTCTGTTCGTAATGAAGTGGGGTATGGGTAATGTTTGCTGTACACAGGTGTGTCGGAATTAGTTCTAATTTCACCAACAACTCTTGTTGTGTAGGTCAGTTTCTTGTCTGGGTTCGCGAATAATTCGGAGTAATTGTTTGTTAGTTGAGACATAGTTTGTTTTTGTAAGGGTGTCATATGATCAGACCGAATGTTGATGCTGTTCACTGCTTGTGTTTTTAGTTGAAGAATTTTGATTTTTTGTCCGCCCTTTATGATCAGAGTGTCGGTTCTTATATCAACTATTGCGTCAAGTTGTTTTAATGTGTCATTCCCTATAATGCCATGGAATGTTTTCAATGTGGGTAATATAAAAAATTTAAATGTCAGGTTTTTGAGGCCAAAAAGATTTAAGAGTGTATGGTGTTTTATTTCTATTTTTCCTCCTACTGAGTTTGCAAAGAATGAGTTGTTATTGATCTTCGGGTTCTTCACTAAATGGGGTTGGACATAGTTCTGATTAGAGCCTGTATCTATTAAAAATTTTAATTTGCTTCCGTCCCTCATTACGCATTGGATATACGGCAGTGAGGAACTATTTAATCTAAAAAATAGACGTCTGCTACGTCTGATGGGTTTGTTTCTAAACCATATTCTTCTTCTATTGGATTCTGATCATCTAGTCCTACTTGCTCAAAATATTCTTGTTCCTCGTCAGCATTTGCTACGTCTTCTGGTTCGCCTTCGAAGGCACCAGTTTCGATATTGAAATGCCTTTGCAATTTCTGCGGTGGCCCATTGTGTACAGACATAGGTGGACGCTTCCCATTTATGTCATTATTATGAGGTCTATTCATATAGTTGACATACCTAGTTCGAATGGATGGATCTACTTCCATTGGGACAGGTTTGGGCTCTGGTTTTTGAGCAATTGGGCGTGGTGGTGGAGCGAAGCTTGGTCTATACAAAGCTCCCTGTTGTATTGGTGGAGCGTATTGTCGTTGAGGGAATGGTACGTTATGGCTCTGTTGAGGAACCGTATTGGTCCAAGATGATTGTGGTCGAGTTCCCCAAGTTGGTCTTATAACAGGTGGATAGTATAAGTTTGGTTCAAATTTGTGTCCATTGTTAGGCAATTGGTATGTTGGTTTCGAATTAGATTGCCTGAAGTTATGTTGCATTTGTCTAGGTGGTAGTGGAGGTGGCATTTGCCGAGATCTAGGAGCAAAAGAGTTTCGATGCTCCTGGTTTTCTACCAAGCTGCACAGGTGCAGAGCATGGCTCAGATCTCTCGGCTCTTTAATGGTCAATAATCGTGGCATATCGCCGTTCAGGCCGCGCATAAAAGTGTCTAATGCTTTGTCACGATACGTATTGGTCAAAGTTCTGATTACTTCAGGGGATTCCTCTTGTGCACTTATTTGGTTGAGTATTAGAGACAAATGATGATACACAACTCTGTAATATTCAGTTACAGTCATACGGCCTTGCGTCAGTGAAAACATCTGATAATCTAGAGTTTTCAAATCACGCGTGTCAGCAAAGTGCGTTGTGAGGCACTTAGATATTGCCTTCCAGTTAAGAGGAGTGTTGTAAGAATTCAACACCGCTTCTGCCTCATCAACAATCTTATTTCGGATTGCGACCATGAGAAGGTAGTATCTATGTGTGTTTTCTTGCCCTTCGTAAAGAGCAAGAACTCTTTCGACATTCTTTTTCCAGCTGCCGAACATAGTTCTATCCCCAGAGAATTCCCTAATCAATCGAACGGTATCCGGTACCTTATCTTTTTCTTCTCCTAGGAGGGGTCTAACAACTGGTAGATCTACTAAGAGTTCTGGTCTTTCTTCAGTATTAACTGCTTGTCTTATGATTCTACCATCTCTAAGTACTTCATTGATTATCCCTGTAATAGCTTCCCTAAGTTCTGGACTGGTGATTGGAGTACTAGTGCTTGGCCTGCTTTGGATGGGTTGTCCTATTTGAAGGTTACTAATTGACTCTGCTAAATCTTCTGGTGTCGTCATTGTATTGGTTTTAAAGTTTTTTAGTCGGAAAAACAGTTTTACTATTTTGTCTTGATCACGAAATTAGTTATTAAAAAATGTCTTCTTGTTTGCAAATTACTTAATAATTAACTTATAGTTTAATTCTTCGTTTTTGGATTTTATGAAAATATACGTTAATCTTGAACTTACTAAAATAATTGATTTATCAATATACTTTCAAAGTTTTAAATTTCGTTAAGAAAAATTTGGTTACGTTACTTAATTTAGATTCGTTTTACTATAAAGTTTTCTTTTCATTTGTTTTGCTTTTGATTTTTTGTTTCTTTTCGTTTTTCTTTAGATTCGTTACGTTACTTAGTTTAGATTCGTTTTAATATAAAATTTTCTTTTGATTTCTTTTGTTTTTGATTCTTTGTTTCTTTTTGTTTTTCTCTTTGATTGATTCTTGTTTTTTTATTTCACTTAATGTCTACGCTTACAGTTCTATTAACATCTCGGCGAATCTTCCGCGCTGGTCCTCTGGATGAATCCCGTTTGTCCCGCGTTGAGTAGCGATGGGGTACTTCTTACACTTGGGTGACTTGGGTTCCTCGGGCACACTTAGCACGCGGTGTCCTACGGACTGACACTATAGGACGTCGGCGATGAAAGTTTTTGGCCTGATCTAGGTAATGACGCGACACTTTTTCCACTTATTTATTCGGGGAGTCTAAACCGCTTATCGAGCTTTGTGGCAACTTGTGGCACTTTACTTTGCACGATCACTGTTCACGAGTTTCATCGGGTTTTTACGCGATTGGTCTGTCAACTACCTTTCGATCAGGTCCCTGCTCGGGCGCCAATTAAGAACGAAGGTTCTCTTGAGTTTTAAAAAAATATAACCGCGAGCAGAGCTCGACTTATTTATTTGATTTCGATTTTAAAACTAAACATTAATTATTATTTGTTAAAACACATAGACACCTCTGCTGTTCTGCTGTTGTCGCTGTTGCCGTTGTCGCTTCCGTTGTCGCTGCCGTTTGTCGCTGTAGCCGCTGGTGTCAGGTGTCCCTTGGAGTTGCGCGTGGTGCGCGCAATGCACCTGGATTGAAGTGCTGATCCAGCGATCCCACGGATGGGCGGAAAAGTCTGGGCATTGCACTTGTTGCGCAAGTGTTGCTGGACTAAAAGTGCCGACGCAGCGCACGTGTCGTTGAGCATGATAAAGGTTCATGGCAACCGACTTTGTGGTGGCCATGACTTCGTAGAATGTCTGGCCTTAACTCATATGTAAAATTGTAGTCGCCTAAATTTAATTATAATTAAAATAATAATACATGAAACCCAGCGAATACTAAAATTCAGTCAATGCAAAAGAGATCACATCAAATAACATTCATATCATTTCATTGGAAAAGCAGCAGTCCAGCTCTGTCGTTGAAATACGCAGGCACACGCACACATGCAAGCAAACCTGTATGTGTGTATGCATGCGTACGAATACACTAGAAGACTAGTGCTTGTTCTTGTTGTTGTTGTTGTCGTTGCGCCCGCCTCTTGCGCTTGCGTTGTGTATGTCAATCTTCTTTCGCTTATACCAAAGCTAGATTTTATCCGATTTGAACCATATTTTGGATTTCGAATATCATAAATATCTACATACTGCACTTTAAATTAACTTTCTAGCTCAAAGGATTCCAGAGTAGCTTGCGGTTTGTGGGCAAGGGGGAGGGCGGGGGAGGAAAAAAAACATAAACTTGATCTGCGTAGTTGCATATTACACCTAAATCCAAAGTTTGGTTACTCTAGCTCTTACCATCTCTGAGATCTAGGTGTTCATACGGACAGACGGACAGACGGACGGACGGACAGACAGACAGACGGACATGGCTAAATCGATCTTATTTTCGATTCTGATAATTTTGGTTGTAACATGATGTGGTCTGCGACGTCTCCTTCACCCTGTTACATACATTCGAACGAACTTAATATAACTTTGTACCTATAGGTACATGGTATAAAAATTGTGCAACGCAGTGCATGGATAAAAAAAGAATTTTGTTTTCGGCTTTGTTGATTCCTTTTTCTTCCTTCTACGTCAGCTGGTCGTCGCCGGTTTGGCTACGCTGACGCTCCCTCGAAGGCGCAGGTGGCGGTCGTGCCTCCCACACCTGATATCTGCTGTTATTTTCCTGGGTTGGTCTTCTTCTCCATGCACGTGCAATTGCATGCCGCAGAGTTAAGAGGTCCGGGGCAATCGGTCGGGCACACTTGTGGTGGTTTCGGCAGTGGCTTGGGAATATTTGGTTTCTTTATTATTTTTTGTTTTGTAATTTGTATTTGATTTTCTGAGTGAGCTGTGCCTTGTGGTACTCTATTTTGGAGGGTTTCTTTCAAAGATTCCAGCTCATTATACAGTTTTTGCGCAGTCGTCCATGGGGGCGGTGGCGATTGCGCAAATAGCAGCCACTTTATGCGGGCTATTCTTTTGTTAATCTTGTTTTTTTTTTGCCTCCACGTACCATCACGCACACTCTACTCACTCAGACATGTTTTTTCTTTTGTTGTGAATATCCTCGTTGTCCTATTGCCAAAGTCCTGCCGATCCGCTGCTCCTTGTGACTCTAGTCACGGTCGCCATGAAATAAGTTTGCATTTATTTTTGTATATATTTTTAGTTTGTAGTTTATTTGATTGGAGCAGCAATGGTGCCGCCCCAACGATCGATGTGTCTCTGTTCTTTTACAACACTCTAAGTCTCGTAGCTGCGCTGCTCGCAGGCGGCGGCAGAGAGACGGTTATGTACGTATATACTTATGTATAAAGGAATGAACTTATATATATTGCTATGCATTCTCAAGTTAGTTAGTTAGTTAGTTAGTTATTATGCAGAATTCTTTAGTGAAATCTGGATATTGTAACAAAGTTGGATTTATAAGTGCCGTTTTAAGGTGATCGAAGGCATTCTGGCATTCAGATGTCCATTCGAACTTTACGTCTTTTTTACACAATCTTGTTATGTGACGTGAATAGTCGGCAAAATTTTTAATAAAACGCCTATAATAATTGCAAAATGCAATGAACCGTCTAGAACTGTCAGCATCATGTGGGACTGGGTAGTTCTTTATGACGTCATATTTTTTGTCGTGTGGCAAGATTCCTTTATCAGTGCATTTATGTCCCAAAAATGTTACTTCATGCATAAAAAGTGAACATTTTTCTGGATGTAGTTTAAGGTTAAATTTCTTACATTTGTCAAAAACATCAGTTAAGTTTTTGATCATATGTTTTTCGGAACAACCGATTACTATCAGATCATCCATATAAAGAAATGCTTGCGATGGTTCAAGACCAGAAAATGCTATTGTCAGCATTCTTTGAAAGGAGTTTGGGGCTATTTTCAAGCCAAATGGTAATCGCGTAAAGCGATACGAGCCATTGCTCGTTGAAAATGACGTTATATCTCTAGAACTTTTTTCAAGTTCGATTTGGTGAAAGCCAGACATTAAGTCTAGGCATGAAAAATATTTTGCTTTACCTAGTTG
Organism: Drosophila rubida; assembly: GCA_035046165.1. Taxonomy (NCBI): domain Eukaryota; kingdom Metazoa; phylum Arthropoda; class Insecta; order Diptera; family Drosophilidae; genus Drosophila; species Drosophila rubida. Next base: position 13,283,254 of record JAWNOF010000022.1, read on the forward strand.
ATCCAAAATATCATCAATTCTAGGTAGTGGAAATTTGTCAGACAATAGTTTTTTATTAATTTGACGGTAGTCGATTACTAATCGCCATTTTTTCTTATCAGAGTCCGGAAAGGACTTCTTAGGTACTAAAAAAGTGGGCTATTGTATTCTGAGGCTGATGGTTCGACTTTTTTGTCGTCTATTAATTTTTGAACTTGAGCTTGAATTTCTTGTACTTGACTGTGAGGACTTCTATAATTTTTTATGTATACTGGCTCATCATCCTTTAATCTAAGCTTTTGTTTATAGAAATTACTTGTGGTTATTGATTCGGTTTCTAGTCCGATTATGTCTGTATACCTGGTGCATAAATCTTTTAATTGATTTTTAAATAAAGGCGGAAAGTTTTTAGTTAATTTTTTCATAACGAAGTTATTTCTTCCTTCGTTATTTTCTTTCACTATATCATAATTATTTAAGGTTACGTATTTAATTTTATTTAAATTTACAATTTTATTGGCATTTGTTAAATTTATAATTCGGACATAAGTATTTTTGTGATTTGATATCGTATTTGCGATATAAATTCCTTCATCAATTTCTTGATTTAATATCAGAATATGATTTTTTATTGAGGGAATTTGTATTTCACGGACAACTTCGGAACGAGCTGGGAGTACTGTGGCATTATTGTCACAGGTATGAAGTATTTGTAATTTAATCGGGTAGTTTAAATTGTTTGGGCGAAGTATTAGTGAGTCGCCACTTTGAGTGAAATCTAATTGGCAATTATATTGTTTTATAAAATCTATGCCTAGTATGCCATCACTAGGTATTGGGAAACTTTGTTCGACTAAATGGAAGTCATGTGGGATTATATATTTACCTGTAGTGAGTTCTATAAAGGCTAAACCTTTTGAAAAAAATTTTACCTTCGCCAATACCCGTTATTTGGGTAGTAATTGTTTCGTTTATATTGTCGAATACATCTATATTTTCTTTTAATATAGATATATCTGCACCCGTATCTACTAACAGTGTAAAAGATTTACCTGTTATTTCATTATTTATTTTTATGAATATGCTTAGATTAAGGTTGATGTTTTTATAGAGCTATTTATTGGCTCTGAACATCTGAGGGGTTTCGTTGGTTTTCCGAGTTGCCTTGAGCTACTCGAACATTACCTCTATTTCCATTATTCTGGTTTCCATTATTCCGGTTAGAATTGTTTCTACCTCGGTTGCCACCTCGGTAATTTCCACTGAAATTACCCCTATTGTTGCCATTATTATTATAGTTGGAATTGGACTTACCGCGGTAGTTTCCACGATTTCCTCTATTTTTGGCTTGTGGCCATATAGTGTTTGCACTGCCTGTTTCATCTGTACAACTACTAACGAATTTTTCTGTAAGTTCATTGATGTTTTTGAAGCTGCCTGCCTTCATTATATATTTGATTTTAGTGTTTGTGCAATTGTCTACAATTGCTTTAGTAGCATCTCTTATGCTATAACTATGTGCACTTTCTGCAGATACTCCATCATCAAGATAGGCTCCTTCTAAAGCTGTTGTGAGTTTTTCAACTTCTTGTATATATTGATTAGCAGTTTTCTGCTTTTGTTGTAAATTGTACAGCTTTGATACAATTGTAGCTACTGAGTCTCCTTGGACTCTAGACTTCAATGTATCTATTATGGCTTTTATAGTTAATTCATTTGTTATTAATTTTCTGACATGGCCTTTAAGTTTAGTTTTTATTATATTAATAACAGCTGCTTTCGACACTGATTTACGTGCTGAACTGTAAGCCTATTCTTTTTACTTAAATAAAGATGAACTATGTTGTTGTAGTTTGTTATTACTATATCGATATGGTGAATTAGCGTTTCGATTCTTATTGGTGTGTTTTTATTAACACACTTATAGGATTTTTCGAATTTATCTTTAAAATTGTTTATATTTTTCGCTAATTCAATCCATTCCACATTTCTCTATCTATGCATTATAATTTTGTTTTCGCTCTTTTAGTAAGCGTTGGGTTTTTTTTTAAATCTTATCCAGGTCATTTGCCTGGCTCATGTATTTTTTCTTTAAGCATTTATTATGCAGTTTATATAATTTATAAAAGCAATTTGCACACATTATAACAACTATGATAATCAATAATATGTATATAAATTCTAAATCTGCGCTTTTTGATTCTACTTTATTTATAACGTTTGCAGTGGAGTCCACTGACTTAACGTCTACTAATCCCATTTTGGGTATGCTCTGTTCGATTGAAATTTCTTCTGAATACTTGCTTATTGCATTAGTATTCATATGGTTTTTTTAAAATTTTTAAGAATATGTAAAATTTCAATGGAATTTAGGAAAAGTTTTATAATTTAAAAAAAATGAAAAAACAAATGTATTCGGGTAATTCAAATTGTTTGCTAACTGGGTGATGTACCCAGTGCCAGAGACGTTTAAACAAAAAAAATTAATTTTAACAGATTAGCCTGCCTAGTATTTTAGTTTAGCTTTACGGGCTAAACTTCTTGCCGGTCAACTCAATTGTCGTCGGGCATTACAATGTTTCGTACATGTATGATATTCTAAATATATTTTATAATTAATTTTAATGTATGGTGTGCGCTCTTCATAGCGCTGTCGGTCAGATCTCCACCGTTGGCATAAGGGGCGGCCTACCTCTCATGCATCTACTATCATTGATCGTGCATCTGCAACTGTACTTCTTTGGTTTATTCCCACGTTGGCACAAGCGGCGGTTTGCCTCTCATGTATGTGACGGTGCCGGTTTCTGGCACGTTCCTACACAGCTGGGGCTGTATAGTGGTCCCTCGCAGTCTGTTGGGCAGGTCTTCGGTTTCCTCGGGATCTCAGTTGGCTCTGGGCGATTGGTAAATTTGTTAATATTGGCTTTTATTGATTCTGAGGCACAGGGCTGTGGTCTCGGTGTTTTCAGCAGCGACTCGAGATGTTGGAGTTCGCTGTGTAGCTTGACCGCAGTGTCCCACGGTAGGGGACTGGCGTTTTTATATAAAAGACGCACTAACTCAGGCTTTCTTTGCCTGATGCGTTCTTTTACGCCACTGCGTCTAGTCTTTTTTCCTTTGACACTTTGCATTAGCCCTGTACTCACTCAGATTATAGCCTTTGTACCAATCCACACCAGATCTTTATTGATCGAGCAGCTTGCTGATGATGATCCAATATGTATATAGATATGATATATGTATATAGATTTTTCCGCCTTCCCGCGATGTCACGATCGCCATGTAAAGTTAAGTGTTGCTATCTTGTGTAGATTGTGTGGTCTTTCATTTGGGTATTGAGAAGTCTTCTTTATTGTTTTGTTTGAAGAGGGACGTCAGTCCATTCTGGTGAATTTTTATTGAATGAATACTTAAGCTTAGTGCTGTCCACTGTGAAGCAGTGAGCAGCCGTTTTACATACATTGTCTTTGCTTATTATATACAGCAACGGAGACGTTGCTGGCTAGCTGAGAGAATCACGTGCGCACATATGCATATGGAGCGACGGTCAAACGTAATAACGCTGACTTAGCCATTTGGGCGGTCGCTGTTATCAAGTGCGGATCATAACATATTTCGTCTGCACTTCAGTATGTGCAGAGGGCACTGAGCTTTAGGCGCGCAGCGACAAAGTGGCTGCTTTTATATGCATTGTATTGGCATAACAACAAAGTGTTGCGGCCTTATTCATATGTATGCATATACATATGTACGCATGCTGCAGATAGCCGGACTTCAAATCCAGCATTGTGAAATACTTGGGCTTGCCTAAGTTTGCTTAATATCATCGAGATGTTCGGCATGGAGTATCGGTCAGGTATTGTTCTCTCGTTCGGTTTGCAAAAGAACAACATCAAACGCATTTTCCGCTTTTTTCGTCGGTGCCCTTTTTATCTACTATCCATATTGGGTTATTGTAGGGGGATTTCGACTTTGGGATTATGCCATTTTGAAATTGACGAAATCGGCGGTTCCCATTGGATATGGGTAAAGTTTGGCAAAGTTGGGAAAAGTTAGGTAAAATGATGAACGTAGCCATGAATGGAATAAACTTTAAACGGAGGTAATTTTTGACCGCGCCCGTATCGATGAGAAATCTCATGTCGATCCCCGCAACTCTTGGTCTGATGACGGTTAGCAGGGATTTTGACCTAAAAAATTAATGGCATCCGTATCCGAATCGTACTCCTCAATGGCATCGTCATCGATTTTTGCCACTGTACTGCAGTGCAGGCTACGCTAGCTTAATTCTTTTCAGGCTGCTCCCCGCTCTGAGTGAAGTGATTAACCTTTTGTCTTTTTTGAATGTTTATTCGGGGACCAGTAGCTAGTCTCTTCTCCTCTCTGGAGGTGCTGTAACATTTTGAAGAAGGATGGGTCACCATCCATGGGCTCCTGTAAATTATTTTGGGGACTACTGTTGCGCATTTCAGAATGGATTTGCGCGTTTTTGCGCTCTACTAAGTCCGAGTTTTTATTGTTACCAAATTGTTGATTTGGTTGAGAGGGAGAGAAGGCATACCATTTATTGTTTGACTTGATCTCCTGTGCCAAGGCGAGAGCTGATGACATATCTTTCGACTTTGCTGAGAAAAGCACATCCGTAAGGCTGCGCTTTAGCCCGGAGATAAATACCCGCAAAGCGTCTTCACACAATACTTTGGCCATAGTTGCGTCGTTTTTGTCAACCTCATCATAATATTGTAACAAAGTCAGGCCACCCTGTCTTAGAGTGCCTAACTCCTTCTTGATGAGATGCATCAGCCGCTTGTTACTGTATGTGAAGTCCAAGCGATTATAATCTATGTCTATGGCTACATGTGTTTTTATGTGAATCGCTTGGGCTGGAGCTGATACAGTGCTTACTGCCGCTACTCACCCGGCCAACTCCTTAATTTGCTGTATAAGCGCTAGCTCTCTTAGCTGGTTTTGGGCGGCCTGTTCGACAATGTCGAAAGACTTGGAGGGTCGCATTTCCTTGCAAAACCCTGGGAAATAAAAACAACAAAAATGTCTGCAGGGCGATAAAAATTATATCGAATAAACAACGAGAAAAAAAAACTGAAATGTCAGGCGAAATAGCAATGCGTCGTTACGCAGAAAGAAGTATTATGGGGCATAATTTTAAAACGCACTACTACTAATAAATTTATTTTATTTATTATTTCCTTCGTTAGTTAAGTTTTCTCGCAGCGAATATTATGTGCAATATATTGTTTTTTATATAAATTTCCTCCACCGGAAAAAATAACCTTACTGCGGTTTTCAAATTAAACGCTGAGATTCTATGAAAAATTTACTTCACACACTTTAATTATTTTTAAAATATTTAGGGGCCCTTGTTTTCTGATCCGCATTAAACAAATTTTTTTAAGACATAAAAGGCACTTTTCAACTTCCAAGTAGATTTTGTTTTTTAGCAGGTAGGGTAATTAGTTATCACTAGTTGAGCGCCAATTATCTTATAATGGTTGCCGAGAGGCGGCCGGATTCACGTTGTCGTTGCATCGTAAGGGGGTGTCACTTGCTGGTCCACGTATCTTCAAGAAGACTGATACTGTTAGTCTTAGTGCACTTCCAATTAAGTTTTACGGTAAGAGGGTAACTGCCCTGCTATGCCCCTGGCTTTAAGCTCAGTAAGCGAATTGAAAATATGATAACGGCGATGGCCGGCGTAATGTTTTTGAGCTGTTAGCTTTTTAGTCAAGTAAATTAAAAACAAGACTAAACTTAAAGAATTGGCTTATAGCTAACAGAAGCTCGCAGCAGCCACGTCAATATGCTGTGTTTGCCGTCTGTGCACGTGTATCCCGCCCATTGCGTTCAGTAATTTGACCAGAGCGATGTTGTTGCGTAACTGGGTCAACGTGCTTACCTGTTACAATCGGCTGTCCTAACTCCCGATCTCTGTTGTATTTACAATTTTTCTCACTTACTACATATTTACATTGAATTGCATTAAAATTAATATGCACTTATGTACTATACTTATGCAAATAATTTTTTAACTAACTTTTAACCAAGGTCTAATATGTTGACCACTCCAAACGCCCTGATGTGGGTTTCTTGCCAATTGGAATCCTTCAACATCTTTTCAAAAATACCTATTATTTTTCAAAAATTGACTATTCTATAAGTCCTTTTATTTTTTGACACCAACTTTCTTGATATTCTGTTGTGTTATCGACATTCTTAACCACTTTATATTCATTTGCCGTTTTTCTTGTTGCATTATAATACTTTTCAGTTCTGGCTTGCGCTAACAATTGATTTTTTATGCCCCGTTTCCTAATCTGCTCTAATTTAGATTTTCCTTAATTTCCTAACTTTCCATTGTCTATTGATGGTTTTTCTATATACATACTAACTGTATCTAATCGTTCTTCAATATTTTCTAACTCGTCTTCATCTACAGTTACCGTATCTTCTCTAACTGTATCCTTTGTTTCTAACAATTTTTCTTAAATCATCACGTGCTTCTCCTCTTTCCGTCAACCCAAATAACATTTTGCTTGGACAGTGTTTTATACTATTATGTTGAGTGTTATTAAGTGCGTGTTCCACCTTTTCTAGTACAATATCCCAATGTAATTCTCTTTCAGGTTCCGTATACTTTGCTATCCACAGTGGCTGCAGTCTCGTCTTGTTTAAGACACCTCAAGATTTCGGACATTGTTAAATGAAATCCTTCTATTTGACCGCTGCTTTTGGTTGCTTTTTTAATAATAACTTGATTGACGATTTGGAGTTTTTTCTTATCCATGACAACTAACTTTTGCATACCAAATGCCAACATTACATCCCGTAGGGGGGTTTTCAGATCTCCAGCAGCTCTTGATTTTACTATTTTTTATTACTACTAAAGTTTTCTGTGTAGTGTTAGTATATTTTGAAATTTTCCCATTATTCTTTCAGAAGTAAGCAAACCGTTTACAATCTTTGGGTCGAGCCTTTCCTTTAAGATTTTTATCAGGTCTTCTTCAGAAGACAATTTTCTTTTTTTCTGTATGTCGATCGTACTGTGAAAAAGGTAATTCGAATTCATAACATTCCTTTTCTGAAGTCAGTAACAATAACTTGTTTTTAAATACGGTAATTGGAATATTTGCGCAAGGTATAAGATTGTGCGATGAACTCTCTTTATCTGAGCATAGGGAGGATTTCTAGATAGGGCATCTGCCACTATATTGGAACTTCCTGGCTTGTATCGGAGTTCATGATTGTACTCTTCAAGGTAGCTTTTTCACCTTTTGAGTTTACCATTATGATTCTTGTTGCTTAACGCAAAAATTAATGGTTGATGATCAGTAAATATTATAACTTTAGAAGTACCGTAAGGTACATGCGTAGACTTTGAAAAGCCCACAATATAGCCAACATTTCTTTCTCATTTGTGGCATAGTTCTCTTCAGTGCTAGTTAGTGTACGTGAAATAAAGGTAATCGGCCTGCCGTTCTGCTTCAGTACTGCGCCTATTGCGTAATTTGAAGCATCTGTTGTGAGCTGAAATTCTTTCGTGAAATCTGGGTATGCAAGTATTACATCTCGCAAAACTAAAGTATTCTTAATTTTTTCAAATACGTTTTTACAAATCTGGTCGATGACTATGAGATATTTTGTGAAGAACGACCAATTTCTCCTCTGAGTATGGTTGTGAGTGGCTTCGCTAATTTTGCGTAGTCACGAATAAAGCGTCTGTAATAGCTTGATTGTTTGTTTGTTTTTACACCGTTATTGGAAATAGTGAAGCCGAGGAAATCGACTTCATTTCTGAAAAAATCACACTTATCGATTTGTACTTTCATATTAGCTTTGGCTAAAGTGGAGAATACCTTATCAAGATCTTGGGGATCCATTTGCTGAAAATTATTATATCGTTAATATATACATAGCATCTGGTTCCAATATGTTCTCATAAAATGTCATCGATAGCTCTCCAAACGGTAGTCTGGTGAATTCCAGCTTTCCACCGTTTACCGAAAAATTTATCGTTAATATATAAATTAACAAAAATTGGTTATATTTTTGTTTTTAAAAAAGCTAAGTGCTTTATTTGGGAGTTGGATTAGAACTGACTTAAACAATCTAGATCATTAAAAAGTAAAGCTCTGCTGCTGAAGTGACTTCCTGTGGTTCATCGCTGTCGCTGTCGCTGTAGCCGTCGCTGTCGCTGTAGCCGCTGCAGTTGTCGCGCTGGGTGTTGGGTGTCCGAGTCTCGGTCCCACGGTTTGGGCGTTACGCAAGGTGCTGGACGTTGGAGACGGTTTCTGATGACGAGGCGCACGTGGCTTTGGTTATGTGCAGGTGCGCCGTTGGTTTCGCTGGCGATGCATGGCTATGGGTCTTTGGCCTTAACTTTGGAGATGGTTTTTGATGACGAGGCGCACGTGGCTTTGGTTATGTGCGAGTGCGCCGTTGGCTTCGTTGGCAATGCATGTCTATGGGTTTTGGTAATGTGTGGCCTTAACTCCTCCCCCTTTAAATGCGGACGTCCTCGGCCACCAGTTGAACTTGACTTGAATTTGTTGGTGGATTCTATACTGGGTTGATGATTGCTTTCGCTGCTCTTTTTTTTAGAGCTCGAATTGCCAGTATGATTATGGATATCAGCAAGAAGATGTAAATACCAATGTTGGTGATTGTATTTATCTCTTGGTCTTCCTTCATAAGCTGGATTTTTGCAGTGTTGTTGAAGTTTAGTTTCTTTCACTATAACTGCTCTTGATCGATGTTGACCGTTCCATCAAAGTCGTTCAACAAGATGATTCCGGGTAGGATTTTTTCGTGCTCCGGGATGTGTTGACTATTTATTTGTAGACAGCTAGGTTGTTTCATTTGTAGGAGTGCAGCTTCGCAGGTATTGTTACTTAGGTCTATTAAATTTTCTCTTTTACATATTGACTTATCATTAATTGTTTCACAAGTTTCTTTAATTCCAAATATTGTTTCGTTACATTGAATTATTAAATCGAACTTAATTTTATTAATTACATTTTTCTTTTTTATTGGCTTTATTAAAATTTTTTGACAGAGGTTATCTTCTATTTTGGGCAGACTGATAATATAGAGAATGTCTTTTCCATTTGAAGCTACTTTAATTTTTGCGAATTCAAGTAATTCCTCTATATTTATGAACAAATTGTTGGAGTTTTTTACTTATTTTTCAATAAATTGAATTTCAATAGTTGATAATAGAATGGAATTAATTGTATTCGTCTTAGCCCAATTAATTGCGTAAATCATATTTGTAAGTTCTTCTTTAAAAATTTTCAATTTATATTTCAGAGTTTCTATTTCGATATTATTAGTCGATTGACTTTCTTTTGTAAATTTTAATATAGCATTTGTGCTTTCTCGAATTTCTTTGATTTTTTCGCTAAAAAGTCTGTTTATTATTACTTGTTTATTATTGTTTTCTAATTGTTCGTTCATTTTGTTTAAGATGATCTCGTGATCATGGTGGTCTGGGCTTCCGGCTAACCATTTCCAAGCGGAGCCGAGCATATTTATTGACCTTCTTATTCTTATATTATTTGGTCTTAACCTATTTAAATCGTCTCTTATTTGTGTTAATTCAAGGTTAATGAATGGAGTGAGGTGATTTGGAAGAGATGAGTTGATGGAGTTTTCGAGCATTTGTAATGCTTCCTCGTATTTTTCGATGTTGAAGACATGTATTATCTTAAATGAATTGCTCTGTATACTAGCTGCGGGACCAATTTTGATGGTTACAAGCTGAGAGTTAGAGTAGTCTAAAATAGTCGCCGCTCCGAGGCATGACGGTAAAAACAACAATCTGTGAATATGAATTAATTTTTCAAATTATTTTTGTGTACTATTTTCCCTGATTTCGTTTTAATGGTAGAGTTACCATTTTCTGCAACTATTTCTTTTTTATACCTCGAGGAAATTTTGGAGCCTAATCTTTTATTGATTTTGACGTAAACTTCTTCTCCTATTGCATATGATCTGTGGGTGTTTTTTCTAGCGTTATGGTAGTTAAGATCGGATTTTTGTGTGCCTTCAATCTTGTTCCTAATTTCTTCCCTTTTCTTTTCTATTGTTTCTGGAGTGTTGTTTATATAGTGAAATAATAGCTTATTACACGCGAGTCAAAGTTCACTACAATCAATAGATTGTACTTGGAACCGCTGGAAAGTAAAATTCGAATAACAAACTTCTGTTTTGTTTCTGTTCTTTATTGATTCGTACTCAGCTTAAGACTGAATTTGGATTTCAAAGTACAATGCTTGGGTTCATAATTTTTAGAATGTATAATATGCTGAATCTACATTTATGGGTTTGTAATTGTAGCAATGTATAATATGCTGACTTTACATTTGTGAACATAAGGAAATGGATGTATGAGTTGCATTTGTTATATGTGAATACGTATGTAAATACGTCACTTCCCTTCCCTTAAAGAGAAGCGTCTGCTTTAGCAGCGCTCGATGGGTACAGCTTGGGTAAGGGTATTTTATTGGCGGTACCACTTTCTATTTGTAAGTTGTTGGTATTTGTGTTTTGTTCAGTTTGCTTATTTGATTGTTTTGTTATGTGAATATACAGAGTTTTAAGTGGGTTGAATTTTACGTATCTTAAGTACAAATACAAAAGTATTAAATATATGATTATTATAGTTATAATTATGTATAGGGTATTATTATTTTTTGTGATTAGATGTACAATATCTTTTGTTTGAATTGTTTTGATTTTTGTGATCTTTAGTGGGCTGTATAAAGGTGTGATTTCTAATTTTGGTGTAAACTGATTTTCGCTTAATACTATATTTTTTTAGTTCGATTTTACATTGGGTGATTTGAATTATTTTGTTTCCTTTTATTTTTATTTGGGAGTTAACATTTTGACAATTTTGACTTAAGATAGTTTCGGTTAAATTCCAGGTTATTAATGTATTTGGTTCTATATATTTAATAATTTCTTGAGTTTGTATGGGTATAAAATTACAGATTGGATTTTTCTTTTTTAATATACTGATAATGCAATCGTTTTTTATTTCAATATTTTCATTATTATAAATGTTACCTTCTTTTTCAAAATAACTGTGAGTATCTGTATGTTCTAATTGATAGCCATCTGCATCAGGATAAGGTATGATTTAAATAGTGTTAAGTGATTCTTGTTGAGTAGGTATGTGTGAAATGATTAGTAATAAATTTTCTTGGATATTCAACCAAGTAGAGGTTTTAATTGATAGAATGTTTTGGCTATTGACATTGTCGAGTTTATCATAATTTAGTAATTTGGGATTGAAGAGTCCAAGGCGCGAAAGTTGCATACCCATTTCTAAATCTTCAATATATTCTGTAAATTGTAGGAGCTCGTAAATAAATTTTTCTATCTTATTATGCTCATCGTCTGATTCTTAGATTTTCATTATTCTATCATTAATTAACTGAATTACTTCGTTAAGCTCATGTAGTTGTATTGAGTTAGATGCTAGTGTGTCAAGAGTGTTGTAGATTTCGGTGCGGTCATTCTCGTCCAATGTACCAAAAAGATACTTGTACGCTGAGCCTACAATATTGAATAATCCTCGTTTTATTCGTATTTGTTTGTGAATAATTATGCCTGTCAGTTCTTTTTGCATTTTATTGTATAGATACTTAACGTGGGGTATGTTGGTGTAGTTAACAAGTTGGTTATTGAAATAGTTTACTAGATTTTCAATTTCTGTTAGATTAATTCGAAGACAATGATGTTCGTATGATGATGGGATTTGAATTGGGTTATCCGAGAATAGTAAGTAACCATGATTGGTATCAATAGTGTTAACTTAAATTTGTTGGGCGTGTCCGGTTGTAAGTAGGGTGAGTAAAATTAGCATTATGTACCAGTATCCTGTGGGGTAAAAACTTTATTAGTTTTCTTTCGTTTTTTGAATTGTGTTTTATAGTAATGTGTGGTTCTATTTCTATTAGTAATTTGGTAGTGGTCAGGGTCCGTCTGCTCTACATTTTTATTGGGTTTGAATGGGTTTTCTAACTTTCCCTTTTGTAGTGGGCCTTTTCTGTATCTGGTGTCAACGTCATAATCTTGCCGGTCTTCATTAATTTTGTCAATTCTATTTTTTTTCATCTATTGAGTGTCCAAGGTTGGCTGTCCGGCGTATAAAAAGATATGTGCAGGTGTTTGTCCTGTAGTGTCATGTTTCGTTTTGTGATTGTAAATATTTAATATTGTCTCTACTTTACTTAATTTGGCTTCATTGTCGTCTGATGTTTTTATAATTCGAATTTTTTCGTTGATGGTTTTGTGGAAGCGTTCTATGTCCGCGATACCTGTTTTTGTTGTGTTTAATTGTAATTCTATTTCTTCACTCTCAAGCCATCGCTTGAGGGCTAGACTGGAGAATGCTCCGTCTCTATCTGCCTTTAACAGCTGAGGTTTCCCTAATTGGTTAAATATTCGCATAAGAGCGTTCTTACATTCAACCCAATCTTTAGTTTTAATCTGTTCAAGAGTAGCAAATTTAGAGTATAAATCAATACAACTCACATAGTGATTACCCTCTGATGAGTAAATGTCTACTACGTATTTGTCTCTACAGCTTTCTGGTTGTGGTGTTATTTTCATGGGCATGTCAGTTTTTCGGTGTTCTGTTTTGGCTAAATTACAAATATGACATTCATTTATAATGTTCTGAATTAATAATTGGCTGTTGGGGTAATAGTGAGTTTCGTTAAATAATTTTACAGTTTTTTGAATCCCTGGATGTAATAATTTTTCGTGAGTAGTTAGGATTAATTCTTTAAAATGGGCATAAGTGAGAATGTTTTTTAATAGAATTAAACTGCGAAGGACTTTAGTATGGTGGGGATTAATTATTTCTTTGTAAGAAATTTGAATGGTTTCAAAATCTGAGTCATTTTTTATGTACAATGCACTAGTTTTAGTACAAAAGTGGTCTATTAGATATTTTTTTGCGTCTTCTACTGTCATTTCGTCATAAAAGATGTGCGTAATTTTTTAAAGTAAGTCTCATTTTGGATTTTTTTCGATCCTTTTGTAAATATTATTTGTCTTTGAAAATGGTTTATTGGTTTTTCGGTTAGACCCATTAAATTTGAACTGTCTTCTTCTGCGCTGTGTTGGGTTGCTTCGCCAAAAAAATTCTGTTCCGTTTTTACCCTGGATAGAGCGTCCGCGACATAATTCTCTTTCCCTTTTATGTATCTTATGTCGAAGTCATACTCGGATAATCGTATTCTCCACCTGGTTAATTTAGCATTTGGCTCTTTTAGCTTGTGTAACCAACACAGTGGCTGATGATCACTAGCTATTTCGAAGTGTCTGCCAAGCAGAAAATGTCTAAACGTTTTTGTGGCCCATACAATAGCTAAGAGTTCTTTTTCTATTGCGCTATAATTCAACTCATGGTCATTCAACGTTCGGCTGATATAACTGATCGGGTGACTGTCTTGTGAGAGAACGGCTCCAAGAGCTACATTACTAGCGTCAGTGGTCAATGTGAACTTTCGTTCGAAATTCGGAATTCTCAGTATTGGATCGTTTGAGACAAGCAGTTTCAGCTTTTCGAAGGCTTCTATGTATTCTTTGTGTTTGATATCAATTTTTGCCTCTTTCTTTAAACATCTAGTTAGAGGTTTTGCGATATCAGCGAAATTAGGAATGAATTTTCGATAGTAGCCCGTGAGTCCTAAAAATGCTTTTATCTCTTTTGGTTTTGTTGGTAATGGATATTTAGTGATAGCTTGAATTTTCTCGGGATTTGGTTTAATACCATCTTTCGTAATGACATGACCCAAAAATGTGGTTTCTGATTTAAGAAACTCGCATTTGTCTAATTGCAATTTAAGGTTGGCTTGAGATAATTTTTCAAAAACTAATTGCAAAGAGTGTAGATGTTCTTCGAGAGAAGTAGAGAAAACAATGATATCGTCTAAGTATACGAGGCAATTCTTATTCAAAAGTGGTCGCAAAATGTTATTCATACATCTCTGAAAAGTGGCAGGGGCGTTTTTAAGCCCAAATGGCATGCGAGTAAACTCGTAGTGTCCGTGTTTGGTTGAAAATGCCGTTTTCGAGATGGATTCAGGGTCCATTTCAATCTGATGAAACCCTTTAGCCAGATCTATAGTTGTAAAATAATTACATCGGCCTAGCTTGCCCAAGATTTCGTCCATATTGGGTATGGGAAATCTGTCATTGATCGTTATGTCGTTCAATTTTCTATAATCAATGACGATTCTGAATTTTTTCTGCCCTGATGCATCCGATTTTTTCGGGACCACCCAAATAGGGCTGCAGTAGGGTGAGTTGCTCTCTCTTATGATACCCTGTTTTAACATGTCTTGTATTTGATGATCTACTTCAGTTTCGTAAGCTTGTGGGTAACTGTATAATTTTGAGTAAATGGGGGAATTGTGCGTAGTATTTATTATATGCTTTTCCAAATTAGTGAATGTCAGGTTATCACCCTCATGGTATTGAATGTCTGCAAATTTTCGTAAAAGTGTCGTTAGTTTATTTTTTTCTTCGTCCTTCAGGTGATTCAATCTAAATAGAGGTTCTTGGGAAATTTTTGTTTGGACTTGGAAGTGGTTCTGGTTAGGCAAATTGTTGGTGTTTATTAATTTGAATTTATCGTTGTACAATACTACAGTATTGTTCTAGTAGTTTATTTCGGCTTTCGCTTGTGTCAGCATTTTACGTCCTATGAGCATGTCATAGTCATTCGAAAATGCATGCAACAGAAACTGCTGAGACGTCAAAAAAAATTATTTGGTGGTAATGTGATCGCTTCGGTAATGGACAAGAGACCGTTGCTAGTGTGGACTTGGCAATTTATTGTTTCTATGGGTAAGTTGAAAATATTATGGGTAAGCATATTGACAGTAGAACCAGTGTCAATTAAGCACTTCAAGTCATTGCCTTTGTACTTTATTTGTATGTATTGGTTTGATCCGAGGCTTGTAGCTGAAAATTTTCTGCTTGCTCGATCTCCAATTGCTTGAATTCGATTGAAATAATTTCTTCGTCTGTTGGTTCGTCGGCGTCGGTTTCTGTATTGTTTTCTTGATGGTTGTTAGGGTATTCGTTCGGATAGTGTTCGGGGTAGTAATAAGGCACAGAATAGTAGGGATATGGTAGTTGTTGATTAACTAATTCTTCTTGGTATCTAGACTCATCAATGCTCATTTTGCTTTGTTCGCTAGCGTTGGGTCTACTTCTTTTATTCGGCTGATTATGTTGCATAATTGCTCTGGGTGGGAAATTATTATAAGGTGGGTAATTGTAGTGATAATTTAATCTACTTGGCTCAGGCATATTCGGTCTATTGACGTTAAAATTTTGTTTTGGTGGCTGCAGAGCTATTGGTCGTTGATTAGTAAATGGTGAGTATGGTTGCGGGGGTGGATAGAATTGTTGAGGGTAAGTAGGTGGTCGATATTGTGGGTAGTTAGGGTATGGTTGAAAAGGGGTTAATGATTTGGGTTGGTTGCCAATTTGAGTGTGATATTGTGGTTTGTTTGTATTTACGTTAATATTTTTAATTTGATTATTTTTAGAAGCATTTGCATCATCATAAAGACCCTTTTCTTGTAAGATATTTATTAAAGAACGCAGATCGGGTATATTGTGGTTCAAAACTCTTATTTGGATATGAAATGGTAATTTAAATATTAGGTTTTCAATACTAGATCTTATTAATTTTTTATATAAAAAGGTCTCAGTTCCTACATTATCAAGTTCTAACTTACTACTTAAGACTTGACAGCGTCGCTCAGCTTCTTCCAGAAATGCCTTGATGTTGCCTCTGAATGTAGTGTTACGAAATTCTTCAAGTAGTTGATGGTTGGGTATTTGCGACTTATAGTTGAGTACCAGTTGTTGTCTTAGTTGAGTCCAGTTGTTGAAATCAGGTGTGCTAATTGTTCTCATCACCTCACCACTGATGTTACGTTCTATTTGGCCAAAGATGATTAGTTGTTGGCGCTCGTCGTTTGTCGGAAATAAAGCCAAAATAAAATCAATCCGGCTCACAAATGTGTACAGGGTATTCGGGTCGCCTGTAAACTTCTCCACAGTGGAAATTTGACGCTCAACTTGTGACATATTTGCGTCAGACAAAAACACTGGTTGCTCCTGTTGTTGTTGTTGTGGCTGCGGCAAGATTTCAACATACTCTCCTCCTTGGTTGTCCATTTTATTATTATTATTATTTTTCCTTTCTTTTTGTTTTTGTTTTTTATTTTAATTCAATTTTAAGTTTATTTTATTTAAGTTCTTTTAGTTCGGTTTCTTTAAATTTTAATTTTCTTACGTATTATTATTATTATTATTATTTATTTATTTTTTTTTTTTCACTCTTATTGTTCTAATTATAAGTTTGTTGCACGTTAGCGATTTCGTGTTTTATTGGAGCACCGATTGGATTTATAGCTCCCACAAATTCTAACGCGTCTTCTTAGAAAGACTATTTCCAAGTTTATACTATAGGCGATTGCGTTGGTCGGAGCACACTTCACTGTCGAGGTTATAGAAATTTCTTTATAACTTGAAGCGTTATTTGCCGTCGCTTGGTGCCTTAGCGCGATTCTTTTGCGGATAGCGAAAAATTGAGAGAATTGGTTAGTCTAGCTATCGCATCAACACAACACTTTTCACTATCCTACCGGCTGCGCCAGTGAAATAATAGCTTATTACACGCGAGTCAAAGTTCACTACAATAAATAGATTGTACTTGGAACCGCTGGAAAGTAAAATTCGAATAACAAACTTCTGTTTTGTTTCTGTTCTTTATTGATTCGTACTCAGCTTAAGACTGAATTTGGATTTCAAAGTACAATGCTTGGGTTCATAATTTTTAGAATGTATAATATGCTGAATCTACATTTATGGGTTTGTAATTGTAGCAATGTATAATATGCTGACTTTACATTTGTGAACATAAGGAAATGGATGTATGAGTTGCATTTGTTATATGTGAATACGTATGTAAATACGTCACTATATTACTTCTAAAAAATGTTTCAATGGGTTTTTCTTTCGTTATTGAATGTATTGACTGGTTGTACTCTTGGGTCGCTTTAAAAAGTAGGTCTGTGAAGCTAAGTTCGTCATGGACTTTTTTGAGGCATCTTAGAATTTCGGTCAGTGTGGAATGGAATCGTTCTATTTGTCCATTGCTGGTATAAGAGTATGGTGGGGTCGTGAAAACGGATATGTTTAGCTGGTTTTCCAACATGAATTTAATAGATGCTGAGTTTAAGGCTCTTTCGTTGTCCATTACGACAACTTTGGGCATCCCAAAAGCTATCAACATTTCCCTTAATGGAATCATTATGTCTTGGGAAGCTCTGGATTTCAAAACCTTCAGCTGAGCATATTTGGAAAATTTTTACTTTTTTATTCATTTGGTGGAAAAAGAATTTTCTGAGTATTTGTTCTTTGTTTTCTTTAGCGTTGCGATGCGCTCTTTTATGTTCCTGTACCATTAGATCATTTTGTCTGCTTTCTGAATTAACGTCTTCTACTATACCCTGTGCGAATCGGATTTTGTAAGAAATAAAATGTAATGGATAAAAATTTTGAATCTTTCCCATGATATGTTCGGAAGTGTGAATTCCGTTTAATATCTTAGGGTCTAATCTTTGTTTCATTATTTCTATTAGGTCTTCTTCTGTATAAGATGGTCTTTTTACTATATGTCTGTGATAAGTGGGAAATGGGACTTCGAAATTGTATGATGGAGTATCATCAGTAAGCAGGAATAGTTGGTTTTTAAAAACATTGATGGGGCTTTCTATTGAATATATGAGGTTATGAGACGAGCTATCGTCACTATGGACCGTTGCTGAAGAGGATAGAGTATTTATCTCGTGATTTGGCGGTGTTCTCGACAAAGCATCTGCTACAACGTTAGAAGTGCCAGGCTTGTACTTTAACTCGTAGTTAAATTCTTCCAAGTAACTCTTCCAACGCTTAAGCTTTCCGTTATGGTTCTTGGTGCTTAAGGCAAATTTGAGAGGTTGGTGATCTGTAAATATCACAACTTTAGCAGTACCATATAGGTAAGTTCTCAAGCTTTGCAATGCCCATACGATTGCTAGCATTTCCTTCTCATTAACGGCATAATTTTCTTCCGTTTTTGACAAGGTACGAGAGATAAATGTAATTGGTTTGCCCTCTTGTTCTAGTACAGCTCCGATCGCGAAGTTAGATGCATCTGTTGTCAGATGAAATTCCTTCTGGAAATTCGGATAGCTTAGGATGACATCTGCTGAACTAAGAGATGTTTTGAGTTTATGGAAAGCTTCAACAGCTTCTTGATTTAAATGGATCTGTATTTTATCGGACATTCTTGTTGAGACACGACCGCTTTCTCCTCTGAGAAGTGTGGTAAGAGGCTTTGCTAATTTAGCGTAGTCTCTTATGAAACGTCGGTAATACCCAGACAAACCTAAGAATGATCTTAATTCTTTTAGGGACTTTGGTATAGGGAACTCGGAAATAGCTCTAACTTTTTCTGGATTAGTCTTAACGCTATTTTCGGATATTGTGAATCCCAAGAAGTTAACTTGCTTCTTAAAAAATTCGCACTTATCCATTTGGACTTTCATATTCGCGTTTTGCAGCGTTAAAAAGACTTGTCCTAAATGGTTTGCGTGTTCCTTCTCGGTTTTGCTACAAGATCTTCCCAATATGATCTCTTAGAATGTCATCTAGAGCTCTTTGGAAGATGGATGGTGAATTTTTTAATCCAAAAGGAAGGCGAGTGAATTCGAATTTTCCTCAATTGACTGCGAAAGCTGTCTTTTCAATGTCTTGCTCTCTTAACAGAATTTGGTGAAAGCCGCTCTTTAAGTCGAGCACTGTGAAGAACCCATTGCTCCCTAACTGCGCGATTATTTCTCCTATCTCAGGCATTGGGTATCGATCGGCAATTGTTTCAGCGTTTAGCTTACGGTAATCAATTACAATTCTTTATTTCCTTTTCCCAGAAGTGTCTGCTTTCTTAGGTACAACCCAAACTGGGGCATTATACGGGGATCTAGAAGGTCTGATTATACCGTCGTCTAGCATCTCTTGAAGCTGCCTTTCAACTTCTTGTTTGAGCGATATAGGATATGGGTAATGCTTAGTGTGAATTGGTTTATCGGACGTAGTTCGAATTTCTCCGACTACTTTAGTGGAATACGTCAACTTTTCGTCTGGCTCTGTAAATAGCGTTCTGTAATTTGCGGCCAATTTGTTTATCATTGCCCTTTGATTTTCTGACATATGGTCAGTACGGATTTTAATATTATTTACTGATTGAGCTGGGAGTTGCTTGATGCGAAATTGTCTGTCACCATTTACTCTAAGAATGTCATTTCTGACAACAAGGATAGCATGGAAGGTTTTTAGAGTAGGTAGTAAAAAGAATCTGATTGGAATGTCGTTAAGACGAAACAGGTTCAGGAATGTGTGGTGCGTAATCGCTATCTGACCTCCTATGGAGTTTGCGAAAAACGTTTCCTTGTTTGGTTTTGGGGAATCTATTAATGAAGGTTGAATGTAGTTTTGGTTGGAACCGGTATCTATTAGAAAATTAAGGTGTCTTCCGTCCCTCGTTCTACATTGGATATATGGCAGTGAGAAACGGTTTAAACTAAAAAATTAACATCAGACAAGTCTGTTGTTCCTATTTCGGGGTCATGACAGATTTGTTCCATATCATCATATGGATCTGTGAAGCCTGCCGATTCTATGCAAATTAAATGTTGTCCCCGTGAAGAAGATGATGATCCCTCGACGCAGGAACACAAGGTGATTATGTTGTAGGAAGATTATGTTGCAGGAGGTTAATCCTGGTATTAACTGAAGAGTTATGATGTTTATGTTGCAGGAAGTTATTGCTGGTACCACTGGCCTAGAGACTCAGCTGGTACAGTTATTATAAATGATTAACGACAATTGTCGGAGCTTAATAAGAGAGCTGTCTCTTCATTTATTGTCAAACTTAAACTCAAATACATTCTTGTTGGAACTTAAGCTACAGCCGGCATAGACGGCTACTCGTGGCGATAATGCTGATCTTGCATTCTGTCAAGACAGCAGCATATCGCAGCGGTTCAACTTACAGAGCGTTGACCGGCTTATTTGCCATATCAGCGCTATGTTTGTACGAACGCTATGCAGTTACTTAACTACTCCCCCCTTAAGATTGGTCGTCCCGACTAATGTTGATGTTGTCGACCACTTTCTGAATCTCCCTCGAAGCTCGGCGCCTTCTGCATCGCAAGTAGCGAAGGATTGAACCATTGAAGACCAGGCTGGCTACAATTCCGATGGCAAACCAATTTTTAGGCGACCCATTGTCTTCCATATCATCCCTGACCTCTTGGATGACCCTTAAGTTCATCTCATTTATCCGTTGCAGCGAAGGTAAGCTCACCACTGTATCGTCTCCAATAATATTTAGGAGTGGTGAGACGGCTACGCCCGGGACTCTCTTAAGTTCATTGTTGTGGTTAATGAACCGAGTGTCATTTATTGCCGCTTGGCGCTCGAATGTCACGAGGTAAGTTCTGCGCACCGTAATCTCTGGCCCTCCGTCTGTGCTGATTCTTGCTGGTTGGTCATTGACGATTATAACTCCTTCGTCTACCAATGTGATTGGTTCTAGGTTGCTTGGTTGCGTGAGGCATTTGGCTGAGCCACCGGAATGTAGGCCCTGGGCGCAGGTGTCATGGCGACACCTTTACTCCTTTACTGCGATTATTCCCTCGTTGCACACAGCTACGGTGTCCTCAGTCAGTCGTAGTACGGTATGGTTGTGTGTCACAGGGAAAATGTTGACTCTTTTACAAATGAATTTAATGCTTGGATATTCGATTAATATATGAATAATATCATCGGACTGAAAGACCCTGACATTTGACACCTCCATAAGGCTTGCTATAGGTACTACTGTGGGGTGTTCAACTAACAACGACTTTAAATCATTCTGGTCCAGAATTGCTGGATTTACAATGTTGGATTTGGCAAGAGTTATCGTAAGCATCAAGCTTTGGATTTCTGTTATTAACATTCTATTTCTAGCCAGCAGCGTTTCGTACAAATGCGATGTGTCGATTAAGTTGTTTTTTACTGAATTTAAGATTTTATTGACGGTATCCGTCAATTGGTTTATCTGTCTTTGCGTTGAAGTGTTAATGATTATCTGCCTATTATTTGCTTCTACTAGCTGAGCTTCTGTTAGTTTAATTCTGTCAAGGTCTGCCGCATCAGGGGTACCGGCTACAACTTTTAATACGGTACCCAGAAAATTTAGACTCCTAGCCATACGGTGGTGTACCTCTAATACGGACAACATACTTCTGGCATGTTTTACGTCAACATCTAGCAATTTCCTCATATGCGATTGCGGAAACTTATCGGACAACTTTATTGTTTCTTCTATTATCATGTCAAGTTCTGTCAAGTTGCTTAAGTGCCTCATGTAATTGTATTGTTCCCATACCAATACATCACCATCTACAATTGGGATATACTTGGAATGGGAATAGTCGGTGATCCGAGCGTTAGCCACCGTTAATAGGATGCAGAGTATGCCTATGATTCTGTAACGATGCATTCTGATTACTAGAGTTGCTTAAATATTATTCTGAGGCCACAGCTTTTAAGTTGTCCTTGTGAACCACCCTCCCCCTAATGAGAACTGTCGTTCCTAGGTCAGCTTGGATTCTCTCTTCAGAGCACAATGGTGTTATTTTGTTGTCTAGTCTTTTGTTGGCTTTTACGTAAACTTTTTCACCAACTTCAAATACCCTATTCTGTTTATCTGGGTTGCATCTCTCGAGCTGAGATTGCTGTGCCCTTTTCAATTTGTCTGTGGTTTGTTGTCTAAAATCATTAGGCGCAGCGTGTATTATGTCAATTGGCCGAGAATTGACAACAGAATGAATTGTCCTATTGTATTGGATTGTGGCCAGTGCGATCAACTCCACTGTGTCCACAATCCCTTTGTCGAGCTTCATGCATCTAGCAATTTCTATTAGCGTGCTATGGAATCGCTCCACCTGGCCATTTGAGGTGCTGTGGAGGGGTGGGGCATTCGCCACGTCGATGCCAAATTGGTTTTTGAGCAGTGACGTAACTGTCTCAGAGTTAAACGAAGCCTCGTTGTCGCAATATATGGTTTTGACTTGTGGAAATATGTTCACCAGCTGTAAGATCGGATTTATGACGTCCGCTATTGCTCGCGATGCAATGTATTGCACAACAGCGAACTTGGAAAACTTATCGATACAAGTCAAAAAATGATTCTTATCGGTTGAGAAAATATCAATATGCAGGGTTTCTCCGGCATACGAAGGTATTGGTGTCACACCCAGTTCTTGCTTCCTGGGGTGTCGGTCATATTTTGCTCTAGTGCAGATTTTACAATTTAATACAACCTCGTTAGCTATTTTCGTCATTTTTGGAAAGTAATAATCGCGCATGACTTGCTTGACGTTCTCTTGTGCCGCTCTACGGGCGCGGTTATGTTCGGTGGTGACTATCTCCACCTACTCTGACCCATTAGTGATGTCTGACACGAGGTATTTACAATGCCAGAATTTAGTTGTCGGGTACTGTGACACCAAGGTGTGTTGAAAACTCGCCAAAGTTGGTAAGTCACAATGTATGCCGTTAACTACGTCCGGGTTTATTGCGAGCTTGAGGGACTCTAATAATCCATCTTTGTTTGAGAAGTGTATTATGTGGCGGGTTTTCCTGCCGAAAATTATTAAAGTGCGCTTTAGGGGGAATCGGGCTTCCTCTAGGACTATCTGATTACGGAAGCAATTCAATGGCTTTTTCGTGGTCTCGACCGTGTAGGTCAGCGACATTTCGCTATGGATAGTTGCTGCATCAGACTGTGGCTCGTTTTGCAACGCATTAACGTTCTGCCGCGACAGTGCGTCAGCGACGAAATTTTCTTTCCCGGGTTTGTAATGGATACGCGCGTTATGCTCTTCAATAAATGCTTTCCATCTTTTGATTTTTGCATTTGTGTTCCTCTCGGACACTGCAAATGTGAGTGGCTGGTGATCAGTGAAAATGTTAATTTCTCTGGTCCCATATAGATAATGCTGCAGCTTACCCAGGGCCCATACAATGGCCAATAATTCCCTCTCATTTGTAGCATAGTGTGACTCACTCTGCTTCAGGGTTCGTGAAATCATCGTGATTGGTTTCCCTCCCTGTGATAAGACTGCTCCGATACCGCTTCCAGAGGCATCAGTGGTCAGATCAAATGGTTTCTTAAAATCTGGGTACATGAGTATGACATCTTCCGAAGCCAAGATGTCTCTCAATCGTTGAAAAGCGCAGCGTTGTGTTTCATTAAACTCAACCTGAGTCTTTTTTGACATATGCTTGCTTATTGAGCCATTTTCGCCTTTCAGGATGTCTGTCAATGGCCTCGCGATTGAGGCGAAGTCTTTGACAAAGGCTCTGTAATAACTCGCAAGGCCAAGAAATGACCTGAGAGCGAATAAGCTTTTGGGTTCCACATATTCCTGAATTGCCCTAACTTTCTCAGGGTCGGTTCTTGCACCGTCCCGTGTGACAATGAATCCTAAAAATTCAACACTTTCTTTAAAGAACTTAGTTTTCTCTTGAGCGACTCTCATGTTAGCGTCGCCAAGGCATTTTAAAATTGTATTGATATGCTGGACATGTTCGAGTTCGTTTTGTGAAAAGATTATTACATCATCCACATAGACATAACATATCTTGCCTATGTGTTCACGCAAAACATCGTCAATGGTTCTTTGGAAGATACTACCGGCATTTTTCAGACCAAAGGGCAGCCGACAGAATTCGTAATTTCCGCCGTTTACCGAAAATGAAGTCTTTTCTCTGTCCTGTTCTGCTAGGCAGATTTGATGGTATCCAGATTTAAGGTCTAGTGTTGTGAAAAATTTTGACCTCCCAAGGTTCGCTAGAATCATTGGGATACTTGGCATAGGATACCTATCGGCAATGGTGCGCTCATTTAGTTTCCTAAAATCTATCACCAGACGCTTGTTTTTATTACCATTGGCGTCTACTCCTTTTTTGTCAACAACCTACATAGGGCTGTTGTATGGGGACCTCGATGGCCTAATAATGCCGTTTTTCAGCAGCTGCTTGATTTCGTCGTTGACGAAATCTGCTACACCCATAGGATACGGGTACAACTTAGAATATACTGGGTCATTATTTTCAGTGTGAATTGTGGCGATGACATCCGTGTTGAACGGGAGTGCCTCGTTGGAGGTCGAAAACGTCCTGATTCTGTTAAGAATCATTTTTTTAAACGCGTCCCTTACTGATTCAGGGACGACAATATCGTCTATACGCGTGAAGTTCACGTTAGCACAGTCGAAGTGTTTCAACTTCTCGGACGTGTTGCCGTAGTTTATTGTGTTACTATGCATGTCTAATGTTACCCCTGCCTTCGTTAGAAGATCAAAGCCTATAATAAAATCGAACACATTCAATGAGTCTAATATGAAAAATGGGGCTGATTGGCCGAATATCCTCATTGAACATTTCTTATTTATTTGACTGGAGCCGTGAATTGAGCTCACAGTGAAAGGGGATTCGACATTCACTACGTTTTTTAGCTCCTTTACGGGTCTCACGTAGTTTTTGGCCGCCCCAGTGTCTATTAAGATTTTTAATTTTTGACCAGCCAACTGTCGCTCAACGTACGGCAGTTGGGATCGTCCCCTAAAAAATTCAAGAGATCGTTCTCGCAAGAAGAGTCATTTTCGTCAGCAGCGGTTGCTGCACTCTTATACTCGCTTCCGCCGTTATTGGTAGCCTGCTGAGTTACATGGTTAACTCGCTGGCGTCTCCGATCGGATATGCGCTCAGAAGTGTTATGACGCTTCTGTGTCTGGGGACCTTCATTGCGGTTCTCACCGTTATAGGGCATGCCATGGTTCGTTGGCTGTCTAAATCTTGTCAAGGTAGAGCCAATTTCCATTGGCTCCGGATCCTGCTTCTGTGAGTCAGCTGGGTCTTTCTGCTGGGGGCGATTTTGTCTCTTAACAAAATGCGCCGATGGCAGATCTTTAGGCTGAGCCGGGAATACTACCGATTTCAACGACCTTTTCAGGCCGGAAATAAATATATGCAGAGCGTCGCTTCTGACCTCTGCGTTGAGTAGAGCAGCCCCCTCGGGCTCATGGGTCATGACGATCTTGTTCGTGACGAGTGTGAGCTTCTTCTCCACCTCGTCGTAGTACTGCATTAAGCTTAGATCGCCCTGTCTGACCATCTCTAGTCCCTGCCTCAACATGCGTAAGGAAGTTTTGTCAGCATACGTACAGTCTAGTCGCGCAATTATTGCATCGAAATTTAGAACTGTGTTATGCGACACTAGCAATGCCCTGGCTGTTCCTCTCACTTTATTTCTGATTATTGTTACCGCTTGGTAATGAGCTTCGCTGTTCGCATATGGTTTGAAAATCTCATATGCGTCCATTGCTGACTGCCTCCAAGATACATACTCATCTTGGGCACCGTCAAACTCGGGTACGGATTTTACAATGTCGAGTTTCACATTGCATTGGACATTTGGGTCAATCCCTATCCTTTGATAGGCTTCAATCTGCGAGCCTCTATCCGCAAGTCACTAACCTGCTGCCTCAAAGTTGCCATTTCAGCCTAAAATGTACGTGTGAAGCGCGCCTCTTGAGCGGCCAAAGCTGCGCTAACCGCACTTTGTATTATCGCGTTTAACTGTTCTGGTTCCATTTCTTGTTTGTCAGCTAACTGATACCCTTTACTCGAGATTCTAAGGCTATCGTCACTGTCGTCACTACCGTACTCTTGTTTGGCTTCTCTATATGCCCAGCTCATCAATTTGTATACCCTAAACTTGATTTACCGGACAACCAAAAGTGTACTGTCAGCGTTTGTGTTCAATGCAAAGGCAAATAGACCGTATAAAAAGTTCGATGCAGACACTAAAGCGAAAAATCGATTTGTACAAACACTTCACGCTGCTGCTCAGAAATTCGTGTCGATGTGTGTTGCTTGAAGATTGCCACTAGATTGTGTTTGTGTACAGTTACTAAAACTTAAAATTTGCTTCAAAGTCGTTGTGTGAACAACCCACTTACATGAGAATTTTAACCGTCATAGCGTCGTCGGTCAATCGTTGTTGGGCGCCAATTAAATGTTGTCCCCGTGAAGAAGATGATGATCCCTCGACGCAGGAACACTAGGTAATTATGTTGTAGGAAGATTATGTTGCAGGAGGTTAATCCTGGTATTAACTGAAGAGTTATGATGTTTATGTTGCAGGAAGTTATTCCTGGTACCACTGGCCTAGAGACTCAGCTGGTACAGTTATTATAAATGATTAACGACAATTGTCGGAGCTTTATAAGAGAGCTGTCTCTTCATTTATTGTCAAACTTAAACTCAAATACATTCTTGATGGAACTTAAGCTACAGCCGGCATAGCCGGCTACTCGTGGCGATAATGCTGATCTTGCATTCTGTCAAGACAGCAGCATATCGCAGCGGTTCAACTTACAGAGCGTTGACCGGCTTATTTGCCATATCAGCGCTATGTTTGTACGAACGCTATGCAGTTACTTAACTTGCATGAATAATATTCCTGTTCTGTTGGATAGTCGGTGTAATTTTGCTCTTTAGTGTACTGTTGTATTGGGTCTCCTGTATGGATATGAAATTGTCGTTGAAATTTTCGGGGTGGTCCCGAAAGTGGAGGGGGTCGTTTACCAGCGGTAAACGGTAAAACAGGATTTTTGGGCGATTCATATAATTTACCCTAGCTGAATGAATTGAATCGTCGACTTCCATTGCTGTTGGTCTTGGTTCTGGTTTTGGAGCTAGTGGGCGCGGAGGCGCTGAGTATATTGGTCTATACTGAAACTGCTGTTGTGGTGGCTGACAAAAGTGTCTTGCTTGATTGGGGTTTGGCTGATATTGTTGGTTAGCGAGACGCGGTGCATAATAAAGTCTTGGGTCGAAATTTTGCCATTGACTCTGATTGTTGTTATGCATCGGTTTTATCGCTGTATGCTTAGCATACGTTTGGCTTGAAAACTGCCTAGGTGGTATAGGTGGCGGTGCATGCCTACCTTTCGGCAAGAAAGCATTTCTGTGATCCTGGTTGTCAAGTAGGTTGCACAGATGCAATGCGTGGCTAAGGTCTCGAGGTTCCTTAACGGCTAAGAGACGGGGTAGGTCTCCGTTGAGGCCTCGTACGAAAGTGTCAAGGGCTTTGCCTCTGCCTTGAGTTAACGAGAACAATTGGTATTCGAGAGTCTTTAGATCTCGTTTATCCGCATAGTGTTCTGTGAAACATTTGGAAATGGCTTTCCAATTCAAGGGGGTGTTGTATGATTCCAACACAGTTTCCGCTTCGCCTACTACTTTCATACGTACAGCTAACGTAACTAAGTAGTATCTATGCGTACGCTCTTGTCTTGCGAACATAGCCATAATTCTGTCGACATTTTTCTTCCAAGATCCGAAAGAAGTTCTGTCTCCTGAAAATTCCTTGATTAGACGCGTTACGTCTGGTACTTTCTCTAGCTCGCTATTCTGTGTGGCGCCTACGTAAGGTATGTCAGTTAGTGGTTCCTCTGCCTCTACTCCTAGAACTTGTCTAATGATCTGACCTCCCTGAAGGGTGTCAGTAATTAAGGTTCTTATAACCTCCCTTAACTCTGGAGTGGCTATAGGTGTGCTAGCCATAGTCGGAACAGTTCTCTGTCGACTAGTGCCTGCAATACCTAACCCTGCCATTGCTTCAGACAAATCTTCCTGCATTTTCACTCGGTTATTTTTTTCGCAATTCAAAGATAAAACACTAATGGCACGATTGATGATATTGATGAAAGTGAGATGTGATTTATGATTGGTTTTATGCTTCCTTAATTGAGACAGTGTATTATTTTATAAAAAAATTTATTCGTATTTAAAACCAGTGGCTGGTTTGTTCCTTCTATCTTCGAGGGTCCCTTAGGAATCGAAAGATTGGAATTCGTAATGGGGGTCTTTATATTTTGTTATCGTTTTACTTTTGTTTATATGGTTTCTTAAAATTAGTCGGGTGTGTTTGGCACTTTGAAAAATATTCTTAAATTAAAAAATTTTTTTTTTGCAATATTTCTTATTTAAATTTTGATTTTTGAACTGATTATTTAATTTATTTAATTTTAATTGCTTTTGTTTCACTTTATTCGTTTTAATATTCTTTCTTAATCACTATGCTTACGCTAAGAAATACATCCGGTGAATCTCCCACGACGGTCCTCTGGGTGAATCCTTTTTATCCTGTGGCGACAGCGACTTGCGGATTACTAAGGTCCCTCGGTGACACTTTTTTTTTTTTTCGTGGTGTCCTGCGGACGGGCACTACAGGACGTCAGCGGCAAAGTTTTATTTGGACCACGTTCGATTTTTTCGCGGCACCGTTTGTTGTATCGGCACTATTATTCGCGGTTGTTAAATAGCGGCTAATTGAGGCGCTCTTACTTTAACAACTTGACCTTCGGGCAATTTTATCACGACGCGATGAACGGGTCCCTGCTCGGGCGCTAATTAACAAAAATTGGTTATATTTTTGTTTTTAAAAAAGCTAAGTGCTTTATTTGGGAGTTGGATTAGAACTGACTTAAACAATCTAGATCATTAAAAAGTAAAGCTCTGCTGCTGAAGTGACTTCCTGTGGTTCATCGCTGTCGCTGTCGCTGTAGCCGTCGCTGTCGCTGTAGCCGCTGCAGTTGTCGCGCTGGGTGTTGGGTGTCCGAGTCTCGGTCCCACGGTTTGGGCGTTACGCAAGGTGCTGGACGTTGGAGACGGTTTCTGATGACGAGGCGCACGTGGCTTTGGTTATGTGCAGGTGCGCCGTTGGTTTCGCTGGCGATGCATGGCTATGGGTTTTGGTAATGTGTGGCCTTATCTTATACATAGCATCTGGTTCCAATATGTTCTTTGGCTTTAACTTTGGAGATGGTTTTTGATGACGAGGCGCACGTGGCTTTGGTTATGTGCGAGTGCGCCGTTGGCTTCGTTGGCAATGCATGGCTATGGGTTTTGGTAATGTGTGGCCTTATCTTATACATAGCATCTGGTTCCAATATGTTCTCGTAAGATGTCATCGATAGCTCTTCAAACGGTAGTCTGGTGAATTTGAGCTTTCCACCGTTTACCGAAAAAGCTGTTTTCAATATATCCTTCGCCTTAAGCGGGATCTGGTGAAACCAACTTTTCAGATCGAGCATTGTAAAATATTTATTTCTACAAAGTTGGGCGATGATTTCGCCAATTTCTGGAATTGGGTATCGATCTGATATTGTTATGACATTAAGTTTTCTATAATCTATAAGAAGTCTATATTTATTTTCGCCAGATGAATCTGTTTTTTTGGGTACTATCTATACTGGGGCATTATAAGATGACAGTGAAAGTCTTATTATATCATCATCGAGCAACTTATTGATTTACTTTTCGACTTTTGGTCTTAGAGAGGCTGGGTATGTATAGTGTCTGCTATGAGCTGGTAGATCTGTGTTTGTTCTGATTTGTCCTTGTACCGCAGTGGTGCATGTTAGTTTTTCGTTGGGTTCTGAAAATAATTCAGAATGTTTTTTACTATTTGATTAAGTATGTCTTTTTGACATACTGTCAGGTGTTCGGATTTTAATGTGATTTACTGTCTGGGTTGCCACTTGCTTTATTTTTACTTTATAATTACCATTTATGATAAGAATATCATTTTTTACATCGATCACCACATCGAGTGTTTTTAGCGTATCGTTACCCAAGATACCATGAAATATTTTAAGAGTGGGTAATAGGAAGACTGTAATTGGGTGATCGGGACAATTGAATAAACTAAGGTGAGTGTGGTGGGTAATCCTTGTTTGCCCTCCAACAGAATTTGCTAAAAATGGATTTTCATTAGATTTCGGATTCTGTATTAGATTTGATTGAATGTAATTTTGGTTAGACCCGGTGTCAATTAAAAATTTGAAAATTTTGCCGTCACTCGTAGCACAATTGCATTATTATGACCCTTGTCCAATTTGTGGTTGTTGTCTATATGGCTGATACAGATATGGTGGAGTAGCGTGACTCTGGTAATAGAGTCTAGGGTCGAAGCTCTTCCAATTATTTTGACTGTTATTGGATACTTTGTTGCTTATTGGTAAAGATTGTCTCGGTGGTAGACTTGGCGGTGTTTGCCAAGTGTAACGCATGACTTAAATCTCTTGCTCCCTTAATACCAAGATGTTTTGGTAAATCACAGTTGAGACCTCTCACAAAGATGTCTAGAGCTTTTCCGCGATAGACGCTTGTTAATTGCTTCCGGAGATTCCTCCGTTGCTCCGATCTGGTTTAAGATCAATGGCAAATTGTGATAAATTGCCTGATAAAATTCGTGTATGGTTAAATATCCCTGTTTCAATGAAGACCTCTGATACTCAAGAGTCTTCAAGTCTCCTTTGTCTGCATAATGTGCTGTAAGGCATTTCGTAATTGCTTTCCAGTTTAGTGGGGTATTATAAGATTCAAGGACAGTTTCGGCTTCGCTGACTACTTTGGTTCGAATGGCCAGAGTAACCAGATAAAATCTGTGTGAATTTTCTTGCCCCTCGAACATGCCTATTATTTGATCAACATTCTTTTTCCAACAGTTGAACGTTGCTCGATCTCCTGAGAACTCTTTGATTAATTTACAAACGTCTGGGACTTTGTCTTGGTTATGGCCTGCAACAGGACTCACATAAGGTGTGTCACTAAAGTCATCATGGCCATGAGCTGATGACTCTGACGGAATTGTTTTTTGATCAGTGCGAGTATAACTTCTCTTAGTTCTGGACTAGCTACCGGGGTGCTGGTGGCGGTTGGTTCGTGCTTCCCTGGACAGGAACTACCGGTTAAGTCGAGGTTAGACATGGCTGTTAAGGTATCGGGCATTATCTATTGGATAAGGTTTCTCAATTCGGACAATATGAAACACTGGTTAATTTCACACCGACCACTTTTTTAGAGATTAATTTATGTTTCAATTTAATATTCAAACAGCAAAATTTTAAATGATATAAAATTTTAAATGACTTAAAAACTCTTTAATATTTCATTAAGTTTTCTTATAAATTTCTTTTGACGTTTTTTGTTTATTTTGTTTTAAAATCAGTAGCTGGTTGTATATAGTAGAAATGTATAATGTAGAATGCAAAATTCTTTCAACGTTTTGTCTGCTTGAGTGCCTTCATTCGAATGTCTTTTAGTTTTCTTAGTCTTAGGCTTGTTAGCTGTCGGCGCAGCGGAAGAGCAGCCGTTTTATATATTTCATATATAAGCAAAGTACAATATGCATAGCGGGCAGAGAGAAAGATGCATGCACATATGTACATATGTATATAAGCGGTCAGCATGGGTACTATGCTGATTTGGCTCTAAGCGGTGAATGCTAAGAGTGCCTATCATATTACGTTTTTGGACTTGAAATATACGTGGGCACTTGGCATGTTGTCGCTGAGTGATAAAGGCAATGCCCTATGTACATTATTGGCATAACAACAAAATGTGACTTCAGCTGACAAAGTGTTGCTTCCCAATATTTATGTGATATAATAAGAGCCTCATTTTGAAAAATGACGTAATTTTATGAAGTTATTTTTAGTTATTCTTATTTTTAATAAATTAAAAAAAAAAATTTTGTAATGTTTTTTATTTTTTTTTTATATTTAGGAGTTTACTTAATAACGATAAAGAAAGTGTAATAATCAAAAACATTTATATATCAAAAATATGTATATATATATGTATGTTTTTATCTATGTATGGCCATACTAAACGTGATTATGGAATAAAAAGTTTTAGTCTATCCTTATGTACTTTTTGCTTTTTCTTTTTATTATCCCTAATTATTCTATTATCATTATCTTCTAACTTTTCTACAGTATAGGGTCCTAAATAAGTTTGGTCTAACTCATGTCCTGTTTCATTTTTGAATAGGACTTTATCTCCTACCGATATATCTACGTTTATTACTTTTTTATCATATACTACCTTATTAGTTCTCTTATTTTCTTCTAACATAATTCTAGCTCTTTTATATGCTATTTCTAATCTATATTTACTTTCCTTAGCATAATCATCTATAATTAATATAGGTTCTACGTTGTCTATGCTATTAAAATGTTTTGGTAAATTGTTTGTTTTACCGAAAACTAGTTCGTATGGGCAATAATCATGCGCCATAGATGGGGTTGTGTTGAAACAGTAAACGAAATATTGGATCCATATGTCCCAATCAGTTTTATCAACCGATATATATGATCGTATGTACTCATTGAAAGTTCTGTGATTTCTTTCGACTGTTCCAACTGTCTGGTGGTGATGTGCAGTTGATGTTATTTTATTTATTTGTAAATACTTGCACAAATCATTGATAATAGAATTTTTGTATTCTGTTCCCATGTGCGTTATGAACGTCTTCATTGGACCGTACTTTAGAATAAAATTCTCAAATATCACCTTTGCTACTGTGTTAGCATTTTTGTTTGGGATTAGAATCGCAACTAAATATTTAGTCAGATCACAAATTAATGTGACTGCGTATTCATTTCCATTTTCAGACCTGGGTAGTGGACCAATACTATAACCCTGTCGAAAGCATGTATTGGCGTATCGGTTATTGTTAAAGGAGTTTTTATTTTTCTTGTCACTTTTGATTTTTGGCAATTTGGACATATTCGTATGTACTCAGTAATATCTCGAGTCATACCTTTCCAATAATAATATCTTTTGACCTTGGCTAAGGTTTTTTAAATGCCTGTGTGACCTCCTTGTATTGGATCATCATGGAATGTAGACAATAGAGTTTCTTTTTGTTTTATTGTTTCTATTTGGGTCACTGGGTTGAGTAGCGCTACTCTCAATGAAATTAATATTTTATTGCCCATATTTTTGAAGTTATCTATTGAAACATGTTCAAAGATATTTTCCCACGATGCCACTTTCAGTTGGCTGATTTTATTTATACCGGCTTGCGTTTCAAGCCTTTGGAAAAATTTACCTAAGTCAAGAGTTCCATTGGTATATAAATCGCTAACATCATATTTCGCAGTAATATTCTTATCATGTTTGAAAAAACATAGCATATTTTTTACTTGCAAGGTCACTACTTTGCGTACTTCGTCATTATTAATGACTTCATATACGTTGGGCTTTGAAGCTTTTTCTATAGATTGTCTTGGCAATTCTATTTTTTCTTTTCCTGCACCGGAATTTTGTCTACTTTGATATCTTGTAGTGACTTTCTTTACTGATCCGTTTATTTGTTGTAGCTATTGAATGGTTATTCTTAATAACGCATCCGCTACAAAATTGTCCTTACCCTTCAGATATTCTACTGTAAAATTATATTCCTCTAATTTAAGTCTCATACGTGTTAGTTTTGAGCTTGGATTTACCATTGAGAACAAGTATGTTAATGGTCTGTGATCTGTCTTGACAGTGTCTACCATAAATATATGGTCTAAAATAAGTTATTGCCCAATGAATTGCTGCCAATTCTTGTTCTGTTGTGCTTTTATTACTTTCACCCTTAGTAAACGATCTTGATGCATAAGCAACTGGAAGTTGGAGTCCATTTTTGTTTTGAGTTAAAACTGCTCCACATGCTTGCTTACTTGCATCTGTTATTATGCAAAATTCTTTGCTTAAATTCGGATTTATTAGTGCCGATTTGAGATGTTCGAAGGCATGCTGACAATCAGCTATCCATTCGAATTTTACATCTTTTTTACATAATCTTGTTATGTGACGAGCAAAGTCGGCAAAATTTTTAATAAAACGTCTATAGTAATTGCAGAATGCAATGAATCGTCTAGCGCTGTCCACATCATGTGGGTCTGGGTAATTTAATGACGTCGTATTTTTTGTCGTCAGGCAAGATTTCTTTATCCGTGCATTTATGTCCCAAAAATGTGACTTCATGCATGAAAAATGAACATTTTTCAGGATGTGATTTAAGATAGTATTTCCTACATTTCTCAAAAACATCAGTTAAGTTTTTGAGCATATGTGTTTCGGAAGAACCAATGACTATTAAATCATCCATATAAAGGAAAGCTTGAGAAGGTTCTAATCCAGAAAATGCAATAGTCATCATTCTCTGGAAAGGATTTGGCGCTATTTTTAAGCCGAATGGCAATCGCGTGAAGCGATGTGAGCCATTGCTTGTTGAGAAGGACATTATATCTCTTGAATTTTTTTCGAGTTCAATTTGGTGAAATCCTGACATTAAGTCAAGGCATGAAAAGTATTTTCCTCTTCCTAGTTGATCCAAAATGTCATCAATTCTAGGGAGCGGGAATTTATCCGACAACAGTTTTTTATTAATTTGACGATAGTCAATTACTAATCGCCATTTTTTCTTGTCAGTCCCTGGGCTGTTATAAGG
This sequence comes from Drosophila rubida, assembly GCA_035046165.1. NCBI lineage: Eukaryota > Metazoa > Arthropoda > Insecta > Diptera > Drosophilidae > Drosophila > Drosophila rubida. Next base: position 13,317,743 of record JAWNOF010000022.1, read on the forward strand.
TGATACAGACGGTTCGACTATTTTATTGTCGATTAATTTTTGTACTTGTACTTGTATCTCATTTATTTGGCTTTGAGGGTTTCTATAATTTTTTATGTAAACTGATTCATCATTCTTCAGTCTTAGCTTTTGTTTGTAAAAGATAATTGTAGTGATTGATTCGGTTTCGAGTCCGAATACGTCACTAAACTGGGTGCATAAATGGGTCAATTCGTTTTTGAATTGTGGTGGAAAATTTTTAGATAATTGGGATAAGACAGTTTTTTCTCTATTTACTGGATTGTTTTGAACTATGTCATAGTTCGAAAGTAGTTCATATCATAAATATGTAATATCTTCTACTTGGTCGGTACTGGTTGTATTCAGTAATCGGACAAATGCATTTTTGGTTATTGCAACAGTATTTGAAACATAAATGCCTTCTTTAATTTCCTGATTTGGAATTAAAGCACTATCCTCATCTGATGATAGGTGAATTTTTCTTAATACTTGGGATCTTGCTGGTAGAACAATGGAATTCTTACCAGAACTGTATGTTATTGGAACATAAATGGGAAAATTTAGATTATTTGGTCTCATTATGAGCCAATCTTCATTTGGTTTGAAATCTAACTGGCAATTGAATTTCTTAATGAAGTCAATGCCTATTATTCCATCACAAGGTATTGCGAAATGCAAATCTACTAAGTGAAAATCGTGTGGAATTATGTATTTACCTGTCTGTATCTCTATTGAAATCAGTCCTTGCGACTGTATTATGTCTTGGCCTATGCCTTGAATATTTATTTTCTTGTTTATTTGGATATCATGAAAGATATCAGAATTTTCTTTTAAAAGGGATATATCTGCACCAGTATCTATTAAAAATACAAGTTTTTTATTTGTTTTTACATTGAAGAAATTTACAAATATGTTTAAACTAAGATTGATTGTATGAACAGTATAATTTCTTACTGTGGAACATCTGAGGGTTGCTGGGAGTTTCCCTGATTGTTTCGGGCTACTCTCACATTATTTGTATTGGTATTGTTTCGGCCTCGGTTGGAAATGTTGTTTCCATTTCCTCGGCCTCTACGGTAATTGTTGTTTTGATTTCCGTAGTTATTATTTTGGTAATATCCTCTATTTTGATAGTTACCATTGCCTCTACCACGATAGTTTCCACGATTGTTACTACCGCGGTAGTTGTTATTTAATCTTTTGGAGTACATCACTGTATTCACGCTATCAGTAATTCTCGTACTAGTACGGATGTATGCGCTAACGGCAGTATTCATGGTGATACGGTGAATATGTTGAAAATAACATACCAGACTCCAAAACGGTTTTAACACTCTCGTGACTAGTTTTACTAATCATTGTGTTAACGGCTTCTGTACTGCTGAGCATGTCAGCATTTTCAGATGGTATACCTTGGTCAATATAAGCAGCTTCAAGAAGCTGTCGTAGACTTTCTAGTTCATTTGTGAACTGAGTGGCTGTTGTGCCTTTCTGCGGTAAAGTATCCATTTTTGCTTTTATGTTGGCGGGTGTTTCACCGACAACTACAGCTTTTAGTTTAGCAATGATTCCATCTATTGTGGTTTCATTTTTTATTTTATTAATGGGTGTGCTTGTTATTTTTGATTTAATCACCTCTATGGCAATTTCCTCATAATTTCCTTTTGTTAGGTTGACAAGTCTTAATGCAGTTAGGAATTTTTCAAGACGGGGTTTTGATCCGTCAAATTCTGGGACTGCTTGTGCAATTTCCCTAATATATGCCCTCTGGGCAGCGGCTGTGTCAACCATCATAAGGCTGTTATCAGCACTTTCTTCACTTTCAGATAAAATATCTTTGGAATCTAGTGTGATAACAGCGGGGATTGTCAAATTTGTTAAATCTTCTTCTTCTAATTGAATATCCCCAGTCCGAACTTCAAGGTTTTCACCAAGCTCAAACTTTACGGGTGTATTCAGGATAGAAGGCAAAATTAGATTTAAACTGTGCTTGTCTTTTACTGTTTGGATATTATTTCTCAGTCTTATTAGGAGCCTTGACGTTTCTGACCAATGTTCATTGGTTAATACGTCTTTATGTTGATATATTAATAAACGAGCTTCGTTAAAGCTGTCAATTTATGTTAAGGCGTGCCTATTAACTGTATCTATATGCATTTGTCTATTTTATGTTAGACATTTATACGCTTTATCAAATCTCGTTTTAATATTTTGGATTCGCTCACAAAGTTCTGGCCATTCCATAATATTGACAAGCTACTTTTCTTTGTTTATTTTTGGTTAATATATTTAATCTTTCATACTCTGCCGGGATTAGTTATAATTATATCTTGGATACCATCATAACAATCACTCTACCTAAAGTTGCATGATCATCTATTCTAGATCTAACTTGCACACCCGGAATGGTTGTTAATACGATTGCTTTTTGGGTTCCAGTGCAATGAATCAAAGGTGAGAAATGACAGTTAAATGTTTCTATGTAGAAGACTTCTAGCTCGTATACACTAATAGGTATTGTGGATACTAACTGCTGAACTCTTCTATTAAAGTATGAATCCCTTTCATATGTTTGACTTATAGGTCTTTGGGTATCCATACTCTAATATATATTCGTTTTTGTATTTATTTTTTTTATTTAATAATGTTGAATAATGCGTTTGTGCGTTTTTTTTTTTTAATTTTGTCCAAGTCATTTGCTTGGTTCATGTAACTTTTCTTTAGACACTTGTTGTGGAGCTTATACAATTTGTAAAAACAATTTCCACATATTATAACAACAATTATTATTAAGAGAATATTCGTGAATTCTAAATCTATTTCTCTATATTCTACTTTATTTATGACATTATCAGTGGAATCCACTGACTTAACGTCTACTAATCCCATTTTGGGATACTGTTTATAATTCTGTTCAATTGTAAATTCCTCTGATGATCTGCATATAGCGTTACTGTCCATAAATGGAACAGTTTCCTTGCCTACGGCTTAAATTTCTTTAGTTTCAAACTGAACTGAAAACTTGAAAATAGATGACTGAAAACTTTGTCGTTATTTGAATATTTGATTTGAATTTATTTAGCCAGTTATTAGAGTAGCCATGGAATTTTAAAACGTTGCTACTGGGTAATTTACCCAGTGCCAGAGACAGGTAATTATTAGTTAATTTAAAAAAAAAATTGTACATATTGACAAAATATGCAACGCAGTGCAAACTAAAAAAAATGATGCGCCCTTGGTAACGCTGTCGGTTCACTTATCCTTGGTCTGACTTGAGTGGTCAGACGGGGCCGGTGTTGGCTGCACAGGTCGTTACTTCCTTGTTGGGGCACCGGTGCTGGCTGCACAGGTATATTCACAATGCGTGGTAAAAAGTGGTCCCTTGCAGTCGTTGGGGCAGGTCTTCTAAATTTTGGTTATCTCTTTCGGCTTGGGTGGAGGAGACGGAATTAATGTTTTTTTCCGCAACAACTTTAATATTCTTTACTGAGTGAGTATGTGGTGTTGGGTTTTCTTTTATGTGTTTCAGTTCTTGCTGATAAAGGTCAAGCATGGCCTGTAGCCTTGCTGTTGCCTTCCACGGTGTGTTGGCTTCGGGTGAGTATAATTGCCACTTAATGTAAGCAATTTGTTTATTCAATTTCTTGAACCGGCCACCGCAACCCATAACAATCACTACACTCTACTCACTCATCTTTTTGTTTGGTTTTCCAGTTGTTGCCATGTAGAGATGTAGTTATAGTAGATATTGTTCTTTAGGTGATTTTTTAGATTGTATTTGTGGTTGGTGTGATGATGCGTCGGCGGCGCACTCTAGTCGTTGTGCATCTGATAGCTGATGTTGTTCATGTAGTTCTTATTGTCTCCTTTATTGCAGCCGATTGTTTTTCTTCCTTGTTTTCAATTCAGTTCCACCATGTAGTGGATGAAAACGTCACAGTTATCATGTGGCGTCATCCGTTGATAAATAATGAAGTCTTTCTTTAGTTGGTTATGAGAGAGGGACGTCAGTCCACTCTGAAGTGTCTTTATTCAATAATTCTTCAGATTAGTGCTGTCCACTGTGAAGCAGCTTTTAGCTTATGTTATTATGTACAGCAACGGAAGCGTTGCTGGCTAGCTGAGAGAGTCTCGCGCGAGTTAGCAGTTGTGGCCAACAATCTTCCGTAGTATGAAATGTCCAAGTGGTAAATAGTTTCAGAATCAAGACTTCAGTGATCAGTTGCAAATTAATGATCTCAGTGAGCACTTTCAAAATAAAGACTGCTTTATGCAAATGAAGAATAAAGACTGATGGTCCGTTTTTGATTTTGTCTTCTTTTAGCTAAAGTATGAAATCAAGAATGTGGAACAAAGTGGGATTGGGGTCTTGTTGACGTTGTACTGATGGGGTCTTGCTGACATTGTACGGAGCAACGGCCGAAGTAAACGGACTGTGGTGGTTCGTTGACTGTGCGAGGGAGCTGAGAGGCTGTGTGGTAACTTGTGCGCACATATGTATACAGAGCGACGGTCAGACGTGAGAACGCTGACTTAGCAATTTGGGCGGTCGCTATTATCAAGTGCGAATCATATTTCGTCTGCACTGAGTATGTGCAGAGGGCACTGAGCTTTAGGAGCGCAGCGACAAAGTCGCTACATATGCATGCATTGTGTTGACATAACAACAAAGTGTTGCGGCCTTATTTATATGTATGCATATATATATATGTACGCATGCTACACAACTTTATTTATTACATTAGCAGTGGAATCCACTGATTTAACGTCTACTAGACACATTTTTGGTCTTTTAAAATTATAATTGTAATTATAATGATCATATATTTCCTCACTGAATTTACTTATTGCATTACTTCTCATCTATTCTATATATTTTGTTTTTACATATATCCTACTTACAGTTTAGTATAGCTTTACGGGCTATACTTCTAAACGAGCGGAAATGGTTCCGTCCGATTTTACAAACATTTTCTTAATATTAAATTATAATATGTATTAATGGTCCGTAGAAATGTAGAAATGTATTATTGGTCCGGTCTTCCGGTATCCTCTGCGTCAGCTAGTCGTCGCCAGTTGGCTACGTTGATACTCCCTCGCACGCGAAAGTGGCGGCTTACACCCCCCCCCCCCTCCCTGTTGATCTGCTGCTGAAGTCCTATGGTCCTATTGGCTCAGGCGGGGCCGGCGCCGGTCTTCGCACTAGTCTTCTTTGGCATGTTGTCGCTGAGTGATAAAGGCAATGCCCTATGCCCTAATGCCTAATGCCCTAACAACAGAGTGTTGAGACTTCAGCTGGCAAAGTGTTGCTGCCCAATATTTATGAGATACAATAAGATCGCATATGTACATACACTACACTGGTTTGTTCCTTCTATCCTAGAGAGTCCCTTAGGAATCGTAGGATTGGAATGAGTTATGCTGCGTTTGCAGTGTTTTCTTCTTTGTAATAGTTTTACTTTTTTTCATATAAATTTGCTTAAATTTACAATGTTTGTATGATTTTTTTTTTAACTTTTTTTTCAAATGTGGGTTGGCTTAAATTTTCTTTATTCGTGTGATTTCTTTTCACCTTTTTGTATCTTTTCATATAAGTTTGCATAAATTTTCTGTATTTGTATGATTCTTTTCACTTTCAATCTTCTTAATTTTTATGGGCTTTTAATGTTACTTAAGTTCTATGCTTACAAATAATGATACATCCGGCAAATCTATCCCGCGCTGGTCCTTCGGATGGCTCCTTTTCCTCCTATTGCTATGCGGCCGAGCGGCGGTGCAACGGCTACTGGGGATCCTAAGTGACACTTTAAATTGCGCGGTTGTCTGCGAACGGGTACTACAGACTTTGTCGGCGGTTACGTTTTGCCACGCGAAATTGTTCAGTTCAATCGCGAGGAATAGATTTTATTCCTTATAAATCGCACCCACGTGGCTTTCATAAAGGCACTTATAGCGAGTTAAGGCACTGGTACGTGACGCAAAAGTCTTTTGTTTTATTTCACTTGGTCCCTGCTCGGGCGCCAATGAACAAATCTTAAGTGCGATTGTTAAAAAAAAGCATTTTGCTTTATTGAGCTTTGGGTAAAGACTAACTTATTACAATTTTAAGACTTAAGAATGAAGACTCGCTGCCGCTACTGCTGCTGCCGTCGCTGCTGGCGATCCCGCGTTGGTGGCAGTTGCGCAAGTGTCCCACGATCGATATTATGCTGACACAGGGCACGTGGTGAATGTGTCGCAGATGCCATGTGGTGGATGTGTTGCAGACTTTGCAGAGCTTGCAAAATTGACAGAATTGGCTGAGTGGAATTCAGGTATTAATGCACTTAGCCTCATTTCGCCGTTTTGTCAGCGTTGTTGTTAACTCATATACAACAAAAACCAAAAACCACTATTCTTTGTTTTAGTTTTGTAGAGGTAAGTCGCAATTTATAAAATACCTATATTTTTTTTAACATTTTTCGACTTTAGCAGATAAACAAAAATTGTTACAAATCGTAACAGTTTGTCACTACTACTAAACTCTTCATTAATTATTTCGTAATAAACTTATACCCCATTTTAATTGCCAAAAATTACCAAAAAAAAAAAAGTAGGTTTTTAATTTCAAATTGCGCGCATTACAATTTATGCGCCATTTTTCCATCAATTTCTCGCGCTTCTGCTTTCTAACAAACATTTATTAAATATTATGTTGTGCAACGTTCTCAATGGTTATTAAGTATATAATGACGCGAAAATATATAGAAACTAGTAATTACATTCAATTTAATAAGATAAAGTTTTGAAAATTACCAAAAAGTGTTGTATGTTGAAGGTTCCAAGTTATGTTTTAAGAAATCAATAGACTCGCACGTCAGTGCAGTTTGAGTGTTGGTTTTATAATGTTCTTTTATTTAAAATCAAAATGTTCTCTTACCCTAAGTGCATAAGTTCAGCGCGCACTGCGCTGCCAGTTGAGCCGGCAGCGGCGCGGCTGCATTATATATTTCTTATAAATATATATGCTTATGCTTAGGTTGTCAATGGACATACATGCTTATCTTACGTTAGAACTTAAGAGAGAGAGAGAGAGAATTATGCACTTATGCATAGGGCACTGGCGGTCAGCGTGCATATGCTGACTTAGCCGAATTCGCAAGTGGCCGATCATATTACGCGCTCACATGAGTTTGTTTTGTTTAATGTAATTTGTTGTGGCTGCACAAAGTGTTGCCGCCACATAAGTGCCGAACACAGTGTACACTCGATATGTATGACATATGAGTATATTACATCTCCCTCCTTTTTAAAATAACGCAATGTAGTGGAGTTATTTTAATTTATTATTTTTAAAGATTTTTAAATTTAAAATTGAAATTAATTAAATTTTCTCTTTTTTTTTTTTTAATTTAAAATTTAAATACAAAATTTTATGTTTTTGTAGTTTAAAACTATTTTTTTTGGAAATATTTTATGTTTATATTATATTTTATATATATATAATTGTGTATTCGTAAAAGAGTCTAACTAATGGTCCGTGAATACTACTGAGACCAACGCTGGAAATACCGCACTTGAATTAAATAAATTCCGTACAACAACACTTTAGTTTGTGAATTGACGTGTGGTTTATTATGTATTCAGCTTAAGACTAACTGTACAGAGTGTTCTGTATTCTTAAGGTCTGGTTGAATTCTGCTATGATCAGCACTTAGGGCTGATCGTACATTGTTATGTGTGTTACTTTGTATTCATGTGTTTGTGTGGTCATGCGCTCGTTTCATATTTCAGCATGCACGAATTGTTTATTTGGCTTACGTAAAATGTGTGTGTAGATTTCTGTGTATAAATGTGTAAGTGAATATGCGGTTTATATGTAAGCATAATATGTTAGTCATAATATGCTACTTCCCTCCCCTTAAAAGGGAAGCTTATGCTTCTGTTGAGCTTGTTGGATATAGTCTTGGTAATGCAGTTGGGGTTACATCCTGCATTTTGTTGGTTGAGTTAATCTTAATTTTTAGGTATATGCAAACAATACAAATTGCAATACTTATAGTTATTACTACTATGTAAACTATGTAGTTATTGTTTGATATTAACTTTTCAATATCTTTGTGTTCTATTGGCTTGATTTTTGTTATTTCTAGAGGTGTATACAATGGTGTTAAGTTAATTTCGGGGTTTAGATTATTTTCGCTTAGTGTTATTTTCTCTATCTTTATTTTACATTGTTTTATTGTTATTATCTTATTGCCTTGGATAGTTAAGTTTGTATTTATTTCTTTGCAATTTTGTTCAACATCAGTTTTACTTATATTCCAAGTTAAGATAATATTTGGCTCTACATATTTGATTATTTGTCTTGCTGTTACAGGTACAAAATTACAAATTGGATTGTCTCGGGTTAATATTTTTTTGATGCAATCATTATATATTTCTTTTTGCTCTTGGTTGTAAATTTTTCCTTGATCTTCAAAATATGTGTCTTTTTCTAAATGGTCTAGCTGGTAGCCATCATTATCCGGGTATGGTATTATGTTAGTGGTGTGGATGGTTCTTTGTTTAGTGGGAATATGTGAAATAATAAGGATTTCGTTAGTGTTAATCCAGGTTGATGTTTTAGTCATTAGTATGTTGCTACTGTCTATATTTTCTAATTTGTCGTAGTTTAATAATTTTGGGTTGAATAATCCTAATCTTGAAAGTTGCATACCCATAGCAATGTCTTCTATGTACTCGGTAAACTGTATCAACTCGTATAACAACTGTTCTCTGACGATCTGTGTGTCTTCAAAATTTTTTATTTTATTCATGTTGTCGTTGATGAGTTGAACTATATCGTCCATTTCATGAACATTGATCGAGCTTGTTGCTACAGATTCTATTTGTGTTTGAATTTTTAATTGGTCGTTATTATCTAAAGTGCCAAATAGGTATTTGAAAGCGGACCCCACAACGTTTATTAACCCTCTTTTCTGTCTGTTTATTTTATGTATAGTTATTCCGTTAAGTTCCTTTAGCATTTTGTTGTGTAAGTACTGGATTTGGGGAATATGTGTATAATTGGTTAGTTTTACGTTAAAATAATCTATGGTGCTATCAATATTACTAAGGTTAATACGAATACAATGATGTTCGTATTCTGAGGGGATGTTTACGGGCTGACTGGAGAAAAGGAGATATCCGTGGTTAGTGTCTATGTTGCTGATTTGTATTTGCTGAGTCTGGCACAGTTTTATACAAATCAAAAGGATAGTTAAGATGATCCATGGGCCTGTGGGATAGGAATTTGGTTAATTTTCTTTTTTCTTTTGAACTGTGTTTTGTAATAGTGTGTTTCTCTGTTCCTATTGGTTATTTTATAATGGTCTTCATCTACCTGTTCTATGTTTTTTGTTACTTTAAAAGGGTTTTCTAATTTGCCCTTTTGAAGTGGTCCTTTCCTGTATTTGGTGTCTATTTCAAATTCTACTCTGTCTTTATTTATTTCATTAATTCTTTTCTCTTTGTTCAGTTGGGTGTCTAGTGTTGGTTGTCCGGCGTAAAGGAAGATGTGGGCGGGGGTTTGTCCAGTAGTATCGTGCTTTGTTTTGTGGTTGTAAATATAAAGGATAGTTTCTATTTTACTCAGCTTTGCTTCATTATCATCTGAGTTTTTTATAATGCGAATTTTTTCGTTGATGGTTTTATGGAGTCTTTCTACATCTGCAACACCTGTTTTCGTGGTATTGAGTTGTAATTCTATCTCTTCGCTCTCGAGCCATCGTTTAAGAGCTAAGCTCGAGAATGCGCCATCTCTATCTGCTTTTAACAACTTGGGCTTTCCTAATTGGTTGAAGATACGCATGAGAGCGTTCTTACATTCTAACCAATCTTTTGTTTTTATTTGTTCAAGAGTGGCGAACTTAGAGAAAACATCCATGCAACTTAGATAATGGTTGCCTTCGGAAGAATAGATATCTATTACGAATTTATCGCGACAGTGTTCGGGTTTGGGGGTGATTTTCATGGGCATTTGGGTATTCCTGTGTTCTGTTTTAGCTACGTTACATACTTGACATTCATTAATTATATTTTGGATTAGGAGTTGACTTTTGGGGAAATAGTACATTTCACTGAAAAGTTTGGTGGTTTTCTGAATTCCTGGATGCAAGAGCTTTTCGTGGGTTGTTAGGATAAGTTCTTTGAAATTGGCATAAGTGGGTATGTTTTTTAGTAAAACTAGGCTTCGGGCGATCTTTGTATGTTTAGGATTCATTGTTTCTCTATAGACTTTTTGGATTGTTTCGAAGTCTGAGTCGCTATCTATGTACAAGGCGCTGGTCTTGGAGCAAAAATGATCAAGCAGATGTTGTTTGGCAGATTCTAAAGTCATTTTTTCGTAAGATATGTGTGTGATTTGTTTTTTGAAATAGGTCTCGTGTTGTATACCAACGGAACCTTTTGAGAATATGATCTGACGTTTGTGGTGATTGATCGGTTTCTCAGACAATTCTATTAAATCACTACTATCTTCTTCCGCACTATGTTGTGTGGATTCTCCAAAAAATGTCTGCTCTATGGTGACCCTTGATAGAGCATCTGCGACGTGGTTTTCCTTTCCTTTGATATATTTAATATCGAAGTCATATTCGGAAAGTTTAATACGCCACCTAGTCAATTTTGCGTTGGGCTCTTTCAATTTATGTAACCAACATAATGGTTGGTGATCAGATGCTATTTCAAAGTGTCGCCCTAATAGGTAATGTCTGAAAATTTTGGTCGCCCACACTATGGCTAACAGTTCCTTTTCTATTGCGCTATAGTTGACCTCATGTTCATTCAATGTTCTGCTAATATAACTGATCGGATGTCCATCCTGTGAGAGAACAGCCCCCAAAGCTATGTTACTAGCGTCAGTGGTCAATATGAACTTTCTCTCGAAGTCAGGTATTCTGAGGATTGGATCTTCGGAAATCAGTAATTGCAATTTTCGAAAGGCTTGCCTATACTCAGGTTGTTTGGTATCTATCTTGGCTCCTTTCTTTAGACATTTAGTGAGAGGTTTTGCGATGTCTGCAAAGTTGGGGATGAATTTCCTATAATAACCTGTGAGTCCTAAGAATGCTTTTATCTCCTTAGTTTTTCCTGGTAATGGGTACTTTTGAATAGCTTTGATTTTCTCCGGATTTGGTTTGATACCTTCTTTTGTGATGACGTGTCCCAAAAACGTGGTCTCTTGTTTTAAGAACTCGCATTTGTCTAATTGCAGCTTCAGATTTGCTTGAGAAAGTTTCTCGAATACTGCTTGCAAAGATAGTAAGTGTTCTTCCAAGGATGTGGAAAACACTATAATATCGTCTAAATATACTAGACAATGCTTATTCAAGAGTGGGCGAAGCAAGTTGTTCATGCAACGTTGGAAAGTTGCGGGGGCGTTTTTAAGCCCGAATGGCATTCGCGTATACTCATAATGACCATGTTTGGTCGAAAATGCTGTTTTGGGCATCGATTCGGTTTCCATTTCTATCTGATGGAAACCCTTAGCGAGGTCTATAGTAGTGAAATAGCTACATTTACCTAGCTTACCCAATATTTCATCCATATTTGGGATAGGGTACCTATCACTTACTGTGATCTCGTTTAGTTTTCTGTAATCGATCACAATACGGAACTTCTTTTGTCCGGAAGCATCTGGTTTCTTGGGTACAACCCAGATGGGGCTACAATATGGTGAGTTACTTTCTTTGATTATTCCCTGTTCTAACATGTCCTGAATTTGCCGTTCTACTTCTTTTTCATAAGTTTGTGGATAGCTGTATACTTTTGAGTAAACTGGTATATTGTGCGTAGTGTTGATGGTGTGTTTTACCTGATTTGTAAAAGTGAGGTTGTCGCCCTCGCGGTATTGAATGTTTCGAAATTTTTTCAGTAGACTGGTCAACCTAGACCTTTCTTCTGCGTTCAAGTGGTCGAGTCGAAACTGGCCTTCTTGAAGCGTTGAAATTTCCAGAAGTATGGGGTCTTGTTGGAATGGGGGATCTGTTTGGATGTGGTTCTGCTCGACTTGATGAGTGGCATTAATTAACTTATAATTTTTATTGAACATACTAACTGTATTCTTCTGATAGTCAATTATGGCTTTGCCTTTAGACAGCATCTTGCGTCCAATGAGCATATCATATTGATCAGAGAATGGGTGGATTAAAAAATCTTGCGAGACGGGGAAATAGTTATTTGGTGGTACTCTAGTGCTTTCATTTATAGTTAGTGAACCGTTGCTTGTGTAAATCAGGTGATTTGTTTGTCGGGTCGGGGTCTTGAAAATGTTTCGAGTCATCATGTTTACGGTGGAACCCGTATCAATGAGGCACCTCAAAGCTGCATTATTATGTTTAATGATTACATATTGGCTTGTTCCGAGGCCAATAGCCGAAAATTTTCTTCTTGTCCCAGGTCAGGCTGTTCGTTAGTTTCGGATGGGGTTTCTCCTTCTTCGGTTTGATTAGGATGGGTTGGGGGGTCAGGGTAAGTATGGGTCGACTCAGGGTTATCATAAGTTTGGGAATAGTAATGGTCTTCCTGTGGATACATTGGGTAGTCTACATAATAGGACTGATACATATATTCAGGAGGAACTGCCATTCCTTCTTGACATCTTAGTTCATCTATACTCATCCTAGATTGTCCACTATCTGATGGTCTCTGTCTCTTGAGGTTATTGGTAATCGGGGGGCCATTTGTTGGAACTCCCTGATAACTTGGTCTGAACCTGTTCTGATCGAATAGATATTGTCTATTGAATTGTGGGTTCGGTCGATGTGTGAAGTTATTCGGTTGTTGGTAAGCATATGTAGCTTGGTTCTGGGGAAGTGGATTAGGGTTATTTCTTGCCATATGAGGTGTTGTGTAAAACTGTGGTCGATAGTTAGAGTTAACTACTGGCATGTGAGGTGGTGCATGTATTTGTGGTCGATAGTAAGGTTGGTGGATAGGATTATATGAAGGTTGGAATGGAGTAATTAATTCTCTATGATTATTTATAAGCTTATTGTGTATATTATTTGGCTTAACCGAACTTGATGTTGGTTTCTCATGATATTTATTTAAAATTGGTGTTTCATATAAGCCTTTTTCTTGCAGTATATTGATCAAGGATCTTAAATTCGTAATATTGCAGTTGATTATTCTGATGTAAACATGATTGGGTAATTTTTGGGCTAATGTTTCGATACTTGTTTGTATCAATCTATTATACAGTATAGTTTCATTTATATCATTTTCTAATTCCAACTTACTGGTGAGTGTTTGACGTTTTCTTTCGGCTTCTTCTAAGAACTGGCGAATGTTCCCTCTGTATTGAGTGTTCCTGAAGTCTTCCAATAGCTGGTGATTTGGTGTTTGTGGTTTGTAATTTAAGATGAGTTGAGTCCTTAATTCTGTCCAGTGGGTTAAGTTGGTTACTCCGATAGCACGGATTACTTCGTTGCTGATATTCCTCTCGATGTGTCCGAAAATGATCAGTTTTTGTCGTTCGTCTTGCGTCTGATATAACGCCAAGATAAAATCGATGCGGCTGATGAATGTATACAAAGTGCCTGGGTCTCCGTTGAAATTTTCCACAGCATGAATCTGTCTTTCGACCTGGATCATATCCTGCTCGGAAAGTTTGACTGGGGGTGGTGCTGCTACTGCCATTGTTTTGAGTTGGATTATTACTTTGGTGCGAGTTCTTGTTGAATTTAAAGTGGTTTGAGTTTTCACTGAGCGTTGTTTCGATTTCGGTTGTTGTCTTTGATTATTTTGGTAGGGTTTGAGTTTTAACTGAGTTTATGTTGGTTTCGAATAGTGTCTTTGGTTATTTTGAGAAGTGTCTTTGATTATTCTCAGAAGGTTTGTGTTTATGTTGGGTTCGGTTTGTGTCTTGGATTATTGTGAGAAGTGTCTTGGATTATTTGAGAAGGTTTGAGTTTATGTTGGTTTCGGTTTGTGTATTTGATTATTGTGAGAAGTATCTTTGATTATATTATTATTTTTTTTTTTTTTTTTTTTTTTGTTTAATTAATTATTTTCTCCACTTAGTTTATTCCTATATTGTTTGGTTGATGTGTTTGTTTGGTTTTCACTTATTTATTTTTTTTTTTTTTTTCTTAGGTCTGTTTTCTTTCACTTAGTTTAATCTTACATTTATTACATGCACTTAGCTATTTCGCTTCCGTGAGAGCAACCTTTTGTGGATTTATAACTCTCGCGAATTCTAAGGCGTTTTCGTTATTCACTCGGATTTCGGTGTTTAATTCACTGTCTAGGTTCACACTGAGCAAACTTGAATCACTGTTACCGATCGCGAGGTTCTTAAGCGGATGTCAATTATCACGTTAACAATTGAACATCCTACCGGCTGCGCCAATTGTGTATTCGTAAAAGAGTCTAACTAATGGTCCGTGAATACTACTGAGACCAACGCTGGAAATACCGCACTTGAATTAAATAAATTCCGTACAACAACACTTTAGTTTGTGAATTGACGTGTGGTTTATTATGTATTCAGCTTAAGACTAACTGTACAGAGTGTTCTGTATTCTTAAGGTCTGGTTGAATTCTGCTATGATCAGCACTTAGGGCTGATCGTACATTGTTATGTGTGTTACTTTGTATTCATGTGTTTGTGTGGTCATGCGCTCGTTTCATATTTCAGCATGCACGAATTGTTTATTTGGCTTACGTAAAATGTGTGTGTAGATTTCTGTGTATAAATGTGTAAGTGAATATGCGGTTTATATGTAAGCATAATATGTTAGTCATAATATGCTACTATATATAATTAAGTTTTTTGTTTGGGGTAACAGTAAAAAAAAGTGAAACACTATTATTTTTACCGGAGAACTTTATTTAAAAAGGGAACGAGTATATGCAACGACCCTTCTAAGCTTAGGCTTCTTAAGAACTGATTTGACAACGCCGGTTTATTACGACTTTCGTTAGTGGAAATTTTCCATCTTTAAAGCTGAGTCCTAATTTATTGGTGGCGTGGTTTTAGATGATCTTTGGACTCTTGTCAATAATGCTGAATTTGCTAGTGGAAATTTTCCATCTTTAATGCTGAGTTTGCTTAAAGGGTGGCGTGATTTTATGTTATAGATTTTTGTTTATGGTAAAGTGTGGGAGCATTTTATGTGGGGAATGGGATGTGGATATCTTACTCCCCCATCCTATAGAGATGAGCTTGTCCTCAAGCGTTTAATTCTGGGTACATAAGTGGAGGGGTGTTTACAATTTCGGACTGTTCTTCAGTTTCATTTTTGTCTGTTTCATTTTTCTTTACATATTTTTTTATAGTCGCTTTAAAGAGTGTTTTAGTTTTCTTATGTACTGAGTAACGTATAATAATAATGAGGATTAAAATGAATACAATTGTGATTAAAGAATACTTATAAATCATGTTTTCCTTATTATTAAACAAAATCATTTCCTTAATTTCTATGTGTGATATGGGCTCAATTTTAGTGACATTATAGTCTGTGAATATTAATGTTGTGAATTGTTGAGCTTTATTTGATAGTTTGACTTCTTCGAAATCAATTGTACAATTAAATATTTTAATTATTTTGTTTTTCTCTATGTAGATATCTTGTTTATTACAATTTTGATATAATTTGTTTCTTGTTACATTCCAAGTTATCATTATATTTGGTTCTACTACTTGTGTAAGATTTTGTTTACGGTATTTGTTAAATGTACAAATTGGTAGTTCTTGTTTTATAATATTTGCGATACAATGATCGTTTACAATTTTCTTTAAAAGGGTATTTAAAACTAAATTATTATGTAAGTAAAACTTTCCTTCAACATTTTCATTTATGATTTGTCCAGTTTCGTCTGGATAGGGTATTATTTGAAATGTCTTGGCTTCAAAATTAGTGATAGGAATATGTGACATTAGGAATATTTCGTTTGTTTGTGGGTTATGCTAGGCTGAGGTTTTTATGTTAATTAACTTCTCATGAGTAATATGTTCTATTTGGTTGTGTTTAAGTAATTTTGGGTTAAAAATTCCTAAACGTGTTAGCTGTAATCCTAATTCAATATCTTCAATGTATTCTGTAAAATGTTCAATGTTAAAAATGAATGCATTTAATTGTCCTTCGTCTCTACTTTGATTATTGATTCTTTCCAAACCTAGATTAAGAGTGTCAATGAAGTTATTTAAAGTACTAGTCTGAATAGTGTTATGTGCAATGACATTTATTTGATCTTCGAGTTGTTTTCTGTCGTCATTATCGAGCGTGCCGAAAAGATATTTTAGTGAGGAACCTACAAAATCAATGAGTCCGCGTTTAGTGCGTCTCGTAATGCGAATGCCGTTTAATTCTTGTTTTAATTTTTCTATTAAGTATTTTACTTGTGGGCGTGATGCAAAACATTGACTCTGGATTTGTAACATTTCAAAAGATCGTTCTATTTCTGTAATGTTAATAGTAATACAATGGTGTTCGTATGTCATCGGTATGTTAATTACTCCTGTTTCGAATATCATAAATCCTTGGTTATTTTGTATATGATTAACTTCAATACGCTGGGCTTTTACAGGTGTGAGAATGATTATAAGTATGATGCACAGTATCGATTTAAGTTGTTTCGTCAGTTTCGTTGTTTGGCCTGGAAGTGTTGTATTTGCTATTATTGATTATCTTTTTCTTCTTAAACTTTGATTGATAGTGAGTGACTTTTCTTCCTCTGTTTGTTTCTTCGAAGTGTTTTTCATCAAGTTTTTTGATATTTCCTGTCTTTTTGAAAGGGTTTGTTGTTTTGAATTTTACCAATGGGGAATGTTTAAAGTTTGTATCTATATTAAAATCATTTCTACTTTTATTAAGATTGTTTATTTGTCTCTTTTTATTTTCTTGTGTATTATATTCTGGAGTTCCTGCGTATATAAAAATGTCTGCTGGGGTTCTATTAGTAGTTTTATGTTTAGTTTTGTGATTGTAAATATATAAAATTGTCTCAAATGTTGTTAATTTATTCTCCGTATAATCGTCAGTTCCAATTATTCGCAATTTTTCATTTATTGTCTTATGGAATCTTTCTACATCGGATATTCCGGTTTTGCTTGTGGTAATATTAATTTTTACGTTTTCTTCCTGTAACCATATTTGTAAGGCGGCGCTAATAAATGCTGAATCTTTATCTGCTTTTATTTCTATAGGTTTTCCCATTACATTGAAAATTTGTAATAATGCTCTTTTAGCTTCTAACCAATCTCTACTCTGGACTTCAATTATTGATGCAAATTTTGAATATATGTCTATGCATGATAGGAATTGTTTTTTGTCAATCATATAAAAATCTATTACATATTTTTCTCTGACGTTGAATACTTCTGGTGTTACTTCGAAAATAAGCTTTGTATTTCTGTGTTCTGTTTTGGCTACGTTACAAATTTCACATTCATTTATTAAATTTTGTATTAATTTTTGATAATCTGGATAATAATATTTTTCTTTAAACCAGTAAATTGTTTTTTCGATGCCTGGATGTAATAGTTTTTTATGTGTTTTTAATATTAACTCTTTAAATTCTGCGAAGGTCTGAATATCAATAAGTTTAAAACTTGTTTTCATTACTTTAGTTGGATTATTTGGGTTTATAATTTCTAGATAAGCTTTCTGAAAGGTTGGGAAATCTATTTCATTGTGAAAGTAAATAATACTGTTCTTTGAGCAATGATATTCTTTGATCATATCTCTGGCGTACTGATTTGTCATCTGTTTGTAAGTAATTTTAATATTTAATTTATGGAAATAGTGAATTGTTTCAACTTTATTATCATTGCCTTTTGCGAATTCTATTTGTCTATTGAAATAGTTCAATGGTCTTTCGGTTATTTGTATGTAATATTGACTATCTTCCTGTGCGCTATGTATAGTTGCTCTTGTGCTTATAGCATCTTCTCCTAAGAAATTTTCTTCTATTTTTACGCGTGAAAGTGCATCGGCGACATTATTTTCTTTTCCAGGTAAATATTTAATTTGATAATCGTATTCATTCAATTTGATTTTCCATCTTTGTAGTTTCATATTAGGTTCTTTTATGTTGCTCAGCCAGACTAATGGTTTATGATCACTTAATATTTGGAATTTTCTACCGAATAGATAGGATCGGAAATATTTTGTTGCCCAAACAATAGCTAATAATTCTTTTTCTTTTTAGTTCGTGTTCATTAAGGGTTCGACTTGCATAGCAGATTGGTTTATGTTCCTGTGACAGAACGGCGCCTATAGCAATATTGCTAGCATCGGTTGTTAGTGAGAATGGTTTCTCAAAATTTGGATAAATTAATATTGGGTCTGATGTGATAAGGACTTTGAATTTCTCGAATGCTGATACATATGTTGGGTCTTTTATGTTTATAGTTGCGTTTTTCTTCAATTTAAGTGTCATTGGTTTTGCAATGTTGGCAAAGTTAGGGATAAATTTGCGATAAAATCCGCATAAACCTAAAAATGATTTAATTTCTTTGGTAGTTTTTGGTATGGGAAAATCAACTATGGCTTTAATTTTATTGGGGTTTGGTTTAATGCCTTCTGTAGTGATTATATGCCCAAGGAATTCAGTTTCTTTCTTCATGAATTCACATTTGTCAAGTTGTAATTTTAAATTAGCTTCTCTGAGTTTTGAAAATACTCTAACTATAGATGATATATGTTCGTCCAATGAAGTGGAGTAAATAATAATATCATCCAAGTACACAAGACAGTCTTTGAAGATTAGATCTTCTAATAAATTGTTCATGCAACGTTGAAAGGTTGCTGGAGCATTTTTGAGCCCAAAGGGCATACGAGTAAATTCGTAATGACCGTGTTTTGTGGAGAAAGCTGTTTTTAATATTGATTTTGGGTCCATTTGTATTTGGTGAAAACCCTTTGCTAAATCAATTGTGGTAAAATATTGGCATTTGCCTAATTTATCCAAAATTTCATCCATATTAGGTATTGGAAATTTGTCGTCAACGGTAATTTCGTTGATGTTCCTGTAATCAATGACTACTCGGAATTTTTGTTTGCCTGAGGCATCCAATTTTTTTGGAACTATCCAAATTGGAGAACAATAGGGGGATTTAGATTTTCTAATTATGCCCTGTTCTATCATATCGTTTATTTGTGAATTGACCTCTTGATCATAAGTTTGTGGATATTTATAAGGTCTTTTGTATATTGGGTCCTCGTGTTTTGTTTGAATTGCGTGTTTAATAGTACTTGTAAAGGTCAAATTGTCACCTTCTTTGTACTGAATATCACGGAATTCATACAAAATTTTCTTAAGCTTTGTTGTTTCTTCTTTGTTAAGATGTTCTAATCTAAACTCATTACACTCTCTTAATTCATCTTCAATTGCGAAATTGTGAGGTGTGATTTCTATTAATGGTGCTGGTGCACAATCTTCCGTGTCTTCAAAATTTTCGTGGTTGTATTGAAATTTAAATTCGTAATCTCCTAACGTGACTGTATCGTTTTCATAATTGATTTGTGAGCTACTGGCTTTTAGGAATTCTCTTCCAATTAGAATGTCATATTTTTCAGAAAAATTATGAACATAAAAAGTTTGGCCTATGGGGCATATTCCATTGGATTCGAGTAAAATATTATCTGACAATTCAGTAATATTGTTTATTGTTTTTACTTTTATTGGATTTTTGTTAACTTTGAAATTAAAAAAGTTTTCTTTAATGAGGTTTAACGATGAGCCTGTATCGATAATACACTTTAGATTTTTTGAATGCATTGTGAGTTTTATGAACGGGGTAGTTGTTCTAGATCTTGATCCGAGGCATTTAGAAGAAAATTTTCTGCAGTGTCCATTTTGAATTGGCCACTTTGACTTTGTCTTTGTCTTTTAATTGGTGGGTTAGGCCTGTGACTGATTGAAGTATCTCTTGGATAATTTGAAGCATTCTGAATTTGTCCTTTTTTTAATTTGTGTTGAAATTCTTGATGGAGGTTCTGGTTTTGATTTTGCTTAATAAAATTCTGATTTTGGTAATTCGTTTGTGGTTTGAAATAGGACGTGTCATAAGAATGAAAATTGTTTGATTTGAAGTTTGTATTGTGTCTGTTATTATGCCTTTGATTACTATGTTTTTCAATTCTAGATGTATTATGATTTTCGGTATAAGTTTCATAAATACCTTCTATTTGTGCACATGCTTTTAATTTTGAAGTTGTAGTTATGTCATGCCTTGCAAGGGTCATGAACATCCTATCAGGTAATTTCTTAAAAATTACATCTTTTGTTGTGTTTTGTAAAGCATTGGTAAAAATTATTGTGTTGTGTGGATTGTTTTCTAAAGCTAACTTATTGGTAATGGTGTAAGCTTTTCTTTCGAGTTCTTCTACGAACTTACGTAGACTTCCATTCCAGTTTGTATTATAGAGACGTCTTAGCAATTCCTCGTAGGGGGTCTGTGTTTTGAATTCGTCGATGAGTGCTGTCTTGAGTGACATCCAGGTGTTCGTTTGAGAAATCTGTGAGATTCTCAATGCTTCTCCGTCCAGTTGCCGTTCGATGGCTCCAAAGATGATACTTGTTTGCCGGGCGCATCTTGTCGGGTATAGAGATAGAATGAAATCTACTCTGTTTACAAATGCTGCTAGGGCTTCAGCGCCTCTTTCGAACGTTAGTACGTGTTTGATTTGGTTTAAACACTGGTTCAAATGTTGTTCTGATAGTTCAACGGCCATGTTTAAACTTATAGTTTTTTTTTTCACACACGTAGATTTTCTTTTTGCGGGGGTGTACTTTGCGGTTAGAGTTCAATTTTCGCGTTAACCTGAGGTAAATTTTTTTCGCGGATATGTATTTGTTGGTTAGAGTTCAATTTTCACGTTAACCCGGGATGATTTTAATCCTTTTAGCGGTCACGACTATTTATTGACTAACACTTTTAACATATCCTACCGGCTGCGCCAATTAAGTTTTTTGTTTGGGGTAACAGTAAAAAAAAGTGAAACACTATTATTTTTACCGGAGAACTTTATTTAAAAAGGGAACGAGTATATGCAACGACCCTTCTAAGCTTAGGCTTCTTAAGAACTGATTTGACAACGCCGGTTTATCTTAACATGAAACTTCTTATTGCGACTTTCGTTAGTGGAAATTTTCCATCTTTAATGCTGAGTCCTAATTTATTGGTGGCGTGGTTTTAGATGATCTTTGGACTCTTGTCAATAATGCTGAATTTGCTAGTGGAAATTTTCCATCTTTAATGCTGAGTTTGCTTAAAGGGTGGCGTGATTTTATGTTATAGATTTTTGTTTATGGTAAAGTGTGGGAGCATTTTATGTGGGGAATGGGATGTGGATATCTTACTATATATATATATATATTTTTTTTTTTGTCGGTTGATCAGGCCGGTTATTTCTTAACCATTTTTTTTATTTCAATACTTTTAACCTATCCTTATGGGCATTCTGGGTTTTGTTTTTCCCATTTTTAATTACGTAGTTTTCCCTATTTTCCTAAATATGGTCTTAAATATACTGGATCCAATTTATGGCCAGTTTCGTTTCTTAACAGAACTTCTATTTTTAATTCTAAATCTATAGCCTTTTTATCATAATTTTCTTTATTTCTAGCTTTATATTTGTCAAGTATTATTCTCGCTCTTTTATAGGCTGATTCTAATCTAAACTTGACTTCTTTAGCGTAATCATCTACATTATATAAAGGATCTATCCTATTTATAGTACTAAAATCTTTTGGTAAATTATGCAATTTACCAAAAACTAACTCATATGGACAGTAATTGTGTGCCATAGAGGGGGTCGTGTGGAAACAGTATACGAAATATTGAATCCATACGTCCCAATCAGTTTTATCAGCTGATATATAAGATCGTATGTATTCATTAAAAGTTCTGTGACTTGTTTCAACTGTTCCAACGGTCTGGTGGTGGTGTGCAGTAGATGTTATATTGTTAATCTTTAAATATTTGCACAAATCATTGATAATAGAATTTTTATATTCTGTTCCAATGTCCGTTATGAACGTCTTCATTGGACCGTACTTCAGAATAAAATTTTCGAATATTGCCTTTGCTACTGTATTAGCATTTTTATTTGGTATTGGAATCGCTACTAAGTATTTAGTCAAGTCACAAATTAATGTGACTGCGTATTCGTTACCATTTTCTGACCTGGGTATTGGACCAATCGTGTCTACTATAACCCTGTCAAAGGCAAGTACATGTGTATCTGTAATAGTTAAAGGAGTTTTTTTATTTATTGTCACTTTGGATTTTTGACATTTGGGACATTTTCGTATGTACTCAGTAATATATCGAGTCATACCTGTCCAATAATAATATCTTTTAATCTCAGCTAAGGTTTTTGTTATGCTAGTGTGACCTCCTTGTGTTGGACTATCATGAAAATTAGACAGTGTAGCTTCTATTTCTTTTTTATCATTTATTATAGTCACCGGGTTGAGTAGCGCTACTCTCAATGTTTACAATATCTTATTGCCAATATTTTTGAAAGTATCTATTGAAATGTCATCAAAGATATTTTCCCACGCTGCTATTTTTAATTGGCTTATTTGTAATATACCGGCTTCTTTCTCGAGCCTTGGAAATAGTTGACCTAAATCAATATTTCCATTTTTCTTTTATATACAAGATCACTACTTTTTGTACCTCGTCATTATTAATGACGCTGTAGATTTTGGGCTTTGAAGCTAAATCTGTAGATTGTCTTGGCAATTCTACTTCTTGTTTTGTTTCTTTTTCTCCGGAGAAATTCTGTCTATATTGTTGCCAGGTAGTGACTTTCAGGACTTTTTGTTGTAATTCTTTAAGTCTTTGATGGTTATTCTTGATAACGCATCTGCTATATAATTGTCTTTACCCTTCAGATATTCTACCGTAAAATTATATTCCTCTAATTCAAGCCTCATACGAGTAAGTTTAGAACTCGGATTGACCATTGAGAATAGATATGTAAGTGGTCTATGATCCGTTCTTACTGTAAAATGATTACCATAAATATATGGTCGAAAATGAATTATCGCCCAGTGAATAGCTGTTAGCTTTTGTTCAGTAGTACTATTGTTACTTTCTCCTTTGGTAAAGGATCGTGATGCGTATGCAATGGGAAGTTGGAGCCCGTTTTGGTTTTGAGTTAAAACCGCTCCACAGGCTTGCTTACTTGCATCTTTTATTATGCAGAATTCCTTAGTGAAATCTGGATATTGTAACAAGGTTGGATTCATCAATGCCGTTTTTAAATGATCGAAAGCATTCTGACATTCTGATGTCCATTCAAACTTTACGTCTTTTTTACATAATCTTGTTATGTGACGTGAATAAGCAGCAAAGTTTTTAATAAAACGTCGATAATAGTTGCAGAATGCAACGAAGCGTCTTGCACTGTCCGCATCATGTGGGACAGGATAGTTTTTAATGGCCTCGTATTTTTTATCATCAGGCACTGATCCTTAATCAGTGCACTTGTGTCCCAAAAATATGACTTCATGCATGAAAAATGAACATTTTTCAGGATGTAGCTTCAGATTGTATTTCCTACATTTGTACAAATATCATTAAAGTTTTTGATCATATGTTTCTCGGAACAACCTATTACTATTAGATCATCCATATAAAGATATGTTTGTGATGGTTGTAAACCAGAAAATGCTATTGTCATCATTCTTTGGAATGAGTTAGGGGCTATTTTTAAGCCGAAAGATAATCGCGTGAAGCGATATGAGCCATTATTTGTGGAAAATGGCGTTATTTTTCTAGAGCTTTTGTCAAGTTCAATTTGATGAAAACCAGACATCAAGTCTAGACATGAGAAGTAGAGTAGTGGGCTATTATATTGTGACACTGAAGGTTCAACTATTTTATCATTTATTAGTTTTTGTACTTGGGCTTGTATTTCTTGTACTTGGCTATGAGGACTTCTATAATTCTTAATATATACGGGTTCATCATCCTTTAATCTAAGTCTTTGTTTATAAAAATTATTTGTAGTAATTGATTCGGTTTCTAGTCCGAATATATCTGTATATCTGGTGCATAGATCTTTTAGTTGGCTTTTGAACAATGGTCGAAAATTTTTGATTAGTTCTTTCATGACTAAATTACTTCTATCTTCATTAGAGTTTTGTAATATTTCGAATTCGTTTAATTTTTCATAAGTTATTTTATTTAAATTAACGATTTTATTGGTATTTGTCGTGTTTAAAATTCGGACATAAGTATGGTTGTGATCGGATAAGGTGTTTGCGATATAAATTCCTTCTTCAATTTCTTGATTCGGTATCAAGATGTGATTAGTAATTGAAGGAATTTGTATTTTACGGACGACTTCGGACCGAGCTGCAAGTACTGTGGCATTATTGTCACAAGTGTGAAATATTTCCAGTCTAATCGGATAATTTAAGTTGTTTGGACGAAGAAATAGCGAGTCGCCACTTTCGTTGAAATCTATTTGGCAATTGTGTTGTTTTATAAAATCAATGCCTAGTATGCCATCACTAGGTATTGGGAAATTTTTCTCGACTAAATGAAAGTCATGTAGAATTATGTAATTTCTTGTTTAGAGTTCTATGAAGGCTAAGCCTTTTGAAATTATTGTTCCTTCGCCTATACCCGATATGCGTATAGTAAACTCTTTATTTACATTATCGAATATATCTATATTTTCTTTTAATATGGATATATCTGCACCAGTGTCTATTAACAGCGTAAATGTTTTACCTGTTTTTTCTTTATTAATTTTCACAAAGATACTTAAATTGAGATTGATGCTTTTGATTGTGTCATTTATTGGCTTTGAATATCTGTTGGGTTCTGGCGGTTTTCCGAGTTACCATGAGTTACTCGGACATTGCCTCTATTACCATTGTTTTGGTTGGTACCTCGGCATCTTCCTCGGTTGCCACCTCGGTAATTACCTCTATTACTGTTATTACCATTATTACGGTCATAATTATTATAATTATTTCTGTTATTATAATTATTTCCGTTGCCTCTACCTCGATATGAACCTCGTTGGTTTTGACTTCTCTGGTAGAGTATAGTGCTTGGACTGCCAGTCATTTTAGCACAATGGTTTATATACTTTGAAATGGCTTCATCCGCTGTTTTGAATGAACCTGACATTTAGTGCTTCTTCAGTGCTAAGTTCTTCAGCATGCTTTGAAGAATAGCCGTTATTAATATACGAATTTTCAAGTAAAAGGCGTGATTATTGATTTCATCAGTAAACTGAGTGGCTGTTTTGCCTCTCTGGTGTACTGATGTCACTTTGTCTATTGACAGTTGGACGGTATCACCAACTACTGTGTCTTGCAGTTTTTTAATTATGTCAGGTATTGTTGTTTCGTCTTTTACTCTATTTCTGATTGCGCCCGGTAATTTGGACTTTACAATCTTGAGTGCAATACAATACGTCTGCAAATTCGCATTTTCCCAAATCTACCATTTATGAATGATGTTAAATTTATGATGAATTTAGTTAAATTTATTCGACGTCGAATTCTGGTATGGATTGGCTAGTTTCTTTTAAATACGCCCTTACGCGTTGGGTGTCCTTGCTTGCTTTTAGGTCCACGTCGCTCGAATTTGTATCTGAATCCGAGTTATCTACGTGAAACAATAGTGTGGCTGGGATAGTAAGATTTGCCAAGTCTTGTTCTTGGACCTGTATATCTTCTTCTCTGCTAGCTTCAAATTTTACTGGTGTATTTAGAATAGACGGCACAGTTAGATTAAGATTGTGTTTCTCTTTTATATCTTGCAGATTATTTCTTAATCTTACGAATAACCTCGACATTTCTGACCAATGTTGATCGGTTAATACGTCTTTATGCCTATATATTAATAATCGAGCTTCATTAAAGCAATCGACTAATGTTATTACATGTCTATCTACTGTGTCTTTGTGAGTTTGGCTATTCTGCGTTAAGCATTTGTATGCTTTTTCAAATTGGACTTTTATATTAAGGATTCGCTCAGAGAGTTCTGGCCATTCCATAATATGAATATGAACAAGCTGTTTGTATTGTGAGGTTTAATACTTGAATACCTCTTAGTTAATTTCTTCTGATTTCTCATTAAATACTGTCATAATTTCTATGGCAGGTATTAACATCAATAATTGAGCCTTTTCTTTATTAGATAGGCGAATAAAAGGGGAGAAATTTAAATCATATGTTCTCATATATATGTTTTAAAACTAACTCTTTGAGCTAGGTCCGGTTTTTTATCAAGACCTTTTTTTTAAATTTTTCTTAGTTAACTTGCTCATAGGTTTTTATAAATTTGGTAGTTAATTAACTTTCCTAATATTTTGTACTGGCACTCTAATTCATTAATGGACATGGGAGTGTCTGAAACTATGGCCGTGAATCACTCAAAAAAAAAAAAAAATCCGGCTCATATGTTAAAATGCTGTCTATAAAAACTGTATGCGTGGCTGCATGTTGTAAGAATATTATTTTTATCTTATATATATTATTATTATTTGATCTTATATATATATATATAATTTCTGTGTTTTTGTATAAAATTTTTTAATTCTTGCAATATGATTTTTTTTTATTGTTTATTCATACTTTATTTTTCAAATTTCAAATCTTATCCAAGTCATCTGCTTGGCTTTGTTAACGTTTCTTGATACATTTGTTGTAATACTTATACAATTTATACAACAAATCTACCAGAACTATAATGAATATTATTTTTACTAATAAAGTGAGGACTTAACGATCAGCATTTTGTACTTCAACTTTATTAATGTCATTTGCTGTCGAGTCAACACTTTTTAAATCTAACATTATTGAATTTTGTTCGTCCATTTCTCCTGTTTTACTTATTTTATTTGTCTCTATAGACATCAAGATTTCTTAAAATTGTGTTTTTTTTTTCTTATAGAAAAAAATATTCAATTTTTATATATCATATTTTCTATCAAAAGTATAGTTTACAAATTGAGAATTATTTTTTGTCTTTGCCTACCTAATGTTTTCCAAATGGCTTTACAGGCCAAACGTCTTGCCGGTCGACTCAATTGTCGTCAGGCATTACAAATATTTAATAATAATATTAAAGTTATTGTTGGGCACTCTTTAGTGCTGTCGGTCAGATCACCCTTGGTGTTTCCAATCGTTGGTACGAGGGGCGGCCTGCCTCTGAACAAAATTACATACTGGTTTCTTTCTTTGAATAATGTTTTTTATACATTCGTCATTTATTTCTTTCAATTCTTGATTGTAAACTCTATTTTTTTCCTCAAAGTAATAATTCTTTTTTACATGCTCAAGTTGGAAGCCATTCATATCAGGATAGGGTATGATGTTAATGGTAGGGATAGTTTTTAAAATGATAGGGATGTGTGAAACTAGTAAAATTTGGTTACTGTTAATCCAAGTTGATGTTTTTGTTAAGAGGATATTTTTGCTGTCTACGTTATATAGTTTGTCGTAATTGAGTAGTTTTGGGTTGAACAGTCCGAGTCTGGAAAGTTGCATTCCCATAGACTTTCCATGCGGCTATGTTGATCATCGGTTTCTTTAATTTTTTGCATGTTATTGTTAATTAATTGTATGATGTCATCTATTTCGTGTAAACTAGCTGAGTCTGTAGTGATGGATTCTAGCTTTTCTTGTATTTGTATGTTGTCGTTGTTGTCTAATGTTCCAAATAAGTATTTGAAAGCGGATCCTACTATGTTTATTAGTCCTCGTTTTTGTCTATTAGTATGATGTATGGTTAGGCTATTTAGTTCTCTTAACATTTTATTATGTAATAACTTAATTTGTGGGACATTTGTGTAATTTTGAATTTTGTTATTAAAATAGTTTGTTAGTCGTTCTATATTTGTTAGATTAATGCGAAGACAATGGTGTTCGTATTCGGATGGGATACTTATCGGTTTGTAGGAAAAAAGAAGGTATCCGTGGTCTGAGTCAATATTGTTAATCTGGATTTGTTGGGATTGGCATGCGTTGATATAGGTAAAGAGGAGTATTAAGGTGAAGAGTCGGGAACCTCTGGGATGGAGATTTCGTTAGTTTTCTTTTTAAACTGAGTTTTGTAGTAGTGTGTTTCTCTATTTCTATTGGTGATTTTATAGTGATCGGTGTCAGTTTGTTCAACGTTCTTTGTCGGTTTATATGGGTTCTCAAGTTTACCCTTTTGTAATGGTCCTTTTCTGTATCGTGTGTCTATCTCATATTCTTGTCTATCTTGGTTTAATTTGTTAATTCTTTCTTCTTTTAGTTCTTGAGTGTTAAATGATGGTGTTCCTGCATAGATGAATATATGAGCGGGTGTCTGTTCCGTAGAGTCGTGTGTTGTTTTGTGGTTGTATATGTAAAGGATGTTTTCTATTTTGCTTAGGTTAAGTTCACTATCATTTGAGGTTTTTATGATTCTGATTTTTTCGTTAATGGTTTTATGCAACCTTTCTATATCTGCTATACCGGTTTTAGCGGTATTCAATTGAAATTCCACACCCTCGCCATCTAACCATCTTTTGAGTGCTAAGCTCGAGAATGCACCATCTCGATCGGCCTTAAGTAACCTAGGTTTACCTAGATGGTTAAAGATTCTCATTAATGCATTTTTGCATTCCAGCCAATCCTTCGTGGCTATTCGCTCTAGCGTGGCGAATTTTGAGTAAACATCCATACAGCTGAGATAATGTTTACCCTCGGAAGAATAAATGCCTATAACGAACTTATCACGACAGTGTTCTGTTTCTGGGGTGATTTTAAGGGGCATATCGGTTTTTCGATGTTCTAACTTCGCCAGGTTGCATATGTGGCATTCGTTTATAATGTTTTGTATGAGTAGTTGGCTATTTGGGAAGTAATAGGTTTCATTAAAGAGTTTATTTGTTTTCTGAATACCGGGGTGTAGAAGTTTTTCATGCGCTGTTAGGACTAATTCTTTGAATTGAACGTAAGTTGGTATGTTCTTGAGAAGGATAAGGCTACGGGAAATTTTTGTGTATTTGGGATTGATTATTTCGCGGTGAACGCTTTGGATAATCTCAAAATCTGAATCACTGCTTATGTAGATACAATTGGTTTTCGCGCAAAAATGGTTCAACAAGTAAGTTTTTGCTGCTTCTGGTGTCATTTCTTTGTATTTGATGTGCGTAATTTGTTTTTTAAAATAGGTCTCAAGTTGGATGTTGTCCTGACCTTTAGTAAATATGACCTGTCTTGGGTGATGGTTTATAGGTTTTTCGGACAAACCTATTAAGTCGCTACTGTCTTCTTCGGCGCTATGCTGTGTAGCCTGGCTAAAGAAAGCTTCCTCTACTGATATTCTAGAGAGGGCATCAGCTACATAGTTCTCTTTTCCTTTGATATACTTGATATCGAAATCGTATTCAGAGAGTCTAATTTTCCATCTTAAAAGTTTTGAATTTGGTTCTTTAAGTTTATGTAACCAACATAATGGTTGGTGATCGGAAACTATCTCGAAATGTCTCCCCAGTAAATAATGTCGGTAAGTTTTTGTAGCCCAGACAATTGCCAATAATTCTTTTTCCATAGCACTATAATTTACTTCGTGCTCATTGAGCGTCCTACTAATGTAGCTAACCGGGTGTCCTTCCTGTGAGAGAACAGCTCCTAGAGCCACATTGCTAGCGTCTGTGGTTAATGTAAATTTTTTATTGAAATTGGGTATTTTTAGAACTGGATCTTCTGAGATTAGGAATTTTAGTTTTTGAAATGCTTCTACATAATTTTTTATCTTTTGTGTCTAATTTTGACCCTTTTTGAAGACATCTTGTCAGGGGTTTTGCTATATCAGCGAAGTTGGGTATAAACTTTCTATAATAACCTGTCAGGCCTAAGAAAGCTTTGATTTCTTTTGGTTTTGTTGGTAAAGGGTATTTTACTATAGCTTTGATTTTATCGGGATTGGGTTTTATTCCATCTTTAGTGATAATGTGCCCGAGGAAGGTAGTTTCTTTACGTAAGAATTCACATTTGTCTAACTGTAGTTTGAGATTTGCTTGGGATAATTTTTCAAAGACTGCTTTTATTGACTGTAAATGTTCTTCAAGAGAAGTGGAAAATATTATGATGTTGTCTATGTAAACGAGGAAAATTTTGTTTAGAAGCGGACGAAGGAGATTATTCATACACCGTTGGAATGTGGCTGGGGCGTTTTTTAGCCCAAATGGCATGCGAGTGTATTCGTAATGTCCATGCTTAGTGGAAAATGCGGTTTATGGGATTGATTCGGCTTCCATTTCTATTTGGTGGAATCCTTTAGCAAGATCTATAGTGGTAAAGTAGTTACATTTGCCTAATTTTCCCAATATTTCATCCATATTAGGTATCGGATATCTATCATTAACTGTTACGTCATTGAGTTTTCTGTAATCGATTACGATTCTGAACTTCTTTTTTTCAGACGCATCCAATTTCTTAGGGACTACCCATATGGGACTACAATAAGGGGAATTGCTTTCGCGTATTATCCCTTGACTGAGCATTTCTGAAATCTGAGTTTCTACTTCTTTTTCGTAGGCTTGTGGGTAACTATAAACTTTGGTGTAGATCGGAGAGTTGTGTGTGGTTTTTATTGAATGCTTTTCTTGGCTTGTAAAACTAAACATGTCGCCCTCGTGATACTGAATTTGTCTGAATGCTTTTAGTAACTTTGTTAATTTATTTTTTTCTTCTTTATTTAGGTGGTCTAGGCGGAATGAGTTTTCTTGAAGTGAGGAGTTTTCTAGAGAAATTGAGTCCTCTTTGAATATGGGAGTGTCTTGAAAATGGCACTGTTCGGGGGAAATGGTTGTATTGATAATTTTATAATCTTTGTAAAAAAGGTTAATTGTGTTGTTTCGATAATTTATGATAGCCCCGGCTTTAGACAGCAGGTTGCGTCCAACGAGCATATCATAATGGTCTGAAAATTTATGTATTGCGAATTCTTGTTCAATTGGGAAATAGTTATTATGTGGTAATTTGATTGTCTCGTTTATAATAAGGGAGCCATTGCTTGTATGGAGTAGGCGTTTAGATGCTTTGATAGGGCATTTGAATATATTATGAGTCATCATGTTAACACTGGGGCCAGTGTCGATAAGGCACTTCAAGCCCTGGTTATTATGTTTAATTATTATGTATTGGCTTGATCCTTGGCCTGTAACGGAAAATTTTCGGCTTGTTCTAGTTCTTGTGTTTCTTCAGTTTGCTCCTCAGAAACTTTACAGATGGAATTTTCAATGGGTGGTTCTATTGTTGGGTAGTTAGTACTCGGGATAACTTGATATTGATAAGAATATGGATCATATGGTGGATATTCTGGGTAATATGGATTATAGGGATCAGTTGGTTGGTAAGGTAATTATTCTTGGGCTTGTGATTCTTCTTGGTAACGGGTTTCATCTATTACCATTTTTGACTGTCCGCTGTCTGCTGGTCTTTGTCTGTTAGCAGGATGGCCTGCATTCATTGTCGATGCAAAGTTATTATGTGTAGTCGGGTAGTTGGATCCGAATCTGTTTTGATCGAAAGTGGTCTGTCTACCAAATGGTACATGTTGTCTTAGAGGTGATCGTGGTGTGTAAAAGTTTGGTTGTGGATAATGAAAGTTAGGTGGGGGTTGTGGAAATGGTATGTAATGAGGTCTAGGTGGCATATGGTGAGTTGGTCTAAAATGAGGTGGATGACTTATGGCATGTGTTGGTTGGAAAGGTGTGGTAGGCTTGGCTTGATCATAAAATTGTTTGATATTGTTCTGAGACTTAGGCTGGTTTTGTATTATCTTTGAAAGAGGTTGGTGCTTCGTAAAGACCTTTCTCTTGTAGTCTATTGATAAGTGATCTTAAAATGAGAATATTATGGTTGATTATTCTTAAATAAATGTGTGTGCGTAATTTTTTAATTAAATTTTCAATGATTGTATTAATCTCTGATAAAGGGCAGTTTCAACGGAATCATTTTCCAAGTCTAACTTACTGCTTAATATTTATCGTTGACTCTCTGCTTCCTTTAGAAATTGTTTGATATTCCCTCGGTATTGGCTGTTGCTGAACTCCTCCAGTAATTGATCGGCGTCTGAGGCTTGTAGTTTAATATGAGTTAATTTCGAAGCTCGGCCCAGCTTGTGAGGTTCGTCATTCCTAGTGTACGGATTACTTCTCCGCTGATGTTCCTTTCGATGTGCCCAAAGATGATCAATTTTCGCCGTTCATCAGTAGTTTGGTATAATGTTAATATAAAATCAATGCGGCTTATGAAGGTGTAAAGCGCATTCGGATCACCATTGTAGGCCTCGACGGCATGAATTTGCCGTTCTACCAGGTTCATATTAGCATCCGATAGTAATATTATTGGTTGTGGTGCTTGCATCAGGTTCGGTTGAGCAGGTTGCCCTATTGCCATGTTGTATACTTTTCGGTATTTTCGTTTGGTAGTTGTATCACTAACCAGAGAATACAAATTAATGAAATTAAGGAGGGGATGGTTATCTGTTCTCCGCTGTAGAGGGTGTCTTCAGTGATGAGTGGTTTGGTATCCCTGGCGGTTGCCTAGGGTTCTCCCTTCTGATAGGAGTTTACGTTGGGAGTTACTAACTCCGTTATTACTGCCCTTGAGGCTGAGTAACCAATCAAGTGCAAATGAATTGAATATTACGGCTTGTGCCGGAGTTTAAGTGAAAGAGTTCTTTATTCTGAGAGACTCGAGTACAAACTGAAACTTAAAGCTAACAAAAATGTATTTCATAGCGGCCACGCAAATATGCAGTGTTCGCCGGCTATGCACGAGCATCCGGTCAGACGCTGTGTCAGCAGTTTGGCCAGAACGAGTTCTTAAGCAATCGGACATTGCCGTTGCGCGGTTAACTTCAGTTAACTACTCCCCCTTCAAGAATGAGGCCGCCCTCGGCCGACCCTATTTGGGCGATCATCTCCTTTAGTTGGGCCGCGGTTCTTCGGGCCTGAGTGACCCGCCGATAGGCCAAGCCGATGCAAATCAAAGCGCAGCATATTGCTCCCGCTATGAACACCATCTGATATATTTGATGGTGGTTGATCTTCTCCCCGAACTCCTTGATGTGTTCCAAATTACGTTCACTCAGCCGGTGAAGGTAAGGAAGACTGAGAACGTTGCGTTCCATAGTGACGTTTAGGGAAGGTGAGCTGGCCACTCCTGGAGCCCTCTTCTGGGCTGTGTTATGGTTGACCAATCGGGTTTCGTTAATGGTGGCACCTTCTTCAAAGGTGACGAGGTATGTACTCCTTAATTGGGCACAGGTGCCATTATCCACACACACTCGAGCCGGGCTATCGTTTATGATTACGATCCCCTCATCAACATAGGTGATGGGGTGTAAATCGCTTTGCTGGATCTCGCAATGTGCCGTGCCTCCAGCGTGGAGCTCTTGAGCGCATGATCTTCTTCGCGCCAACCGACAAAATGTAGCCCCTGCTGTCAAAGAGCAATTTTCTACAGTGTGGATATTGCCGTCGCATTCAGCAATAATATTGTCCTCCAGCCTGAGTATGGTGTCGTGAAGTGACACCGGGAAAACGGTGATCTTGTTGCAGGCCGACTTAATCTTTGGAAACTTAATAATAAAGTGTAAGATGTTATTGGATTGTAATATCTTAACGGACGATACGGACAAAACATCCCTAATCGCGGTCTCGGTGGGCTCTTCCATCCACACCTCTTCCAGGTCTGCATGATCTAAGATGCTAGGGCTAACGACGTTAACTTTGGCAAGAGCTACTGCCAGTATTAAACCCTTCAGCTCCATTGTTATCATCCTATTTCGAGTTAAAAGCATCTCGAATAGGTGCCCTGTATCAATTTGGGACTTTTTAGCTGACCTCAGAAGTTGGTTGACGGTAGCGGAAATTTTATTAATTTGCATTTGTACCTTGTTGTTGATATTGACCTGCCTATTGTTTGCATTTATTAATTCGAATTCTTTAAATTTAATTTTTTCGAAGTCTTCCGCGTCCGGCGTTCCCGCCACTACCTTCAACGCGGTCCCTAGGAAGTCTAAGCTTCTTGCTACCCTATGATGGATGCTCAAAGAGTCGAGCAGGTCGCGCAAATGGGCGACATCAACAATCAAGAGTTTCTGCATATGAGACTGAGGGAACATGCTGGACATCCCGCTAGTTTCTTCTATGACGCGCCTATATTCCGAGAGATTTGCTGAATGTTTCACAAACGCAAATTCCTCCCAAACTAGAATTCGGCCATCAACGATGGGAATGTATTTAGTTTTAGAATAGTCCGTGACGCGTGCCGATGTTGCGGTCAAAAGGAAAATCAGGGCTATAGTTGTGAACCTGTAATTTGGAAGTGCTGTAAGTTTGTTGAAATTTGGGTAGCCCACCACCAAAGCGTGATTAAAATAATAAAAGCAAAACTTATGCCAAGTGGCTACAAAAAAATGTATAATAAGAAATTTAAAAATTATCAGGCGAGGGATAAAATAGTCACGCTCGGCCTACCTAAGGTTGTCTTTGTGGACCACCCTCCCCTTAATGAGGACTGTGGTCCCCATGTCCGCTTCAACGGTCTTTTCTTCACACAAAGGTGAGAGTTTGTTGCCCAGGCGTTTGTTGGACTTCACTAAGACTTTTTCGCCAACCTCGAACACTCTATTTTGTCGGGAAGCGTTTTCCCTGTTTCGGAGCTTGTCCTGGGCTATTTTAATCTTATCCTGTATTTCGTAATGTGGCCCATTTGATTGAGTCTGAACCACGTCAGCCGGCCTCTTGTCGATGACCGAATGGATAGATTTGTTATATTTGGTTGTAGCCAGTAGGATCAGCTCTACGGTATCGCTGATGCCTTTGTCGATTTTAAGGCATCTAGCAAGCTCTACCAGAGTGCTGTGGAAGCGTTCCACCTGTCCGTTTGAGACACTGTGGAGGGGCGGAGCATTTGAAATGCTAACGCTGAAATGGTTTTCCAGCATGGCCACGATGGTGTGCGAGTTCAACGATGGTTCGTTGTCGCAATATATGACCTTTGCCTTAGGGAAAATGTTCATCAGCTGTAGTAGCGCTGGTTTGAGGTCCTCTATGGATCTAGATGGGACCGGTTGGACGACGGCAAACTTCGAGAATTTGTCGATGCACGTAAGGAAATACTTTTTATCCGTGGAGAAGATGTCTATGTGTAGCATTTCTCCTACATGAGATGGGATCGGTGTTTCGCCAAGCTCCTGTTTCTTTGGATGTCTGTCGTATTTAGCCTGCAGGAATCGACTATTTCGTTCGCCATTTTGGTCATTTTTGGGAAGTAGTACTCGGAGAGTACTTGCTTCACATTTTCTTGGGCAGACCTGTAAGCTCTGTTGTGCTCGACAGTGAGAATCTCCCGCCTCTCGTCAATTGCAAAAATATCCGTTACTCGGTTTTTGCAGTGCCAAAATTTGGTGGCAGGGAATTGCCGAACCAATTTGTCCTGTACCATTGCTAGCGTGTGCAAATCGCAATGGATGGCGTTAACGCCTTTAGGAACTATCACGTCCGCGAGCTCCTCCAGCAATGACTCCTCGCAAGTGAAGTCAATGTTATGCCGTCTCTTGTTTCCAAAGAGAACAAAGCTGCGTTTAGACGAACAGCGAGCCTCCTCCAGAGTTATCTGGTTCTGGAAGCAATTGAGAGGCTTATCCGTGGATGGGATGGTGTGAGTTAGCGACAGCTCACTGTGGATTGTGGCCGCGCTAGAAAATGCCTCTTCCTCTTCTACAACGTTGAGTTGTTGCCTCGAGAAGGCATCTGCAACGAGGTTGTCTTTGCCAGGCATGTAATGAACCTTGGCACCACACTCGTCGATGCGTTCTTTCCACCTTTTAATTTTCGTGTTAGGATTAGAATCCGAAACCGCGTAGGTTAGTGGTTGGTGGTCAGTGTAGACATTTATGTCTTTGACCCCATATAGGTAGTGACGAAGCTTTTCTAGAGCCCAAACTATGGCTAACAGCTCCCTTTCGTTGGTAGCGTAGTTAACCTCTCTGTCCTTTAAGGTTCTAGAGATCATAGAAATGGGTCGTCCCTTTTGGGAAAGCACAGCGCTAATGCCGTACGCTGAGGCATCTGTCGTTAGATCAAATGCCAATTTATAATCGGGGTATCTGAGGATGACGTCCTCAGAGGCCAGGATGTTCCGAAGCTTTTCGAAAGCCAGCCGTTGTGGCTCGGTAAACTGTACCTGGATGTTTCTGGATCTGTATCTGCTGACATTTCCATGTTCCCCTTTTAGGATGCTCGAAATGGGCTTAGCTATTGATGCAAAATCTTTAATAAAGCACCTATAGTAACCAGCCAAGCCCATGAATGACCTTACTTCAAATACGTTTTTAGGCTCCGGGAATTCCTTGATGGCCCGGACCTTTTCTGGGTCTGTTCTAGTCCCTTCACTGGTGACTATAAACCCCAAAAAATTAACGCTTTTTTTGAAGAAGACCGATTTCTGCGCCGACACTCTCATGTTGGCGTCGTGCAGGCTCTTTAGTACCCAGTCTACGTGCCGTATGTGGGCGTTTTCGTCCTCTGAGAAGACGATAACATCATCGACATAGACATAGCAAAATTTGCCAATCTGCTCTCGCAGTATGTCGTCGATGGTTCTCTGGAAGATGCTGGCAGCATTTCTCAACCCGAATGGCAGTCGGCGGAACTCGTATTTTCCCCCGTTTACGGAAAAGGAAGTTTTTTCACGGTCACGTTCCGCCAGTGTAATCTGGTGGTAGCCAGACTTCAAATCGAGCGTTGTGAAGTACTTAGCCTTGCCCAAATTCCCTAGTATCATGGAGATAATTGGCATGGGGTAGCGATCCGGTATTGTCCTCTCGTTTAACTTTCGAAAGTCTAATACCAGCCGCATTTTACGGTTGCCAGACTCGTCAGTGCCCTTTTTGTCTACTACCCATATTGGGTTATTGTAGGGGGATCTCAACTTCTGGATTATGCCGTTTTTTAGGAGGTCTTGAATTTCGCCATTTACGAAATCGGCTGCCCCCATCAGGTATGGGTAGGGTCTGGCATAAATGGGCTCCTCATCAACTGTTCTAATGGTGGCAACCACTGAAGTGTTGTAAGGTAACGCCTCATTTGGGTTAGCGAAGGCATTTTTTCTGTCGCTTAGCATTTTTGAAAATGCTTTTCTGACTGAAGGTGGTGCACTGGAGCAGTCCACTTCAGTAAAATTTACGTTGGGGCATGCTTGGAATTCTAGCTTTTCTATTTCGGAACCCCATTTGAGGTGTCCGGAGGCTAGGCAAAGCGATGCCCCTGCCTGTTTTAACAGGTCAAGGCCGATGATGGCATGGAAGGAGGACAAATCTGGTAAAATGAAGAACGTGGCCTTCAAGTTGAATAGGGATATGAAGCATTTCTTTGTGATCGTGGTAACGCCATGGATAGAATGTATCGAAAATGGTGAATCCACTGGGCGAACGCCTTTCAATCCCTCGTATGGACGGATGAAATTTTTTGACGCGCCCGTGTCTATTAGAAGCTTCATTTCTAGCCCCGCTACTCTTCGTCTGATGACGGGTAGCAGGGACTTTCCCCTAAAAAATTAATGACGTCTGAGTCGTATTCCCTAATGGCGTCGTCGTCGATCTCTTGAGCCGCGTCTGACGCTGCGGCGGTATATTGCCCCCGGATTCACCTGCGGCCTGCACGATGTGGTTAACCCTCTGCCTTTTGTGTGGGCCCGATCGATCGGACTCTGCCGGCTTCCTGTTTTGGTATGCCGGGGCTAGGGACGGCTTGAGCATCCTGGAAAGTGATGGGTCAATGTCCATGGGTTCAGGTGTGCTTCCGCTATGTGGGGCAGAGTGCACTTGTGCCTTGTGTTGCTTGGTGTAGTAAGGATTTTTGCCAGTATTTGTCTGGGCATTCGCCGGCGGAGGAGCCTGACTGTGGTCCTGTGTTTTTGGATAGTGTTTTTTATCCTTGTCCTCCTGGCTTCTGGCAAACGAAGCCGCGAAGGAGTACCTCTCGTGGTTAGCTTCTATTTCTTGTGCCAAAGCGAGGGCTGAAGGCATATCTTATGGCTTTGCCGAAAAAAGGACATCCGTAAGACTACGCTTAAGTCCCGAGATAAATACTCGGAGTGCGTCGTCCCGGAATTTGTCACACAAAACTTTTGCCGCCGAGGCTTCGTACGACATGGTGGCTTTGTTGGTGAGCAAGGTCAGTTTTTTCTCGACCTCGTCATAGTACTGCAGTAGGGTCATATTTCCCTGCCTGAGAGTACCCATCTCCTGCTCGATAACGTGAATCTGGCGTTTATCACTGTACGTGAAGTCGAGTCGATTTATAATCGCGTCGAAATTCAGCACAGTGCCAAACGAGGATAGCACGGCATCGGCAGGGCCTCTTATTTTACTCCTAATAATTATAACTGCCTGGTAATGGCGAGAGCTATTTACATAGTTCCTAAAAATATAATATGCGGCTACCGCCGCTTGCCGCCAGGAAACGTATGCTTCCTGCGCTCCCGTAAATTCGGGCAGGCACTTGACGGCATCTAGGGGCTCGTCACATTTTGCGTTGTCCCTAATTTCTATGGGTTCATATGCTTTGATTACGGGGGCTTCCGCTTGCGCGGGAGTGACCTGTACTGCGTTGACTTGTTCGGTCAGCCGCTGTATAGCCAGGCGAAGTTCATTTTCCCTACGTTGGCTCTCAATATTGGCTTCTTGGACGGCATGTTGAACGGCTGCCTGTATGGTGGCTGTCATTTGTTCCATGCTGAAAGCCATTTTTGCGTGTCTGAGTGCTCTAGCGTTTTTTGGGGTGGAAGATCTGGCCGGTCTTTCGGATTCTGACTCAGAATCACTGGAGAATTGTTATACGCTTCTATATCGTCGGAAGGGATTGCTCATGTGGAGCTGCAGCTATGTATAAAACCCGAGAAAAAAAACAATTTCATGCTCAAATTGCATGCCCACAGAGGCGATTGGTAGGGTGAGTGGGCTTGCGAGGGCTGAGCCGTTGTTTTAGTTACATATGTGTGCGGGCTCGTTGAGCTGCACTATTGTTTTGCCAAGTAGGGGCAAGGTGAGGGGTATGCGGGGACGGAGCCTCCGCTATGACACAAAGATAAGAAAAAAAATAAAAATAACAAAGTGCCACTGACTGCATGCGCGGCCGTATCGTATTCCCAAGAATGGAGTGGGGAAACAAAACAGAAAGGGAAAATAAATAACCAAGACTATGCAGCTAATACCAAGAATTTTTGTGTAATAAAAGAGACATATAAAAGCTGAATTAAATGCACACAATTATATGAATTATTTTTGAATGAGAATTAAATTTTGAGCTGGTGACTTTTTTTTTTTATCTTGGTTAAGAATTTTCTATTCTTCAACCTTTGTTGTTGTAAGACAACCTTGTTGTCAAATGTATAAAAACATTTATTCATTTAATTATACAGAAAAATAATAAATGCAAACAAATATTGGGCGGTAGATATCCCAAAAAAAAAGTTAATGGGCTGCAGTTTTTAGCTATGAGTGTAACACATTTTCACTACTACTACAAATGCAGACTTGAAAGAATTGTGAATGAAAATGTCCACTTACATGCCCCACGTTGGGCGCCAATTAATTAAATTAAGGAGGGGATGGTTATCTGTTCTCCGCTGTAGAGGGTGTCTTCAGTGATGAGTGGTTTGGTATCCCTGGCGGTTGCCTAGGGTTCTCCCTTCTGATAGGAGTTTACGTTGGGAGTTACTAACTCCGTTATTACTGCCCTTGAGGCTGAGTAACCAATCAAGTGCAAATGAATTGAATATTACGGCTTGTGCCGGAGTTTAAGTGAAAGAGTTCTTTATTCTGAGAGACTCGAGTACAAACTGAAACTTAAAGCTAACAAAAATGTATTTCATAGCGGCCACGCAAATATGCAGTGTTCGCCGGCTATGCACGAGCATCCGGCCTGACGCTGTGTCAGCAGTTTGGCCACAGCGAGTTCTTAAGCAATCGGACATTGCCGTTGCGCGGTTAACTTCAGTTAACTTACATTTGGTTAGTGGTTGAAGTATTGGGTTGGTTGAAGTATCGGCTGATATTGGTTTGGAAATTTACTAAATGAT
Source organism: Drosophila rubida (assembly GCA_035046165.1). Classification (NCBI taxonomy): domain Eukaryota; kingdom Metazoa; phylum Arthropoda; class Insecta; order Diptera; family Drosophilidae; genus Drosophila; species Drosophila rubida. The sequence goes on from JAWNOF010000022.1 coordinate 13,357,826, forward strand.
TTGTGTCTTCGATCACGTTTGTTATGTAGATCTGTGTTGAGTCTTTGATAATTTTAATTTGTTGATTTATGAATTGGGTTTTTAGTTTCACTTGAGCTTTAATTGGTTTTGGTTTTCACTGAATTTATTGTATGTAGAACACGTGTATTCTTGGCACTATATGTTGTAATTATAATTAATTTAATTATTAGGTTCACTTAGGTTTACTTGATTTTCAATGTATATTCTTATTTTTATTTATTTTAGTTATATATATTTTTTTTTCTTTGTTTCTTATCGTTTAGTTAGATTATTTAAAAATTAAATCTTTAAAACTTCTAGCACTTTCGTTTTTTTTTAGGAGAACCTTTTGGATTTATATCTCCAGCGAATTCTAGAGAGGTTTTATTTTTTTTTTTCACTTGGGTATAATCGCGCCACTGTTTTGTGGGATAACTTAGCGGATTAAATTTTGAGTTCGTGATTCTTTAGCGGATAACAGAATTTATGTGAATTGAATAGTCTAGCTATCGCATCGAAATTTCTATTATCCTACCGGCTGCGCCAGTTACGTAAACGTTACAAATGAGCCGAATTAATGACCTAGACTATTGTCTTAAAGGTCAACGAAGAAAATAATTCCCGAAACGAAATAAACGAAAGACAAGCGCTTGTTTAATCCGAAACGTTTTATTTGATTTCCAACTTAAGACTAAATACAGTGAGTGGAAGTTTGCTTAAGCAGACTTGGATTTTAGTTGTATAAGTGCATGTCAGCATTTTTTTAGTTATGTGCATGCTTTGGTTATTGAAATATTGTTTACGTTATGTTTGTGTGTTTGTGTTCTCTTTCTTGAGTTATTGAAATATTGTTTACATTATGTTTGTGTGTTTGTGTTTCTTTCTTGGAACAAACAAAACGATACGTTTTGTCCCTTTTATTTTGATTTGCGTTGACAAAGTAGCAATGCATAGCATGCACTCATGTCACTATATATTTTTTTTTTTGTCGGTTGATCAGGCCGGTTATTTCTTAACAATTTTTTTTTAATTCAATACTTTTAACCTATCCTTATGGGCCTTCTGGGTTTTGGTTTTCCCATTTTTAATTACGTAGTTATCCCTATTTTCCTAAATATGGTCCTAAATATACTGGATCCAATTTATGGCCAGTTTCGTTTCTTAACAGAACTTCTATTTTTAATTCTAAATCTATAGCCTTTTTATCATAATTTTCTTTATTTCTAGCTTTATATTTGTCAAGTATTATTCTCGCTCTTTTATAGGCTGATTCTAATCTAAACTTAACTTTTTTAGCTTAATCATCTACATTATATAAAGGATCTATCCTATTTATAGTACTAAAATCTTTTGGTAAATTATGCAATTTACCAAAAACTAACTCATATGGACAGTAATTGTGTGCCATAGAGGGGGTCGTGTTGAAACAGTATACGAAATATTGAATCCATACGTCCCAATCAGTTTTATCAGCTGATATATAAGATCGTATGTATTCATTAAAAGTTCTGTGACTTGTTTCAACTGTTCCAACGGTCTGGTGGTGGTGTGCAGTAGATGTTATATTGTTAATCTTTAAATATTTGCACAAATCATTGATAATAGAATTTTTATATTCTGTTCCAATGTCCGTTATGAACGTCTTCATTGGACCGTACTTCAGAATAAAATTTTCGAATATTGCCTTTGCTACTGTATTAGCATTTTTATTTGGTATTGGAATCGCTACTAAGTATTTAGTCAAGTCACAAATTAATGTGACTGCGTATTCGTTACCATTTTCTGACCTGGGTATTGGACCAATCGTGTCTACTATAACCCTGTCAAAGGCAAGTACATGTGTATCTGTAATAGTTAAAGGAGTTTTTTTATTTATTGTCACTTTGGATTTTTGACATTTGGGACATTTTCGTATGTACTCAGTAATATATCGAGTCATACCTGTCCAATAATAATATCTTTTAATCTCAGCTAAGGTTTTTGTTATGCTAGTGTGACCTCCTTGTGTTGGACTATCATGAAAATTAGACAGTGTAGCTTCTATTTCTTTTTTATCATTTATTATAGTCACCGGGTTGAGTAGCGCTACTCTCAATGTTTACAATATCTTATTGCCAATATTTTTGAAAGTATCTATTGAAATGTCATCAAAGATATTTTCCCACGCTGCTATTTTTAATTGGCTTATTTGTAATATACCGGCTTCTTTCTCGAGCCTTGGAAATAGTTGACCTAAATCAATATTTCCATTTTTCTTTTATATACAAGATCACTACTTTTTGTACCTCGTCATTATTAATGACGCTGTAGATTTTGGGCTTTGAAGCTAAATCTGTAGATTGTCTTGGGAATTCTACTTCTTGTTTTGTTTCTTTTTCTCCGGAGAAATTCTGTCTATATTGTTGCCAGGTAGTGACTTTCAAGACTTTTTGTTGTAATTCTTTAAGTCTTTGATGGTTATTCTTGATAACGCATCTGCTATATAATTGTCTTTACCCTTCAGATATTCTACCGTAAAATTATATTCCTCTAATTCAAGCCTCATACGAGTAAGTTTAGAACTCGGATTGACCATTGAGAATAGATATGTAAGTGGTCTATGATCCGTTCTTACTGTAAAATGATTACCATAAATATATGGTCGAAAATGAATTATCGCCCAGTGAATAGCTGTTAGCTTTTGTTCAGTAGTACTATTGTTACTTTCTCCTTTGGTAAAGGATCGTGATGCGTATGCAATGGGAAGTTGGAGCCCGTTTTGGTTTTGAGTTAAAACCGCTCCACAGGCTTGCTTACTTGCATCTTTTATTATGCAGAATTCCTTAGTGAAATCTGGATATTGTAACAAGGTTGGATTCATCAATGCCGTTTTTAAATGATCGAAAGCATTCTGACATTCTGATGTCCATTCAAACTTTACGTCTTTTTTACATAATCTTGTTATGTGACGTGAATAATCAGCAAAGTTTTTAATAAAACGTCGATAATAGTTGCAGAATGCAACGAAGCGTCTTGCACTGTCCGCATCATGTGGGACAGGATAGTTTTTAATGGCCTCGTATTTTGTGCACTTGTGTCCCAAAAATATGACTTCATGCATGAAAAATGAACATTTTTCAGGATGTAGCTTCAGATTGTATTTCCTACATTTGTACAAATATCATTAAAGTTTTTGATCATATGTTTCTCGGAACAACCTATTACTATTAGATCATCCATATAAAGAAATGTTTGTGATGGTTGTAAACCAGAAAATGCTATTGTCATCATTCTTTGGAATGAGTTAGGGGCTATTTTTAAGCCGAAAGGTAATCGCGTGAAGCGATATGAGCCATTATTTGTGGAAAATGGCGTTATATTTCTAGAGCTTTTGTCAAGTTCAATTTGATGAAAACCAGACATCAAGTCTAGACATGATAAGTAGAGTAGTGGGCTATTATATTGTGACACTGAAGGTTCAACTATTTTATCATTTATTAGTTTTTGTACTTGGGCTTGTATTTCTTGTACTTGGCTATGAGGACTTCTATAATTCTTAATATATACGGGTTCATCATCCTTTAATCTAAGTCTTTGTTTATAAAAATTATTTGTAGTAATTGATTCGGTTTCTAGTCCGAATATATCTGTATATCTGGTGCATAGATCTTTTAGTTGGCTTTTGAACAATGGTCGAAAATTTTTGATTAGTTCTTTCATGACTAAATTACTTCTATCTTCATTAGAGTTTTGTAATATTTCGAATTCGTTTAATTTTTCATAAGTTATTTTATTTAAATTAACGATTTTATTGGTATTTGTCGTGTTTAAAATTCGGACATAAGTATGGTTGTGATCGGATAAGGTGTTTGCGATATAAATTCCTTCTTCAATTTCTTGATTCGGTATCAAGATGTGATTAGTAATTGAAGGAATTTGTATTTTACGGACGACTTCGGACCGAGCTGCAAGTACTGTGGCATTATTGTCACAAGTGTGAAATATTTCCAGTCTAATCGGATAATTTAAGTTGTTTGGACGAAGAAATAGCGAGTCGCCACTTTCGTTGAAATCTATTTGGCAATTGTGTTGTTTTATAAAATCAATGCCTAGTATGCCATCACTAGGTATTGGGAAATTTTTGTCGACTAAATGAAAGTCATGTGGAATTATCTAATTTCTCGTTTGGAGTTCTATGAAGGCTAAGCTTTTTGAAATTATTGTTCCTTCGCCTATACCCGATATTTGGGTAGTAAACTCTTTGTTTACATTATCGAATATATCTATATTTTTTTTTAATATAGATATATCTGCACCAGTGTCTATTAACAGCGTAAATGTTTTACCTGTTTTTTCTTTATTAATTTTTACAAAGATACTTAAATTGAGATTGATGCTTTTGATTGTGTCATTTATTGGCTTTGAATATCTGTTGGGTTCTGGCGGTTTTCCGAGTTACCATGAGTTACTCGGACATTGCCTCTATTACCATTGTTTTGGTTGGTACCTCGGCATCTTCCTCGGTTGCCACCTCGGTAATTACCTCTATTACAGTTATTACCATTATTACGGTCATAATTATTATAATTATTTCTGTTATTATAATTATTTCCGTTGCCTCTACCTCGATATGAACCTCGTTGGTTTTGACTTCTCTGGTAGAGTATAGTGCTTGGACTGCCAGTCATTTTAGCACAATGGTTTATATACTTTGAAATGGCTTCATCCGCTGTTTTGAATGAACCTGACATTTAGTGCTTCTTCAGTGCTAAGTTCTTCAGCATGCTTTGAAGAATAGCCGTTATTAATATACGAATTTTCAAGTAAAAGGCGTGATTATTGATTTCATCAGTAAACTGAGTGGCTGTTTTGCCTCTCTGGTGTACTGATGTCACTTTGTCTATTGACAGTTGGACGGTATCACCAACTACTGTGTCTTGCAGTTTTTTAATTATGTCAGGTATTGTTGTTTCGTCTTTTACTCTATTTCTGATTGCGCCCGGTAATTTGGACTTTACAATCTTGAGTGCAATACAATACGTCTGCAAATTCGCATTTTCCCAAATCTACCATTTATGAATGATGTTAAATTTATGATGAATTTAGTTAAATTTATTCGACGTCGAATTCTGGTATGGATTGGCTAGTTTCTTTTAAATACGCCCTTACGCGTTGGGTGTCCTTGCTTGCTTTTAGGTCCACGTCGCTCGAATTTGTATCTGAATCCGAGTTATCTACGTGAAACAATAGTGTGGCTGGGATAGTAAGATTTGCCAAGTCTTGTTCTTGGACCTGTATATCTTCTTCTCTGCTAGCTTCAAATTTTACTGGTGTATTTAGAATAGACGGCACAGTTAGATTAAGATTGTGTTTCTCTTTTATATCTTGCAGATTATTTCTTAATCTTACGAATAACCTCGACATTTCTGACCAATGTTGATCGGTTAATACGTCTTTATGCCTATATATTAATAATCGAGCTTCATTAAAGCAATCGACTAATGTTATTACATGTCTATCTACTGTGTCTCTGTGAGTTTATCTATTCTGCGTTAAGCATTTGTATGCTTTTTCAAATTTGACTTTTATATTAAGGATTCGCTCAGAGAGTTCTGGCCATTCCATAATATGAATATGAACATGCTGTTTGTATTGTGAGGTTTAATACTTGAATACCTCTTAGTTAATTTCTTCTGATTTCCCATTAAATACTGTCATAATTTCTATGGCAGGTATTAACATCAATAATTGAGCCTTTTCTTTATTAGATAGGCCAATAAAAGGGGAGAAATCTAAATCATATGTTCTCATATATATCCTTTCGAAATTACATATATATGTGGGACAATATGATAGAATGAAATTAGCTCTTTGAGCTAGGTCAGGTTCTTTTATCAAGACGTTTTTTAAATTTTTCTTAGCTAACTTGCCCATATGTTAACCTGCTGTCTATAAAACTGTATGCGTGTAAGAATATTCTTAATTTGATCTTATATGTTTTTATATATATATTTTCAATTCTTGAAATACGATTTTTTCTTTATTGCTTGTTCATACTTTAATTTTCTAATTTCAAATCTTATCCAAGTCATTTGCTTGGCTTTGATAACGTTTCTTGATACATTTGTTGTGATACTTATACAATTTATACAACAAATGTACCAGAACTATAATGAATATTATTATTACTAATATAGTGAGGACTTTAAGATCAGTATTTTGTACTTCAACTTTATTAATGACATTTGCTGTCGAGTCAACACTTTTTAAATCTAACATCATTGAATCTTGTTCTTCAACTTCTACTGTTTTACTTATTTTATTTGTCTTAATTCTATGTATCAATTCTATTTCAATTCAATTTCTATATATCATATTTCCTATTAACAGTACAGCTTACAAATTGAGAATTATTTTTTCTCTTTGCCTACCTAATGTTTTCCGAATGGCTTTACAGGCCAAACGTCTTGCCGGTTGACTCAATTGTCGTCAGGCATTACAAATATTTAATAATAATTTTAACGTTATTGTTGGGCACTCTTTAGTGGTACGAGGGGCGGCCTGCCTCTCGTACTTCTTCTCGATCCAGCTTTGTCACAAGGGGCGGTCTGCCTCTCGTGATTAATTATTTACTGCTGCTCTTGAAGCGTCTATGGCCTGGCATGTGCCCAGGCAATACAGGCTGAAGAGTGGACCCTCGCAATCCGGCGGGCATTGGCGTATCCTCTTTTGGGCTGTGGGCGATGTGTTTTTTTGTTAATCTGCTCTACTATGTCAGAGGGACAGGGGTTGCTCTTCACCTTTAACAGTGACTCTAAATGTTCGAGTTCACTAGTTAATTTTACGGCACTTTCCCAAGGTAGTGGGTTATCGGACTTATATAAGAGCCTTACGATCTTAGACTTTCTCTGTCTGATCCGCTCTTTAATGCCACTGCGTCTTTTCTTGGTGATAGTTGAGCTCATGCCCCTGTACTCACTCAGTTTTTACGAGAGTTTTTCCCCATAAGTTTGTTGCCAGCCAGCCCAGTTAATCCGCTTTCGCCAGTCCAGTTGTCTTCGAGAAGATCCGTTTTCGCCAGTCCAGTTGAATTCGAGAAGATCCGTTTTCGCCAGTCCAGTTGTCTTCGAGAAGTTTGCTAGGTCCTAGGTCTTCCTAGACCCTTGTCACGGTCGCCATGTAGTATCTTCCAGGATTCCAAGTTATATCTTTATAAATTATTGGACTAGCACGTCAGTGCCGTTTGAGCGTTGGTTTTATAATTGTCTTTTATTTTAAGTCAGAACGTTCTCTTACCCTAAGTACATAAGTTCAGCGCGCACTGCGCTGCCAGTTTAGCCGGCAGCGGCGCGGCTGCATTATATATTTCTTATATATATGCTTATGCTTAGATGTCAATGGACATGCATGCTTATCTTACGTAAGTACTTAAGAGAGAGAGAGTATTATGCACTTATGCATAGGGCACTGGCGGTCAGCGTGCATATGCTGACTTAGCCGAATTCACAAATGGCCGATCATATTACGCGCTCACTTGATGTTGTTTTGTTTAATGTAATTTGTTGTGGCTGCACAAAGTGTTGCCACATAAGTGCCGAACACAGTGTACACTCGGTATGTATGACATATGTGCATATTACAAAAGATCGAAATTTTCTTTTTATTCTGATTTATAAATTTATCAAAATTATAATCATCTAAAAAAAAGTTATTTTTGGTAAAAAAGATGATTGATTCTCTACCAAGAAAATCGATTTTTCCATATACTTCAAAGTATTAATTTCATAGATTGTTTAATTATCTTGATAATACCGTTTAAATGATCTTGTTCGATTCAAAAGTTATGATTTTTTCAATGAATAAACTCAAAAGGCGCTACTGTGTATCGCTCTAAACCCTAGAGCACACTGTAACTCCGTTTCATCTTTGTAATTATAAATTGATAACATAGGCGCTCTTACTAATTTTTCTTCAAGCATAACGAAACAGTCTAATTTATTTTCTCTAAACTCGAAATTATTTTCTTTTTTCAATAAATCATATAAAGGTTTTGCCAGCGTTGAAAAATCTTTTATGAATCAACGGAAATATTAACAAAACCCAAAAAAAACATTGCACTGTTGGAACTTTCTCTTTCTCAATGTATGATAATCTTCTAGGTAGGCAGTTTAATGGCTTTGTTTTTCTAAACATATTTTAATTTTTTGTTTGTTTCTAATTTAATTTTCCATGATGTTAAACTTCTTTTTATAAATGAGATCAGGCTACCCGAATCTATCAGACATTCTGTAATTATAGGGCTGTCAGTTTTATCTCTTAAATATAGACTTCTTCGCCTGCATCTCTGCCTTACATAATTTGCCTCCAAATGCTTGGGTCAATTTTTCCATTAGCTGGCCCATTGGTTCACCAATTCGTGCAGGATATGAATGGAGCCAATTCAGCGCCTTTCCTTTCAGACCACCAATGCATACCAAATAAGACTGTGTCTCACTCAGGTGGCATAGACGAATAATACTTTTCACTTGACTAATCCAGTTGACACTCCATTCTCTCCGTTGAACTCTAATGAAATTTTATTCGCCAGTTTGAATGCTGTTGCTGACCCTCAAATCAGCTGGTTACTGTTTTGACTTTTGCCTGTCTTGTTTTTGCACAGAATGCTTTATTATTATGCTTTTCAGTATAGACACGCATCGTCTGCTATAGACATTTTGCTTGCATTTTGAGTTTTTCCAGCATTTTTCTAGTAGCTTCTATTTCGTCTCTGAGTTTTTCCAATTGTGCCACATTTCGCACAATTTATTGGCGTTGTTGCTGTACAAAGCTTCGTATTTGAGTTCTCGTCTATTTCCTCCATTTCAGGTGATGCACTATAGTAGTCACTCTCTGATCGAGGAGCATTACCTCGGCACTCTACTCATCGTCCTAATTTACTTCCACTTATAATAATAATTGAAACCCAGCGAATACTAAAATTGAGCCAATTTAAAAAAAGATATTTATATAATTTCATTGGCAAAGCAGCAGTTCAGCTGTGTTGTTCGAATACGCATGCAAATTAATATGTTATTATATTAAATTTTCAGATTTCTTTCAAGTTTCGTTCATTTATGCGATGAAGGTAAGGGAGGCTGCGAACATCTTGAGCTGGCAATTCCTGGGGCTCTGTTCTGGTTCTTCTTGTGGTTCAATAACAGGGACTCGTTGACCATGGCTCTGTCTCTGAAAGTGATGAGATGTGTGCCATGTAACCAGGCTTCGGTGCCGTTGTTTACTCGAACTCCAGCTGAAATGTCGTTGATTATGATGATCCCGTCGTCCACCTGGGTGATTGTATCCAGGTTGCTTGGCTGGATCTCACAGTGGGCTGTACCTCCATGTGGCTCCACTGCAATCAGCTAAAACGTTATCCACCACCAACAACGAGGGAACAACGCAATATTTGGGCTAACAATGCGAGTCTTTGCAAGTGTTATGGCAAGCATTAAATTCTGCAACTACATCATCAAAATTCTATCCCTGGCCAATATTGATTCATACAGATGGCCGGTGTCAACTGGTGAGTTGTTTGCCACTTTAAGAATTTGATTGACGGTGGAGGTTAGCTGGTTAATTTGATTCTGAACTCTAGCATTGTGCCTGTTGTTGGAATTTATTAGCGGACAATCTGTAAATTTTATTATCTCTAAGTCACCGGCATCAGGTGCACCCGCCACAACCTTCAACATGAACCCCAAAAAATCCAAACTCATAATGCTCGCCTAGCGTTTCCAATAGTGCGATGCCCACTACCAAAAGATGAAGAAAAAACTATACCCAGTGGCCGAAAATGAACGGATTATTATCCACCTCCAGGATTCTCTCCTCGCACAGAGACATAAGCTTGATTCCTTGTTTTTCGCCAACCTCAAAGATTCTATTTTTCCGCGAAGTATTTTCCCTATTTCACTTTGTGGCTCGTCCGAGTTTGCCTGAACAACATCAACCGGTCTGTTGTTGATAACAGAGTGGATTGACTTGTTGTCTCTGTCGCTGCCAACAGAATGATTTCTACAGTGTCACACTATGTAGGGATGCATTTGAAATACTAACTCTAAAATTATTGCTCAGCATAGTTGAAATCGTTTGTAAATTCAAAGCTAGCTCATTGTCGCAGTATATCACTTTTGTCTTTGGGAAAGTCAACACTACTGGTTTCAGTCAGAAAGTATTTCTTGTCAGTGGAGAAAATGGCTAAGTGTAACATCTCTCCTACATGTGAGGGGATCTGTGTCTTCCCAAGTTCTTGTTTTTTGCTGTGTCTATTATATTTAGCCTTAGCACATGTTTAACAAATTTGTTTAATTTCATTGGCCATTTTTCCCATCTTTGGAAAGTAGTACTCGGAGAGCACTTGCTTCACGTTTTCTCCCCGAATATATCAACTACACTGTTTATGCAGTGCCAAAACTTCGTGGCCGGAAACCTCCGGACACCTCATCTTTTATCATTGCAAGTGTGTGCAAATCACAGTGAAAAGCATTGACTCTCTTAGGGGTGATTATGTCCCCTAGTTCGTCCAACAGGGATTCTTTATAAGTGAAATCTACCGCATAGCGCCTTTTGTTTCCAAAAAGAACGAAACGTTGTAGTTGTAGGCAGCCGCGCTTCTTCCAGCACTATCTGATTCTAGAAGCAATTTAAAGGCTTGTTCGTTGTCTCGATAGTGCGAGTAAGTGATACTTCACTTTGAATCGTTGCCGTCAAGAGGCTGCGTCTTGTTTCTCTATAGCGATAAGTAGTTGTCTGAACTGGGCCTCCGCAACGAGGTTTTCTATGCTGGGCTTATAGAAGATGCGCGCATGCACGCCTTCCATCTCTTATTCTTTAAAGATGTTTATATCTTTAACCCCATACAAATAATGCCGTAGCTTGGCAATTGCCTACCCATCCTTTATATTATGCCGACATAATTTTCTCTATTTTCATTTAAGTTGTCAATTTTGATTTCTTTAGTCTTTAGTCATTTGGGTGTCTAATCTTGGTTGCCCTGCATAAAGAAATATCTGAGCAGGAAATTGTCCTGTTGTGTCGTGTTTAGTTTTTAGGTTGTAAATGTAAAGTATTGTCTCCATCTTGCCCACCTCTGCAACACCTGTTTTTGTGGTGTTAAGTTTTAGTTCTATTTCGTCGCTCTGAAGCCATCGTTTAAGGCTAAGCTGGAGAAAGCACCATCTCTGTCAGCTTCTGTCAATCAGGGCTTTCCCAATTGATTGAAAATACGCATGAGAGCATTTTTGCATTCCAAACAATCTTTTGATTTTATTTGTTCGAGAGTGGCGAACTTTGAAAAGATGTCTATGCAACTCAGGTAGTGGTTACCCTTTGAAGAATAAATGTCTACCACAAATTTGTCGCGGCAATGCTCGGGCTTAGGAGTAATTTTCATTGGCAATTCCGTGTTACGGCGTTCGGTTTTTGGCAGGTTGCATATTTGACATTCATTAATTATATTTTGAATTAGGAGTTGGCTATTGGAAAAATAGTATGTTTTTTGGATTCCTAGGTGCAAGAGTTTTTCGTGTGTGGTCAGAACTAACTCTTTAAAATTTGCGGAAGTGAGTATGTTTTTTTTTTTTTTAAATACAAGGCTTCGCATTTCGGACTCATGATTTCTTTATAAGTGCTCTGAATTGTTTCAAAATCTCTGCGTCGTTGTCTATGTATAGGACACTTGATTTTGAGCAAAAGTGGTCAAGCAAACATTGTTTGGCTGTTTCTATTGTCATTTCTTTATAGGAGATGTGTTTGATTTGTTTCTTGAAATATGTCTCATGACGTATGCTAACAGGACCTTTGAAAAATATAATTCGTTTTTTATGGTAATTGATTGGTTTCTCAGACAATTCTATTAAATTACTACTATCCTCATATGCACTGGGTTGGGTGGTTTCGCCACAATATTCTATTGTGACTCCAGATAAGGAATCATCAACGTGATTTTCCTTTACTTTGATGTACTTTATATCGAAATCATGTTCTGAGAGTTTTATCCTCCATCTGGTTAATTTGGCATTGGATTCTTTTAACTTGTGTAACCAGCTTAATGGCTGATGGTCGGACGTTATCTCAAAATGTCTGCCTATTAATGTCGGAAATTCTTTGTTGCCCAAACTATGGCCAATAATTCTTTCTCTATGGCACTGTATTTTATTTCGTGTTCGTTCAGTGTTCTGCTTATAAAACTATGTTACTATCATCGGTAGTTAACACGAATTTTCTATCGAAGTTTGATATTTTGAGGATCGAGTCCTAGGAAATCAACAATTTAACTTCTGAAAAGCCTCCATATAGTCGATCTGATTGGCATCTATTTTGGTTCCTTTTTTTTAAACAACTTGTAGGGGGTTTGGCTACGTCGGCAAACTTAGGTATGAACATCTTACAGTAACCCGTGAGGCCCAAGAAGGCTTTGATCTCTTTAATTTTTCTCGGTAGTGGGTACTAGGGGATTTTGTCGGGATTTGGTTTAATACCTTCCCTGGTGACAATATGTCCTAAAGAGGCGGTTTCTTGCTTTAGAAATGATATCATCTAGATATACCAGACAATGCTTATTTGAAAGAGGACGAAGCAAGTTATTTAAGCAACGCTGGAATGTTCCAGGGGCGTTTTTAAGCCCGAATGGTATCTGCGTATATTCATAGTGAGTATATTTGGTCGAAAATGCGCTTTTGGGTATAGACCCGGTGTCCATTTCTATCGGATGGTAACCCTTGGCAAGATTTATAGTTTTTAAATAATTACATTTACCCAACTTGCCTGTCATTTACTGTAATTTCATTTAGTTTCCTATAGTCGATCACAATGCCAAACTTCTTCTGTCCAGAAGCGTCTAACTTCTTGGGTACAACCCAAATGGTGCTGTAATAGGGCGAATTACTTTCTCTTATAATTCCCAATTCAAGCTTATCTTGGATATTTTTACCTACTTCTTTTTCATATGTGTGGGTAAGTATATAGACCGGCATGTTGTGTGTTGTGTTAATTGTATGTTTTTCAAGATTTGCAAACGTGAGTTTGTCACCCTCGCGATATTGAATATTTTTAAATTTCTTTGGTCAACTTGATTCTTTGTTCATCATTTAAATTATTAAGTCTAAACTGTTCCTCCTGAAGCATGGAATTCTCCAGGAAAACAGGTGGTCGGTGATGTGGTTGATGTACATTATTAAAATATGGCTGAAGAGGTGTAACTGGTTTCTGATTTATTTGTTTATTCTGTGAACCATTTTATAATTAATTAAAATTCTGAATATTAAGGCTTCATAAAGACCTTAAATTTGGTATATAACAGTTAACTATCCTGAGACAAATGTGGTTAGGCAATCTCTGAATAAGTATTTCTAAGATACTCTGAATTAATCTAGTATACAGCGCAGTTTTTACTGCGTCACCTTCAAGATTCAACTTACTTATCAACGTTTGTCGCTTCTTCTCGGTTTCTTCCAGAAATTGACGGATGTCAATACCTCTGTATTGTATAAATTACAAAAATCTGTTATGTTAGATTTAGGGAGTTTATTTAATTAATTCGGATATGATGTTGACCACATAAGATAAGATTAAAAACTGAAGAACATAGTTTCTTGTGTTGGCCCACGGAGCTTCGTCGAGCTGGCCGCGCAGTGGCCCAAAAGTGCTGACTCTGTGCATTCCGCCTTTGTCAGCCGGCGAGCGCATGCTGGTGTTAGATTTCATCATGCCACTCTGTCGCCGAGCTATTGCCCAACCAAACCGGATGTTGACCCAGCATTTAATTTTAAGGCAATGAACTCGGTAGTGATAACTCCTCCCTCGTTCAAGCAAGGGACGTCCTCGGTCCTTCGTACTGGTTCCTGGGGGTTGTCAGCGGGCTCGACGCGACGTCTACCCTGTAGACGGCGGTGAATCGCGTAGGCGATCCCAAGACAGATGAAGAGAGCAGCTAAGGTAGTAAGGCTGCTGACAATGGGTCTGGTCACTAGCTGAGCCTGAAGGGAACCAATGTGTTTGAGGTTCTTTAAGCTCAGTTCATGCAGGAAAGGCAGACTGAGTTGGTCGCGGTGGCCGGTAATGCTGATCTTTGCCACTACGGATGCTGCTGGCTTCTGCTTTAGTGATCTGTAATGATTAGTGAAAACAGTCCCATTTAAGGAGACCTGATTGGTGAATGTGACCAGGTGAGTTCCCGAGATCGTCTGAGTTGTGTTGTCTTCATGTTGAATGCTGATGGTGGCGTCGTTGATGATGACCATGCCTTCGTCTACTTGTACCATGGGCTCTAGATGGCTGGACTTGGTGTTACATTGCGCGACGGTTCCAGTGGTTAGTTGTTGTGCGCAGGTTGGGGCAGCCGATCTCTTGCAGAAGGTCGCGCTCACAGTCGCTTCGCAGTTGTTAATGGGAAAAATGGCTGAGCCGCAATCGGCGACCAGGTTATTGTTATCTAAGTCTAATGCTGTGTTATTGTGTTGAACAGGATAAATATTGATTTTTTTACAAGTCGTTATTGGTTTAGGAAATTTAATAAGAAAATACAACATATTATTATCTTGGAAAATTTTGATTTGCGCTATTTCGAGAATGTCAGCTATGCTGACCTCTGTGAGATGTTCATTGAGAATTTCTTTTATGTCGATTTCATCAAGTAAGGCAGGGCTGATTAATTTGGCCCTTGCTAGGGTAACAGAGAGTATTATGTTTTCCAAACTTGTTATTATTATTCGGTTTTTTGCCAGAGTTGTCTCAAACAAGTGTTCTGAGTTTACTTCGTTTCTATCCTGAATTGCGTTTAAATTTTTTGTAAGTTCGTTCAGTCGATTTTGAATTTTTGTATTTATTTCGATTTGTCTGTTTTCAGCTTCTATTAGTTGAGCCTGTTTAAATTTAATTTGCTCCCAGTCGTCGAAGTCAGGTGTACCTGCAACAACCTTTAAAGCCGAACCTATTATGTTGATGCTGCGCTTAGTTCTATGTTGTATTTTTAACATGGCAATCAGTGCGTCGATGCGTCCGAGGTCCGTGGTGAGAATTCTTCTCATATGGTCCTTGACAAATATATTTACTGTCTCCTTTGTCTCGTCGGCGTATCGTTCATACGTTGTTATGTTGGTTACATGTCCGAGGTATCCGTAGCTGTCCCAGATGGTCACGTCCCCGTCTACCAGTGGTAAGTATGTCGCGTGTGAATAGTCATTCAGTTTTATTGTCGCGATTGCCATGGTGGAATAGTTGCATAATAATGAATAACGTTAACCTATAAGAATAAAGAATAAAACTTGAGTTGGCTTATCCTATTTGAGGTTGTCCTTATGGACCTCCCTCCCCTTTATGAGAACCGTCGTGCCAAGGTCAGCCTCAACTGTCTCTTCGGAACAAAGTGGTGTTAATTTTGTACCTAATCTTTTGTTGCTTCTTAACCAGACTCTATCTCCTGCTTGGTATTCTTTGTTTTTTCTGTTTTTATTAAATCTTTCCAAGTTCTTATCCTGTGCGCTCTGCAGTTTATTCCTAATGTTTGTTTCGAATTCGAGTGAAGACGAGTGCACTATGTCTATTGGTCTTCTGTTTGTAATGGAATGAATGGTATTATTATAGGCAATTGTGGCTAGTAAAATGAGGTCTGTTGTATTGTCAATCTTCTTTTCCAATTTTAAAGAGCGAGCTATTTCTGTCAGGGTGCTGTGAAATCGTTCCACCTGACCATTTGATGTGCTGTGTAATGGAGGTGCATTTGAAATTTCAATATTAAAATTGTTGGACAAGATAAATCGAATTGTTTCTGAATTTAAAGATTTTTCATTGTCGCAGTATATGAGTCGTGTTTTTGCAAAGAAATTTACCATTTGTAATAGTGGGGCTTTGATATCAACAACTGCTCTGGAATCTATTGGCTGAACTACCGCGAATTTTGAAAATTTGTCGATGCAGGTCAGAAAATGTTTTTTGTCAGTGGAATAAATATCGACGTGTAAGAGTTCCCCAGTGTATGATGGTATGGGTGTTTTTCCTATGTTTTGTCGTATTGGGTGGCGGTCGTATTTGGCTCTTTGGCAGATCTTGCAGTTTGATGCAATTTCTGCAGCCAGGTGGGCCATTTTTGGGAAAAAATAGTCACACAACACCTGTTTGACGTTTTCTTGTGCCGCTCGGTGTGCTCTGTTGTGTTCTATGGTCATGATTTCTCGCTGTTCTGTATTGTTTGTTATGTCTGTCACTAGATGTTTTGAATATCTAAAGGTGGTTGCTGGAAAGGTTTCTACTAGTCTATGTTGAAGGAAAGCCAATATTGGGAGTTCACAATGCAGGACGTTGACCACGTCAGCTTTTACCAAATCCTGCAGTGTGAGCCACAGGTCTTCTCTCTTAGAGAATCGGACGATATGTCGGAGTTTTTCCTTGAAAAGGATAAGTGTTTTCACGGAGGGGAAATCTGCCTCATCTATGACAATTTGGTTACGGAAGCAGTTTACAGGTTTTTCTGTTGTTTCTATGGTGTAGGTGAGAGATTGTTCGCTGTGAATAGTGGCCACGTCTGAGTCAACGTCCGCGTCCGTATCTGGATTATTGTTTAAGGCATTAATATTTTGTCGGGACAAGGCGTCTGCCACAAGGTTTTCCTTGCCCGGTTTATAAATAATGTTCGCGTTATGTTCGTCGACGAATGCTTTCCAGCGTTTTAACTTAGCATTTGGGTTTTTGTCTGAAACTGCGAACGTTAATGGCTGATGGTCGGTGTAAATATTAAGCTTCCTTACGCCATACAAGTAATTTCGCAGGTTTTGGAGGGCCCAAACTATGGCTAAAAGTTCTCGTTCGTTGGTTGCTAAATCTGTCTCGTTGCCACGTAGCGTTCGAGAAATCATGGTAATGGGTCGGCCGTCTTGTGCCAACACTGCCCCCAGGCCATGTGAAGAAGCGTCCGTTGTTAAGTCGAATGGTTTCTTAAAGTCAGGGTATGCCAGAAGTACGTCGTCTGACATGAGTACGTCTTTAAGTTTTTGAAAAGCTGCTTGTTGTCGGTCGTCTAGTGTAATTTTGACTTTTCTTGATTGGTTTGTGCTTATTTTGCCATTTTCACCCTTCAATATGTTAGTCAAGGGTTTCGCGATGGCGGCAAAATCCCTAACAAAACACCTGTAGTAGCTGGAAAGGCCCAAGAATGACCTAAGTTCAAACAGCGAGCGTGGGGGTTGGAAATTATTTATTGCCTGGACTTTTTCGGGCGCGGTTCTAATTCCGCCTCTAGACACTATGAAGCCCAGATATTCGACGTCTTTTTTGAAAAAAGTGGACTTTTCCTGAGAAATTCTCATGCCTGCGTCACACAGACTTTTGAGGACCCAGTCGATGTGCTTCACGTGATCTTCTTTGCATTCCGAGAAGATGATGACGTCATCCACATACACATAGCATGTCTTCCCGATTTGTTCTCTGAGAACATCATCGATTGCTCGTTGAAAAATACTTGGTGCATTCTTCAACCCAAACGGAAGCCTACAGAATTCGTACTTGCCATTATTTACGGAAAAAGCTGTCTTCTCCCGATCTTTCTCTGCCAATTCGATTTGATGGAAGCCTGACGTCAGGTCCAGTGTTGTGAAGTACTGTGCCTTGCCCATATTCGACAGTATTGCCGATATGGTTGGGATGGGGTATTTGTCGTCGATGGTTTTTTGATTTAGTTTCCTAAAATCAATGACCAATCGCTTTTTTTTGTGACCCAAGTCATCGGTGCCTTTTTTGTCGACCACCCATATAGGGTTATTATATGGCGATCTGGATGGTCGAATAATGCCGTCCGCGAGAAGCCGTTTGACTTCAGTATTGACAAAGTCCGCTACACCCATCGGGTAAGGGTATAACTTGGAATATACCGGCTCTCCATCTGTGCGAATTGTCGCGACAGTGTTTATGTTAAAAGGAAGCGACTTGTTAGGGTCCGTAAATGATTCTGCCCGTTGCTTGATCATATTATTAAATGTTTCTTTGATGGTAAGGGGTACCTCTTCGTCATTAATTTTTATGAAGTTCACATTTTTGCACTTCACGTATTCAATTTGTTCTGATCCGTTTTTGTGTTTTATAATATCCTTTGTGTAGAGGATATCAGCGTTGATTTCTTTTAAAAAATCAAGACCAATAATACCGTCGAAATCTTTAATGTCATTCAAAATGAAGAAATAGGTCTTGACCCCGAATAAGTGAATGAGGCATTTTTGCTTTACCACGGTGTGTCCGTGTATTGATGAAACTTTAAATTGCTTTTGAACTGGCTTGAAGTGTGCCAGCCCTGGGAGAGGCTTAATAAAATTCTTCGAAGCCCCGGTATCGATAAGGAGTCTTATCGTTTGCCCCGCTATCGTTCTCGTTATGAACGTTAGCAGGGATGCACCCCTAAAAAATTACAAGTCTCCTCGTCAGTCAACTCGTCATCTGCCGTCATTATTTCATTTTGGGCGACTGATTCATACTCTTCTTCTGTTTCCCCCTCACCCTGGGTCGTAAGATTGATTTTTTGTGTGCCATACGCAAATCGTCCTGACGTTTGCTTATTGTAGTTTGTCGGTTGCCTGAAGCGCGATGACGATGGGTCGACCTCCATTGGTTCTTGGCCCTGATTATGGTAGTTTCTCTGGCTAACGGGGCGTCGTTTCATGCTACCCATCTGCTGCATCTGCGAATTTGTTTGATTATTGGCTGAAGCATCAGCCGCATTGCCCTGGTTGTTGGCCTTGCTAAAATATGGGTTTTTACCCTGATTGTTACTGTCTGTCTGATATTGGCGATCCGTTTGACGCCACCCTTGAGTCTTTTGGCTTTGCTGCCTTTGAATTTTTTCGTCACTATATTTAGCGTAGTTTGCTGCAAACGCATAGCGATCGTTGCTTGCCTCTGCCTCTTGGGCTATGGCTAATGCTGTTGGCAAATCTTTTGGTTGAGATGGAAAAACAGCAACCTTCAGTGATTTTTTTAGTCCGGAGACAAATGTTTGAAGCGCTTCACTTCTATATTTTTCGTTAATAACTAATGCAGCTGCTGCATCATATGACATAAGAGTCTTGTTTGTTAGGAGCGTAAGCTTCTTTTCAATTTCGTCATAGTATTTGAGCAAAGGCATTTCGCCCTGTCTCAGTGTGCTTAATTGTTGTTGAATTACACATACTGGCGTTTTGTCAGCATACGTGCAATCCAAGCGCGCGATAATCGCGTTGAAATTTAAAACTGTGTTATATGAAGCTAAGGTTGCGTTGGCAGAGCCCTTTACTTTGTTTCTTATGATAGCGACAGCTTGGTAGTGTTTAGAGCTGCCGTCATAATTTTTAAATATTTCGTAGGCGTCGACTGCCGCCTGCCGCCATGAGACATAATCTTCCTGATCACCATTAAACTCTGGTAAATATTTTACTATGTCTAATGGTTCATTACACTGCACTGTATCGATAATTTTTACTTTCTCATATACTGTCACCTGAGGGGAGTTAATCTGTACGGCTTGAACTTGCTGCGCGATTTGTTCAAGTTGTGTTTGGAAAGCTGTAGCCTGGTTCTTCAGCTGGTTATTTATGTTAGTTAATGCACTTGCAATCGTACTATTAATTATGTTTGTCAATTCTTGGGCATTCATTGTAACGGTTTTTTGGATTTTTGGGCTTAAAAGTGTGTCTTCGTCACTACTGTCGTTAGTCGGATTTCTATACATTTGTAGTACTCGACTTGTCTGAGACAGTTTATAAATTTATGATTTAATCGATTTTTTATTTACACGAATAATAATTTTTAATGTGTTTATTATACTTCTTTTTTAGCTTTGGAAAAAATAATTTTACTGCACACCAATTTTGGCAAAAATAAAATCTTCTTGCACTTTTGTACCGTTCTTTTTTTAAAAAAAATTTAAATAGTCAATAAACATCTCACTTACATGTTCTTTCAATCTGCTATCAATTTCTTCAAACTTCAAAAACTTCAAAAAGCGAAAGCGACTGTGATCCGCTCCTGTGTTATTGTGACCCTCGTTTCTCGTAGGTCCGCTCCTGTAGTTTTTCGCAGTCGTTCGATGCGTTGTTGTTGTTGCTTTTCAATTTTTTATATTTTTAAATTTTATATTGTTCATTTAATATTGCTTGCACTGTCACGATTGGTCACGAATGCGTACTTTTTTTAATGTCAAACGTTAGTTGAAGTTTTTCAACTGCTTTTCAATTTTTTATATTTTTAAATTTTATATTGTTCATTTAATGTTGCTCGCACTGTCACGATTGGTCACGAGTACGTAATTTTTTAATGTCAAACGTTAGTTGAAGTTTTTCAACTGTTTTAACATATGACTTTTTGATCCGATGTGCTCAGACCACGTTGGGCGTCAATTACAAAAATCTGTTATGTTAGATTTAGGGAGTTTATTTAATTAATTCGGATATGATGTTGACCACATAAGATAAGATTAAAAACTGAAGAACATAGTTTCTTGTGTTGGCCCACGGAGCTTCGTCGAGCTGGCCGCGCAGTGGCCCAAAAGTGCTGACTCTGTGCATTCCGCCTTTGTCAGCCGGCGAGCGCATGCTGGTGTTAGATTTCATCATGCCACTCTGTCGCCGAGCTATTGCCCAACCAAACCGGATGTTGACCCAGCATTTAATTTTAAGGCAATGAACTCGGTAGTGATAACTTATACTTCTGAACTCCTCTAATAGTTTGGTGCTTAAAGTTGACAATGTGCTAGTTCCTTAACTCCGCCCAGCTGGTTAGGTTAAATGCCCCTAGCGTCCGGATGACATCGCCGCTGATGTTTCTCTCTATATGTCCGAAGATGATTCACTTCTGACGTTCATCTGTTATTTGGTCCAGCGACAAGATGAAGTCAATGCGACCGATGAAAGTGTACAGAGTGCCTGGATCTCCATTGAAATTTTCCACGGCGTGAATTTGCTTCTCAACCTGAATCATGTAAGATTCAGAAAGCTGAATTGGTTCTGTTGCTGTTACCGCCATTGTTTGTAATCGGTCAACTTTTATTAATTGGTTTAATTGTTTAATTTTTTATTTCACTTGATTATGTATTGGCTGTAGGGGTTAGTTTGTGTATTGGCTGATATTGACTTGTGTAGTATCACCAATGTAGTTACTCGAAGTGACGAATTTGAATACACTATGTTGACAAAAATGTTTTGTTTTAAATTTGTTTTATTTTAATTAGGTTTCATTTTATTTTCACTCATTTTTATGTTCTTTTTATTCACTTATTTATTTTAAGTTCAATACACACTTAGCCGTTTCGTCTGGTTTAGAGTAACCTTTACGGATTTATAGATCTGACGAATTCTAAGGCATCTTCCCAAAACACTTTAACTTTATTTTATTTTGGGATTTTTCACGATTAACGGATATAAATTTGAGTCCTATAAATGACCCGGCTAAAGTGCCTAAGGTCAACGCTAATAAATCAAATTAAAAACAATAACAAACGTTATGTACGAAAACGTCGGATTGACCGCGTCTGTTCAGTTGAATATTCAGCTTAAGATTATAGTACAAGAATTCGTTTTAGCTTTAAAGAAAACAAGAAATGATCATACATTGTTTTAAAGTGCTTAGCCAGCAGTCATGCGCGTGTTTCATAAAGTGCTTAGCCAGTAGTCATGCGCGCGTTTCATATTACTGCATAACTGTCTATAAAGTATGCTACTATATAAATTAAATGTTGTCTCCGTCGAGAAGATGATAATCCCTCGACGCAGGAGCACTAGGTGATTAGGTGGTTATGAAGATTGCGTTGCAGGAAGTTATTCCTGGTATTAATTGGAGGGTTATGATGATTACGTTGCAGGAAGTTATTCCTGGTACCACTGGCCTAGAGACTCAGCTGGTACAGTTATCATAAATAATTAACGACAATTGTCGGAGCCAGCATAGCCGGCTACTCGTGGCGATAATGCTGACCTTGCATTCTGTCAAGACAGCAACATATCGCAGCGGTTCAACTTACAGAGCGTTGACAGGCTTATTTGTAGTTACTTAACTTATATGTATGTGATACTTTACAATATCAATTACTTAATTAAACAATTTAAATCTTTCAGCATCACATATTGTTAGTAAAGGAGCCGGGTGAGGGGTTTTGTTAATCTTATCTAACGCAGGTCAGCGCGGAGCACCGCCGTTGCTACAAAAATTTAGTGAACTATGCCGCTTGGTACAGGATTATTGACTTTGTATGTGTATCTGTGCCAGTGTTACAATAAGGATTCGATTTTCGATTAGTTTGATCTTCTAACGAGAATTCTGTAGG
This sequence comes from Drosophila rubida, assembly GCA_035046165.1. Classification (NCBI taxonomy): domain Eukaryota; kingdom Metazoa; phylum Arthropoda; class Insecta; order Diptera; family Drosophilidae; genus Drosophila; species Drosophila rubida. The sequence goes on from JAWNOF010000022.1 coordinate 13,380,120, forward strand.
CACTCTTGGTAGTGCTGTCGGTTCTCCGCTGAACTGTTTTGGTTCTCCAATTGTTGTTTGTAGAAGGTGTAATAGATGAAAAAAATGTGGCGTCATCTGTTGATGAATAATGAAGTCTTTCTTGATTTTGATTATGAGAGAGGGACGTCAGTCCGCTCTAAAGTGTCTTTATTTTATGATTCTTAAGATTAGTGCTGTCCACTGTGAAGCAGTGAGCAGCCGTTTTACATACATAATATTTTAGCTTATTATGTACAGCAACGGAAGCGTTGCTGGCAAGCTGAGAGAGCTGCATACAGAGCGACGGCCAGACGTAATAACGCTGACTTAGCCATTTGGACGGTCGCTATTATCAAGTGCGGATCATATTTCGTCTGCACTGAGTGTGTGCAGAGGGCACTTAGCTTTAGGCGAGCAGCGACAAAGTCGCTGCTTATGCATGCATTGTGTTGACATAACAACAAAGTGTTGCGGCCTTATTTATATGAATGTATATACATATGTACGCATTCTACATCTCCCTCCTTTTAAAAAATAACGTAGTTTATGAAGTTATTTTATGTACTAGTGTTAATTATTATTATATTCTTTTTGGTTTTGTTTGCTTATAATATATAAATATAAAATTTTTATGTTAATGTGTATTTCTAAATGTATATGTTTAAAACTATTTGTATAAAAAATATATTTTATTTTAGTTATTGTCTATAAATTGTTTGTTTTACCGAAAACTAGTTCATATGGACAATAATCATGTGCCATAGATGGGATTGTGTTGAAACAGTAAACGAAATATTAGATCCATATGTCCCAATCAGTTTTATCTACCGATATTGAAGTATATGAACGTATGTACTCATTAAAAGTTCTGTGACTTCTTTCGACTGTTCCAACTGTCTGTTCAGCTGTCCATTCGAATTTTACATCTTTTTTACATAATCTTGTTATGTGACGAGCATAGTCGGTAAAATTTTTGATAAAACGTCTATAGTAATTGCAGAATGCAATGAATCGTCTAGCGCTGTCCGCATCATGTGGGTCTGGGTAATTTAATGACGTCGTATTTTTTGTCGTCAGGCAAGATTCCTTTATCCGTGCATTTATGTCCCAAAAATGTGACTTCATGCATGAAAAATGAACATTTTTCAGGATGTGATTTAAGATAGTATTTCCTACATTTCTCAAAAACATCAGTTAAGTTTTTGAGCATATGTGTTTCGGAAGAACCAATGACTATTAAATCATCCATATAAAGGAAAGCTTGAGAAGGTTCTAATCCAGAAAATGCAATAGTCATCATTCTCTGGAAAGAATTTGGCGCTATTTGTGAGCCATTGCTTGTTGAGAAGGACATTATATCTCTTGAATTTTTTTCGAGTTCAATTTGGTGAAATCCTGACATTAAGTCAAGGCATGAAAAGTATTTTGCTCTTCCTAGTTGATCCAAAATGTCATCAATTCTAGGGAGCGGGAATTTATCCGACAACAGTTTTTTATTAATTTGACGATAGTCAATTACTAATCGCCATTTCTTCTTGTCAGTCCCTGGAAGACATTTCTTCGGAACTAAGAAAAGTGGGCTGTTATAAGGTGATGCAGACGGTTCGACTATTTTATTGTCGATTAATTTTTGTACTTGTACTTGTATCTCATTTATTTGGCTTTGAGGGTTTCTATAAATTTTTATGTAAACTGATTCATCATCCTTCAGTCTTATCGGACAAATGTATTTTTGGTTGTTGCAACTGTGTTTGCAACATAAATGCCATTTTTAATTTCCTGGTTTGGAATTAGTACACTATCCACATCTGATGATAGGTGAATTTTTCTGAGTACTTGGGATCTTGCTGGTAGAAAAATGGAATTATTACCAGATCTGTATGTTATTGGAACATAAATGGGGAAATTTAGATTATTTGGTCTCATTATGAGCCAATCTTCATTTGGTTTGAAGTCTAACTGGCAATTGAATTTCTTAATGAAGTCAATGCCTATTATTCCATCACAAGGTATTGCGAAGTGTAAATCTACTAAGTGAAAATCGTGTGGAATTATGTATTTACCTGTCTGTATCACTATTGAAATCAGTCCTTGCGACTGTATTATGTCTTGGCCTATGCCTTGAATATTGATTTTCTTGTTTATTTGGATATCATGAAAGATATCAGAATTTTATTTTAACAGGGATATGTATGCACCAGTATATTATAATATGTACCATCGAATATAGAGGAGTTGCTTTAGCGGTGCCCAAAACGGGACTGTTTCTTTATTCAAAAAATATGTCTTAAGCTACTTAGAATATTTCTGCTAAGGCAAAGTCCGCAGAGAGAGAGAGAGAGTAGTGCACATCGATTTCTGCTGACGCGGTACACGCGCAGCTGCGCCGCCTAAGTGGTCGGCGTGGGTTTTGATTTACGAGCGCAGGCAGTTCCATGGGAATGGAATGTCTATGCGTCGCTTATACAATTGTGTGTTTATATTACTAAATGTTATTTGTATATTCTTTTTATATACTTTGTGCTTACTTTGTACGGTATATACATGTGCACCAGACCTCCCTTCTTAATAAGAATAACGCAATATTATGAAGTTATTCATATTGTTAGTATTAAAATTATTTTTGTTTTGATTTTGGATGATTGGGGTAATGAATTGGGTTTTTTATGATTTGTAATAAAAATCTTATATATATCAAAATTAAATTCCTTATTATTTTTTTTTTTTTTGGTTTTGTTCTTTTTTTTATGAATTATAAATTGTTAACCTATTTTTGTGAAATATTAAGTTCTTCCTATCTACTTTGATTTCTATATTATCATTTTCTTTAATGCTAACTACTCTGTATGGTCCTTTATATTTATGTTCTAATTTGTGACCTGTCTCATTCTTTAATAGAACAGCGTAACCTACTTCTATTTTTATGTCCTTAATGTTCCTATCATAAAGCGCTTTTCGCTTTTCTTTATCGATCATATTACGAGCTCTATGGTAAGCCAATTCTATTCTAAACTTATATTCTTTAGCGTAGTCCTCCATATTATAAATGGGGTCTACTCTATCTGTATTAACGTTAAATTGTTCAATCAAATTTGGGTTTCGTCCATAGACAAGTTCATATGGGCAGTAGTCATGCGATGGTGTCGTATTAAAACAATAGACAAAATACTGAAGCCATACGTCCCAATCTGTTTTGCCTACAGATATGTAGGATCGTACATATTCATTAAAAGTTCTATGACTTCTTTCGACAGTTATAAGTGTTTGGTGGTGGTAAGCTGTCGATGCAATGTTATCTATTTTTATGAATTTACTAAGGTCAGCGATTATTGAATTCTTATACTCTGTTCCCATGTCCGTAATGAACGTCTTCATTGGACCGTACTTCAGAATAAATGATTCGAATATGGCTTTAGCGACAGTTCTTGCGCTTTTGTTTGCTATAGGTATCGCTACTAAATATTTGGTGAGATCACATATCAATGTGACGGCATATTCGTTGCCATTTTCAGATCTAGGTAAGGGTCCAATTGTGTCAATCAATACCCTGTCAAATGCTCTGATTGGTGTTTCTGTCAATGTCATTGGGGTTTTTGTGTGAGCCAGTGTTTTTGTTGTTTAATTTTGTTGACAACTACGTACGTATTTGGTAATATCTCGAGTCATATTTTTCCAGTAGTAGTGTCTTTTGATTTTGGCTAGAGTTTTTGTAATGCCAGTATGACCTCCTTGAAATGGATCGTCATGAAATATAGACAATATATCTTCTATCTTTTTATTGTTGGTTATTGTGCTCACCGGTTGGAGTAGCGCTACTCTTAAGTTTTTCAATGTTTTATTGCCCTTTTCTTTAAATTGATCAATTGAAATGTTTTCAAAGATCTTTTCGCTCGGCGCCAATTTGATTAGATCGATTTCGTTTAAACCGGCTTCTATTTCAAGCCTTTGGAATAATTGATCTAAATCAAAAATACCATTGGTATAAAGATCGTCAACATTTATTCTTGCGACTATTTTCCTTCCATGTTTGAAAAAAAATTTGGTTGGAGTCAGGTGCAAGGTTACTAGCTTTTTAACGTCTTCGTTTCGGAGAACGCTATATATTTTGGGCTCAGAAGATATCGGTTGCTTTTGCAATTCCGTTTTATGATCTTTTCCTGCGCAGGATTTTTTCTGTCTACTTTCTTGTCTTGTTGTCACTTTTAATATGTGACTGTTTATGTAAGTGGTCTGTGGTCTGTTTTGACCAGAAAATGTCTTCCGTACACATAGGGTCTGAATTGATTTATTGCCCAATGTATTGCAGTCAATTCTTCTTCCGTAGTATTCTTATTTGATTCGCCTTTTGTGAAGGATCTAGACGCGTAAGCGACTGGTAGTTGTATGCCATTCTTTTCCTGTGATAACACAGCTCCAAAAGCTTGTTTGCTTGCATCCGTTGTTATACAGAACTCCCTTGTGAAATCTGGGTACTGAAGAATTGTCGGACTCATAAGTTTTTCTTTCAAGTAGTCAAAAGCTTGCTGACACTGCTGTGTCCATTCGAACTTCTCATTTTTTTGCATAATTTTCCTATGTGGCGGGAGTAATCCGCAAAATTTTTAATAAAACGTCGGTAGTAATTGCAAAATGCAACAAAACGTCTAGCGCTATCCGCGTCTGTAGGTACGGGATATTTCTCTATTGCTTCATATTTCCTGTCGTCAGGCAAAATGCCTTTGTCAGTGCACTTGTGACCAAGAAAAGTCACCTCATGCATGAAGAATGTACACTTTTCTGGGTGTAATTTTAGATTATTCTTTCTGCACAATTCGAACACATCGGTAAGATTGTTCAACATGTGCTTTTCAGAACATCCGATGACTATTAAGTTATCCATATAGAGAAAAGCTTGGGCTGGTCCCAGCCCGGAAAATGCTATTGTCATCATTCATTGAAACGAATTTGGCGCTATTTATAAACCGTATGGCAATCGTGTGAAACGATAAGAGCCGGGAGTTTGGCCGAAAGTCACGTTGGTTGTTAACTCTTCCCCCTTTAAGACGCGATCGTCCTCGAGTGCGATCACCTCTTACTAGGTGGCTTGATTTCGTCACTGAGGTCGTTGTACTTCTGGACTTTGAGTACTTTACAAGTATGATTGCGGCCGCTATTATCAGAATTATCAGCGAAAAGTTTGTCGCTGCTAGAGCTGTATTCCCATTGCTGATGGAGTTAATCTTCTGGGTATTGTTTATGTTCAATTCCTTCATCATCTCCAGTGATAGTACTTCATCTACAATGTTAGCTTCTGATATGAGATGAAATAAAGACGGTTTCTTCGATGCGGATGGTAGAGTTGTGATATCTAATGAGATAGATTCCTCGAAGAGTTAGTGTTTCATTGTCTATGGTGACGTTTCCCTCGAAGTTGTTTAGTAGTAGTACGCCTGGCAGAATTTCTTCGTATTACGGAATATGTTGGCTGTTGATTTTTTTACATACCGGCATACGCCGATTTAGTAGTGCCGAAATACAGTTATCATTACTTAAATCTACCAAATCTTCGTGGTTACAGATTGTCCTATCGTTATAGGTTTTACAAGGCTTAATTATACCATAGATATTTTTCATACACTGCAAAATGTTTTCAAACGTGAATTGGTTTATTAAATTACCATTTTTTATTGGTCTTACTAACATTTTGTTACAATTTTCTTTGGTAGTGACAGGTATGCTTATGATACACTCCTCGCCATTTGAATAGGACACCCTGTAAGCTTTCTTTACAACTGCTCATAAAACGAAAACAGAATCGCAAAATAACCGTTTTTTTTTTCAAATTATCTGTGTGCAAGCATTCTTCGCTCTTTCTAGTATACTCCAAGTTCTGGAAATCAACCGTTATAAAGATGTTTGCTTTTTATGTGAGAGTTCGCAAAAATTCAATAGAATTTTTGCGCCACTTGAATATAACATTTATCAGTTTCGTTGGCACGTGCACACAAATTTTCGGTACCTTAAACCTTTTGATTTGTTTGAAATGTATATTTAATTAAAAAAATAAAATGGAGCATGTCACTTCATTGTCTGAGTCGGAGAAAGGAGAAATCTAAGCTTACAAGGATTCTGGCCTATCTATGGCCAAAATAGCAAAAAAAAATTGACAGGAGTCGTCACGTCATAACAAATTTTTAAAAAAATGGGGCTACTTATGGTAAAAATATGAAGGGCCGAACTCGCAAATTCGCACGATTCTTTGGCCAAGATAAGGGAAAAATGCAGCGTTAAAGCAAGTTTGACAACCATGCGGCGTGTTATTCATAATGCTCCACACTTGAGACGACTAAAAATCAAGAAGAAGCCACCTCTTAATCCGGCTCGGAAGTTGAGAGCTGGACCTCAGAGTGGCAACGTGTTGTCTTTTCGGACGAAAAAAAGTTTAATTTGGAGGGTCCTGATGGTTACAGATATTATTTTCATGATCTTTGAAAAGAACCTCACCATCTTAATAAGTTGCATAGCAGTGCTGGAGGTATTATGGTGTGGGGGCCATATCTTATTATGGCACCTGTGAACTAAAATTTGTTCCAACCACCATGAATGCGTTGTGTTACAATGGCATATTGAAAGAGGCCTTTCCACACTTCCAAAGTCTTTTTAATAATCTAAAATGGATTTATCACCAGGATTGTTAAATCGTATATATCGAGCCAAAATGTGGAATTATTAAGCCGGCCACCCTATTCGCCAGACTTGAATATCATTGAGAATGTGTGGGGATGGGTAACACGTCAAGTGTATGGATCCGGACAGCAATATTCGAGTGTCCCCGAACTAATGGCAGCTATAAAATCAGCATTGGTCTTGATGTCCCTAAACTATTTAGAAAAATTGTATGCATCCCTACCAAACCGAATGTGCGAAGTTTTGGAGAAAAAAGGTGGCTCAACGCACTATTAAAAAATTTTTTTTTGTTTAAAAGATGTTAATAATTTATAATTTAAAAAAAATTGTTATTGGGAAAAGATTGGAAAAGTCTTAAATGGATTTTAGATAAAGTGTCCTATTCAAGTGGTGCAAAATGAAGACTGCACAATTGGTTACTATTTGTTTAACAATGTTTTTTGAATACTTCCAACTTTTGAACAATATTATAATTCTCGACATATTAGTACATTTAAATAAACTATATGAAAAAACAAAAATTATTTTGCTAAATAGCTTCGATAGCCACAATTAACTTTATAAAATTGACTTTAAAGATGTTTTATTCAAGTGGCGAGCAGTGTATAAATGAGGTTAATTCCATTTGAGGCTATTTTGATATTAGCAAATTCAAGCCTTTCTTCTAGGTTATCGAAATTTAATTTACGATTTTCTAAAATTAGTTCTATTGCCTCTAGTTCATATTTAGTTAAAATTAACGATATGGGTCTTAACCCAACTTATTGGATGAACAATGTTTCTGATTTTCTCTTTGAATATTAGCATTTTGTACTTTAGTATGGCTATTTTTTCCATTTTTACTTCTTTGCTTTCCTGGGTGAATTTAACTATTGCATTCGTGATTTCAGTGAGTTCGTTTATTCTTTGATTTGTGACTTTATTTATAACGACTTGACGATTATTGTTTTCTAGCTGTTCGTTAATTTTCTTAATTATTACTTCATGATCTTGGTGATCTGGAGTACCTGCTAACCATTTCCATGCTGAGCCTATTGCGTTGAGTGATCTTTTAGTTTTTGAGTGTAACGGTTTCAATTTATGCAGATTACTTTTCATTTGTTGAATTAGCACAAATGAAAAGCAATCTGCATAAATTAATTAAAAAACGGATAGATTGGATTCGAACTTGATATATTTTCAATGGATTCCCCTAGAATTTTCAATGTAGTCTCATAAGACTCTAAATCTATGACATTGATAATCTTTTAGTTTTTATACCATGTACCTATAGGTACAAAGGTATATTAAGTTCGTTCGAATGTATGTAACAGGGTGAAGGAGACGTCACAGACCACATGTTGTTACAACCAAAATGATCAGAATCGAAAATAAAATCGATTTAGCCATGTCCGTCTGTCTGTCTGTCCGTCCGTCCGTCTGTCCGTCTGTCCATATGAACACCTATAAATCTCAGAGATGGTAAGAGCTAGAGTAACCAAACTTTGGATTTAGGTGTAATATGCAACTACGCAGATCAAGTTTATGTTTTTTTCCTCCCCCGCCTTTCCCCTTGCTCAAAAACCGCAAGCTACTCTGGAATCCTTTGAGCTAGAAAGTTAATTTAAAGTGCAGTATGTAGATATTTATGATATTCGCCGAAATCCAAAATATGGTTCAAATCGGATAAAATCTAGCTTTGGTATAAGCGAAAGAAGTTTGACATACGCAAAGTAAGCGCAAGAGGCGGGCGCAACAGCAACAACAACAACAAGAACAAGCATTAGTCTTCTAGCGTATTCGTACGCGTGCCTACACACATACAGGTTTGCTTGTATGTATGTGTAATGATTTGAATGTCATTTGATGTGATCTCTTTTGCATTGTCTGAATTTTAGTATTCGCTGGGTTTCATGTATTATTATTTTAATTATAAGTAAATTTAGGCGATTACAATTTTACATATGTTTGTTTTAAATTTTATTTTGTCAAATGGTACATGGTATACTACAGTCGGGTTAGGTCGACTGTAGACGTTCTCACTTGTTAAGTTTAAGGGTTTTAATTTATGTAGGTCGCTATTCATTTGTGCTAAAATGGATAAAGTACTCTCATAAGCCTCTAAATCTATGACATGGATAATCTTAAAAGTGTTATTTTGCTCTGCCGCGAATCCCATGTTGATGGAAACTATTTGGGAGTTTGCATAATCTAAAACAGATTTTTGATTTGCTGCTACTATTTTGGGTTTATAGCAGGGAGTTATTTTGGAACCTATTCTTTTATCTACTCGAACATAAACTACTTCGCCAACCTTGTAGTCTTTTACACCTTTCTTATCTCTCTTATCTTTTTTTCAATCTTTTTCCGTTCAATTCCTACTTGGTTCGGATCGGTTAAACGCGTTAATCCGAAAAATATGTCAATCGGCTTTTTGTCTGTAGAATAGATAGAGTTGTTATATTCCTGTACTGTTGTATACAAGAAATCTCCAAATTGCATTTCTGGATTTTCTATTTCAAAACATCTCATTAACTCCGTCAATGTGGAGTGAAAGCGTTCTACTTGACCGTTGCTAGTAGAGTTGTATGGAGGTGTTGTAAATGTGGAAATTTCCATTTGATCTTCGAGTAGAGATTTTATGGAAGCTGAACTTAAGGCTCTTTCGATATCAATATGCTTTGGGATACCAAATGCAATCAATAATTCTCGCAGAGGGAATTTTAAGTCTTCTGATGCTCTAGAATTCACTATCCTGGTTTGGGCATATTTTGAAAATTTGTCGATACTTGTTAATATGACTCGATTTTGTGTAAGTTACATGTCAATGTGGACAGAGTCTCCTGGATACCCTGGGATTGGTGTTTCTCAGATCAATGCCTGTTGTGGATGTTGATCATACTTCGACTCTTTGCACGTCAGGCATGCTGACACAACAGCTTTAACTTTTTTAGTCATATCGGGAAAAAAGTATTTGTTTAAGAGTTGAGCTTTGTTTTCTGATGCTTGCCTATGAGCTCTTCTATGTTCTTTCGAAATCTTGTCGAGATCTTGTTGCTGACTAACATCTTTTATGTCCTTATTTTATGTACTTTATGTACCTTATGTACCTTATTTTGTATCCGCTAAAATGTATGGGGTAGATGTTTTGTATTTTTCCCATAACTCTTTCGGGTGTTAACAAACCATTTATAATCTTGGAGTCTAGTCGTTTTTTTAAGATTTCAATCAATTCTTTTTCGTTGTAGCACTTTTGTTTAATAACATGTCTATGGTAAGACTGAAATGGAATTTCAAAATTGTAACTCGATTGGTCATCGATAACTAGGAAGAGTTGATTTCGGAAAACGTTTATGGGTGTTTCTATAGTTGGTATGAGGTTATGACTAGAACTGTCACTACTATGGCATGTTGCGCTAATCGCGGATGAAGTGCCTATAATATCCGGAAAGTCTAAGAAAAGATCTTAATTCTTTTAAAGAGACGGGCGGAGGGAATTTCTCGCTAGCCTTCACTTTTTCAGGATTGGTTTTTATACCACTTTCAGAAATTGTAAAACCGAGGAAATTAACTTCGGTTTTGAAGAACTCGCATTTGTCCATCTGGACTTTCATGTTAGCTATCTGCAACGTTTTAAAGACGCTCTGGATGTGATCTAAATGCTCTTTTTCTGACTTGCTGAAGAAAATTCTATCGTCAATGTACACGTAGCATGTCTTGCCAATGTGTTCTTTGAGGAAATAGAAGGAGAGTTTTTAAGACCGCATGGTAGTTTTGTAAATTCGTATTTTCCGCCATTTACAGCAAATGCCGTTTTTTCTATGTCAGATTTTTTTTTTTATGGGATTTGATTAAATCCACTTTTCAGGTCTAGCACAGAGAAATATTTGTTTTCACCTAACTGGACAATAATTTCTCCTATTTCGGGTATTGGATATCTGTGTGATATAGTGTCTTCGTTTAACTTTTTTTAGTCGATAACAATTCTGTATTTCTTTTCACCGGATGCATCGAGTTTTTTTGGTACGATCCAAACTGGTGCATTATAGGGCGACCGCGAGGGTCGGATGATACCATCATCTAGAAGTTCTTGTATTTGCTTTTCTACTATTTGTTTCAACGAGCTGGGGTATGGATAGTGTTTTGAATAAACTGGTTGATCGGACTTGGTGCGGATCTCGCCTACGACTCTAGTTGTGTAGGTGAGTTTCTTTTGTGGTTCTGCGAAAAGATTTTTGTGTTCTGCTATTAACCCTTCGATTGCGTTCTTCTGTTCGTTAGTCATGTGTTCTGTGCGTACTTTTAACTTATTAATTGATTCAGCTGGCAGCTGATGAATCTAGATCTTCTTGTTGCCGTCTATTAAGAGAGTGTCATTCTTCACATCTATAATCGCATTTAACTTTTTCATCGTATCGTTTCCTAATATAACATGTTACCATGAAAAGTTTTGAACGTAGGTAGTAGATATAATGGGATAGGTATCTCTCTTAGTCCAAATAAATTTAAGTCAATTTCTTGTATTATTTTAGTTTGTCCTCCAACGGAACTGACAAAAAATGGTTTCTCTAAATGTTTGGGATTGGATACTATTGTTGGTTGAATATAGTTTTTATTGGATCCAGTGTCTATTAAGAATTTATAAACTTCTCCGTTCTTCACCCTACACTGGAAGTATGGTAGTGAACAATTGTTTATCCTAAAAATGTAGTTCTGACTTATCTATGAGAGCTTGTTCATAGCTATCGTCATTCTGTTGGTCTTTGTCTTCGTACAGATTCGAGACGCCTTCTTGTTCCAAATCATTAAAATAGTTTTGTTCCTCTTCAGGAACATGGCTATTTACGTCGGCCACCGGAACCATAGTTTCGATGTTGAACTGCCTTTGGAATTTATTGGGGGGACCGAATTGGGATGGGGGTCGATTTCCCGAAAAGTCATTTCCACTTGGTATATTCATGTAATAGAATAGATTTGCGTTTTGAGAACCCCGACGTTTATTACAAGATCGCGAGGATAATCTCCCACTATGAAGGAGAGGTCACTTTATCCTTTTACTTCGAAAACTGTGGCTGCTTGACGCACTTGCGTTTTTTTACCGGAGTTACGATTCTTGGATTTTTTCGCGGGGTCTCTGCTCGGGCGCCAATTAAGTTTTTAGATTGTTTTTCTTTTTATTTAGAACTGACTTGATAATGTGCTTCAAGTCTAAACGTAAGCTATACCGCGGTGATCGGCGATGCGAGCAGAGGCGACGATATGGTGATCCAATCAATGGTAACGTGGGCAGCAGTAGCTTCGCTGCCTGTCTTCTGTCTGATTGGCAGTCCCACGGTGCTGATGTTGGAATTTGTCGTGGCTTATTCCAATTGGCTAATTACTGCTGTATCCGGTGCAACTGTCTCAGATTTCGTCTGGGTGGTGCATTGAACTGACTGCAGGTGTGCAGTGGTCGAATTTCATCGCGTGTTCGCCTTTGGTGAGAACCGCTGACTTTGCGGCACGTGGAGTCGAAATGTGGGAACGGGCCGGGAGATTGGCCGAAAGTCACGTTGGTTGTTAACTTATATGATCGTATATACTCATTAAAAGTTATGTAACTTCTTTCGACTGTTCCAACTGTCTGGTGGTGGTGTGCAGTTGATGTTATTTTATTTATTTGTAAATACTTGCACAAATCATTGATAATAGAGTTTTTGTATTCTGTTCCCATGACCGTTATAAACGTCTTCATTGGACCGTACTTTAGAATAAAATTCTCAAATATCGCCTTTGCTACTGTGTAAGCATTTTTTTTTGGGATTGGAATCGCGACTAAATATTTAGTCAAATCACAAATTAATGTGACTGCGTATTCACTTCCATTTTCAGCCCTGGGACCAATAGTGTCTACTATAACCTTGTCGAAAGCATGTATTGGCGAATCGGTTATTGTTAAAGGAGTTTTTATTTTTCTTGTCACTTTTGATTTTTGGCAATTTGGACATTTTCGTATGTACTCAGTAATATCTCGAGTCATACCATTCCAATAATAATATCTTTTGACCTTGGCCAAGGTTTTTGAAAAGCCTGTGTGACCTCCTTGTATTGGATCATCATGGAATGTAGACAATAGAGCTTCTTTTTCTTTTATTGATTCCATTTGGGTCACTGGGTTGAGTAGCGCTACTCTCAATGAAATTAATATTTTATTGCCCACTTTTTTAAAATTATCGATTGAAACATGTTCAAAGATATTTTCCCCCGGTACCACTTTGAGTTGGCTGATTGTATTTATACCGGCTTGCGTTTCAAGCCTTTGGAAAAATTTACCTAAGTCAAGAGTTCCATTGGTATATAAATCGCTAACATCATATTTCGCAGTAATATTCTTATCATGTTTGAAAAAACATAGCATATTTTTTACTTGCAAGGTCACTACTTTGCGTACTTCGTCATTATTAATGACTTCATATACGTTGGGCTTTGAAGCTTTTTCTATAGATTGTCTTGGCAATTCTATTTTTTCTTTTCCTGCACCGGAATTTTGTCTACTTTGATATCTTGTAGTGACTTTCTTTACTGATCCGTTTATTTGTTGTAGCTATTGAATGGTTATTCTTAATAACGCATCCGCTACAAAATTGTCCTTACCCTTCAGATATTCTACTGTAAAATTATATTCCTCTAATTTAAGTCTCATACGTGTTAGTTTTGAGCTTGGATTTACCATTGAGAACAAGTATGTTAATGGTCTGTGATCTGTCTTGACAGTGAAGTGTCTACCATAAATATATGGTCTAAAATAAGTTATTGCCCAATGAATTGCTGCCAATTCTTGTTCTGTTGTGCTTTTATTACTTTCACCCTTAGTAAACGATCTTGATGCATAAGCAACTGGAAGTTGGAGTCCATTTTTGTTTTGAGTTAAAACTGCTCCACATGCTTGCATCTGTTATTATGCAAAATTCTTTACTGAAATCTGGGTATTGTAAAAAATTCGGATTTATTAGTGCCGATTTGAGATGTTCGAAGGCATGCTGACAATCAGCTATCCATTCGAATTTTACATCTTTTTTACATAATCTTGTTATGTGACGAGCATAGTCGGCAAAATTTTTGATAAAACGTCTATAGTAATTGCAGAATGCAATGAATCGTCTAGCGCTGTCCGCATCATGTGGGTCTGGGTAATTTAATGACGTCGTATTTTTTGATTTAAGATAGTATTTCCTACATTTCTCAAAAACATCAGTTAAGTTTTTGAGCATATGTGTTTCGGAAAAACCAATGACTATTAAATCATCCATATAAAGGAAAGCTTGAGAAGGTTCTAATCCAGAAAATGCAATAGTCATCATTCTCTGGAAAGAATTTGGCGCTATTTTTAAGCCGAATGGTAATCGAGTGAAGCGATGTGAGCCATTGCTTGTTGAGAAGGACATTATATCTCTTGAATTTTTTTCGAGTTCAATTTGGTGAAATCCTGACATTAAGTCAAGGCATGAAAAATATTTTGCTCTTCATAGTTGATCCAAAATGTCATCAATTCTAGGGAGCGGGAATTTATCCGACAACAGTTTTTTATTAATTTGACGATAGTCAATTACTAATCGCCATTTCTTCTTGTCAGTCCCTGGAAGAGATTTCTTCGGAACTAACAAAAGTTATACAGACAATTCGACTATTTTATTGTCGATTAACTTTTGAACTTGTACTTGTATCTCGCTTATTTGGCTTTGAGGATTTCTATAATTTTTTATATAAACTAGTTCATCATCTTTCAATCTTAGTTTTTGTTTGTAAAAATTATTTGTAGTGATTGATTCGGTTTCAAGTCCGAATACGTCACTGAACTGGGTGCATAAATGGGTCAATTCGTTTTTGAATTGTGGTGGAAAATTTTTAGATAATTGAGATAAGACAGTTTTTTCTCTATTTAATGGATTGTTTTGAACTATGTCATAGTTCGAAAGTGGTTCATATGCTAAGTTTGTAATATCTACTACTTGATCGGTACTGGTTGTATTCAGTAATCGGACAAATGCATTTTTGGTTGTTGCAACTGTATTTGCCACATAAATGCCTTCTTTAATTTCCTGGTTGGGAATTAAAGCGCTATCTTCATCTGATGATAGGTGAATTTTTCTTACTACTTGGGATCTTGCTGGTAGAACAATGGAATTATTACCAGAACTGTATGTTATTGGAACATTAATGGGGAAATTTAGATTATTTGGTCTCATTATGAGCCAATCTTCATTTGGTTTGAAGTCTAACTGGCAATTGAATTTCTTAATGAAGTCAATGCCTATTATTCCATCACGAAATGCAAATCTACTAAATGAAAATCGTGTGGAATTATGTATTTACCTGTCTGTATCTCTATTGAAATCTGTCCTTGCGACTGTATTATGTCTTGGCCTATGCCTTGAATATTTATTTTCTTGTTTACTTGGATATCATGAAAAATATCAGAATTTTCTTTTAACAGGGATATATCTGCGGCAGCATTTATTAAAAATACAAGTTTTTTATTTGTTTTCACATTGAAAAATTTTACAAATATGTTTAAACTAAGATTGATGGTTTGGACCGCATAATTTCCTACTGTGGAATATCTGAGGGTTGTTGGGAGTTTCCCTGATTGTTGTTTCCATTTCCTCGGCCTCTACGGTAATTATTGTTTTGATTTCCGTAGTTATTGTTTTGGTAATATCCTCTATTTTGATAGTTACCATTGCCTCTACCACGATAGTTTCCACGATTGTTACTACCGCGGTAGGCATTATTATTTCCCCTTCTGGAGTACATCACTGTATTCACGCTACCAGTAATTCTTGTACTGGTACGGATGTATGCGCTAACGGCAGCATCCATGGTAGTGAAAACACCAGACTCCAGAACGGTTTTAACACTCTCGTGACTAGTTTTACTAATCATTGTGTTAACGGCTTCTGTAGTGCTGAGCATGTCAGCATTTTCAGATGGTATACCTTGGTCAATATAAGCAGCTTCAAGAAGCTGTCGTAGACTTTCTAGTTCATTTGTGAACTGAGTGGCCGTTTTGCCTTTTTGCGTTAAAGTATCCATTTTTGCTTTTATGTTGGCGGGTGTCTCACCGACAACTACGGCTTTTAGTTTAGCAATGATTTCATCTATTGTGGTTTCATTTTTGATTTTGTTAATGGGTGTGCCTGTTATTTTTGATTTAATCACATCTATGGCAATTTCCTCATAATTTCCTTTTGTTAGATTGACAAGTCTTAATGCCGTTAAGAATTTTTCAAGACGGCGTTTCGTTCCGTCAAATTCTGGGACTGCTCGTGCAATTTCCCTAATATATGCTCTCTGGGCAGCGGCTGTGTCAACCATTATAAGGCTGTTATCAGCACTTTCTTCACTTTCAGATAAAATATCTTTGGAATCCAGTGTGATAACAGCGGGGATTGTCAGATTTGTTAAATCTTCTTCTTCTAATTGAATATCCCCAGTCCGAACTTCAAGGTTTTCGCCGAGTTCCAACTTTACAGGTGTATTCAAGATAGAAGGTAAAATGAGATTTAAATTATGCTTGTCTTTAACTTGAATATTATTTCTCAGTCTTATTAGGAGCCTTGACGTTTTTGACCAATGTTCATTCGTGAATATGTCTTTATGTTGATATATTAATAAACGAGCTTCGTTAAAGCTGTCAATTAATGTTAAGGCGTGCCTATTAACTGTATCTATATGCGTTTGTCTATTTTGTGTTAGACATTTATACGCTTTTTCAAATCTTGTTTTAAAATTTTGGATCCGCTCAGAAAGCTATGGCCATTCAATAACATTGACAATATACTTTTTTTTTGTTATTAGTCTGGGTTAATTTATTTAATCTGTCATACTCTGCCGGGATTAGTTATATTTACTTGTATATCTTGGATACCATCATAACAATCACTCTACCTAAAGTTGCATGCTCATCTATTCTAGATCTAACTTGCACACCCGGAATGGTTGTTAATACGATTCCTTTTTGGGTTGCAGTGCAATGAATCAAAGGTGAGAAATGACAGTTAAATGTTTCTATATAGAAGACTTCTAGCTCGTATATACTATTAGGTACTGTGGATACTAACTGCTGAACTCTTCTACTAAAGTATGGATTCCTTTTTTTATTTTTATGTTTATTTTATTAAAAAAAAAATTTTTTTTTTGTACTTAATAATGTTTTTAATTTAATAATGTTGTATAATGCGTTTTTGCTCTCTTTTTATACCAAGTACCTATAGGTACAAAGGTATATTAAGTTCGTTCGACCATATGTTGTTACAGCCAAAATGTCTGTCTGTCTATCCGTCTGTTCGTATGAACACCTAGATCTCAGAGATGGTAAGAGCTAGAGTAACCAAACTGTGGATTTAGGTGTATTGTGTCGCTACGCAGATAAAGTTTATGTTTTTTTTCCTACTCCGCCCTCCCCCTTGCCCACAAACTGCAATTCTGGCATCCTTAGAGCTAGAAAGCTAAATGTGTAGACATTTATGATATAAACGAAAATCCAAAAGATGGTTTAAATGAGATAATAACTAATAGCATTGTTATAAACAAAATAAGTTTGATATACGCAAAGCAAGCGCAAGAGGCGAGCGCAAAAACAACAACAACAACAAGAACAAGCATTAGTCTTCTAGCGTATTCGTACGCATGCATACACATACAGGTTTGCTTGTATGTGTGTGTATGAATTAAGTTTTTATTTTATATTTTTATTAAAAAAAATGATTATTGTCTGTTGACGGTTTATTTAGAACTGAATTTACAAAAGGGCTTAAAGACTAAACGTAAGCTATCCCGCGTTGGTCGGCGATGCGAGCAGAGGCGATGATTTGCTGATCCGGCCAATGATATTTGGACAGCGGTGGATTTGCTGACTGTCTTCCGTCTGATTGGCAGTCCCACGGTGCTGAGGTTGGAATTTCGTCGTGGCTTATTCCAATTGGCTAATTACCGCTGCGTCCGGTGCAACCGTCTCAGATTTCGTCTGAGTGGTGCATTGAACCGACTGCAGGTGTGCAGTGGTCGAATTTCCGCGCGTGTTCGCCTTTGGTGAGAACCGCTGACTCTGCGGCACGTGGAGTCGAAATGTGGGGACGGGCCGGGAGTTTGGCCGTAAGTCACGTTGAGTGTTAACTCTTCCCCCCTTTAAGACGCAATCGTCCTCGAGTGCGATCGCCTCGTACCATGTGGCTTGGTTTCATCACTGAGGTCGTTGTGCTTCTGGACTTTGAGTACTTTACAAGTACGATTGCGGCCGCTATTATCAGAATTATCAGCGAAAGGTTTGTTGCTGCTAAGACTGTATTCCCATTGTTGATGGAGTTGATCTTCTGGGTATTGTTAATGTTCAATTCCTTCATCATCTCCAGTGATAGTACTTCATCTACAATGTTAGCTTCTGATATAAGATGAAATAAAGGTGGGAGTGGTTCAGCGTTTATTATCTCCTTGGCCACAAAGACAGTTTCTTCGATGCGGATGGTGGAGTTGTGATATCTAATGAGATAGTTTCCTCGAAGAGTTAGTGTTTCGTTGTCTATGGTGACGTTTCCCTCGAAGTTGTTTAGTAGTAGTACGCCTGGCAGAATTTCTTCATATTGCGGAATATGTTGGCTGTTGATTTTTTTACATACCGGCATGCGTCGATTTAGTAGTGCCGAAATACAGTTATCATTACTTAAATCTAACAAATCTTCGTGCTTACAGATTGTCCTATCATTATGGGTTTTACAAGGCTTAATTATGCCGTAGATACTATTCCTACACTGCAAAATGTTTTCAAACGAGAATTGGTTTATTAAATTACCATTTTTTATTGGTCTTACTAACATTTTGTTACAATTTTCTTTGTTAGTGACTGGAATGCTTATGATATAAATGAGGTTAATTCCATTTGAGGCTATTTTGATATTAGCGAATTCAAGCATTTCTTCTAGGTTAACAAAATTTAATTTATCGTTTTCTAAAATTAGTTCTATTGCCTCTAGTTCATATTTAGTTAAAATAACTGAATTAACAATATCGGTCTTAGCCCAACTTATTGAATGAACAATATTTCTGATTTCTTCTTTGAACAGTTGCATTTTGTACTTTAGTATGGTTATTTTTTCCATTTTTACTTCTTTACTTTCTTGGGTGAATTTAACTATTGCATTCGTGATTTCAGTGAGTTCATTTATTCTTTGATTTGTGACTTTATTTATAATGACTTGGCGATTGTTGTTTTCTAGCTGTTCATTGATTTTCTTGATTATTACCTCATGATCTTGGTGATCTGGAGTACCTGCTAACCATTTCCATGCAGTGCCTAGTGCATTGAGTGATCTTTTAGTTTTGGGGTTTAAAGGTTTTAATTTATGTAGGTCGCTTTTCATTTGTGCTAATTCGTAACTGAGAAATGGATAAATTGGATTTGAACTTGATATATTTTCGATGGATTCCCCTAGCATTTTCAAAGTACTCGCATAAGCCTCTAAATCTATAACGTGGATAATCTTAAAAGTGTTATTTTGCTCTGCCGCGAGTCCCATGTTGATGGAAACCATTTGGGAGTTTGCATAATCCAAAACAGTGGCTTCGCCTAGACTGCTTGGAATAAAGATTCTGAAAAATTGAAATTTTAGGTTTTTAAGTTATTCTTGTGTACTGTTCTTCCTGATTTGGTTTTGATAGTTGACTTTTGATTTACTGCTACTATTTCGGGTTTATAACGGGGAGTTATTTTGGAACCTATTCTTTTATCTACTCGAACATAAACTACTTCGCCAACCTTGTAGTCTCTTGCACCTTTCTTAGCTGCATTATGATATTCTAGGTCGGTTGTTTGCTTATCTCTTATCTTTGTTTCAATCTTTTTCCTTTCAATTTCTACTTGGTTCGGGTCGGTTAACCGCGTTAATCCGAAGAATATGTCAATTGGTTTTTTGCCTGTCGTAGAATGGATAGAGTTGTTGTATTCCTGTACTGATTTATACAATAAGTCCCCAAATTGCATTTCTGGATATTCTATCTTGAAACATCTCATTAACTCTGTCAATGTGGAGTGAAAACGTTCTACTTGGCCGTTGCTAGTAGAGTTATATGGAGGTGTTGTAAATGTGGAAATTCCCATTTGATCTTCGAGTAAAGATTTTATGGAAGCTGAATTTAACGCTCTCTCGTTATCGATAATTATTTGCTTTGGGATACCATATGCAATCAATAATTCTCGCAGAGGGAATTTTAAGTCTTCTGATGCTCTAGAATTCACTATCCTGGTTTGGGCATATTTTGAAAATTTGTCGATACTTGTTAATATGACTCGGTTTTGTGTAAGGTACAGGTCAATATGGACAATCTCTCCTGGATACCCTGGGATTGGTGTCTCCCGGATTAATGCCTGTGGTGGGTGTCGATCGTACTTCGACTCCTTGCACGTTAGGCATGCTGACACGACAGCTTTAACCTTTTTAGTCATATCAGGGAAAAAGTATTTATTCAAGAGTTGAGCTTTGTTTTCCGACGCTTGTCTATGAGCTCTTCTATGTTCTTTTGAAATAAGATTTTGTTGTTCACTAACATCTTTTATGTCCTCCACTCCATTTATAATCTTGGGGTCTAGTCGTTTTTTTAAGATTTCAATTAATTCTTTTTCGTTATAGCACTTCTGTTTAATAACATGTCTATGATAAGACGGGAATGGGATTTCAAAATTGTAGCTTGCTTGATCATCGATAAGTAAGAAAAGTTGATTTCGGAAAACGTTTATAGGTGTTTCTATGGTTGGTATGAGGTTATGACTTGAACTATCGCTACTATGGCATGTTGTGGTACTATTTATTTCTTGTCTAGTAGGGGTTCTGGAGAGTGCATCTGCGACAACATTGGTAGTCCCAGGCTTGTACTTTAATTCGTAATTAAATTCTTCCAAAAAACTTTTCCAACGTTTCAGTTTGCCATTGTGATTTTTATTACTGAGGGCAAACGTAAGTGGCTGGTGGTCGGTGTGAATGGTTACTTTGGCGGTACCGTAAAGATACATTCTTAAATTTTGAAGTGCCCATACAATTGCTAGCATTTCCTTCTCGTTGGCCGCTTTCTTGCTAGGCTGTTTTTGATTTTAGTAAACGCATCCATTTCTTCGTAATTCAGATTTATTTTGACCTTGCTCGACACATTCTTAGCTAACCGTCCTTTATCACCTCTCAGAAGGCTTGTCAATGGCTTGGCTAGTTTCGCATAATCGCGAATGAAACGCCTATAATATCCGGAAAGTCCAAGAAAAGATCTTAATTCTTTTAAAGAGACGGGCGGAGGGAATTTCTCGATAGCCTTCACTTTTTCGGGATTGGTTTTTATACCATTTTTGGAGATTGTAAAACCGAGGAAGTTAACTTCGGTTTTGAAAAATTCGCACTTGTCCATCTGGACTTTCATGTTAGCTATCTGCAATGTTTTAAAAACGCTCTGAATGTGATCTAGATGTTCTTTTTCTGATTTGCTGAAAATAATTATATCGTCAATGTACACGTAGCATGTCTTGCCAATGTGTTCTTTGAGGATATCATCTAGAGCCCTTTGGAAAATAGAGGGGGAGTTTTTAAGACCGAATGGTAGTCTTGTAAATTCGTATTTTCCACCATTTACAGCGAATGCCGTTTTTTCTATGTCAGATTTTTTTAAAGGGATTTGGTGAAATCCGCTTTTCAGATCTAGCACAGAGAAGTATTTGTTTTCACCTAACTGGGCAATGATTTCGCCTATTTCGGGTATTGGGTATCTGTCAGATATTGTATCTTCGTTTAATTTCCTATAGTCGATAACGATTCTGTATTTCTTTACACCGGATGCGTCGAGTTTTTTTGGCACGATCCAAACTGGTGCATTGTAGGGTGACCGTGAGGGTCGGATGATACCATCATCCAGAAGTTCCTGTATTTGCTTTTCTACTATTTGTTTCAATGAGCTGGGGTATGGGTAATGTTTGGAATAGACTGGTTGATCGGACTTTGTACGGATCTCACCTACGACTCTAGTTGTGTAGGTGAGTTTTTTCTGTGGTTCTGCGAAAAGATTTTTATGTTCTGCAATCAACCCTTCGATTGCGTTCTTTTGTTCTTTAGTCATGTGCTCGGTGCGTGCTTGCAATTTATTAATTGATTCAGCTGGTAGCTGATGAATCTTGATTTTCTTATTTCCGTCTATTAGGAGAGTGTCATTCTTTACATCTATAATCGCATTCAACTTTTTCATAGTATCATTTCCAAGTATACCATGAAAAGTTTTGAGCGTAGGTAGAAGGTAGAATGGGATGGGTACTTCTCTTAGTCCAAATAAATTTAAGTCAACTTCTTGTGTTATTTTAGTTTGTCCTCCAACTGAGCTAACAAAGAATGGTTTTTCTAAATGTTTGGGATTGGGTACTATTGCTGGTTGGATATAATTCTTATTGGATCCAGTATCTATTAGGAATTTATAGACTTCTCCGTTCTTCACCCTACACTGGAAGTATGGTAGTGAAGAACTGTTTATTCTAAAAAATGAAGCTCTGACTCGTCTATGAGAGCTTGTTCATATCTGTCTTCATTTTGTTGGTCTTCGTCTTCGTATAGAGTCGAGACGCCCTCCTGTTCCAACTCGTTAAAATAGTTCTGTTCCTCTTCAGGAGCATAGCTATTTGCGTCGGCCATCGGAACCATAGTTTCGATGTTGAACTGCCTTTGGAACTTGTTGGGTGGACCGAATTGAGACGGGGGTCGTTTTCCCGAAAAGTCGTTTTCCCTTGGTCTATTCATGTAATTTACGTTTCTAGTGCGTACCGAGGAGTCAATCTCCATGGGTACTGGTCTATGTTGTGGCTTTGGGTCTGTTGGGCGAGGTGGAGGTTGCAAAGAGATTCTTTGCGGTGGAATTGGGTGTGGAACAAACGGTGCATGGCGTGTGAATTGCGCATTATTATTGGGCCATGAAGTCTGAGGTTGGTGTAAAGTTGGGGTACGGGCATTTGGGAAGTAGTACAACTTAGGGTCGAAACTTCTGCTCGTTAGTGGATTGTTTCCTAAAGGGGCTCTGCCTAAATATGCGTGGTTGGGTTGGACGGGTAACCGTCTAGGAGGCAGTAGCGGTGGTGCTGTTTTGATCTTGTTACTGAATGCGTTCCTATGTTCCTGGTTTTCCACTGTCTCACATAGGTGTAGAGCATGGCTTAAGTCGCGTGGTTCTTTAATTACTAATAGACGTGGTAGGTCTCCATTGAGTCCTCGGATGAAAGTATCTAGAGCCTTTTCCCTATAATTTTGGGTTAGGGCTCTGATACTCTCAGGGGAGTGTTCTTGTACTCCAATTTGGTTCATAATCAAGGAAAGCTGATGATACACAGCCTGATAAAATTCATTTATAGTGGATCTACCTTGCGAAAGACAGAAAAGTTGGTATTCTAACGTTTTCAAATCTCTTTTGTCCGCATAGTTCGACGTCAAACACTTTGAAATTGCTTTCCAATTCATAGGTGTGTTGTAGGATTCTAACACCGTGTCGGCTTCTCCAACTACTTTATTACGAATTGCTAAAGTGACTAAATAGTAGCTGTAGGTATTTTCTTTTCCTTCATAAAGGCTCATAATCCTATCAACATTCTTTTTCCATGACCCAAACGAGGTTCGGTCTCCGGAAAATTCTCTAATTAGTTTCACTACTTCAGGTATCTTATCCTGTTCTGAAGGTCCTGGTCTCACTATTGGGACATCAGAAAAATTTTCACTACGATTGTTTGTTTGAACGACTTCTTTAATAATATTCACTATAAGTTCTTTAACTTCTGGGGTTGTTCTAGGCGAACTAGATGCTACTGGCGCATGGCCTTCTTGAACGTTGAGTGTCAAGCCAGCGATGGCATCAGCCAAAGTATCGGACAAACTTTCAGTCATAGTTCTAGTTTTTTTTTTTCTTGGGTGTGTTACTCTATGCAATCAAATTTCTTTTAGTCTTCACTGAATTCACGAATATTCACTTTGGGTATTTCGATATTTTGTTTGTTTTCAAAAAATTTTTATATGTGTTGTTTGTGTTGTTAGTTGCTTATCTTCTAAGTTTCTACTTGTGTTAGTTAAAATCTTAAATTGTTACGCTTACAGCAAGATTATATTTATGATGTTCGGTGCTCGCATCGCCGACTTCTCGGACGGGTTCCTTTTTCTCCCACGTTGGGACTACTCAGGAGTCCTTGATAGCACTTCACAGCGAAGGATCCTACGAACGGATCGATAGGATCGGCAGCGATTTTATTGTTTTTTAATTTGGAAACCCCGACGTTTTTATCGTAAGATCGCGAGGATAATCTCTCACTATGTAGGGGAGGTCACTTTATCCTGTTACTCGTAACTTGTGGCTTCTTGAGGCACTTGTGTTATCTCACGGAGTCGCGATACTTAGATTTTTTTTCGGGGTCCCTGCTCGGGCGCCAATTAAGTTTTTATTTTATATTTTTATTAAAAAAAATGATTATTGTCTGTTGACGGTTTATTTAGAACTGAATTTACAAAAGGGCTTAAAGACTAAACGTAAGCTATCCCGCGTTGGTCGGCGATGCGAGCAGAGGCGATGATTTGCTGATCCGGCCAATGATATTTGGACAGCGGTGGATTTGCTGACTGTCTTCCGTCTGATTGGCAGTCCCACGGTGCTGAGGTTGGAATTTCGTCGTGGCTTATTCCAATTGGCTAATTACCGCTGCGTCCGGTGCAACCGTCTCAGATTTCGTCTGAGTGGTGCATTGAACCGACTGCAGGTGTGCAGTGGTCGAATTTCCGCGCGTGTTCGCCTTTGGTGAGAACCGCTGACTCTGCGGCACGTGGAGTCGAAATGTGGGGACGGGCCGGGAGTTTGGCCGTAAGTCACGTTGAGTGTTAACTTATGTATGCGTATTTCAACGAAAGAGCTGGACTGCTGCTTTTCCAATTAAATGTTATGAATGTCATTTGATGTGATCTCTTTTGCATTGGCTGAATTTTAGTATTCGCTATGTTTCATGTATTATTATTTTAATTAGAAGTAAATTTAGGCGATTACAATTTTACATATGTTTGTTTTAAATTTTATTTTGTCAAATGGTACATGGTATACTACAGTCGGGTTAAGTCGACTGTAGACGTTCTCACTTGTTTTTTTGAAATTTTGTCCAAGTCATTTGCTTGGCTCGTGTATCTTTTCTTTAGACATTTGTTCTGGAGCTTATACAGTTTTTAAAAACAAATTTCACACATTAATTATTATTACGAGTATGTTCGTGAATTCTAAATCTATTTCTCTAGATTTCTCTGGAATCCACTGACTTAACGTCTACTAATCCCATTTTGGGATTCTGTTTATAATTGTAAATGTGTTCAATTATGAATTCTTCTGACGATCTGCTTATAGCATTACTGTCCATAAATGGAACAGTTTTCTTGCCTACGGCTTAATTTTCTTTAATTTCTATTTGAACTGAAAACTTTGTCCTTATTTTCTTTTAGATTTTGGATTTATTTAGCTAGTTATTAAGCTAGCCATGGAATTTTAAAACATTGCTTGCTACTGGGTAATTTACGTAGTGCCAGAGACGGATAATTATAAATTAATTAAAAAAAAAAATTGTACCAGCCTAATGTTTTAGTTTGGCTTTATGGGCCTCACTTCTAATTGGGCAAAAAATATTCTAATCAATTTTACATAGTTTTTATAATAATAAAAAAAAATATGCAACGCAGTGCAAATTAAAAAAAAATTATGCGCCCTTGGTAGCGGTGTCGGATCACTTATCCTTGGTCTGACTTGAGTGGTCAGACGGGGCCGGTGCTGGCTGCACAGGTCTTTACTTCCTTGATGGGGCACCGGTGCTGGCCGCAGTCGTTGGGGCAGGTCTTCTTAATTTTGGTTATCTCTTTCGGCTTGGGTGGAGGAGACGTAATTAATGTTTTTTCCGCAACAACTTTTGGTTTTACTTTGTCACGGTCGCCATGTAGTGAATGAAACATCACAACTATCATGTGGCGTCATTCATTGTTAAAAAATAGTCTTTCTTTTAGTTCGTTGTGAGAGTGACGTCAGTCCTCTGAAGTGTCTTTATTCAATAATTCTTAAGATTAGTGCTGTCCACTGTGAAGCAGTGAGAAGCCCTTTTACATACATTGTATTTTAGCTTATTATGTACAGCAACGAAAGCGTAGCAGGCTAGCTGAGAGAGTCACGCGCGAGTTAGCATCCGTGGCCCGGGCTAACAGTTCTTTTCCCTCTGGTATATGGGTAGATTTTTTAGTAAAACTCTTGTGAATTTACTTTTGCTTAACGTTCTTTATTAAAACGTTTTTATTAAAATGTTTCTGGGTTTTTTAATTGTGGTCTTCACTCGTGCTCGTCTACACAAGAAGTGTCTTTTCAATTCTCTCATTCTCTGAATGTCGGCTTCGGTCAGTGGAATGTTGATGATGAAATTTAATGTCTTCTGCTGACCAACCGTTTGATGGTTAGTGCCCTGCTGCTTCCGGCTTTTCTCTGTGTCAGCGTTTAATGCTGGCAACAATGTTGTGAGTGGAGAGGGTTGAGGTGCTGTGTGGTAACTCCTCCCCCCTTAGTATGGAGTGACGGCCATAATGAAGGAATGGCTGGATCGACAGTATGTATTGGTGCGGTGGTGTGTGGGATGAATACCGTGCTTGAGCGTCGGAACCATAATCCGAGGGTGATAATCAATAGTAGTGCTAGGGCGGAGTATGTTGTAATGAATTTTTGGTCAGTGATATCGATCATTTGGCTAACTCTCCCAATTGTTTTCACGGATACCAGATGAAGTTTTTCCAATGACAAGGTTTTTATCGTCTGGTTCCTGAGGATTTGTTTTGTTGGGGCAAGTACAAAGGTGAACTGGTCATGTTCTAATATTTCGTTGTCGCCGTATTGTAGCTTGTTGATTGCAATTGTGCAGTTTGTGTAACGTAATGAGGCTGAACCTTTGATGGTAATTGTTTCTTGACAGTCCGATTCCACCACGGCGTTCTGCACATTAAATAAGAAGATGATTCCTCTTTCTGGCTCAAAAATATTCGGTATTGCTTCGGTTTCCACCACATCGCATTTAGGTTGTTTCCGTGCTCTGATAATGTTGGTGATACATCCTTCAGCTTTTGATTGGGGCTTAGGGCAGAAATATTCTTCTTCCACTTTGAAGCATTTTTGTTCGAAGGTGTGTATTTTGTCATTGTTATATGACACGAATTTGGGCGTAACGATGAATTGAGAATTATTTATGGGGAGCGGTATGACATGAGTGAATTGGTACAAATGCTTATCATAAAGTGGTATCTTAACGTTAAACAATAATTTTTTGTCATAAGTATAACAAGATGGTATTAAAAGGTTATAAATATGTTCATCTAATTGTAAATAGATATTTTGTTGGTTAAAAATTTGGCGGATATTATTTATTTGTTCTTTATTGAACAAGAATTTAGGAATTAAGCCTATTTTGGTTGTTAGGAGACTTTCCGCTATATTGTTTACATGCTCCAGAAGGGAGTCTACATTATAGTTTATTTTATTAATGTATTGTAGTGTACGTAGGTTAATTGTGTTTTCGTTTATTTCTTTAAATATAGTGTTTTGATAAGTGGATAGGAAATTTTCTATTTTGTCTTGTTCCTGATTTATATGTTTTGTTATATTGTGTATCTGGTTGTTATTTCCTTATTAAAATTTAATTGATTGTCTTGATCTGCTGTTAAGTGTTCTGTTTCTTTTTTTATTCGTTTGATTTCCGATAGTAATTGTTGTCCGTCATTGTCATCTAAATTACCTGAAATAGCTTTTAATATTGTACCCAGTCCATTCACAAGACCTCTTTTAGTTCGAACATGTGGTATGAACGTTTTTATTCTGTCCTCTAGCTGTTGGATTTTGTTACCCAATATCTCAACTGATATTTCGAACGCATCGTCCGACTGTAGTGGTCGTAAACTGTCCTTTATTTTTGTCACACACAATTCTAGATCTTGTGTATCTATGACGTGTGTTAATATTTTATAAGATTCCGTAATGTGGGCGTTACCCAGATGTATAATTGCAACAGGCGTTGTTCCATTCAGTTTTTCAATGGTAAACGCCTGGGCGATGGTAAGGAAAAGTCTGTAAGTATGGGTAAGCATTGATAAAGTGGTTAGGAGTCTGTTGTTGTTGTTGTCTGGGTTGTGTGGTTGCAGTTTTTTAGGAGTCTTTTCCTTATTTTTTGTTTGTGAAGTTTCTGGTTTTTGGTTGTAACTAGTGTAATATGCTTATACATGAGTACCTTATGTTTTGAAAATCTAGGTGTAATTTTGTTTCTCCTATTTTCTTTCCTAAAAATTGTGTCGTTGTTTTCGACAATTATTGGTGGTTCTCTATCTTCATTTAGTTTTGCTGTTTTTTTGTTTATTGTTTCTGTCATATGTTGCTGAATTTGGGGGTAGAGTACTTCCCTAAATTCGTTTAGTTTAAGGAGGTAATCGTGTTGTCCGTTATATTTAATAGTTTTGTCGAATATGTGAGTTCTTCCGTGAAATAGTTCGAAAGGGGTCAAATTAGTACTGGAATGTATCGCATTATTGTATGTAGTTAATACTTCTGAGAGTATTTCGTTGTGCGTCTGTTGCAAGTTATTTTCTTTTCTCTTGCTCATTACTATTCTGTACAGCTCGGTAAGCGTGGAATGTAATCTCTCAACAGGGGCATTCCCTGTTGATTGTTGGAAAGAAGTAATATGTGTAAGAATGTCGTATTGGTTTAGAAAGTCTGTGAACAGTACTCCTGCGAATTCGGCGCCTTGATCGAAAATTAAGTTTTTGGGTAGTCCGAATGTACTCATAAATTGTGATAATGCTGCAATCACACAAATTGTATTCCTATTGTTAAGTGGATATACTTGTGCGAATTTAGAAAATTTGTCAATAATCGAAAGATTACAGGTATTATTGATCGAATAAATGTCGATGTGTACCGACTCTAACGGTTTACTAGGTGTAGGTGGAATTTGTAAGAGTGGTTTATGGGGTTGTCTATCATATTTTAGGGTAAGGCAAATTTCGCAGTTATTTAGCAATGCTGTTATTGCTTCTTTCATGCGTGGGAAGTATATTTCCCTTTTTAGGTGTTGAAAAGACTCATCTATACCTCTATGATTACTATTTATGTGATATTTACGTATCTTTTCCTCCTGTTCTTGTGGTGAGGTGATTTCTGGTAAGAGAGTTTCGCAACGACGGATGTGAAACGTGTCGTTTTCTGAGAAAAAGTTGTTGTATGATTCTTGTAGAATCGGAAATATATGGTCTGGGATGATGATTGACAATACTTTCCTAGGTTTTAGGATTTTCTGTAGTATACTCGTTATGTTTTCTATAGTATACTGAGGTTCTGAAATACTATATCTAGTTTTCCTGGGGAATGGTGTAATGGTTGTTATTGAGGAGAAATCTCCGATTTCAAAAACTGCTTGCAAGTTGAAGTGATTCAAAGGTTGTTTTTCTGAGGTTATTATGTTTGGGTCTTCGTTAATATTTAAGTTTGGTTCTATGCGACTGAGTGCGTCCGCAACGACGTTTTGGGAACCTTTCTTGTAAACAACGTCATAGTCGTATTCTGCTAGAGTAACTTTCCAGCGAATTAACTTAGAGTTCGTACCTTTAAAATTTTCTAGTTGTGTCAATGGCTTGTGATCAGTAATAATAGTGCATTTTTTGCCAAACAGATATGGTCTGAAGTGTTTGATCGACCAAATAATTGCTAGCATTTCTTTTTCGATCGTTGAATATCTAGTCTCTGTGTCCGATAATGTTCTGCTTGCAAACGCAATAGGTCTATCATTAGTTGTTGGTCCCTGTGACAATACCGAACCTATAGCAAAATTACTTGCATCCGTTGTTAAAGTGAAAGTCTTTGTGAAGTCTGGGTGAATAAGGATGGGGTCGTTACATAGTAGAGTTTTTGAAATTTCGAAGGCTTGTTTAAATTCATCGTCTATGATTATTGATTTCTTCCCTTTTAGTTGTCGTGTCATAGGTTTTGTAAGTTTTGCAAAATCTTTAATGAATTTTCTATAATACCCTAGTAAACCGAGGAAAGATTTAATTTCTCTAGTATTTTTAGGGCAAGGGAAATCCTTAATAGTTTGAATTTTGTGTGATTACATGTCCCAAGAAGTCTATTTCCTTCCTGAGGAAATTACATTTGCTTGGTTGGATTTTTAAATTGGCGTTGTGCAATTTAACGAAAACTGACTTAATGTCTGATATATGCTTTTGTAGTGAGGGTGAAAATATGATAATGTTATCGAGGTATACGAGGCAGTACTTGCCGATTAGATCACCCAAGACGTTATCCATTACCCGTTGAAAGGTAGCGGGGGCATTTTTTAACCCAAATGGCATTCTAGTAAATTCATAGTGCCCGTTCTCTACTGTAAAGGCTGTTTTGTTGGCGTCTTTAGGATCCATTTCGATTTGATGGAAACCACTTGCCAAGTCTATTGTTGTGAAATATTGGGTTTTCCCAATGCTGTCAAGTATGTCAGCAATGTTGGGTATGGGATATCTATCTGCTATGGTTTTCTCATTTCTTTTCGCCTGTGCTATCGGATTTCTTTGGCACCACCCATACAGGTGCGCTCCACGGTGAGTGGCTATTTTTTATAATGTTTTGTTGAAGCATTTTTTTTATTTGTTTTTGTACTTCTTCTTTATGTATAAAGGGATATCGGTAAGATTTAGTGAATATCGGTACGTTGTCTGTTGTGGGTATTGAGTGTTTAACAGAATTTGAGAATGTAAGGTGGTGGTCTTCATTGTAGAATAAATTCTTGAACG
This sequence comes from Drosophila rubida, assembly GCA_035046165.1. Taxonomy (NCBI): domain Eukaryota; kingdom Metazoa; phylum Arthropoda; class Insecta; order Diptera; family Drosophilidae; genus Drosophila; species Drosophila rubida. Next base: position 13,410,629 of record JAWNOF010000022.1, read on the forward strand.
ACTCGCAAAGTTTGAGTAAGTTGTTTTTCTCTTCTTCGTTCAAATGGCTTGTTTCCCCTTTTAATTTGGTCTGATCACAAGTTTGTTTTGTTTATATATCCGAATTCGTTAGTGTCTATTGCTTTAACTTGTAATGGCTCTTCTAAGTAAAGGTTTTGGTTTGAGTCTGAAGTATTGCAAACCTCGAAATAAGTCTTGTTCTTATTGGCAGAGTACAAACCTCCGGTAATAGACAAACTGTCTGTGAGATAAGTGGTGTCAAACATGAAATCTCCTTGCATTAGATTTACAGGGAGTGATAGTGTTATTTTACAGTTGTGAGGTATCGTATGTAATGTGTCTACCGGGTTATAGTGTGTTAAGATTGGAATAATATTTGCTGGGGTTTCCAGTACTGAGTGGGCAATGTTTATTTTAGCGTTTGTCAATGTTAAAAAGTCCATGCCCAGTAATCCGTTGAAATACGGATGGAATTTGAAAAGTAAGAACTTAAATTTTGCTGAGTGTGGAATTTGTTCAAATGTAATTAGATCTATATACTTGTCTACTTGGAAGGTGTTGAGGACTGTATGTATGTTTATGCCTTTCTCATATGCTTTTGTTTCTTGTTGAAGGTGCCGTGTTTGTGTTTTGTCTGTAGGAGGGACCTGTTTTTCTAGTGTCAAGGAAAGGATTACGTAAGTTTCGTTGTCCCTGTTCGTGGTGGTTTGCTGTATTCCGTCTATTATCGTTATCATAGTTGTTTTGCTGTTTGGGGTTTTGTTGGTTTTTTCCATTGTACGGGTGTTTCCTATCCGAGGATGTGTCTCGTCTTGAGTTGTTTTGTTGATTTGGATTGTTCTGGTAGAAAAAACTTTGTTCGGTTTGTCCGATTTCGTAAGCTTGTTCGATGGGTCGATGGGTTCCTTGTTCTAATAATGGTTCTCAAGGGATCTTTTAATCCTATGATAAATGCATTTAAGCATATCTCATTATAGAGTGATTGGTTTGCTGCAATAGCGGAATCGTTATTACCAGAATCTTTGATCAATGTCATGAGTTGACTTCTTGATCTAACAATGGTGAAAAATAGTTTTCCCATTGATAATCCGTTCGCAATAGTTTGGATTTCCCTGAGGACCATAGCTTCCGTTTTTTTGGTAGTGTAAAGGCGTTTTAGATTTGTTTTTATCTCGTCCCAATTGAGACGTGTATTACAAAGTGTTAAACCCTCGTCTGCCCTTCCTACTATTTTATTTCGAACTGCTCTGAGTAGTAATTGTCCGTAAGGTGTTTGATCCGCCGACCTAATTAGTAGGAGGAGTTCCTCTGCGCTAGTAATGAAATTGTCAAGGTTATCGTTTGAACCTTGAAATACAGGTAGTTTGTTTATAAAAGCTAGTACGTCCCTAGGGTTGATACTATTGCCCATTAGTGTTGAGGAGTTGCTTATAGTGGGGCTCGGAGAGCCGGAAATGTTACCAGAGTCCCTGTTCATGATTGTGTGTACGGTATTGTCGACTTCAGGTTGTTCTGATAATGTTTGTAAATTCCCCCCACTTCTCAATCCTAATCTAGTCTTGATTCTGTCTGCTAACAGTGTTTCTTTTGGCATTTGTGTGTAACTTGTGTGTTAGATTGTGTGTGTAGTGTTTTACAATTTTATATAGTGTAAGTGTGCTTATTATAAATGTTGTGTGAAATTTAAATGTGTACTTAATATAATGTGTGGTTTTTTTTATATGTGTATTGTTGTTGTGTCGTTGGGTACTTCAATTGGTACTGCAATATAGATGTGTCAGCATTATATGTTTATAAAATGGTATGTGTATATTTGAGTGGATGCACATGCGGTAAGCAAGCAAGAAAAGAAAATGTTTATTTGAACGGCGGGTGAACGGCATTGCAACTTTGTCACAATTTCATGGAATTTTGTTACTTTGTATGATTTGTTTATTCTTCTTTAATATTATGGAATTCGTGCATGGCGTATATATATGTATATTTTCTTCTTTTTTTTTTATATATATATATAACTAATGTGGTCCCGGTGCCTTATCAGCGATTGATGTACACGTATTCGGTCACATTGCACATTTTAATTTCTTATTTTAATATTGACTTGTATTGTTTTATATATTTATTTATTTTTTTTTTTTTTTAATATTGATTTGTATTGTTTTATTTTTTATGTGTTAAAGTGGTCCCGGTGCCTTATCAGCGATTGATGTGCACATATTCGGCCACGTAACATTTTTTAATTTTTTATTTTAATATTGATTTGTATTGTTTTATTTTTTATGTGTTAAAGTGGTCCCGGTGCCTTATCAGCGATTGATGTGCACATATTCGGCCACGTAACATTTTTTAATTTTTATTTTAATATTGATTTGTATTGTTTTATTTTTTTATGTGTTAAAGTGGTCCCGGTGCCTTATCAGCGATTGATGTGCACATATTCGGCCACGTAACATTTTTTAATTTTTATTTTAATATTGATTTGTATTGTTTTATATTTTTATGTATTAAACTGGTCCCGGTGCCTTATCAGCGATTGATGTGCACATATTCGGCCACGTAACATATTTTAATTTTATACACTCTTTTTTTTGTCACTGCCATTGTATATATTATTTTTCTTTTTCCCTCTTTTTCACTTGCACCGTATGTACTTACTCTGTCTTACAAATATAGGAACGTAGGGGACATCTTCAAATTCCCTCGTCGAGTACCGGCTGCGCCAGTTAGCATCCGTGGCCCGGGCTAACAGTTCTTTTCCCTCTGGTATATGGGTAGATTTTTTAGTAAAACTCTTGTGAATTTACTTTTGCTTAACGTTCTTTATTAAAACGTTTTTATTAAAATGTTTCTGGGTTTTTTAATTGTGGTCTTCACTCGTGCTCGTCTACACAAGAAGTGTCTTTTCAATTCTCTCATTCTCTGAATGTCGGCTTCGGTCAGTGGAATGTTGATGATGAAATTTGATGTCTTCTGCTGACCAACCGTTTGATGGTTAGTGCCCTGCTGCTTCCGGCTTTTCTCTGTGTCAGCGTTTAATGCTGGCAACAATGTTGTGAGTGGAGAGGGTTGAGGTGCTGTGTGGTAACTCGCGCACATATGTATACAGAGCGACGGTCAGACGTAATAACGCTGACTTAGCCATTTGGGCGGTCGCTGTTATCAAGTGCGGATCATATTTCGTCTGCACTGAGTATGTGCAGAGGGCACTGATCTTTAGGCGAGCAGCGACAAAGTCGCTGCTTATGCATGCATTGTGTTGACATAACAACAAAGTGTTGCGCCCTTATTTATATGTATGCATATATATATGTACGCATGCTACACTACTTCAAAAATCCTTTCCTGCCTGTTGTCGTTAACCCGATTTCGCTGGACCAGTTGCGCTCTTTGCAACTTGTTTCTAACATCTCTCTGCAATTCAGCCGTAACGAAGTGAAGTACATCAATGGGTCTCTTATTTGTAACCGACTGAACAGTACTGTTGTACAATACAGTGGCTCTTAGAATGAGCTCTACCGTGTCGGTGCTACCATTGTGCATCCCCAGACTTCTTTATATTTGCTTAAAGTTGAATAAAACCGCTCTAACTGCCCGTTGGATTTACTGTGCAACGGTGGGGCGTTGCTTATGGATACATCGAAGTGGTTCGACAGCAATGTTCGAATAGTTTCTGAGTTTAGTGATGGCTCATTGTCACAATACACAGATCTGGCGTGTGGAAATATGTTCATCAGCAGAATGAGTGCAACCTCAACGTCTTCGATTGTTCGCGATGCTATTGGTGGGACAACTGCGAACTTTGAAAATTTGTCCAAACAAGTGAGGAACAACTTTTTGTTTGTCGAATATATGTCGATATGCAAAAGCTCGCCTGTAAATGAGGGGATCGGTGTTTCGCCCAACGGCTGCTTGTTCCGGTGCCTGTCGTATTTGGCCTTTGCGCAGACCTTACAGTTCAGGGCTACCTCGGTTGCCAATCTGGACATGTTTGGGAAATAATACTCAGTCATAATCTGCTTTACGTTCTCCTGAGCTGCTCTGTGGGCGTGATTAAGTTCCAGAGTGGTGATTTTAAGCATTTCGTCGTTGTTGAAAATGTCTGCGACAAGATTCTTACAATATCTAAACTTGGTGCCTGAGAATGTTGTAATTAACTAGTTCTGTATTTGAGCCAACACATGTAAACTGCAATGCAGAGCATTCACAACATCTGGGTTTACGACCTCATTTAAGACATCTAACAGTGCTTCTTTGCTTGTGAGTCATGCTCATGTGTGTGTGCTCATGTGTCGCATTTTGGTTTTAAACATGACAAATCTTTGCGTCGATGGAAATCTTGCATCTTCTATAACTATCTGATTCCTAAAACAGTTCAGTGGGTTGTCAGTAGACTCTATTGTGTATGACTGGGACGCCTCGCTGTGTATTGTCGCTGCGTCAGATTTAGCAGATTGACTTTCAAGAGCATTCACATTTTGTCGCGATAGCGCATCAGCGACGTAATTTTCTTTGCCGGGCTTGTAAAAAACGTTAGCATTATGTTCGTCAATAAATCCTTTCCAATGCTTAATCTTCGCATTCGGGTTTCTCTCTGAAACCGCATATGCTAGTGGATGGTGGACGGTGAATATATTGATTCCTTTTGCGCCATATAGGTAATGACGGAGCTTCCCCAAAGCCCAAACAATTGCAAGTAACTCCCGCTCGTTTGTCGCGTAGTTAACTTCTCTATCTTTCAGGGTCCTCGAAATCATCGTAATCGGACGCCCATTTTGTGATTGAACTGCCCCAATGCCATGACTTGAAGCGTACGTTGTTAAGTCAAACGGTGCTTTGAAATCAGGGTAAAGTAACATAGACGTCATGACATCAAGATGTTTCTTAATTTTTCAACTGAGTGTCTTTGTGCCTCATTCAGTTCAACAGGTATTTTCCTCGATCGGTGCTTGCTGACGGAGCCATTTTCTCCTTTTAAAATATCAGACAACGGTCCTGCCATGGATGCTAGCGAGACCCAAAAAGGACCTCACAGCAAACAAACTCTTTGGTTCCACATATTCCTGTAAAGCCTTTATTTTTTCAGAGTCAGTTTTTGCACCTTTTCCTGTGACAATAAATATTCTCTGAGCACATCATCTATGGCTCGTTGAAAAATGCTAGTTGCATTTTTTAATACGAAAGGAAGTCGAAAGAATTCGTACTTCCCCCCCCTTTACAGATAATGAAGTCTTTTCACGATCCTTTTCTGCTAAGACTATTTGGGGATAACCAGATTTTAAGTCCAAGGTTGTGAAGTGTTTTGCCTTGCCCAGATTTGCTAAAATCATGGATGTGTCCGGCCTGGGGTATTTGTCGGCAATCGTTTGTTCATTTAGTTTCCTAAAGTCGACAACTAACATTTTCTTTTTTCCCCAAATTCATCCAAACCCTTTTTATCTACTACCCACAGTGGGTTGTTGTAAGGCGATCTAGATTTTCTGATGATGCCGTCTTTGAGGAGTTGTTACATCTTCTTGGCAACAAAGTCAGCCACACCCATGGGATATGGGTAAAGCTTGGTGTAAATAGGCGTCTCGTTAGTAGTCCTAATTGTGGCAACAACGGCCAATGATTCTATGAAACGTGGATAGGCTACTTAACAAAAAAAATTCAGTCATCACTCCGAATATTTGTAAAAAAACTTTTTGTTTAATTACATCCGAGCCGTGAATGGAATTCACGGTGAATGATTGTTGTGTGGGCTCCACATTTCTCAACCATTTACAAGGCTTGATGTAGTTTTCCGATGCCCCAGTATCTATTAGGAATTTGAATGTTTTCCCCACTACTTCTTTTTGTAGGAAGGGTAGTAGGGACTTTCCCCTAAAAAAATTGACGCAATCGGAGTTACTGTCCTGATCTTCTGCAATTTCGTTTGCTGCAAAGGAGGCTGTCGTGTCAAATGTGGCGGTGAGCCCGTCATCTTGTGACAGGTGATCCATTCTTTGTCGTCTTTGACCTGTTAATCGTTCGGAGTTATTAGCCCTTTTCTGCGTGTGGGCAGCCCTGAGAGGTCCTTGATCTTTTAGCCTGGCTCTGTTGATTGCCTATTTTTCCACCCTGCCTAGCGTATGCTGCGCTCTTGCTATAGGCGGAGGCGGACCCTGCACTTCTCTGATCTTGCTGTTTAACTGTCTTGCAAAAACTTCGCGAAGTTTGCCGCAAAGGCATGCCTATCGTGGTTCGCTTCGACCTCCTTTGCCATTGCTAACGCTGATGGTAGATCAGGTGGTCTCGAAGAGTAGAGTACGTCTGTCAGGTTTCTTTTCAAACCTGATAGAAATACCCTTAAGGCATCAGTCCTAAACACATGCCCACGGCTAGTGCCGAATCGTAAGACATTGTGACCTTATTTGTCAGCAAAGTCAATTTTTTTCTACTGAGCGCGATATCGTATCTTGCTTCTAATGATGAGCACCGCATCGTAGTGCCTGGAGCTGCTCTCATAAAGTCTGTTTAGACCTTATGGCCGAAATCTGTTCACTATTAATATATGTTTGAGTTGTATTGTAACCTAGATTGAAATTACGAACACCTTCTATCAATTCTTCAAGTTCAATATCTGATTCAGAGAAACACAACTCGACGACTGGGCCGTCGCTCATAAGAAAACATCCATAAAAACCACGATTTATTTCATTTAATCACACTCGATATCGAATTGTATTGAATATTCCACCCAATTCTTTGTGCATTATATTTTTAAATAGAAGGTTTTTTTTTTACTTATACTTCACCTTATGCACTTGATCAATTCACAAAAAATAAAATTTCTATAACTCTCAATGGCCGATCAGCGCACTTACATGTTTCCAATTTATTAAAGTTAATTAATATATTCTGTAGGTGTTTATCCCGGTTGGGCGCCAATTATCCAATTCCTCCGGTATGTGGGAGACCGGTTTCCAGTGGTCCAGTGGTCGTCAAATCCGAAGAATGGTTTTTGAGCCGGCAGAGCGACGGACCGAGTGGATGGACTGTCGCTGGCATGATTGCCAAAAGTGCTGACCTTGCGGCATGTGCAAGGCATCCAGTTGCAATGTCTGGAGCTATGACCACCGACAACTGTTTATGCAATATCCAAAGAAATGCAAACAGCGGCGGATGTGAGCCACGTGACCGATAGATATGCTTACGCTGCATATTTGTGTTGTCACAAACATACTAAGCGCGGGGGCCCATGCTTACTGGTTAACTTATACACAACGACAGTCAAGCGTGAGAGTGCTGACTTAGCTATTTGGGCGGTCGCTGTTATCAAGTGCGGATCATATTTCGTCTGCACTTGAGTATGTGCAGAGGGCACTTAGGTTTAGGCGCGCTGCGACAAAGTCGCCTCTTATGTATGCTTTCTGGTGACATAGCAACAAAGTGTTGCAGACTTATTTATATGAATTAATAAATCCGTTGATTTATTCTTTTAAAAAAAATGACCGTTTTATTCGGGAATCAAAATTAGACTAAAACTTATGACAATGATAATGAATAATTAAGACTACTGCTGCCGTTGCTGGTGTCGCTGCTGCCGCTGCCGCTGCTGCAGTTGTCGCTTGCAGCTTTGGGTGTCCAATAGCCCAATTGTCGGTCCCACGCTGGCGGTTGTTGCGCAAGGTGCCGGTCGTTGGTCCCACGACGAATGCTGGAAAGCGCTGACCAAGCGCACGTGGCGGATGTATTGCACGCGCTGTAGTCGTGCTGGGGTATTGACCAAATGCATTTCCGGTGGTTATGCAATTGGTCTGTCTGCGAATGTGCAGTTCGTAATGTCTTAACTCCTCCCCCTTTAGACGCGGACGTCCTCGGTCGCAATGAAGAATCTTTTCTGGGTTCCACTGTTTGGAAGTTCTTCTTCCCGTGCTTCTGCGTTATTTTGGGATTTCTTTGATGTCTTCTGCTTCCAGGCCCATGCGGCTATTGTTGCCAATATTATCATTAGAATACCGGAGAATGACAAGCTAATAGTTGTTGATTTGAAATTAGCTGCTTTTAGAATTTCTAATCTCCTAGTGTTGTTGATGTTTATTTCCTTTAGCATTTGTAGCGAAAGTACTTCTTCAATCTTCGATTTTTTGGCCATCATCTGGAAAAGTGGGGGGGTAGCTTCTGCAAATTTTGATTCTCTCGCTTCATACTCGTCTTCGCCAATTTTTACTGTGGAGTTCTGGAACTGTATCAAAAAAGTTCCTTCCAGCTCCATTTCTTCGTGGTCGACCTCGACATTTCCCTTGAAGTCGTTAAGTAGAATGGTGCCAGTCACTATTTCTTGGTGATTTGGGATGTGCTGGCTGTTGATGGATTTGCAGCGTGGCCTCCGATTTCGTAGGAGTGGTGTTATGCAGGAGTCGTTGCTTAGATTTAGGATATTATTTCTATTACAAATTGTCTTATCACTATGGGTTTCGCATTCTTGTATTTGGGCATATATTGTTTTATTGCAAATAATTATACTTTCATATTTGATTTTGTTTATGATTTTATCTTTTTTAACAGCTTTGAGTATCATGGAAGCGCAAGGTTCTCGGCTGATTAGAGGTACATTTATCATATAGAGCATATTCTTGCCGTTTGTTGCAATCTTTATTTTGGCAAATTCTAATAACTCTTCTATGTTAATGAACATTCCTTCTTCATTATCTAAAATTTCTTCTATTCTGTTTACCTCGGCTTCTGATAATATTACGGAATTTACAGTGTTTGTTTTAGCCCAGCTTATTGCATTAATTAAGTTATTTAGATCGTTTTTGAAAAGTTGGAGTCGGTATTTTAATATGGATACAAATTTATCTTGAACATTTTTGTCCTCTATTGTCGTTTTAATTATTGAATTTGTAATGCTGCTCAACTCGTTTACTCTAGTGCTTAGTGCTTTATTAATGACAACTTGTCTATTATTATTTTCTAATTGATCGTTAATTTTTGCTGTTAGGATTTCGTGATCGCTACTGTCCGGCGTGCCGGCAAGCCATTTCCATACCGTTCCTAAGGCATCTATAGATCTAGTTGCTCTTTTGGATGGTCTAAGCTTACGTAAATCACCCTTGATTATTTTCAATTCGTATTCCAGGAATGGGTGCAGTTGATGAGAAATGCTAATATTACTTAATGATTCTTCTAAGTTCAACGCAACCTTCTCATACTCTTCCATGTTAAGAACATGAATGACTCTAAATACGCCATCCTGTATTGATGCAATTCCCGTTTTGATTGGAATTAATTGTGAATGCGAATAGTCTAGTATAGTTGCCAGGCCGTGGCATAATGGCAAAAAAATCCTGTAAATGAAATTATGTTTTAATATTATTTTTATGGACAATTTTCCCTGACTGTGTTTTTACTGTTGTGTTTTGGTCTGAAAGAACTATTTCTTTGCGATACTTTGGAGTCAGTTTGGATCCTAATCTTTTATCTACTTTTATATAAATTGTTTCCCCTTCCTTGTATTTTCTTATCGGATTTCTTTTTTGGTTGTGGTATGTGAGGTCTTCATTTTGCTTTTTATTGATATCTTTAATAACTTGTTCCCTAGCTGTTTTTATTTCTTGAGGGTCTGATAGAAATTGATTACCGAAAAATATGTCTATAGGTTTTTTCTTTGTCGTAGAATGAATTGATTGGTTGTATTCTTGAACTGCTCTAAAAATTAGGTCTTCAAAACTAACTTGTGCTTCATCCATTTTGAAACATCGCATGATCTCTGTCATCGTTGAATGAAATCTTTCAATTTGACCATTGCTTGTCGAGGCGTATGGTGGTGTCGTATAGACTTGCGCTTTTAGCTGATCTTTCAGCAAGAACTTGATTGAAGCTGAATTTAATGCCTTTTCGTTATCCATAATAATTGACTTTGGCATGCCAAATGCAATCATTATTTCGCGCAGAGGATCTTTCAAATCTTCTGCTGCTTTTGACTTTACTATCTTTATCTGTGCATATTTGGAAAATTTGTCTATTGCCGTTAATACTATTTTCTTCTGGGTCGTGTAAAGGTCTATATGAACAATCTGTCCTGGGTAGGTTGGTATTGGGGTTGGTTGGATTTCGCCATGTTGGGGGTGTCTGTCGTATTTGGCTAATTTGCATGTTTCGCACAGTTTAGCGACAATGCTGACTTTCTTTGTTAGGCCGGGAAAAAAATATTTACTTAGGATCTGAATTTTGTTTTCTATTGGGTTTCTATGAGCGCGGAGATGTTCTTTTGAAATAATTTCGGTTTGTTCCGACTCGAGTGTTACGTCTCTAACTTGAGTTTGCGTGTATCTAATTTTGTAACTGCTGAAGTGAATTGGGTAGATGTTCTGAATTTTTCCCATTATGCGTTCTGAAGTGAATAAACCGTTTACTAGTTTAGGGTCAAGTCGTTCTTTTAATATTTGTATAAGGTCCTTCTCTGTGTAATTGCTTCTTCTGACTGTATGTCTGTGATATTGTGGGAAAGGTATTTCGAAATCGTAGGATTCAGTTTCTGAGGTCAAGATCAAGAGTTGATTCTTGAATACGTTAACTGGAACTCCTATGACTGGTATAAGGTTATGAGAGGAACTCTCATCGCTATGTATTGTAGCTGTTGTACTATTGATTTGTGTGATTGGAGGATTTCTAGAAAGAGCATCTGCAACAACGTTAGAGGTTCCTGGCTTATATCGGAGCTCATGGTTGTACTCTTCAAGGTAGCTTTTCCACCTTTTGAGTTTACCGTTGTGGTTTTTGTTGCTCAGCGCGAAGGTGAGTGGCTGGTGATCAGTATGAATAATAACTTTGGAAGTACCGTAAAGGTACATGCGTAGACTTTGGAGAGCCCACACTATTGCTAACATTTCTTTTTCATTTGTGGCATAGTTCTCTTCCGTTTTGGATAGTGTACGTGAAATAAAAGTTATTGGTCTGCCATTCTGTTCTAATACTGCGCCTATGGCGTAGTTTGAGGCATCAGTTGTGAGTTGAAACTCTTTTTTGAAGTCGGGATATGCAAGTATTACATCTTGCGAAGCTAATGTATTCTTGATTTTTTCGAAAGCTTCTTGGCAGCTGTGATCGAATGTTATATTGACTTTATTCGATACATTTTTTGTAAGACGACCATTTTCTCCCCTGAGTAGGGTTGTGAGTGGTTTCGCTAATTTAGCGTAATCACGAATAAAACGTCTATAGTAACTTGAAAGTCCTAAGAAGGATCGTAAGTCCTTTAGGGTTTTAGGTTTAGGGAAGTTTTGGATAGCTTTGACCTTATTGCTATTGGTTTTAACGCCATTAGCCGAAATAGTAAAGCCTAGAAAGTCGACTTCGGTTTTGAAAAACTCGCATTTGTCGATTTGTACTTTCATGTTGGCTTCTGATAAGGTTGAGAATACTTTCTCGAGGTCCTGAGTGTGTTCACTTTCCGATTGACTAAAGATTATTACGTCGTCGATGTAGACGTAGCAACGAATTCCTACATGATCACGTAAAATATCGTCGAACGGTAGTCTAGTGAATTCGAACTTTCCGCCATTTACTGAAAAAGCTGTTTTTTCTATGTCTCTACTTTTGAGTGGAATCTGATGAAAGCCGCTTTTCAAATCAAGTACTGAAAAATACTTGTTTTGACCTAATTACGCTATGATTTCCCCGATCTCTGGAATTGGATATCGATCGGATATAGTTACTGCGTTTAGCTTCCTATAATCTATTACAATACGATATTTCCTTTCGCCAGATGCATCAGTTTTTTTTGGGACTATCCATACTGGTGCATTATAGGGCGAACGTGAGGGTCTTATTATGCCGTCACTTAATAATTGGTTTACCTGTTTTTCGACTTCTGACCTTAGGGAAGCTGGATATGGATAATGCTTACTATAAACTGGGGTATCTGAGTTTGTCCTAATTTCTCCTTCTACAGCTGTTGTGTATGTTAGTTTTTCATCTGGCTCTGAGAATAGATCTGTATGGTTTTTTATTATACTATCTATGAGTCGTTTCTGACCTATGGACATGTGATCTGCTCTAACTTTGATATTGTTTACGGCTTGGGTTGCTAATTGTTTTATTTTAATTCTGTAGTTTTTATTGATGATTAGGATATCGTTCTTGACGTCGATTACTGCGTTAAGCTGTCTGAGGGTGTCATTACCTAAAATTCCGTGAAAGGTTTTCAAAGTGGGAAGCAAATAAAATTTAATAGGGATATCTTTGCAGTTGAACAGGTCAAGGTGAGTATGGTGGGTGATCTTAGTCTGACCACCGACTGAATTGGCAAAAAAAGGCTTTTGATTAACTTTGGGATTTGGAACTAGATTGGATTGAATGTAATTCTGATTTGAGCCTGTGTCTATTAGAAACTTGAAGGTTTTGCCGTCCCCCGTGGTGCAATTGAAATATGGCAACGAGGAACTGTTCAACCTAAAAAATTGATATCAGAGTTGTCTATTATTTCTGAGTTGTAGTTCTGGTCTGCCTCGTAAACTTCTTCGTGGAAGTCTGCTGCTCCCTCTCGTTCATAATTCTCGTAATAATCTTGTTCTGACATTTCCACGGGATATGCAGATTCGGAAGCTTCGTTTTCTGCTACTGGATCTAATTCACCTGTAGTGACGTGGAATTGTCTCTGAAATTTATTTGGAGGTCCTGACTGCATAGGCACTGGTGGGCGTTTGCCTGTTAACTCGTTAGAATGAGGTCTATTCATATAGTCGATTCTTCTCGATCGAATGGAGTGGTCTATGTCCATTGGTGTTGGTTTAGGTTCCGGTTTCGGAGCAGATGGACGAGGAGGTGAAACTTGGTATTGTCCATTTGACGAGAATTGCTGTTGATAGGGTCTGTAAGTCATTGTCTGAGGTTGCCTATGGTATTGAGGTGCAACGGGATGTGTCTGATTATTAATCGTTGGTCTATTGTTTGGTGAATAATAAAATTTGGGCTCGAAATTCTTCCATTGGTTTGGGTTTGCATTGTGGAATGGTCTTACTATGTGGGGTCTTGGAATTATTTGTCTGGGTGGCAAGGGTGGAGGTTGTTGTCTACCTTTTGGTACAAAGAGGTTTCTATTTTCTTGGTTTTCTAACAGGTTGCACAGATGGAGTGCATGGCTTAAATCCCTTGGTTCTTTTATTCCTAGGTGCCGTGGTAAATCACCATTCAAACGTCTTATGAAGATGTCTAAGGCTTTTCCGCGATAGTTATCTGTCAAGGCTTTTATGGTTTCGGCTGATTCTTCCTGTGCTCCTATTTGATTTAGGATTAGGGATAGTTGGTAGTAAATTGCTTGATAGAATTCGTTGATAGACATGCGTCCTTGGGTTAGAGAGAACATTTGGTACTCGAGAGTTTTTAAGTCTCGTTTGTCGGCATAATGTGCCGTAAGACACTTTGAGATAGCTTTCCAATTCATGGGAGTGTTATACGACTCCAAAACTGTTTCAGCTTCGCCAACCACTTTAGTCCGGATAGAGAGAGTTACTAGATAGTAGGTGTACGTCTGCTCTTGTCCTTCAAAAATGTTTATGATTCTGTCAACGTTCTTTTTCCAAGAATTGAACGATGTTCTGTCCCCTGAGAACTCTTTAATTAATCGGCAAACGTCCGGGACTTTTACTTGGTCTTGTCCTGGTGTAGGCCTCACAAAAGGTATGTCGCTGAAGTGTTCATGTCCGTGGGCTGTAGTTTCTTGAGGAAGTACCTCCCTAATTAAACCTCGTATGACATCTCTTAATTCGGGGCTAGTTACTGGTGTACTAGTGGCAGATGGTATGTTTCTCGCTTGAGAGCCACTGGCTAAATCAAGATTGGACATTGCGTTTGCTAAATTGTCTGGCATGATGTTCTTAACACGATTTATCACTGACGAGATACGGGTATACAACTCGGACTGTTTTTATGGAACACCGGAATTTTAAACGGAAAACTTCAGGAATTTAGAGCGAATTTGATAACTAATCAGCAAAAATATTTTGAGTTTATAATTGTTCACTTTGTTCCTTAGACTTTCTTAGAGTAAAAGAATTGGATTTCAAAATAGTAGAATGCGATATTCAAGAGATGTAGAGGGTATAAAAAATGTAATAGATAATAAATGCAAAAATTTTTTTTTTTTTTTTTTTTTTTTTTTAAAATGATAAAAATAAGATGTAAAATGTAAAAGGAATGAAATTATATTTTAATTTTAATGTTAAGGTTTTCTTTATTGTTTTAAAACCAGTAGCTGGTTTCTTCCTTCTATCTTAGAGGGTCCCTTGGGAGTCGTAAGATTGGAATTTGGTTATACTGTCTTTGCAGTGCTTTTCTTTTCGTTATAGTTTTACTTTTGGTTATAACTCTTTATTTGATCTTTGTTGGATCGCTAGGTTTTTATTTTGCTGTTTAACTTAAACTTTTCTTTTTTGTTTCGAATTTAACTTTATTTTAAATTGGTTTTTCTTTCTTTTAATTTTATTTGTCACTTAATTTAAATTTTTTTTTTTTAATTTCCTTTTTTCTTTGTTAATAATTTCTTCTTTTTTTAAAAAATTTTCTTTTCTTCGTTTAGAATTTAACTTTACTTTGAATTTGTTTTTCTATACTTTGATTTGTAATTTTTTCTTTAGAAACTTTTCTTAATTGCTATGCTTACAAATATAGATACATCCGGCGAATCTTTCCCGCGACGGTCGTTCAGATAACTCCTGTTCCTCCTGTTGCGGTGCGGCGTAGCGGCGTTGCAGCAAGCTACTAGGGATCCTAGTGACACTTTGGTTTTCGCGGTGGCCTGCGAACTGGTACAACAGGCTTGTCGGCGGTTAAATTGTTCTGACCAAGCTAGTCCACTTATTTCAATCGCGAAGAACTGTTATTGGATTCTTTAGGTCGCACTCGCGCTGTGGCTCTTTGAGGCACTTTTGGCGTTGTACTCGATGTGGCTACTTGAGGCACTTGTAGGTACGCGACACGATTGTTTTTCTTTAGGACTTAAGCTTGGTCCCTGCTCGGGCGCCAATTAATAAATCCGTTGATTTATTCTTTTAAAAAAAATGACCGTTGTATTCGGGAATCAAAATTAGACTAAAACTTATGACAATGATAATGAATAATTAAGACTACTGCTGCCGTTGCTGGTGTCGCTGCTGCCGTTGTCGCTGTCGCCGCTGCCGCTGCTGCAGTTGTCGCTTGCAGCTTTGGGTGTCCAATAGCCCAATTGTCGGTCCCACGCTGGCGGTTGTTGCGCAAGGTGCCGGTCGTTGGTCCCACGACGAATGCTGGAAAGCGCTGACCAAGCGCACGTGGCGGATGTATTGCACGCGCTGTAGTCATTGGGGTATTGACCAAATGCATTTCCGGTGGTTATGCAATTGGTCTGTCTGCGAATGTGCAGTTCGTAATGTCTGTTCTTAACTCATATGCAAATTCCTCCCATACTAGTACTTCACCATTAACGATGGGAATGTATTTTGCTCGCGAATAGTCAGCGATGTGAGCCGATGTCAATGACAGGGATAGTAGGATGATAAATCCGCACCTGTGGGATGAAAATTGATGTAATAATTTTTGCAGGACTGCTTATTTTTTATTTTCCGTCACCAATGTTATTCTAACTTAAAAAAACGCTAACGCGTAAATAAGCAAAAGATTGCCAAGTGGCTAAAATGGTAAACTATTAATTCTATTTGATGTTGTCTTTGTGGACCACCCTCCCCTTGATTAGGACCGTGGTCCCCAGGTCCGCTTCAACGGCTTTCTCCTCACACAGTGGTGTGAGCGTATTGCCAAGTTTTCGGTTTGATTTAACCCAGACTTTTTCGGCAACCTTAAATACTCTGTTTTGTCGGGAGGCATTTTTTCTGCTCCTGAGAGTTTTCTGCACTTGTATAATTTTATTCAGAACTTCCGTCTGTTGGTCGTCTGTGTGTGCTTGCACGATGTCAGCAAATCGTTTGTTAACGACTGAGTGTATCGACTTGTTGTATTTGGTGGTGGCCAATAAAATTATTTCCACATTATCCGTCCCTTATTCCCTTGTCGATTTTCAGCCATCGAGCAAGTTCCGCAAGGGTACTGTGAAAGCGCTCCACTTGCCCGTTTGAGGTGCTATGGAGGGGCGGTGCATTTGCAATGCTAACGCCAAAATGGTTGTCAAGCATTTCTGAGATAGTGTGCGAATTTAATGATAGTTGATTATCACAATAGACTACTCTGGCTCTTGATCAGTAACAGGGCCGGATTGAGGTCCTTAATTGTCCTTGAGTGGATATGTTGCACGACGGCAAACTTCAAAAACTTGTCGATGCAAGTGAGGAAGTATTTTTTATCTGTGGAGAAAATGTCGATATGTAACATTTCACCCACATGAGGGGGGTCGTTGTCTCGCCGAGCGCCTGTCTCTTTGGGTGCATGTCGTACTTGGCTTTCGCGCATGTTTTTTAGTTTGCTACGATTTCGGTAGCTAATATGGTCATTTTTGCAAAGTAATACTCGGAGAGTACTTGCTTTACCTTTTCCTGGGTTGGCCTGTGAGCCCTGTTGTGTTCGACGGTGAGGATTTCCCGTCTTTCGTTGACCGCAAAAATGTCTGTTACGCGTCTGTAGCGTGCCTCCTCCAAAGATATTTGATTTTGGCAGAAATTCAAGGGCTTTTCCGTCGCCGTGTATAGTGGCTGCGCATGAGTCAGCGTCTTGCTTCTCCACGGCATTAAGTTGTTGCCGCGAGAGTGCGTCGGCAACTAGATTCATTACAGTGTTTGTAAAAATTTCGCGCTCCGGATTAGTCAATGCGCACTTTCCATCTTTTAATCTTTGCATTCGGATTGGATTCCGATACTGCAAAGATTAACGGCTAATGGTCGGTGAAGATGTTTATATCTTTCACCGCGTATAAATAATGCCTTAGTTTGGCTAGTGCCCAGATTATGGCTAATAACCTTCCTGTCCTTTAATGTCCTTGAGATCATTGTAATTGGACGTCCCTCTTGGGACAGCACTGCACCATGACGTCGTCAGATGCCAAGATATTTCCAAGCTTCTGAAACGCTTGTTTCTGCGCTTCAGAGAACTGTGCCGGAATGTTTCGTGACCTGTGTCTACTAACCGTTCCGTTTTCCCCTTTTAAAATTTCCGATATAGGATTTGCTATTGCCGCAAAATCCCTAATGAAACATCGGTAGTAGCTAGCCAGGCCTAGAAGTGACCGTACCTCGAATACATTATTGGCTTCGGGAAATTCTTTAATGGCTTTTACTTTCTCTGGGTCAGTTGTAGCGCCATTACAAGTGACTAAAAATCCAAGAAAGCTGACACTTTTCATGAAAAAGTTGGACTTTTCTTCGACACTCTCATGCTTGCGACGTACAGGCTCTCTAGAACCCAATCCTACGTGTTTAACGTGAGAGTTTTCATCCTCCGAGAAAATTATTATGTCGTCAACGCAAACATAGCAGAATTTACCTATCGGTTCTCGTAGAATGTGATCGATGGTCCTCTGAAAAATGCTGGCCGCATTTTTGAGGCCAAATGGAAGTCTTTTAAAGTCATATTTACCACCATTTACTTAGAACGAGGTTTTTTCTCTATCTCGTTCTGCGAGCGTGATTTGGTTATAGCCAGACTTTAGGTCCAGGGGTGAGAAATATTTCGCTTTGTCGAGATTACTCATTTTACCCCATTTGGCATGGGGTACTTATCGGACACTGTTCTTTCATTTAATTTGCAAAAATCGATTAGGAGTCCCATTTCCTTGTTGCCGTTTTCGTCGATCCCATTTTTAACTACCACCCATATTGGGTTATTGTTGAGTATGCCGATTTCTGGATTATCCCGTTTCTTAGCAGAACTTGAATTTCGTTGTTAACAAAATCCGCGTCTCCCATGAGGTACAATTTAGCGTATGTTGGCTCCTCCTTAGTATCTCTAAAGACATTTTTTGCCAACGGCGGTGCATCTGAACAATTCACGCTGGTAAAATTGACGTCAGTGCACATATGGAAATCGATCTGCTCTACATCGGTGCCCCATTTTAGGTGGCTGGAGTATAGGCAGAGTGATGCCCCTGCCTGTTTTAACAGGTCAAGGCCGATTATTCCATCGAAGCAGGACAAGTCTGATAGTATGGAGAAAGTAGCTTTTAAATTAAATATTGATACGAAGAATTTTTTCGTGACTCTGGTAATGCCATAGATTGAATGAATTGGAAATGTGGACCGCCGGTCCGTTCGGATGTGGCAGGTCTCCGCTATTGGTTGGCCTGCGTTTGAGTAGGTCGAATGAACTTGGAAAGTGAGGACTCAATTTCCATAGGTTCTGGATTGTAATTTCTTGGGTTTTTAAGCTAAGGAATGGATCTGCGCCCTAGTTTGTTTAGAAAAGTGCGGGTTTTTGCCGCCATCTTTTTGGGAGTTCGTCGGTTTTTTACCAGTTGCCAATTTGGTATCATTTCGCCTATTTTGCGATTCTCTTGGCTTCTTGCAACGCTTTGTCGAGATTACTCATTTTACCCCATTTGGCATGGGGTACTTCTCGGACACTGTTCTTTCATTTAATTTGCAAAAATCGATTAGGAGTCCCATTTCCTTGTTGCCGTTTTCGTCGATCCCATTTTTAACTACCACCCATATTGGGTTGTTGTTGAGTATGCCGATTTCTGGATTATCCCGTTTCTTAGCAGAACTTGAATTTCGTTGTTAACAAAATCCGCGTCTCCCATGAGGTACAATTTAGCGTATGTTGGCTCCTCCTTAGTATCTCTAAAGACATTTTTTGCCAACGGCGGTGCATCTGAACAATTCACGCTGGTAAAATTGACGTCAGTGCACATATGGAAATCGATCTGCTCTACATCGGTGCCCCATTTTAGGTGGCTGGAGTATAGGCAGAGTGATGCCCCTGCCTGTTTTAACAGGTCAAGGCCAATTATTCCATCGAAGCAGGACAAGTCTGATAGTATGGAGAAAGTAGCTTTTAAATTAAATATTGATACGAAGAATTTTTTCGTGACTCTGGTAATGCCATAGATTGAATGAATTGGAAATGTGGACCGCCGGTCCGTTCGGATGTGACAGGTCTCCGCTATTGGTTGGCCTGCGTTTGAGTAGGTCGAATGAACTTGGAAAGTGAGGACTCAATTTCCATAGGTTCTGGATTGTAATTTCTTGGGTTTTGCAAGCTATTACTGCACTGATCGGAATGGATCTGCGCCCTAGTTTGTTTAGAAAAGTGCGGGTTTTTGCCGCCATCTTTTTGGGAGTTCGTCGGTTTTTTACCAGTTGCCAATTTGGTATCATTTCGCCTATTTTGCGATTCTCTTGGCTTCTTGCAACGGTCGCCGCGAAAGTGTACCTTTCATGGTTGGACTTAATCTCTTATGCCAGGGCCAGGGCTGTCGGCAAATTATTAGGCTTTGCCGCAAAGAGCAGATGCGTGAGATTTCGCCTGAGTCCCGATATGAACACCCTCAGAGCGTCTTCTCTCAAATCATATGACATATGCACATTATTTGTTAACAAATTGAGTTTTTTCTCGACTTCGTCATAATAGTTTAACAGGGTTAGGCCGTTAAGGTTCCTAACTCTTGTACGATGATGTGCATCAGTCGTTTGTCACTGTACGTGAAATGGAGGCGACCTATTATCGCGTCAAAATTCAGCACTGTGCCAAACGAGGACAACACCGCATCAGCAGGGCCCCTGACCTTGCTTCTAAAAGTGTGATAAGCGGCATCGGCCGCTTGACAATAGATTCCTTGCCAAATGCTACAAATTAAATTATTTGCAAAAGCTAATAGATCCGTAGAATCTAATCCACGTGACCGCGAGTTAAGGCACGAAAATACTTAGAAGAACTTGAAAACTAGACACTTAAGTTAAAAAAAATACTATGTACAACTGCATGCTAAATTTTTTTACTTGACTGGAACGCATATCCCACCTCACATTGCGATCTGGACCTAGCTATCCTACACTTCACATATTGGAAACAACTCCTATCCTTTGAACTATAAAAGCAGTCATGTTGGGCACAAACCTACGATCAGGCTACACGCATGTGCGCATACGATAATATATTCTAATATGTACACTTAAAGATTAAATAAAGTTTATATATTTCTTTGACATAAACACACAGTTGTGTATTAATTCGTGCACCAAACCTATTATGCTGGCGCCAGCAACGGTAAATCGCAAAATTTCGCTACTCACATGGTAAACAAAAACGAAGCAAAATTAAAGAAGACGGAAAATTTCAAGAAAATCTGCTACAGGTGCCCCAAATGTGGTCACAAATCAGAACAGTGAAAAACGAACATCAAAAGCAACGAAGTAATGAACAGTTGAGAGAAACAAATTCGTACACAGGCTATGAAACTGCACATAATGTATAAGAGAGATTCAAACGCAGCTGGTGTCTCGAAAGCGGCGCGACGTCGCATATGTACCATATTTTGATCGGGATTCATTTGTGATGTTCGTCGAACATAAAGATCATATAGAATTGGCCGCGAATAAGTACATAGACTCCCAAAAGGGAATAAAAAAAATTTTAATTAAAAAAAAAATTCAATTACTTGGCATAATCAGTATAGTCAATTAATTTTTCATGGCTTAAGTTTCATAAACGGTAATCTCGTGCACGTAATTAATTTAAAGAATGTTTCTGTTTAAGATTAATTGTAATAAAAAAGGCATTGCATTTTTCGGACTCGATCACGCATTTGTTAGAATTAATACATACAGATAGATGTATGAACACCCATTTATTTATTTATATTTAGAGTGTCAAACACAAAGAAAAATTAAGGTTATCCTAAGTGACAACGGAAAAGAGTACGTCATCAGCAAATTTGACAAACGGTTGCATAATTGTGGTATCAAGAGGCAGCTAACGATACCCTTACGTGACAACAAAACGGAGTTGCTGAAGTGAATCGCACACTTGTAAAGTTGGCGAGAGCTACTCGTATGATACCCCATACAAATGTTGACAAACGATTGTGGGCAGAGGCTGTATCAAATGCAGCATATATACGCAACAGATCCTCATTTGTTTGGAATGGGCGCAAGCCAACGGTTTCGCATTTTCGGCTATTTAGATAACCCGTACGATAGACAAAAAACATCACAAGAAATTTCATCCCAAGTGTAAAGAGTACGTGTTTGTCGATTACTCTCTTACGGTCAAGGCATATCGACTTTATGACAGAGAGGCTATACAGATCATCAAACTCCGTTCTAAAACTCAATAAAGCCATGTACGGATTCAAACAATCAGGTAGGGCTTGGAACAGCACTTTAGATGTTATTTTGAGGAAACTCGGATTTAAGGCAACAATGAATGAACCATGCTTGTATAAAAAGATATTTCAGTAATCATATAATCTAATACCCTGTATGTACAACCTGATAATAGTAAGTTCAATGAAAGACGACCTGAAAGACACTAAGAAGAAGTAAACAATTGTATTATCATTCAGGACAATGGTAAATTACATCACTTCCTGGGTATAGAGGTTAAACGAGAAAACGACGTGAGACCTATTTCTGCCTTTTTTTTTTGAAAAGTAAGAGATAACTACTTGAATATCAATCATCGGTTTGCTGATGTTTTTGACCATATTGACCCAGCCAGACATCTTACATTCAGTCATAAAATTGGCGCAGTGAAACTCAGATTCATACTTGGAACACGTAGCGGCAACAAAGCATTTACTGCAGTATCTGGCAAAAACGACTACATACATAAGTCGTTGCAGACTCGACAGCATATAGAACCCGGTTTATGGGTTCGTGAATGAGCTCGCTCGCGCTCAGAACGAAACCGTTTTTTTCTATTTTGTTTTGTTCTTGTTGTTCCAAGACCGTTTTGTCGTGTTCTGTGAAGAAAAAGGCCGTTTGCGTATGCATTGGTATACACTCACACGCATAGATAGGCAAACAAATCCTTAAGCGCTGTTTTGCAGACGAAATATATTAATTGCGATCGCGAATAACAATATTTGAAAATAAATTTAAATTGTTCTATTTTCACAACAAAGAAAGTAAATGTGAAGACCGTTTGCGTTGAGTTTTTCGGTCAATCGGTCTTTTCCTGACTCTCATTGTGCGAGGGTTTTTTATTCCGCTCTTTACGCACTGTTTAATGAAAGAGCGACATATGTATGTATGTGCAAAGAGCTGAACGAAAAGCGCTCAACACTCTCGTTACGAGAGTCCAAGAAGAAAAACGGTCGACAGTTATTTGCGATCTCTTAAATCTTATTCTGCATATAGTTTCTATATTGACGGTTCCAGCTTTTCTTAGGAATCGAAAAAAACAAGGAGCGGTCGCGTTAAACAGTACTGTGGCTGTGTACGTCACCCAACTTGAGTGTACAGCAAATCCCTACAAATTCTATGCACGACAAGAGAACGAAACATATTGACATCAAACATCATCACATAAGAAAGGTTCTATCCAGAAATATTCGTATTAATTATGTTCCTTCGAATCACAATGTACATTTTTACAATGAATGTGCAAAAAGATAAACAAGATACATTTGTTGAATTATTTGGTTTAATGAATTAATTATATTATACGAATATTTGTAATGACAATTAAACTTGAGAAGTGTTGTTTCGATATTTACAATAGGCTCGATAACTTCAAGATCACTCTCGAATAAACGTTCGCTGAGTCAATATCTAATTTGACTACTCTTTTTATCGCCTAGCGTATCATCAGCAATAGTATGCAATAGGATGTGTTTCCAGTGGACTGAGTAAATAGCAAATTTTGAATGCATAGAATTTCTAAGTGGCAGACAAAACAAAAATATCGGGAAACTTCGTAAATCTGCAGAATATATATTATACGCAAAGTGAGTGTATGCAAGTGTTACAAGTTATGGTAAAATACGTAATTTATCGCCGACATTGTTAAATTCATATACTTGTATATTTCCCCAGTCGTGTCATTGCCGACCAAGGTCGCAGTTTTGCGAGTTGTGATTTTAAGCAATTTTGCGCAACACAAAGAATTGACTTGCATCTGATAGCAACTGGTGCAAGCCGTGCGAATGGACAAGTTGAGCGCGTTATGAGTACCATTAAAGTACCAATGTTGACGGCCGTTGAGAAAAGTAAGCGATCTTGGCAGGATACCTTAAAAGAGCTGAGAAGATATTGACATTGAACATGTTAGATCGAAGGCCTTGCAAAGCATAAAGAATAATGCAGAATATGAGAAGCAACAATATGATAAGAATAAGGCTAAGATTGCAAGTTACAATATAGGCGAGCATGTCTTGCTCAAAAGCGAAGAACGGCACCAAACAAAGCTAGATCCAAAGTCTAAAGGACCCTTTATCATAATAAAAAGTTGAGCAAGGCAATGGACACCACTGAAATACAATGCACTTAATGATTCTATGAATTATGTTATTGATCTTAATTTTCACTTTATAATGGAAAGTACTTTTTCTTTCTTTTATTGATACAAAATAGAAATTAGCAGTAAAGTAATGTAAAATAAAATGTTAATAAAATGTTATTATTACTATGAATCATATTGAGAAACATGACACGCAAGGACGCGTGAAGGTCAGGAAGGCTGTTTCGAAGAATTACTAATCTAAATATATTTAGTTTAAAATTAACGGAAAGTATGTTAGGTTACGTTCTGTTAAATGGACAGAGCATCATTTGATACAAGCACAAATGAGCATGGCGCTTGCTGTTCTTTGACTGATACAATAGAAACAATGTAAGGATAGTTATGAAATAACTATGACGAAATAGTTATGTTGAAATAGAGAATTGGCGAAGTGACATCGATGGCTCGCGAGTCAGTCTGCTTCGAGTAACGCGACAAAGAACATGACAAGCGTCTTGCTGTACGAAGTGCCATTAAAGTGATCTTGCAAGGAGATGAAGAGCCAACTACTCCGGTACATACACTTTATGATCCGACATATACACTAATGTTACGTTATGGCTGGACACATTAGTATCAATAAAGCAATATTTTGAAATTCAAATATGATTTGGATTCCTTGAATGCGCAACTTTTTTTTAGAGTTACATCAATTCCTGTGTGGACTATGCACTTCCCAAAACTCCAGGTGAACGACAAGAATCCGATACCCATTTGCACAATGCACATGGATCATCTGGAACCTTTTCCTTAAAGTACCAAATGAAACGAAGGTATTCCGGTAATAATAGATGCACAAGTATGTAAGTACAAGTGTGAGGTAAAAAATACCGCAACGAAACATGTCCAACGAAGATGTCCAGCAATATATTTCCACTTGTTTGGAAATGCCAGATCGAATCGGGACTGATCGTGGAACAGCTTTCACATTGAAATTATACTTAATGCTGTTGTTGTTGTTAATGTTGTTGTGCCTATGCAGAACGAACAAAAGCGAACTACTTCATCAATGTTGTTGCCTTTAAACAAAAATTACATATTCGATCAATACAGATTTTAATTAGTTAGAATGCGCCCTATTTCATCTCCTGTATGATTATTATCTCCGAAACATCTTGGAGAATACTATTACAAACATATCCAAGGATAATATATTTCACGTCGACATATGCACCCGCCAAAATAAAGCGCTGGTGTGAATTGCCACCGGATAAACCGGTTTTTTGATTTAAATTTTTTAATTTTAATATTTTTAGTTTTAAAAATTATTGTCGGGTTTTACTTTAACAAATTTTGTATTTTTGTCTTTTTTATTTGTTAAATTTTATCAACTTTGTTTTTGGAAAAATGCTTGATTTTTATTTTTTTGACAGAAGTTGGTTGGTTTTTACGATCTTTAATTTTTTGATTGAAAATATAATTTATTTTTATCGTCTGAATTTTTAAAATTACTTTTTTTATATTATAAATATTTGATTATTTAAATTTCGAAAATATTCATTTTATGAATTTTTTAGCCCACGTCAAATGCGTTTTATTGGGAGTGATTTACACTGATTTTAGGATTTTAATTTTCAATGCTGTCATACATACGTTGAAGTGGCAAAAGCGACACCAAGCAAAAGCTTGTTACGCGCGCATCCCAAAGAAAACCCAATTACCGCTCAACCGACCAAGGGGCGAAGACGCAGGACGAACTACACAAATTGGCATGTAAGAGAAAAATTAAAAAAATATGAATTTGAAGGATAGATTGAAAAGACTTAGGATTATAAATTAGACAGCTATACTAAAAACCCATACAACTTACCAGATTAGTAAATAATTAGTATAAATTTAGTAGAATCCATTATAGTTTGGTTTATGTATAGCGGATTTTGACCTTCATAATGAGATAGCAATAGTAGAGTAGCTACAGGTTTGTCTAGACTGAACAGTACGATTTAATTTCGACAATTATTCGATTGAATCTATATTACCGTTAATAAGATGAAAGAGAACAACTATGCCGAGCAGAATTCTACGGTTATTTAAGTAGGGTAGATTATTTAAGAGAAGTCTACTGCTATATGGTCCTGGTGCACAGAGTACTGGGGCTCCCATAAAAGAACAGAAATAGGTTTTTTTAAGTTTATGATCTATAAGAATTCATAGATTAGCAGTTATTTTGTCGAGATTATTACCATTCAGCAAGTATGTAACCATCAGCATATAGACTATAGAAACATCAGTTCCCGAAAATGTATCAAAACTGTAGGTAGGTCATTATGACAATGTGAAACGCAGAGGGCCGATGTGACTACCCTAGGGAACTTCAGAGGTGACCCGTAATGAATTAGAGACAAAATTATTAAAAACAACCTTTTTACTCAAATAGCTTGAAATCCAGCATAGTAAATTGGTTGTGAATCCAATTAGGTCAAGAGTGAACTGAGTCAAAAGCTTTGCGGTACTAAGTTTCTCTATTGTTCCTGTCTTCAGACTAACCCCCCTTTTTATGGGCCTGTCCTTGCATACAGAGGACATGATTCTAAAGAAGACCAAAACCAAGTTGCCCAACACATCCGCCACATGCCGAACCAAGTTGCCCAACACATCCGCCACATGCCGGTGCAAGCAATTCCAAGAACACCAAGAACTGCACCCAATTCACCAGCCAGAAGCAGCGCTGTCAACGCCGCTGCGGGAACTCACAGCTTTATATAGGGCTAGCTTCAGAATTAGTCTTTTAGTCTCTAATTTGATTTCAATAAAGAACGGTTCCAATCGGAAGCATAATCAAATATATTTTTTTGTTATTATTTTAAAACAAATAATTAACTGGCGTCCAACGTGGGGCCTGAAAGTTCGCGTATCGACAGAGCAAAACCGTTTCTAAGTGCGCGGCTCGAACAAACTATCAGGAACCAGAAAAATTCGCGTATCAAAAGAGCAAAACCGTTTCTAAGTGCGTGAAAACGAATCGTGCAACGACAGAGCAAAACAGTTTCTAAGTGCGCGACTCAAATCAAGTTATTATCCCAAACAGAGACTCGTGGTCATTAACAGACCACTGGGAAATAACAACACTACTAAAGGACATTAAATTGACCTAGTGAAATCAAGCTAAAGGACATTAAATTGTCCAAGTGCAACAATAGCAATTAAATTTGCGAAAACTTCGTGACAATTAATTTAGTCAGCTGAAGGGACAATTCGAACAATCTCGGCAATTAAGTTAGCCAACCCAAACCCAAATCCCAAAGCAATTAAGTTAGCAAGTGGAAAGGGTGAGATTGTAAGACCTGCATCGGTGGACCACAAATTCTGTAAGATCCGTTCGCAGAATACTATCCAGGAGGTATGAATCATGAAGCCCAAGTAGCAACTCCAAAAAGGAACAACCCCGTCTCATCAGGAAAGGTGGCCACATAAATATTAATGTAAGTTAGAAATAAGAAATTTTATACAAAATCAAACACAAAACGAAAAGCAGAACTAGAAGAAAAAAAAGAACCAAACAAATCATACAAGACTCAAAAGAAGTCTATACAAATATAAAAGAACACAATATACGACCTTAGTAAAAGAGTATAAATCTGTGTAAAACGATAAATTAAACAAAGATCACAACAGTGATATAACTAATTCCAACTTTGTGATTCCCAAGGGACCCTCCAAAGTAGAAGGAAAAAACCATCCACTCGTTATAAAT
The DNA here is from genome assembly GCA_035046165.1 of Drosophila rubida. NCBI lineage: Eukaryota > Metazoa > Arthropoda > Insecta > Diptera > Drosophilidae > Drosophila > Drosophila rubida. The sequence goes on from JAWNOF010000022.1 coordinate 13,437,711, forward strand.
TTATAATACAAAAAAAGAGAAAAAAACATATAGTTTAAATTCATTCTTATCGCATATGGCAAATCGTAATAACTTAATTCGACTCCCAATATTAAACTCAGAAGAAAGAGAACAGGTGAACGAAGCGCAAAGACAGCGTTCGATAGAAAGACAGAACAATAGGCAGTTAGAACACCAGCACAACAGACCGACAATGAACGGAGACAATAGAGCCGCTTTAACAGCCGCTATTAGCGAAATATTAGCTGAACAATTGCCAAGACTATTAAAACATCATACCAACCCCATAGAAGATTTTCTAAGTCTCCCAGACCATGTTATTGCCCCAGAACATCAAAGAAATTTAACAGATCTTGACAGAGTACCCGACATAGCAAAAGGTTTGCGTGAATTTAGCGGAAACCCTGACGAGTTTAGCTCATGGAAGAAAAGTGTAGAACGAGTCTTACATGCATACAACTCATACCAATGTACGCCCAAATACCATAATATCCTACACACCATCCGAGACAAGATAACGCAAAGTGCAGATCAAGCTTTAGAAGCATATAAGGTACCGCTTTACTGGGATGCCATGTGCAAATGTCTTTCGCTGCACTATGCACACAAACGAGACATAGCCACCCTAGAATATGAGATGACTACTTTAGTACAAGGTCCGAACCAATCAGTGGAAGATTTCCACAAAGACGTCTACAGACACTTGTCCCTAATTCTAAACAAAACGAGTAGCATGGACATTGACAGAAACGGGGAAGCAATGCTAACGAAACTATACAGCGACAAAGCGCTAGACACTTTCATTCGAGGGCTACAAGGTGACTTGCCTCGGTTATTAGGCATAAAAGAACCAGCGGACTTACTCACCGCACTGCATCTCTGCCTAAAAATGGAAAACCAAACCTTTCGATCAAAACATGCCACGTTTAAAGGGCATCCGACATACTTTAGAAACACCAGTAGTAAACCAATACCAGCCCCACGAAACAACATACCCCCGAACAGACAACCACCTCCTCCAATCCCTTTCAGACAACAACAGCCACGACAATACACACACTACGGATAACAACCACCGACTCCTCTGCCAAGACATTATTTCCCGAACTCAGGGTACCGATCAATTGGTAACCCACGGCAATACACAATTGCCACAACCTCTCAACAGGTTGCACCTCCTAGGCCAATGTCCCCAAAACCGTTACCACGTCCAGAACCAATGGATGTGGATTTTAGCGTCCAAACAAAATTTGTCAACCACATGAACAGACCACGATTCGAAGCTGGAACAAGTGAGAACGGCTACATTCGACCCAGACCAGTATGGGGAAGGGCGGGGGAGGAAAAAAACATAAACTTGACCTGCGTAGTTGCATATTACACCTAAATCCAAAGTTTGGTTAGTCTACCTCTTACCATCTCTGAGATCTAGATGTTCATACGGACAGACGGACAGACGTACAGACGGACGGACGGACAGACAGATAGACGGACATGGCTAAATCGATTTTATTTTCGATTCTGATCATTTTTGTTGTAACAACATGTGGTCTGCGACGTCTCCTTCACCCTGTTACATACATTCGAACGAATTTAATATACCTTTGTACCTATAGGTACATGGTATAAAAAGACCCCCCGGTCTTATATCAAACGGACAGAAACGACAGAGACACTTTAACATACAGACAACCAATAACGGAATTAGAGAACACTCGACAAAAACCGACGCTTCCACGACTAGCTATGAACAAGCAGTCGCCGAATACTAGACTCACACCGACATAGAAGAAACAGTAGAAGAATACATAGAACAGGTGGACCACTATGACAACAACTATGAAGACGACACCTTTTATGACTACTCCGCCCTTAATTTTTTAGAATAAAAAGTTCCTCTCTCCCATACTTTACATGTAGATTGAGGAACGGACAAATAATCAAAATTCTTATTGACACTGGATCCAATAGAAACTACATCAAACCAAAATTTGTAGAAAACCCCGTCCCAAATAAAAAGCCTTTTTACGCCGTCTCGATAGGAGGCAATACACTGGTAACACACCACAAAGTTGCCAACTTGTTCAACATTACAGATGTTGAAGTGAAATTCTTCCTACTAAAAGATCTAGAAAACTTTGATGGTATTTTAGGTAACGACACACTAAAAGATTTAGGAGCAGAAATAAGCCCTAGCAAATACTTAATGACAGTCAGAAACAAGATAAAAATCCCGTTAAAAGAACAAACCTTCGAAGAAGTAAATACAACTGTCCAAATCAATTCCATAGCCTCAACTCAGCATAGTGCACAAAGCTCAAGTCATAAATTAATACCCAGTATGGAAGTCCCCAATAACGTTTTCAAGAACCAAATATTCCTTTACAAATCAGATAAATCTGACTACATAGTTTCTATTCCATTCCCCACATTCCACCGACACGAAGTATACCAGAAAGAATTTAACGAAAAGGAATTAGTAGAAACCCTTAAAAAATACCTCAACCCTTCAGTTATAAATTGCATTCAGACAACCGAGGATATAATGGGGAAAATACAACTATTATATCCTAAATATTTTAAAAATGTCAAAACTCGATTCTCCCAATGGATGACCCAAGACCTCACTAATGAATCTAGACAGGAGGAAGAAATCCTAAAAATCCATAATAGAGCACTCCGCAGTGCTGACGAAAACAAAATTCAATTAGCCGAAAAATTCTACTTCTCCAGAATGAAACAAAAAATAAGTAAGATAGTAAAGCAATGCAAAATTTGTAAGGAATCTAAATATGACAGACATCCCCCTAATCCAGAACTCAAAAGAACTCCAATACCAGAATACCCCGGTCATATTGTTCACATCGATATTTACTCAACCAAAGGCCATCTAGTTCTCACAGCAATTGATGAATTCTCAAAATTAGCACAGGCACGCATAATCAATTCAAAAGCAATAGAAGACATTCGAACTCCACTTAGGGACATTATTTTTTACTATGAAGTTCCCAAGTTCGTTGTAGTAGATAATAAAAACTCTCTTATTTCAAAGTCCATAAAATGCATGCTTGAGGATCAGTTAAATATCACAATTTACACTGCGCCTCAATATAATAGTACAGTTAACGGGCAAGTACAAAGATTCCATTCGACACTTTCCGAAGTGATGAGATGCTTACAAAAAGAAAATTCCCATTGAAATTTTGAAGAGCTCCTAGATAGAGCCATTTATGAATACAACTACTCTTTCCATTCCACAACTAAAAGGCGGCCATTAGAGGTATTCTTCGGAAGAAAAGTAACAACAAACCCAGACCAGTATGAACAGGCCAGGCAAGACAATATTGACAAACTCAAGATAGCGCAGAATAAACATTTACAATTCCATAACAAAAACCGAAAGGAAATAATAACTTATCAGCCAGTACAAGAAATATATGTAAAAGTAAACTCTCGCTTAGGCTCAAATCTTTCACCTAGATTCAAGAAAGAATTCGTTAAAGAAGATAAGAATACAAACATTTTAACATTTAAACGGAAGAATCGTACACAAAAGTAACATAAAATCATAATTTTCACAGGGTATGAAAGAAAACCTCAATAATCTTATCAGCAACAATAATCAACAAGTAATAGTCAATACACAAATGGAGCAAAAAATTAACAAATTAACACATTTATCAAACTCCCTAACGAATTCAATACAAACAAGTGAGAACAGCTACAGTCGAGCTAGCTCGACTGTAATATACCATGTAATATTTGACAAAATAAAATTTAAAATTTATTTACATACGAATAACTTAAGCTGACTCAAAACGTCAGTAGGCGACTACGACGAACAACACACGTTCGTACTCATTTTAGAAGGACAGTTCTATTTTGATCTCGAAAGTGAACATCTCGTTTTGATTTCTGAATTTCTCGAGTAATACTACTCTTACTCGGCCACAGACTGTAACTCACGCACACATACAAGCAAACCTGTATATGTGTATACATGCGTACGAATACGCTAGAATACTAATGCTTGTTCTTGTTGTTGTTGCGCCCGCCTCTTGAGCTTGCTTTGCGTATGTCAAATTTCTTTCGCTTATATCAAAGCTAGATTTTATCCGATTTGAACCATATTTTGGATTTCGTTTAATATGATAAATATCTATATATTGCACTTTAACTTTCTAGCTCAAAGGATTCCAAAGTCGTTTGCGGTTTGTGGGCAAGGGGAAGGGCGGGGGAGGAAAAAACATAAACTTGATCTGCGTAGTTGCATATTACACCTAAATAAAAGTTGGGGGGGGGTCGCTTCCGCGTATTTTGCCTCTATTGCCTCGTATTTGTCTTCGTTAACGTAGACTGTAGAGTTTTGGAACTGTATCAAGTAGGTTCCTTCTAGCTCCATTTCTTCTTTATCGATTTTGATGTTGCCTTTAAAGCTATTGAGCAGGATGTTGCCGGTCACTATCTCCTGATGGTTTGGGATGTGCTGATTGTTGATAACTTTGCAGTGTGGCTTTCTGTTCTGAAGAAGCGGTGCTATGCAGGAGTCGTTACTAATATTAATAACATTATTTTTATTACAGATTGTCTTATCACTAAATGTTTCACATTCTTGTATAATAGCGTATATAGTTTTGTTACAAATTATTGTGTTTTCGAATTTGATGATATTTATTACATTATTTTGCTTAACTGCTTTAATTATCATAGAATTACAAGGATGTGTTCCTACTAAGGGTATGCTTACCATATAGAGCATACTATTGCCGTTTGTTGTTATCTTTATTTTTGCAAATTCAAGTAGTTTTTCTATATTGATAAACATTCCTTCTTCTTTACTTAGTAATTCTTCAATTTTGTTCACTTCGATTTCTGATAAAATAATTGAGTTTACAGTATTGGTTTTTGCCCAGTTTATTGCATTTATTAAATTGTATAAGTCATTCTTTAATAGTTGAAGTTTATATTTTAAGACTGATACAAAGTTTTCTTTAATATCGTTAGCATCTACGGTGTGTTTTAATATTGCGCTTGTTACACGACTCATTTCGTTTATTCCTGCAGTTAATTTTTTATTAGAATTTCGTGATCGCTTCTGTCCGGTGTACCGGCCAGCCATTTCCATGCTGTTCCTAAAGCGTCTATGTTTTGTTTTCTTTGTTTTTTTCTTTCTTTCTTTCTTTGTTTAGTGTTATACTCTGGTTGACTATTCTTACAATTTAATTTCCTTTTTTTTTTTTTTTTAAATTGCTTGCGTACTTTTATATTATTTTTGTTTTCAAATTGCTTGTGTACTTCTACATTATTTTTGTTTCTTAAATTGCTCGTGTACTTCTACATTATTTTTGTTTTGGATTGCTTGCGTACTTTTATATTATTTTTGTTTCTTAAATTGCTCGTGTGCTTCTACATTATTTTGTTTTTGGTTTGCTTGCGTACTTTTATGGCACTTTCACTTTGACTGATGATCGATGGAGGACTGAGGCGCTCCGCTGGCCGGAAAAACCCAGTGAGGGTGCTCCGCTGGCCGAAAATGCCGGGGAGGGTGCTCCGCTGGCCGCAAATGCCGGTGAGGGTGCTCCGCTGGCCGAAAATGCCGACGAGGGGCTCCGCTTGGCCGAAAATGCCGGGGAGGGTGCTCCGCTGGCCGCCAATGCCGGTGAGGGTGCTCCGCTGGCCGAAAATGCCGGGGAGAGTACTTCGCTGGCCGAAAATGCCGACGAGGGGCTCCGCTTGGCCAAAATGCCGGCGAGGGTGCTCCGCTGAAGCAAACTCGCTTCACAACAAAAATTTAAGGAGCAAGGCTTGGCTCGATAGTTTTAAATTGGACACACTGAAACCTTGCGTCTGTATCCGCCGCCGGTCATCCGAAAAAAGACCTCATGCACAAAACCGGAACCAGCTTCAGTGAAGTTGGCCGCGCTCCGGCTGGTGCAGCAGGCGCAAACGTCAAGCTGAGCTTTCCAGTGCAACCGATGCACGACTTCAAGCAGAGCTTTCCAATGCAACCGAGCTTGAAGTCAAGCTGAGCTTATCGGCCGCTTTCCAACACTGCATTAAGCTTAGCTTTTCGGCAGCTTAAGCTAATCCAACAGACTAAAAATATGCAGCATAAACCAAAACTTAACTTGACTTCAACCTAGCATACTTTTAGGCTGAATTCAATGCTGGTTGCTTTAGGCGCCGTTACAGGTTGGAATTAAATTGATTACCGAAAAATATTTCTATGGGTTTCTTTTTCGTAGTTGAGTGGATTGAGTGGTTATATGAAGATCAAATCCTCAAAAGTAGCTGCAGTCTCGTCTTGTTTGAGACACCTCAAGATTTCTGTCATTGTTGAATGAAATCTTTCTATTTGACCGTTGCTTGTGGACGCATACGGTGGTGTCGTGAAGACTTATACTTTTAACTGCTCTTTTAATAAGAACTTGATTGATGCTGCGTTTAGAGCTTTTTCGCTGTCCATGACAACTAGCTTTGGCATACCAAATGCCATCATGACCTCCCGTAGGGGAGTTTTCAGGTCTTCAGCAGCTCTTGATTTTACTATTTTTATCTGAGCATATTTTGAAAATTTATCTATGGTAGTTAGTACTAAAGTTTTCTGTGTAGTGTATAGATCTATATGAATAATTTCACCGGGGTATGTAGGTATTGGAGTTGGTTGAATTTCTCCATGTTGGGGATGCCTATCATACTTAGAAAGTTTGCAAGTTTCACATTGCTTGGCAATAGCCATTACTTTCTTTGTCAAACCAGGGAAAAAAAATTTGCTGAGAATTTGGATTTTGTTTTCAATTGGGTTTCTATGAGCTCGAACATGCTCTTTGACTATGATCTCATTTTGGTCAGATTCTAGAGGAATGGCTTCTACTTGGGTTTGTGTGTATCTTACTTTATAACTACTGAAATGAAAGGGATAAATATTTTGAATTTTTCCCATTATTCTTTCAGATGTAAGCAAACCGTTTACAATTCTTGGGTCGAGCCTTTCTTTTAGGATTTTCATTAGGTCTTCTTCAGAGCACTCTCTTTTGTTTACCACATGTCTATGGTACTGTGGAAAGGGTAATTTGAATTCGTAAGATTCGTTGTCTGAAGTCAGTAATAATAATTGGTTTTTGAATACGTTGAATGGGATATTTGCACAAGGTATAAGGTTGTGCGATGAACTCTCGTCGCTATGAATGGTAGCTGTGGTGCTATTTATCTGAGCATCTGGGAAGATTTCTAGATAGGGCATCTGCCACTACATTAGAAGTTCCTGGCTTGTACCAGAGTTCATGGTTGTACTCTTCAAGGTAGCTTTTCCACTTTTTAAGTTTACTATTATGATTTTTGTTGATTAGCGCAAAAGTTAATGGTTGGTGATCAGTGAATATAATGACTTTAGAGGTACCGTAAAGGTACATGCGTAGACTTTGAAGAGCCCACACTATGGCCAACATTTCTTTCTCATTTGTGGCATAGTTTTCTTCGATGCTAGTTAGTGTACGCGAAATAAAAGTAATCGGCCTGCCGTTTTGCTCCAGTACTGCGCCTATTGCATAATTTGAGGCATCAGTTGTGAGCTGGAACTCTTTTGTGAAATCTGGATATGCAAGTATTACATCTTGCGAAACTAAAGTATTCCTAATTTTGTTAAATGCGTTTTTACAATTCTGGTCGAGGACAATATTTACTTTAAGAGAGATCTTTTTTGAAGAGCGACCATTTTCTCCCCTGAGTAGGGTTGTAAGTGGCTTCGCTAATTTTGCGTAGTAACGAATAAAACGTCTGTAATAACTTGATAGGCCAAGAAAGGATCTCAAATCCTTTAAGGTCTTTGGTAATGGAAAGTTATTAATGGCTTTGACTTTTTCTTTGTTGGTTTTTACACCATTATTGAAAATTGTGAAACCGAGGAAATCGACTTCACTTCTGAAAAATTCGCATTTATCGATTTGAACTTTCATATTAGCCTTGGCTAGAGTGGAGAATACTTAGTCAAGGTCTTTAGTGTGTTCGGCTTCCGATTTACTGAAAATTATTATATCATCGATATAGACATAGCATCTAGTTCCAATATGTTCTCTTAGAATGTCATCAAGAGCTCTTAGACGGGGAGTTCTTTAATCCAAACGGTAGTCTGGTGAATTCAAACTTTCCACCGTTTACCGAAAACGCTGTTTTCTCTATGTCTTTCGCATTCAGAGGGATCTGGTGAAAACCGCTTTTCAGATCGAGTACTATAAAGTACTTATTTCTACCCAACTGAGCGATGATTTCGCCAATCTCTGGAATTGGGTATCGATCTGCTATTATTATAGTGTTAAGTTTCCTGTAATCTATAACAAATCTATATTTCCTTTCACCAGATGAATCTGATTTTTTGGGTACTATCCATACTGGGGCATTCTAAGGTGACCGTGAAGGTCTAATTATACCATCATCGAGCAACTGATTGATTTGTTTCTCGACTTCTGGTCTTAGAGAGGCAGGGTATGGATACTGTCGGCTATGGGCTGGTATGTCAGTGTTTGTCCTGATTTGTCCCTGTACCGCAGTGGTGTATGTCAGTTTTTCGTCGGGTTCAGAAAATAGGTCGGAATGTTTTTCTCTTATTCGATTAAGTATGTCTTTTTGACATACTGTCAGGTGTTCTGATCTAATTTTAATATGGTTTACCGTTTGTGTTGCCATTTTTATTTTTATTTTTATTTTGTAATTACCGTTTATTATAAGAATATCCTTCTTTACATCGACCACCGCATCGAGTGTTTTTAATGTATCATAACCCAAGATACCGTGAAAAGTTTTAAGAGTGGGCAATAAAAAAATTTAATTGAGTGATCGGTACAATTGAATAAGCTGAGGTGAGTGTGGTGGGTAATCTTTGTTTGCCCTCCGACAGAATTTGCAAAAAAATGGCTTTTCTTTAGGTTTCGGATTTTGAATTAAATTTGACTGAATGTAATTCTGGTTGGACCCAGTGTCAATTAGAAATTTGAAGATTTTGCCGTCCTTCGTGGCACAATTGAAGTAAGGCAACGAGCAACTATTTAATCTAAAAAATGGATATCGGAAGTGTCCACTGTCTCAAGAGCATAGCCTTCATCGTACTGATCGTCATATGGCTTAATTGATCCATTCTGCTCCCAAGCTTCATAGTATTCTTGCTCGGAGGCTTTTTCGGGATATGGAGACGTGTAGTCATTATTCTCGAATTTTTCAGCTACTCCTGTAGATACATGAAATTGTCTTTAGTATTTGAGAGGCTGATTTGCTTGAGAAAGCGGCGGTGGTCTTTTCCCTACAAAATTATTATTTGGACGATTCATATAGCTTATGCGATTTGAGCGAATAGATGGATCTAGATAGATGGTCCATTGGCACTGGCTTTAGTGCTGTTGGTCGAGGAGGTGGAATCTGACTGTTAAAGTGAAGCGGTCGTTGGGTCTGGTATGGCCCTTGTCCTATTTGTGGTTGTGGTCTATAGGACTGATACACATATGAAAGCTTAGGGTGACTCATGGTGGGTTTACCACTTGGATGGTAATAGAGTCTCGGATCGAAGCTCTTCCAATTATTTTGATTAGTATTGGCTGTTTTATTGTTTGTCGGTACATATTGTGGTACAACTGGAGGTGTTTGCCTAGCTCTAGGTGCAAACATATTTCTATGTTCTTGATTTTCAAGTAATGTACAGAGATGTAGGGGCATGACTTAGATCTCTCGGTTCTTTGATACCAAGATGTCTTGGTAAATCACCGTTGAGACCTCTCACAAAAATGTCTAGAGCTTTACCGCGATATACGCTTGTTAAAGCTCTTATTGCTTCCGGAGATTCCTCCGTCGCTCCGATCTGGTTTAAGATCAAAGACAAATTGTGGTAGATTGCCTGATAGAATTCATGAATAGTATCCCTGCTTCAAAGAAGACATCTGGTACTCGAGAGTTTTCAAGTCCCTTTTGTCTGCCTAATGAGCTGTAAGGCATTTCGAATTTGCCTTCCAATTTAATGGGGTGTTATACGATTCAAGGACAGTTTCGGCTTTGCCAACTACCTTGATTCGAATGGCAAGAGTAACAAGATAAAATCTGTGTGAATTTTCTTGCCGCTCGAACATGCTTATTATTCTGTCAACATTCTTCTTCCAAGAGTTGAATGTTGCTCGATCTTCAGAGAACTCTTTGATTAATCTGCACACGTCTGGGACTTTGTTTTGGTCCTGACCTGCTATAGGACTTACATAGGGTATGTCGCTAAAGTGATCATGGCCATGGGCTGTTGACTCAGATGGAAGTTTTTCTTTAATTAGCGCTAGTATAACTTCCCTAAGTTCTGGGCTAGCTATAGGGGTACTGGCGGCGGTTGGTTCGTTCCTCCTTAGACGGGAACTACCGGCTGCGTCAAGGTTGGACATGGCTGATGATAACGTATCGGGCATTATCTTCTGAATAAGGTCTATCAACTCGGACGATATGAATCACCGGTTAATTTTAAGCGGACCACTTTTTAGAGATAAATTTATGATTCGAACAGCAATTCGATATTTGAACAGCAAAATTTGGGATGATATAAGATTTTAAATGTCTAAAAATTCTTTAATGTGTTACTTTTTATAAGATTTTTCTGCAAGAAATTTTTTTTTATTTTTGTTTTTTAAAAATTCTTTAATGTTTTACTTTTTATAAGATTTTTCTGCAAGAAATTTTTTCTTTATTTTTGTTTTAAAACCAGTAGCTGGTTTGTTTCTTCTATCCTAGAGGGTCCCTTGGGAATCGTAGGATTGGAATGTGTTATACTGCGTTTGCAGTGTTTTTATTCTCTGCTATAATTTTACTTTTTTTCGTATGTTTTCTTAAATTTACTAGGTTTGTAATTTTTCATTTCTTTCGTAAGTTTTCCCGCGCTGGTCCTTCGGATGACTCCTTTTCCTCCTATTGCGGCTGTGCAACGGCTACTGGGGATCCTTGGTGACACTTTAAATTGCGCGGTTGTCTGCGAACGGGTACTACAGACTTTGTCGGCGGTTACGTTTTGCCAAGCGAAATTGTTCAGTTCAATCGCGAGGAATAGATTTTATTTCTTATAAATCGCACTCGCGTTGTGGCTTTTATAAAGGCACTTATGGCGAGTTACACGGCGTGGCTTCTTGAGGCACTTGTACGCGACGCGAAAGTCTTCTGTTTTTAATTTTGACTTGGTCACTTTGGACGCGGTGGCTTAGAGTTCAATCGCGCGAGGTTTCACTTTGATTACTCGGACGCGCTGTGGCCTTTTTATTTTAGGGCACTTTTGGCGTTACGCGGCGTGGCTACTTTAGGCACATTGACAAACTTAAACACCGGTCCCTGCTCGGGCGCCAATTAACAAATCTTTAGATTTGAATGTTAAAAAAAAGCATTTAGCTTTATTGAGCTTTGAATTAAGACTGACTTATTACAATTTTAAGACTTAAGAATGAAGACTCGCTGCCGCTACTGCTGCTTCCGTCGCTGCTGGCGATCCCTTGTTAGTGATGGTTGCGCAAGTGTCCCACGATCGATATTATGCTGACACAGTGCACGTGGTGGATGTATCGCAGACTTTGCAGAGTTTACAGAATTGGCAGAATTGGCTGAGTGCAATTCAGGTGTTAATGCACTTAGTGATGGTTGCGCAAGTGTCCAATGATCGATATTATGCTGGTGGATGTGTCGCGGTGGTGCTGAGGAGCTTGCAGAATTGACAGAGTTGGCTGAGTGCAAGTCGGGTGTCAATGCTCTTAGCCACATTTCGTTGTTTTGTCAACGTTGTTGTTAACTCATACATTCGAACGAACTCAATATACCTTTGTACCTATAGGTACATGGTATAAAAACTAGTTCTCTCAGTAACGAGGTAGCCATTAGCCTTCATAATGAAATCCAATTATTAAAAGAAGAAATTATAAACATCAAGTATTCCACTCAGTGGGCCAAACTAAACACAGCAAATACTCTTTTACTAAGCAATAACGAAAAGGCAACATGCCACCATTATCAATTAAAGAAATAATATAATTTTTCGACATATCAATGCTTCACAATAAAACTACACTTTGATACATTGTCAAAATTCCTAACCTAGAAGAAATTTAATATCAAGATATTTTGTTAAGACCAATAGTAAAAAATAATGCAACTGTACACTTAGAAATAAGTCAACTATTTTTGTATAACGATATAATATATGGCATACCAAAAAATTGTAGAACATACTTAGACATAAAAGTTTCCGAAAAAAAAAAGTCATCGATATAAGCCAAACACATTGTATTCCGAAATTAGTTAAGGGAGAGAAAGCACTGTGTAGTTTCAGCAACGCGGATCACATCCCGGAGATAGAGGAAATCGACAGTGGCCTAATTCTCCTCAATAACTTCAACGGCAATTTGGTCTGGAATGGAAACAGAAACCATCTAGAAGGGTCATTTCTAATCCACCTAATCAACGATTCCATGCACATCAAAAAGATGGCTTGAGGACAAGCGCGAATTAAAGGGGGTAGAGTTAACACGCAAAACATTACTAAACCCAAATCAGTACGAACCGCGAATCCCACAAGTCCAATATGCAGACTCAGCGTCTGACCAACTCCCAGCACGCGCTGAGCGCACCTGCATGATTCTAAAGAAACCAAGTTGCCCAACACATCCGACACATGTCGAAGCAAGTTGCCCAACACATCCGCCACATGCCGGTGCAAGCAATTCCAAGAACACCAAGAACTGCACCCAATTCACCAGCCAGAAGCAGCGCTGTCAACGCCGCTGCGGGAACTCACAGCTTTATATAGGGCTAGCTTCAGAATTAGTCTTTTAGTCTCTAATTTGATTTCAATAAAGAACGGTTCCAATCGGAATCATAATCAAATATTATTTTTTGTTTTTATTTTAAAACAAATAATTAACTTATATTCAGACATAGTGATAATGAAACCTGAACGCGTAAACTTTTTATAAAGTGTAGATTGCAGGTTTTTAATATTAGAACGTTGTTTACTAAACCAAAAAAGTTTTTAGACCTAATCGGCAAAATCGATAGAACACAGTCTTCAAAGCAGATATTTAACTTTATATAGAAGATATGAACAAGTATCAGTGCATACAAAATAAAGCAATCAATAAATTATGCAAAGTTTGCCTTTCAAAAGCAACGAGCTCGATCCGCCGATGCATTCGAAATTAGGGAGACAGATCTGTTAAGTTCAATCCTTAACCCCAAAGTTGGATCCGATCTAGATAGAAATACGCGTTTTTGTTCATATACAAACAAAAATGTTCAGAATCGAAAATAAAATCGTTTTAGACATGTCCGTCTGTCTGTCTGTCCGTCCGTCCGACTGTCCGTCTGACCGTCTGTCCGTATGAACACCTAGATCTCAGAGATGGTATGAGCTAGAGTAACCAAACTTTGGATTTAGGTGTAATATGCAACTACGCAGATCAAGTTTATGTTTTTTTCCTCCCCCGCCCTTCCACTTGCCCACAAACCGCAAGCTACTCTGGAATCCTTTGAGCTAATTTAAAGTGCAATATGTAGATATTTATCATAATAACTGAAACCCAAAAGATGGTTTAAATCGGATAAAAACTAGCTTTGTTATAAGCGAAAGAAGTTTGACATACGCAAAGCAATCGCAAGCGGGGGGTGCAACAACAACAACAAGAACACGCATTAGTCTTCTAGTGTATTCGTACGCATGCATACACATATGCAGGTATACATGTATGTATGCGTGTGTATGCGTAGTCGAACAACAAAGCTGGACTCCTGCTTTCGCGATGAAATGATATGAATGTAGTTTGATATGATCTCCTTCGAATTGACTGTATTTTAGTATCCGTTATTTCAGGTATTATTCTAATTGGAAGTAAATTAGCGCAATAAATATTTCACATAAGTATGTATGTTTGCCGCGCCCGTTCGCCCATCTGTCTGTTTGGCAGTATGAACACAGAGGTGGTGATATCAAGGGTGGTTAGAGCTAAAGACACCTACATAACTAAAATTTATTTAGTAAGATGTATTTTAGACTAAAAATTTTTAGTACGTTTGCATCGATCTGCTAAATTCCAAAGCGATCGAATTATTATTTACTTTCGGAAATACAATTCATATGCACATTTTTATGCTTTAAAAATAAAATAAAATAAATAGCAAATAAATAAAATAATAATAATAATAATAATAATAATAATAATAATAATAATAATAATAATAATAATAATAATAATAATAATAATAATAATAATAATAATAATAATAATAATAATAATAATAATAATAATAATAATAATAATAATAATAATAATAATAATAATAATAATAATAATAATAATAATAATAATAATATTAATAATAATAATAATAATAATAATAATAATAATAATAATAATAATAATAATAATAATAATAATAATAATAATAATAATAATAATAATAATAATAAATAATAAATAATAATAAAAACAAAAAAATAAAATATAATTTCCGAAAAAATTGTTTCTGTATTTCCGCATTAGCAACATTGCCCATTAGCACTCTTGCGCTGTAGTAGCAACATTGTGCTTCGGCAACGTTGTGCTTTTACAACATTTTTTTATCTAAAACAGATTATGAAGAAAAAAGCAACACATGAAAGCTATTTAGATATGGTATTAATTTTATAAGAAAATATTTGTGCTTTAATAAAAAATATATGCATATATTCCGCCATTTGCAATAACAGATCATTTTGCCAAAATTATTATGCATTGCAAGATTCTCCGATCAGAGACTAAAATCAAAGCCTCTTTTTGTATGTGTATAATGCGAAGGAGTAAAGAGAATATTGCCGCGATATTTAGCAATATTTCCTCTTTAACATGTAGCAATAATTTTGTATACATGCATATGTGTGCAAGAGAATATTTTTGATTTGTTATTGCAAAATATGAGAATTTTTCTCTCTCCGCTCAGAGAGCAACAGTTATGTAAAGCTTCGGCAGGTTTGCCCCGTTCAGCTTCTATCGATATCTTTTTTTTGCGCTGAACGATTGATGCGAGTGGACGTGCGATCGAGAATTGATACATAATTATCGGTTATCGAGTGCTAATCGTTATTAAAAGATCGTTGTTAAAAGTTTTAAACAAAACGTAATTTTCATTACGAATCGTATTTATTTATTTGTTGTATTATAATTCATTTAATTCATTAATACATAAATTATTCGGGTTCATATAATTTTCGCGCCTAAACTACAATTTTGTTCTTGGTAATTTTTACTAGTGGTGGCATTTAAACTTTGCGCGCTTTTTTCTGTGTATATCGTGATTGTTCGTGATTTTTTGATATTCGTGAGTGTTCGTGGTTCGTATTTTATAGTATCGCCAACAATACGAAACAGCAAGTTTTAACATTTATATATTTATAGCTTATACTTTTTCTATTACTTATATTCAGTTTAGCAAATATAAATAATAAGTTTAAATTATTTATATTTGCTAAATAATATTAATATATCAATTATCGTATTATAAAGCAATTTTTTTGTATTCTTGTATTATATTTTATAAGTTTTTGTTTTTCCGAATAAAATGCCGCGTTTAAGTAGACAATCAGCCAGTAGTCGGTCTCAAAGACGTAGAGATAGAAATAGAAATAATAGGGAAAATCTAGAGTATTTAGATAGAGAAAGGCAGCTTAATGCTGAATCTCAAAGTATTCGTTGAGCCAATAGAGAGAATTGAATAGTTTGCAACATTCTACACGTAGGAGGAATTTAAATTATAGTCAAGAAGCGCAGATAGTTGACAATATACGTCGATCGATACGTAGGGAGAATATTGAAATTAGGCAACAAGAGCAAGACCAGAGCACAGCCCAGCGCGCACGTCGGCGTGAGCAGCCGGGCTTTAGGCAGAATGAGCAGGCAATCGACACTGAGCGTCGATCTAGGCGAAGACAAGATCTAGTTGTTAGGCAAGAAGAGCAGGAACAAAACTCAGCTCAGCACGCACGCCGCCGTACTATACCTAGTATTAGACAAGAGGAACAGGCAATCGACTCCGAGCGTCGATCTAGGCGTCGACAGGATCCAATTGTTAGGCAAGAAGAGCAGGAACAGAAAACTGTTCAGCATGCACGCCGCCGTGCTATACCTAGTACTAGACAAGAAGAACAGGCAATTAATACTGGGCGTCGATTTAGGCGTAGACTGGATCCAGTTGTTAGGCAAGAAGAGCAGGAGCAGAACACAGTTCAGCATGTACGTCGACGTGCGATACCAGGTGTTAGAGAGCAAGAACAGGCGATTGATTCCGAGCGCCGTTCTAGGCGTAGACAGGATCTCGTATATAGGCGATTAGAACAGATACAGGATACGGTTAATAGGTCAGTGCGCAGAGAAAATGTAGAAGTTCGTGTTTTAGAGCGAGAAATGGATAGGATACATAGGTCACAAACCAGGACTGACTTATCCCGTAGAATAGTTGAGCAAGCGCGCAATACACTGAATAGGAGAAGTGAAAGAATACGGGCCCGACAGGCAGCCTTTGACGCTATTAGGAGAATAAGCCAACGAGTTAGTCAGTATAGGAGTGTTAGCCAGAATAGAACAGCAGAAAATAGTTGCAACGCGACTCAACATTTTGAAGACCGAGCGAATGTGGTAGAAGAGGATAGGGAAATCAGAGCCAATTAGAATAGCTTAGAGTCCCTCATTTCTAGATACAATAGAGTAGTTAAGCAAGGCTGCGTTTGCATGTGTCTTTGCTGCAAAAATTTGAGGTTTCCTCACCAGGTAGTTAAGATAACTAGGCAATTCATAGAAATGAATAATGAGTTTAGTGCTAATATTATGTATTTGTCTGAAGAATTTCCTTCTGCAGATGACAAATACACCTTTTGTAAAACGTGTAGTCGAACAATTAAAGCTGGTAGAAAGCCCAAAACTTCCATTACTAATGGATTAGATTTTCCTGTTCTTCCAGAATGTTTAAAAGGCTTAACAGCATTAGAAGAAAGATTAGTGGCTTCTCGACTACCGTTTATGGTTGTTAGGTCATTGGGTTACGAACGACAAAATAGCATAAAAGGAGCTGTCGTTAACGTTCCCATTCCAGTTGCAAATGTTGTAACTTCCCTTCCAAGGGCATTTCATGAATCAGAATTTGTACAACTTCACCTCAAGAGAAGAATAGAATATAGGCAAGACTTCATGGCTGAGACCATAAGACCCTCCAAGGTCGCTGATGCAATTAGATATTTAGTTGATACAGAGCTCTACAGGAAGTAGGAGGTTATATTAAATGAGGAGTGGTTGACTTCAAATAGAGCTGAAGTCGTTCCATTTGTTGCATTGGCAGAAGATATCGAGTTAGTTAGAGACGTATCAAATAGGTTTGGCAATAATACTGTAGAGCAGGAACCTCAAGTAGAAGATCTTAATCCTGGAGGCCAAGAAACTTTCATTAATAACATTCCACAAGAAAATATAAACATTAATAGGATAACCATAGCCCCAGGGGAAGGTCAACGACCTCTGGACATGATCACTGATTTTGATTCAGAGGAGTTGTTATTCCCCTGCATATACGGAGGTATTAAGAGAAAATCTACAGCTAGCTATACAACGATAGTAAGATCAGAACTTAGAAATTTTGGTAGAAGAGCTTCCAGAATAGACAAATTATTCTATAATTATAGAAAACTTGAAATGATTAATATTAGGATTTATACCTCCATTTGCTTGAGAAAGCACAGCGCCTCCCGGGGCATTACAGCAAGTGTAGCATTAAATGAGGAACAAATAGATAGTTTTATTCGCCATGATGAGGGATATAGGGTTTTGAAAGGAATTCGCTCGTCTCCTGCACATTGGGAAGCGGAGAAAAAGAAAGTCATGGCCATGATACGTCAACTCGGCCTTCCGACTTTCTTTATCACGCTGTCAGCTGCTGAGACTAGGTGGACAGAATTGTTAGTAATTCTGTCCAAAACAGTAGACAAAATAGAAGTTAGCGAAGAAGAAGCGTCAAATTTTAGTTTTGGTAGAAAGGCCCACTTAATTAGATGAGATCCAGTGACTTGTGCTAGGTATTTTGATTTTAGGTATAGAGAGCTCTTAAAGCTCATGAAAAAAGATGGAGGTATTTTCGGTAGTCATTATGTTGAGACAGAGGGGTTCACCACATGTTCACGGCATGTTTTAGCTTACGAATGCTCCCAAAGTTGACCTTAGTAGTCCAAACTCAGTCCAGTCCGTGATTGATTTTATAGATCAATATGTTACTACAGAGGTAACAGTTGGTGAACTTAGTCCGTTTATAGGGAAAATAAAGTTTGCCGTTTTGGTATTCCTTATCCTCCGATGCCTAGGACAAATATTTTGTTTCCTCTTCCGGAAGATCTTCCTGATATCCAAGTTCACCAAAAAAATTTTGAAAAAATAAATAGTTTTCTTGATGCCCCAATAAATAGCGAGGCTGTAGAGTCTCTTAATAATTTCGACAATTTTCTAGCACACCCTCAGGTGCACCTCACTTTTGAGGAATACATAAACTCAATTCGGTCTTCTTTAAAGAAGCCAAAAATATTCTTAAAGAGGAGTTTTGATGCCATCAGCGTCAACACGTACAATAGAATTATAATTTCCCTTCAGAGAGCCAATATAGATATTCAGTTTATTTTAGATGCATATGCCTGCTGCTGCTATGTTATAAATTATATTAATAAGTCTCAGAGGGGCATTTCAAAGCTCATGCGCGAAGCTATAAAACAGATTCATTAGGGAAATTACTCTATCAAACAGAAGTTGCAGCATATAAGGCATACTTTCATAACAGGAACAGAGATTTCCGCGCAAGTGGCAGTTTATTGTTGTCTGGGTATGGCATTGTCCGAGACGAGCAACGCTGAGGTTTTTATAAATTCTGGCCTGCCTGAGAAACGGGTCAGAATGCTCAAGTCAAAAGATAAGCTTAGAAGCTTACCTGCAGATTCCACAGATAGTCAATTCTTTGAGTATTCCCAATATTGTAGCGTAATCTGTGTTATTTGTTGGTTGGATTTTGACTTCACTATGGCTCAGGGCAGTTATTTCGAAATTAGTTTGCGGGAGACTGTTTAGCGCATAAGTCAAAGCGTGAATATTTTCAACACTTTGCACATATTTGGCGGTGGTTGTGGTGCACGTTTTTGTGTAATGGTAGGTGCAATATTTTGGGCTGTAGTGTTGTTTTGAGTGAGCGTGAAGTTTTCGATATTCTCATCGTCCGCAAGTAAGTCAAATCTATCAGTTGAGACGGGTATACTCAACCAGTAGTCTTTGAATTTTTTATACCATGTACCTATATGTACAAAGGTATATTAAGTTCGTTCGAATGTATGTAACAGGGTGAAGGAGACGTCGCAGACCGTATGTTGTTACAACCAAAATGATCAGAATCGAAAATAAAATCGATTAAGCCATGTCCGTCTGTCTGTCTGTCTGTCCGTCTGTCCGTCTGTCCGTATGAACATCTAAATTGCAGAGATGGAAATAGCTAGAGTAACCAAACATTGGATTTAGGTGTAATATGTAACAACGCAGATCAAATTCTTGTTTTTTTCCTTTCCTGCGAAAATGTAGATATTTATAAAGTGAATAGATATCCATAATATGGTTGAAAAAAACTAGCTTTGTTATTGACTAAATAAGTTTGACATATGTAGAGCAAGTGAACGCAACAACAATGAGCTGTTAAAAGCTAAAGACACCTACATAACTGAAATTTGGTAAAAATATGTATTTTATTTAATGTTCTGCATCGATCTGCTAAATTCCAAAGCGATCGAATAATTATGTACTTTCGGAAGTACGCTGTACTAACATTGCAGCTTTGTTTAGCATTTAACACTTTGCAATATGTACATATATTGTTTATAATCAATCATGTTGAACATGTTGGAACATACGTTCCAGCAATATTTCCTCTCTACCAAGTACGAAAAATGTTGTATACATTTTGCTCTCTCCGCTCAGAGAGCTATAGCAAATTGTATATATGTAAGATAACTAACTCATGCAAATGAAATTTTGACGTGTGAAAATGATTTTTCAGCATTCTTGCAGAAGACGCTTAGCATGGTACTCGGATAGCTTTGTTATGTATCATCCGTTATCGCTCATAAATATGGTCGGCTTGCTGACCACGTCTTATTGTTTACATAACATCATGATCCCCAATATTGTATTTTTAATTCACCTTTGTTCTACCCGTCGGTCAGAATGCACGTTCATAATTCCGGCCATCGGCCGCCAATACATTGAATCATTATATAGGTATCAATCATCAAAGACCGATTTATAAAATAACACAATAATTCAATAAAAATACAATTAATAAAACAAAACATAATTGTTTCAATATTCAAAAAAAAAAAAAAAAAAAAAAAATTCATTGATTGAAACTATAAAATAAATAATTTACATATATAGGCATTGCTTTTAATTCCGCCCATCGGCCGCCAAAACATTGAATCATTATATAGGTATCAATCATCAAAGACGGATTTATAAAATAACACTATAATTCAATAAAAATACAATTAATAAAACAAAACATAATTGTTTTAATATTCTAAAAAATAAAGAAAATGCATTGATTGAAACTACAAAATAAATAATTTACATATATAGGCTTTGCTTTTATATTGCATTCAAATTCCGGCAAAATTCTCTGTCACAGAAAATAACGCACATGCAACATACCAAAACTAAGATTAATTATTTCCATATTTAAAATATTAATTTTAATCGAAAATAGTAAGCTAGATGACCACCACTAAGCACATCAAAAGTAGCACCAACAAATAATACACACCATCAGTGAGAGCACACAACGGCCCTGATGGAGCTCGTGTCACTGAGCGAGATGCTGAGAGAGCTAATCCGTTAAACTGTAAGCGGGAAGGAAGAACAAAAGAAACAAGCACAAACGATTAGCAGAGTGCAATGTGTATAACGTACTTTTTAAAAAGAATTATTGTTGCACATGCATTACACATGATAACATAACTCTGTTAACATGTAATTAAATAAATTATTGTTTTATATTTTTATAATTTCAGTTTATTATCTTTACGTACGCTTTTTCGTGTCTTCTTTGTAGTTGAGAGAGCTTGTGATCTCTCTCTCTCTCTCTCTCTCTCTCTCTCTCTCTCTATCTCTCTCTCTCTCTCTCTCTCGTTAAATGTAAACGAAGAGAATGAAAGCTTCGACTACATAACTTCCCCATCGCTTAAATTAAGACTCTCCTGAGTTTTACAATTCGTTTATAATAATATATACATAAGTGTAGGAATTAAATTATGGTAGATTACGTTAATTTGAAGCCTGATATTTCTTCTTTCTTTTTATATTAGAGCTATGTACATTGTTTAAATTGAATTTCCTATATTTCGGTTCATTTTTGTGTCTTAGAGACTTATAGTTTTTTATATATCCCTTATTTCTAGTTTCTTCAAAATTTATATATATATTCTTATCTTTTCTGTTAAAGTGTTGTGAAATCTTTCAATGTCTGCATTGCCAATGTGACTGTTCGGTTTCACAAAATGAACTTCTTTGTTCTCATTTCTAAAATAATCTTTTATATTTACACTATTAAATTCATTATCAGTTATAAATTTTTCAAAGTTTCCTCTTTGGGATTTGTACAAGCGCATTTTTTCGATTATAGTTTGAATTTTGCAATCCTCAAGATAGAACGCAGTAGCAAATTTTGAAAATCGGTCAATAAAAGTTAGAAAATTATATTTTGAATTTGTATAGATATCCATATGAACAATTTTTTTTATATCGTTTGGTGTTTCTGTATATTTAAATTTTTCTTTTACTTTCATATTTACATTGATTACAAATATCACAATTGTTAATATACTTTTGGATGTAATGTTGAAGTTTAGGAAAGTAAATAATCTTTTTTAAGCTTTGGTAATTTTCATTTATACCTGAATGACCAGTATCATATTTATGGAATCGTTCAATTTCTTTATACACATCTTCGTCGTTTTCAATGTATTTTGCGTGAAATAAGCATTTTACAAATTTTACATTTTTATTACCTTCAAAAATTTGGATAATTTTGCTTTGAAATTTATTGTATTGATGATCGTTATATTCACTGAATATTCCTACATTGCCTTTTATGATATGATGCTTCAAAATTTCTTCCATTCTGTTTTCGAGATCATTTAAACCTAAATAAATTTTCTTATTTCTATTCTTATATTCGAATTCCATGGTTTTTATTATCTGTTAGAATGATTTGTATTTTAAATCTATTAACAACTGTTTCTAAATTACCTAAAATAGTTGTGTTCACAAAGTCTTCAGCTTGTGTATATTGTGTACCAATGTCATTAACATTGTTTTCTAAAGAGCTACAGGATTCAACTGTGTTTGCGGCACAAATTTCGTCGTTACTTATTCGACTTAAAAAATCAGCTATCTGGTTATCTTTTCCTTTAATTTATGATACGTTTATATTAAATTCGCTGAGCTTAACAAGCCATCTATAAAGTATTTCATTAGGTTATTTTCCGTTATATTTAATTAGTAGCCACTTAAGTGGTTGGTGATCGGACAAAATATCAAATTTAACTCCATGGAGATATGGGCGGAAATAAGCTGTTGCCCACACTATAGCTAGTAATTCCTTTTGTATAGAAGAATAGTTTTTCTCATGGTCATTTAATGTGCGACTTGCATAACAAATAGGATGATTATCTTGTTGCAAAACCGCACCTAAAGCTATATTACTAGCATCAGTAATAAGCTGAAATTTCTTTTTGAAATCCGGATACTTAAGTACCGGTGCCTCAGTTATGATTATTTTTAATTTGTCAAATGCTATCATGAAGTTGGGTTCATTAACATCTATCTTCGCATCCTTTTTAAGGTATTTAATTAATGGATAAGCTACTTTAGATAATATAATATTTCTCGGAATTTTAATCTGAAGAATTCTGTTAACTTTTTCTGGGTTAGGCTTAACTCCTTCGGGGGTTAAAACATGACCTAAAAACTGTGTTTCTTTTGAAAAGAATTTGCATTTGTTGATTTGAATCTTAAGATTTGCTTCAGAGTTTTTTAAAAATTTTATGAATGTGGCCACCGTGTTCTGAAAAACTAGTAGAATAAATAAGAACGTCGTCAAGATAGACCACACAAATTCTATTTATTTCTTCTTTTAAGACTGTGTTTATAAGGCGCTAAAATGTGGCAGGAGCATTTTTGAGCCCGAATTAAACACGTAATGCCCGTGAGGAGTAGCAAATGCTGTCTTTTCCCTATCTTGTTCCTGAACAAGAATTTGGTGAAAGCCTTTCGCTAGATCTATAGTAGAAAAATATTGCGCTCTTCCTAACTTATCCAATATACCTTTTATATTTGGAATAGGAAACCTATCATCTACTGTGTTTTCATTCAATTTGCGATAATCAATAACTATACGCCACTTTTTTGTTCCACTGTTATCAGCTTTTTTTGGTACAAGCCACAGAGGAGCATTATAGGGAGAATTGCTTTTACGTATTATTCCCTGATGTAGCATTTCTTGAATTTGATTATAAGTTTCCTGTTCATGAACTTGAGGATACCTATAAATCTTAGAATATACAGGTTTATCCACTACTGTTTTTATCTGATGCTCGATAATGTTTGTATTGCTAAGACACTGACCTTCAAGAAATATTAATTTTTTTAATTTACTAAAAATTTTAGTTAGAGCATTGTTTTCTTCTTCATTTAAATCGTTGAAATTCAATTTGATTTACCTCATCAGAGTATGGTGAACTATTTTGAAATTGGATAATATTATTATTAATTGTAATTGTATTGTGATAAAAATCAATAACAGCATTTAATGGTTTGAGAATATTTTGTCCATCGCAGCATCGAACGATTTGTTATTAAATGTTGCCAATTTCCAACTCATTGTAGCATCTTGGATATTGTAACAATTTATTTCTATCTAACATGGAAGTTGTTGAACCAGTATCAATCAACGCTGTGATTATTTCATCGTTTATAGTTAAGTTAATTATGGGAAGTGATTTTTCGAGGCAACTATATGAAAATTTGCATGGCATGAACGGTTCATTGGCTCTGACATTGATTCAGAAGTGAAGCTTTGATTTTGATTATCATTTTTAAATTGGCTACAATTAGTTTTATCTACCTCGACATGATCGATTTCCATTTTTTAAATATGGCTTTGTTGATTTTAACAGTTCTGATTTGAATTTAAATTTTGCGTTCCTGATCGAATATTCCCTGAATAAGCTTTTACATTTTGGAAATTGTTGTTGTGGTTTGCATTCTGATCTTGATTATTATAATTTTGTTTGTAAAATCTTTGATTATTTGTATTATGATAGTTTTGATTTTCCGTTTTGTTCGGTTTTTCATTACTTAGAGAAAATTTTGTTTTAACATTTTGAGTTCTGACAAGACCTTCGCTTTCCAATAAATCGAAAGCTTCTCTAAAATTTTGTACATTTCTATTAATTATGACTGAAGCTAAATTTACATCAATATTTTTCAAGAATGTTCTGAGCATAGCTTCTTCTACATTTTTGGGACTAAACTCAGAATGCTTTTCATTATCATATTCATATTTTTCATTAATTTTACACATTATACTTCTTAAAGACTTAAAATATTCTGTAATGTTGTTGTTGTTACTTAGCATAAACGCTTCTTGGTAAAGTTGATTGTAGGACTCCTTTACGCCAAAATTCCGAATAAGAATCCTCTTGATGTCATCCCACGACGGCTCGGAATTCTCGATTGTTCTTACAACATGTAGAGCTCTGCCTTGGATTTTGTTGAGTATGACACGGCGAAACATGTAGGCTCCTGCAGTAGATGTGGGAGGTAATAATGAAAATATCATCTCCACTTCTCGAATGAATGACGATAGAGCTCTTGAATGGTCTCCTCTGTCAAAATAAATGACCGTTGAGTTCTTTAGAACTTGCAATATTGAACAGAATAAGTTCGCTCTGAGTTGCTGGTGTGTGTAATTGCTGATTTATACACAGTCACACAGTCACACATACATACATACAAAGATGTGTACAGTTTCAAGTACCGGCACGCTGCATAAAAAAAAGTATGCACTAGATATTTCTAGTTTAAACACAAAGTTGTACGGGATGCAGTTAATATCCAATCACAAAAACACTTTGTTGGTTTTTGTTTTTTATTGTACACACTTTTGCGAGTCTTTTTGTCAAAACCGATATGTTCTGAAAAAACGTGCCTTTTCAGGTTATGTGTCTTTTGCACAAGGTAAGTATGTATGTATGGCACCAATTCACTAAACACTGCACTTAAGTGTGTATTTTAATGTTTTCGGTTACTCCGTCGGCTGCACCAGTTTTGTTAACATAACTCTGTTAACAATTAATTAAATAAATCCAGCTCAAAAGCTTTTTCGTGTCTTCTTTGTAGCTGAGAGAGCTTGTGATCTCTCTCTCTCTCTCTCTTGTTAAATGTAAACGAAGAGAATGAAAGCTTCGACTACATAACTCGTGTTCTGTGAAAGACAAAATTATGTAAATTGCCTTATTATGTGAAAATTTAATTTCTTTAAATACCATACATAGTCACATTGACCACTAAGGCAATTTAGTCCGTACAGCTGTATATGTATAAACTTTCTGACTATAAACAGACAGACGTAAATGACTATCTCTTTTCGGCTGTTGGCCTTAAACAAGAATATAACATATCATTCCTGATGGCAAAAAGTTATAATATTTTTCCACCCCAAGAGTAGCTGATAAAAAATATATAAATCTGTCTCTAAATTATTGCAATTATTGACCAATCATAAATGTTGATAAGAATGGCAAATAACAAAAATCTGTCATACAAAACCATTGTCGTTCATTTTGCTTAGCATATTCCCAGAGCATTTAGACTTTAAGTGGTCTAATATTTGATTTTAGGTATAGAGAGCTCTTAAAGCTCATGAAAAAAGATGGAGGTATTTTCGGTAGTCATTATGTTGAGACAGAGGGGTTCACCACATGTTCACGGCATGTTTTAGCTTACGAATGCTCCCAAAGTTGACCTTAGTAGTCCAAACTCAGTCCAGTCCGTGATTGATTTTATAGATCAATATGTTACTACAGAGGTAACAGTTGGTGAACTTAGTCCGTTTATAGGGAAAATAAAGTTTGCCGTTTTGGTATTCCTTATCCTCCGATGCCTAGGACAAATATTTTGTTTCCTCTTCCGGAAGATCTTCCTGATATCCAAGTTCACCAAAAAAATTTTGAAAAAATAAATAGTTTTCTTGATGCCCCAATAAATAGCGAGGCTGTAGAGTCTCTTAATAATTTCGACAATTTTCTAGCACACCCTCAGGTGCACCTCACTTTTGAGGAATACATAAACTCAATTCGGTCTTCTTTAAAGAAGCCAAAAATATTCTTAAAGAGGAGTTTTGATGCCATCAGCGTCAACACGTACAATAGAATTATAATTTCCCTTCAGAGAGCCAATATAGATATTCAGTTTATTTTAGATGCATATGCCTGCTGCTGCTATGTTATAAATTATATTAATAAGTCTCAGAGGGGCATTTCAAAGCTCATGCGCGAAGCTATAAAACAGATTCATTAGGGAAATTACTCTATCAAACAGAAGTTGCAGCATATAAGGCATACTTTCATAACAGGAACAGAGATTTCCGCGCAAGTGGCAGTTTATTGTTGTCTGGGTATGGCATTGTCCGAGACGAGCAACGCTGAGGTTTTTATAAATTCTGGCCTGCCTGAGAAACGGGTCAGAATGCTCAAGTCAAAAGATAAGCTTAGAAGCTTACCTGCAGATTCCACAGATAGTCAATTCTTTGAGTATTCCCAATATTGTAGCGTAATCTGTGTTATTTGTTGGTTGGGTTTTGACTTCACTATGGCTCAGGGCAGTTATTTCGAAATTAGTTTGCGGGAGACTGTTTAGCGCATAAGTCAAAGCGTGAATATTTTCAACACTGCACATATTTGGCGGTGGTTGTGGTGCACGTTTTTGTGTAATGGTAGGTGCAATATTTTGGGCTGTAGTGTTGTTTTGAGTGAGCGTGAAGTTTTCGATATTCTCATCGTCCGCAAGTAAGTCAAATCTATCAGTTGAGACGGGTATACTCAACCAGTAGTCTTTGAATTTTTTATACCATGTACCTATATGTACAAAGGTATATTAAGTTCGTTCGAATGTATGTAACAGGGTGAAGGAGACGTCGCAGACCGTATGTTGTTACAACCAAAATGATCAGAATCGAAAATAAAATCGATTAAGCCATGTCCGTCTGTCTGTCTGTCTGTCCGTCTGTCCGTCTGTCCGTATGAACATCTAAATTGCAGAGATGGAAATAGCTAGAGTAACCAAACATTGGATTTAGGTGTAATATGTAACAACGCAGATCAAATTCTTGTTTTTTTCCTTTCCTGCGAAAATGTAGATATTTATAAAGTGAATAGATATCCATAATATGGTTGAAAAAAACTAGCTTTGTTATTGACTAAATAAGTTTGACATATGTAGAGCAAGTGAACGCAACAACAATGAGCTGTTAAAAGCTAAAGACACCTACATAACTGAAATTTGGTAAAAATATGTATTTTATTTAATGTTCTGCATCGATCTGCTAAATTCCAAAGCGATCGAATAATTATGTACTTTCGGAAGTACGCTGTACTAACATTGCAGCTTTGTTTAGCATTTAACACTTTGCAATATGTACATATATTGTTTATAATCAATCATGTTGAACATGTTGGAACATACGTTCCAGCAATATTTCCTCTCTACCAAGTACGAAAAATGTTGTATACATTTTGCTCTCTCCGCTCAGAGAGCTATAGCAAATTGTATATATGTAAGATAACTAACTCATGCAAATGAAATTTTGACGTGTGAAAATGATTTTTCAGCATTCTTGCAGAAGACGCTTAGCATGGTACTCGGATAGCTTTGTTATGTATCATCCGTTATCGCTCATAAATATGGTCGGCTTGCTGACCACGTCTTATTGTTTACATAACATCATGATCCCCAATATTGTATTTTTAATTCACCTTTGTTCTACCCGTCGGTCAGAATGCACGTTCATAATTCCGGCCATCGGCCGCCAATACATTGAATCATTATATAGGTATCAATCATCAAAGACCGATTTATAAAATAACACAATAATTCAATAAAAATACAATTAATAAAACAAAACATAATTGTTTCAATATTCAAAAAAAAAAAAAAAAAAAAAAAAAATTCATTGATTGAAACTATAAAATAAATAATTTACATATATAGGCATTGCTTTTAATTCCGCCCATCGGCCGCCAAAACATTGAATCATTATATAGGTATCAATCATCAAAGACGGATTTATAAAATAACACTATAATTCAATAAAAATACAATTAATAAAACAAAACATAATTGTTTTAATATTCTAAAAAATAAAGAAAATGCATTGATTGAAACTACAAAATAAATAATTTACATATATAGGCTTTGCTTTTATATTGCATTCAAATTCCGGCAAAATTCTCTGTCACAGAAAATAACGCACATGCAACATACCAAAACTAAGATTAATTATTTCCATATTTAAAATATTAATTTTAATCGAAAATAGTAAGCTAGATGACCACCACTAAGCACATCAAAAGTAGCACCAACAAATAATACACACCATCAGTGAGAGCACACAACGGCCCTGATGGAGCTCGTGTCACTGAGCGAGATGCTGAGAGAGCTAATCCGTTAAACTGTAAGCGGGAAGGAAGAACAAAAGAAACAAGCACAAACGATTAGCAGAGTGCAATGTGTATAACGTACTTTTTAAAAAGAATTATTGTTGCACATGCATTACACATGATAACATAACTCTGTTAACATGTAATTAAATAAATTATTGTTTTATATTTTTATAATTTCAGTTTATTATCTTTACGTACGCTTTTTCGTGTCTTCTTTGTAGTTGAGAGAGCTTGTGATCTCTCTCTCTCTCTCTCTCTCTCTCTCTCTCTATCTCTCTCTCTCTCTCTCTCTCGTTAAATGTAAACGAAGAGAATGAAAGCTTCGACTACATAACTTCCCCATCGCTTAAATTAAGACTCTCCTGAGTTTTACAATTCGTTTATAATAATATATACATAAGTGTAGGAATTAAATTATGGTAGATTACGTTAATTTGAAGCCTGATATTTCTTCTTTCTTTTTATATTAGAGCTATGTACATTGTTTAAATTGAATTTCCTATATTTCGGTTCATTTTTGTGTCTTAGAGACTTATAGTTTTTTATATATCCCTTATTTCTAGTTTCTTCAAAATTTATATATATATTCTTATCTTTTCTGTTAAAGTGTTGTGAAATCTTTCAATGTCTGCATTGCCAATGTGGCTGTTCGGTTTCACAAAATGAACTTCTTTGTTCTCATTTCTAAAATAATCTTTTATATTTACACTATTAAATTCATTATCAGTTATAAATTTTTCAAAGTTTCCTCTTTGGGATTTGTACAAGCGCATTTTTTCGATTATAGTTTGAATTTTGCAATCCTCAAGATAGAACGCAGTAGCAAATTTTGAAAATCGGTCAATAAAAGTTAGAAAATTATATTTTGAATTTGTATAGATATCCATATGAACAATTTTTTTTATATCGTTTGGTGTTTCTGTATATTTAAATTTTTCTTTTACTTTCATATTTACATTGATTACAAATATCACAATTGTTAATATACTTTTGGATGTAATGTTGAAGTTTAGGAAAGTAAATAATCTTTTTTAAGCTTTGGTAATTTTCATTTATACCTGAATGACCAGTATCATATTTATGGAATCGTTCAATTTCTTTATACACATCTTCGTCGTTTTCAATGTATTTTGCGTGAAATAAGCATTTTACAAATTTTACATTTTTATTACCTTCAAAAATTTGGATAATTTTGCTTTGAAATTTATTGTATTGATGATCGTTATATTCACTGAATATTCCTACATTGCCTTTTATGATATGATGCTTCAAAATTTCTTCCATTCTGTTTTCGAGATCATTTAAACCTAAATAAATTTTCTTATTTCTATTCTTATATTCGAATTCCATGGTTTTTATTATCTGTTAGAATGATTTGTATTTTAAATCTATTAACAACTGTTTCTAAATTACCTAAAATAGTTGTGTTCACAAAGTCTTCAGCTTGTGTATATTGTGTACCAATGTCATTAACATTGTTTTCTAAAGAGCTACAGGATTCAACTGTGTTTGCGGCACAAATTTCGTCGTTACTTATTCGACTTAAAAAATCAGCTATCTGGTTATCTTTTCCTTTAATTTATGATACGTTTATATTAAATTCGCTGAGCTTAACAAGCCATCTATAAAGTATTTCATTAGGTTATTTTCCGTTATATTTAATTAGTAGCCACTTAAGTGGTTGGTGATCGGACAAAATATCAAATTTAACTCCATGGAGATATGGGCGGAAATAAGCTGTTGCCCACACTATAGCTAGTAATTCCTTTTGTATAGAAGAATAGTTTTTCTCATGGTCATTTAATGTGCGACTTGCATAACAAATAGGATGATTATCTTGTTGCAAAACCGCACCTAAAGCTATATTACTAGCATCAGTAATAAGCTGAAATTTCTTTTTGAAATCCGGATACTTAAGTACCGGTGCCTCAGTTATGATTATTTTTAATTTGTCAAATGCTATCATGAAGTTGGGTTCATTAACATCTATCTTCGCATCCTTTTTAAGGTATTTAATTAATGGATAAGCTACTTTAGATAATATAATATTTCTCGGAATTTTAATCTGAAGAATTCTGTTAACTTTTTCTGGGTTAGGCTTAACTCCTTCGGGGGTTAAAACATGACCTAAAAACTGTGTTTCTTTTGAAAAGAATTTGCATTTGTTGATTTGAATCTTAAGATTTGCTTCAGAGTTTTTTAAAAATTTTATGAATGTGGCCACCGTGTTCTGAAAAACTAGTAGAATAAATAAGAACGTCGTCAAGATAGACCACACAAATTCTATTTATTTCTTCTTTTAAGACTGTGTTTATAAGGCGCTAAAATGTGGCAGGAGCATTTTTGAGCCCGAATTAAACACGTAATGCCCGTGAGGAGTAGCAAATGCTGTCTTTTCCCTATCTTGTTCCTGAACAAGAATTTGGTGAAAGCCTTTCGCTAGATCTATAGTAGAAAAATATTGCGCTCTTCCTAACTTATCCAATATACCTTTTATATTTGGAATAGGAAACCTATCATCTACTGTGTTTTCATTCAATTTGCGATAATCAATAACTATACGCCACTTTTTTGTTCCACTGTTATCAGCTTTTTTTGGTACAAGCCACAGAGGAGCATTATAGGGAGAATTGCTTTTACGTATTATTCCCTGATGTAGCATTTCTTGAATTTGATTATAAGTTTCCTGTTCATGAACTTGAGGATACCTATAAATCTTAGAATATACAGGTTTATCCACTACTGTTTTTATCTGATGCTCGATAATGTTTGTATTGCTAAGACACTGACCTTCAAGAAATATTAATTTTTTTAATTTACTAAAAATTTTAGTTAGAGCATTGTTTTCTTCTTCATTTAAATCGTTGAAATTCAATTTGATTTACCTCATCAGAGTATGGTGAACTATTTTGAAATTGGATAATATTATTATTAATTGTAATTGTATTGTGATAAAAATCAATAACAGCATTTAATGGTTTGAGAATATTTTGTCCATCGCAGCATCGAACGATTTGTTATTAAATGTTGCCAATTTCCAACTCATTGTAGCATCTTGGATATTGTAACAATTTATTTCTATCTAACATGGAAGTTGTTGAACCAGTATCAATCAACGCTGTGATTATTTCATCGTTTATAGTTAAGTTAATTATGGGAAGTGATTTTTCGAGGCAACTATATGAAAATTTGCATGGCATGAACGGTTCATTGGCTCTGACATTGATTCAGAAGTGAAGCTTTGATTTTGATTATCATTTTTAAATTGGCTACAATTAGTTTTATCTACCTCGACATGATCGATTTCCATTTTTTAAATATGGCTTTGTTGATTTTAACAGTTCTGATTTGAATTTAAATTTTGCGTTCCTGATCGAATATTCCCTGAATAAGCTTTTACATTTTGGAAATTGTTGTTGTGGTTTGCATTCTGATCTTGATTATTATAATTTTGTTTGTAAAATCTTTGATTATTTGTATTATGATAGTTTTGATTTTCCGTTTTGTTCGGTTTTTCATTACTTAGAGAAAATTTTGTTTTAACATTTTGAGTTCTGACAAGACCTTCGCTTTCCAATAAATCGAAAGCTTCTCTAAAATTTTGTACATTTCTATTAATTATGACTGAAGCTAAATTTACATCAATATTTTTCAAGAATGTTCTGAGCATAGCTTCTTCTACATTTTTGGGACTAAACTCAGAATGCTTTTCATTATCATATTCATATTTTTCATTAATTTTACACATTATACTTCTTAAAGACTTAAAATATTCTGTAATGTTGTTGTTGTTACTTAGCATAAACGCTTCTTGGTAAAGTTGATTGTAGGACTCCTTTACGCCAAAATTCCGAATAAGAATCCTCTTGATGTCATCCCACGACGGCTCGGAATTCTCGATTGTTCTTACAACATGTAGAGCTCTGCCTTGGATTTTGTTGAGTATGACACGGCGAAACATGTAGGCTCCTGCAGTAGATGTGGGAGGTAATAATGAAAATATCATCTCCACTTCTCGAATGAATGACGATAGAGCTCTTGAATGGTCTCCTCTGTCAAAATAAATGACCGTTGAGTTCTTTAGAACTTGCAATATTGAACAGAATAAGTTCGCTCTGAGTTGCTGGTGTGTGTAATTGCTGATTTATACACAGTCACACAGTCACACATACATACATACAAAGATGTGTACAGTTTCAAGTACCGGCACGCTGCATAAAAAAAAGTATGCACTAGATATTTCTAGTTTAAACACAAAGTTGTACGGGATGCAGTTAATATCCAATCACAAAAACACTTTGTTGGTTTTTGTTTTTTATTGTACACACTTTTGCGAGTCTTTTTGTCAAAACCGATATGTTCTGAAAAAACGTGCCTTTTCAGGTTATGTGTCTTTTGCACAAGGTAAGTATGTATGTATGGCACCAATTCACTAAACACTGCACTTAAGTGTGTATTTTAATGTTTTCGGTTACTCCGTCGGCTGCACCAGTTTTGTTAACATAACTCTGTTAACAATTAATTAAATAAATCCAGCTCAAAAGCTTTTTCGTGTCTTCTTTGTAGCTGAGAGAGCTTGTGATCTCTCTCTCTCTCTCTCTTGTTAAATGTAAACGAAGAGAATGAAAGCTTCGACTACATAACTCGTGTTCTGTGAAAGACAAAATTATGTAAATTGCCTTATTATGTGAAAATTTAATTTCTTTAAATACCATACATAGTCACATTGACCACTAAGGCAATTTAGTCCGTACAGCTGTATATGTATAAACTTTCTGACTATAAACAGACAGACGTAAATGACTATCTCTTTTCGGCTGTTGGCCTTAAACAAGAATATAACATATCATTCCTGATGGCAAAAAGTTATAATATTTTTCCACCCCAAGAGTAGCTGATAAAAAATATATAAATCTGTCTCTAAATTATTGCAATTATTGACCAATCATAAATGTTGATAAGAATGGCAAATAACAAAAATCTGTCATACAAAACCATTGTCGTTCATTTTGCTTAGCATATTCCCAGAGCATTTAGACTTTAAGTGGTCTAATACCGTTATAAATTTGTTAAATATCAAGATTTAGAAAACTATTTAAGAACTCATATGAAAACGAAATAACTAAATTTGTATCTAGAGCTGACCAATTTATATGATAATCCCCCAACGCATTCAAAAACTCACATCCGACAAGACCATAAAAACACATGATAAGCCAGACGGACACGAGAAGAAATTTGAGCAGGATTAATGTTTGACATCATGGTTATTATTTAATTGGACATCACATAAAATAGAAAAAAATAATAGAATAAATGTTTACATTCCGACTGATTGCAACGGATGAAAAACTCAGTAAGAGTTTATTATAAAATAATAATGCATATTACCACATGGTAACTAAGTACCATTCGGTCGCGAAAAAATGAGCAAAAAACACATCCACAGAAGTGAATAAAAGTGATTGGACAAGAAAACCGGCGGCGCACAGCTGCACAATTCGAAATCAGTTCAGTCGTATGTCGGCTGCGGAATGATGAACACGTTGTGCTTTCGCGCATATTAGTGCGCTCTCTCCTCGGCAATTTCGTGAGACATTCGCAAAATGTGGTTTGCCTTTATCGGCAGTGTGTGGACAATGTCCACTGGACATACTTTCAATATTGTAAAAGTGCAGTCGCTGCCCTATGTGATTTAATTTGTGTAATTTTAAAATTATATTTATTTAGATTTATATATGTTGTTTGTCTTGTCATTATTAAATCAGAATATTTTTGTAATATTCTCACGTTTTGAAATATGAAATAAAAATGCAATTAATTACGGTAAGGTCTCAAGTTGTCAATAAGCGTGGTCAGAGTAATAAAAAGTACATGAAATTATGGTCAATAGTTTTGTTGTGTGAGGGCTTGTGGCGATCGTGTGTGAAAACGATCTGCCAACGGAGTCGGGGCGGAGTTGGGGACGCAGTACGGGGTACGATAAGTACACGCAACAGTGGAGTGGGAAACGGCGCTTGAAATACCCAACGCAACGAATGGGACGGGGGGCGTATACGAGTGTTCGAAATGTCACCGAGCAATAAGGCACTTGGATAACCCATCGCAACGCAAGGGACCGGAGGTACAAACGAACGCTCGTAGCACAGGCGCACGATCGAAAGGGACAATAAGTGCCTTAAAATAGGTATGAAAGCCAGGCAAATAACCTGGATAAATTTTAAAGGAAATTTCGATAAAGAATAATTAATTAGTAAATATAGTTTAAAATATATATATATATTTCTTAAAGTAAAGTAAATAAACAGTATGGTACATTGAAGATCTTTAAACTATCATTAATGACATTTAGAAAAAGAAATCGCAGGTTTCTTAAGTGTCTAGTTTTCAAGTGTATTATATTCTACTTATTTTTATACCTTAACTCGCGCCAATTTAGTTAATATATCAGAAAGGCATGGTCTAAACCTCTTTCTGCCAAATAATTTAAATTGCGCGACAGAATTTGACAAAAGCGTATTAGACTTTGATACCGTCTTATCAAGCGAATCAATTGATTCGGAAATTAATTCAGATTTAAAAATAAGAACGGAAATAAAAGTGCGCACAATGGCCCAAACTTCATTAACACCGCATTGAAGCTTATACCAGTTTTCGATGGTAAATCTGAAAATTTAACAAGTTTTGTTGATACATTACAAATAATAGAAAAAATAGAGGCAAGGCTAAAAGGTGTTGCCCGAAATATAATCGGAAGTGAAAATATCCTAGTCGAAAATACGACAGTGATGAACCCACAGCAACGCAATAGAACTGCTACCCAATACACATTGGAGATCGAGCAGATGACAAAGGCATTGGAAGGTGCTTATATAACGGATGGTTTACCTTTAGAGTTAGCCAGAACTTATTCAACACAGCATGCAGTTAAAGCAATGACTAAGAATTGCTCAATAGATAAGGTAAAACTTATCATGCACCTTCAACACAATGAACGATGCCATATCGAAATTTGTAAACAGTTGCACGGAAGCAACTGGTCAGGCAAATACAGTACTATATGCTAGATTCAACCGAGGGTATAACCGCGGAGGTTATCGCGGAAGTTACCAGTATAGTGGTAACAGAAGCTACAATAATAAAAATTATGGAAATAGCAGGAATAGAGGCGGAGGAAACCCTAGGGGCCGTGGCAACTCGAGCGGAGGCCGCAATAATAACTATAACAATACAAACAATGTAAGAACTGCCCAAAATGCTTCGGGAAACCACCAGAACCTTTTAGATACACAACAATAGGAAGCAGAAAGGTACACACCATCGATCTTAGCTTAAATATATGTTATTTGTATCATTCGATCATGTAGCAACAGGAAATAAACTCACACTCTTAATAGACACCGGTGCAGATATTTCAATTTTAAAAGAAAATTCGGATGTTTTTCAAGACATCCAATTAGACAATACAATTAACATCCAAGACATAAACCAGGAATAATAGGCATTAATTTTATTAAAAAATTCAATTGACAACTAGACGTCAAGCCAAAGAGAAGATTGGCTTATAATTAGACCAAGTAATTTAAATTTTCCAATTCATGCTCTGCTAATAATACAACAGTTATACCAGGGAGTAGTATGAAAACCTCACTTTCACGCCACTTAATGGGTGTCATAAATTAAAATTAATTACGGTCAGCTGTCAAAAAAGGGGTAATAAAAATGTTAGCTGTCAAGTTGTCAATAAAGGATCAGGATAATAAAAAGTGCATTTAATTAGGGTCAATAG
Organism: Drosophila rubida; assembly: GCA_035046165.1. NCBI lineage: Eukaryota > Metazoa > Arthropoda > Insecta > Diptera > Drosophilidae > Drosophila > Drosophila rubida. The sequence goes on from JAWNOF010000022.1 coordinate 13,474,310, forward strand.
TTTTGTGGTATGAGGGCTCGTGACGATTGATTGGGGTAACGATCCGCCAACGGAGTCGGGGTACGATTATGATAAGTACTCGCAACGGGCACGTGCCGCGATCGATGGAGTGGGAAAAGGCGCTCGGAACACCCAACGCAACCAAAGGGACGGGGGTGTAAACAAATGCTATTAGCGCAAGCGATAATAGCGTTGACGAACAAGCGATCGATGGAGTGGGAAAATGTGCTTGGAATACCCAACACAATGAAAGGGACGGAGGTGTAAACGGACGCTCATAGCGCAGCGATCGATGGAGTGGGAAAATGCGCTCGGAACACCCAATGCAACGAAAGGACGGGGGTGGAAACGAATACGCACGCTCATAGCGCAGACAACGATCGCCCAATAGAGGAGGAAAACATGCTCTTTGGAAAGACGCTCGGTGCAACGCAACGAAAGGGATGGGAGGAAAACGAGTGCTCGTACCACCGACGATCGTTTAGAGACGAAAGCGGTCGTTCATCCCACCAATGAACGTGCAGAGACGATACGTACACTCATACCGCCATGCTGAAATTCAAATGTTCATTTCCCATTACCCAACCAAAATAATACATATATTTATTTTCTTGTAATATAATTTTTTATTTCATACACATTGATTAGAAACGATGTTCTAAATTTAGATACATTTTCATGATTTTAAGTGATTTGTTTAAGCGTACAGTATAGAAGTGGCAGGCACATGTATCAGCTCCATCGTACACATCCTCACGAGCCCAAGCACATGAAGAGAAATGATCTCCATGTACAGTTGAAACAAGTGGACCATCATTTGTTCTAGCATAGAAATAGTTTAATGATTCCTCCAGATATTTAATGTGCTCAGGAAAAATTTTCCCTTTAAACATTGTAATGAAATTTTTTATTTTCGTTATGAGTTGCAATGTCTTGTTGTTTATATCAGTGGTTTTATCAATGGATGAGTACATTTTTTCTTTTTTTTTTTTTTTAATTTAAATGCGTGAACGTCTTCTTCTGATGAATTTCAAATTTGAATGAGGAAATTCGGGTTAGTTTGTTAGACGAGACGCTGAACTAATCCACTCAGAGGAGTGTATTCAACTAGACGATCATGAATGAGAAGGCAATATACTTTTGTATTCATCTCGCTAGCTGTAGTTAGCTCGGTGGAAATTTTAACATCAATCGGTCCTGATTTAACCGACTCATTCTGATATGAGAGATCCACAACAACAATAGGAGCCTTTGTTTTGAATTCCGTTGGAGATAGAAGAGCTCGAGCCTCCCGGTTGTAGTAACTCTCCTGAAATCTCACATACATGTCATACAAGACAGCAAACCGGTTCTCATTGTATTTAATATTTAGATCCTCATACGGATAGACTTCAGAATTTAGATATACTTTTGCATTTCGTAAATTGTTTGTAATGAGATTTCCATTCAATGTAAATGCAATGATTGCAAAACGCGGGCGTTCTCTGTTTGCAGCCAACTTAACATTCCATACATGATGGGTTCCTTGAACTAGTGTGGGGTTTATATAACAATCCCAGCTGCGAAATGCTAGTGGTAGTGTGGCACCACTTTTCACAACATTAAACATTTTGATTTTGGTACTGTCGCTCGGAACTATGTGTGGAACTTTCCAACTAATGCTATGTATCTCAATTGTATGTGGAATACCTCCAACTGATTTAACATACACATCATCTGTATTTTTGGCCAACAAGAGGATGAGTTCATGTTTACAATTTAAAATGACTTTCTTATAGTCCTCAGCAAATCCCATTAGCATTTTTAGTGGTACAGAGAAACTAAAATATCCTCCCGAGGGGATATTCTCTCCACCGCTCCACCCAGCATTGCGATAAACTACTCCTTCCTGTTGACCCACAGAGAGAAAGTTCTTGAGCGTTGATGTAATACCGGTAAACCGTGTTCTATCCAGCTCACATCCATTCAACTCATATCTTATTTCATCCAGAAAATTGGCCATGCAATTATTTTTGAGCAAACCATTAACATCACTCGTGCTACTTGCTCCTGTATTAACGTCAGTAATTTTGCAAAGTGTTCCTTCAATGTGGAGAAAACTCTCACACGGCAACACATACAAATCCTGGTTCTGTATTGTGATGCGAACTTCATCATTTGTCTTGAAGTTTTGTTGATATGGGTAATAAGTATGATACTCCTTTTTCGTGATACTCTCATCGTTGTGAGGCTTATCTTGCACGAAAAAAATGTCATTCATTTGAAAGTGTTTACTTCAATTTTATCGAGTATTGAATCCCAATGATTTTAAAATTAATTTATTTTTTAGTGTAAGCACTGCTCGTTGATTTGAGGGTAGTTGTGATGATGATGATGATGATGATGATGCTTTCACTTCAACTTTATGTTTACTAATGTGGAGTGTGGGGCGATGTGTAGACTTTTTATTATAAATAATCATTCTATTGACCGTAGGTGTAGTCGAATCGACACAGTTTCTCCACGTAAATTAACTAAATTCCCGTCCTGATCCGTTATCCGTACTTCGAGCGTGCTTATTTCTCTAGTGTTGACAGGTAAATAAATCAGGTTTCTTGGTGTAATGTTCATTTTATATCCAGGTGGGACGTTTATTCCAAATTCGTGAAGCACATGATTCGGTCTATTCCCCACATACGATCCACTAATAATGTTACACTCAACCCTAATTGTATTTATATTTAAAATATTCACAGGATTATCAGATGTGTGCATTTTTTTAGCGTCTGGGGTTAGCACTCGTTTACTGAATCCAAATAGCTTCCCAATACTTCGTTCACGATTGAAAAATATTGTTTCATTTCTAGTGTAAATTTGAACTTGCAGAGTGTTGTTGTTGCTTTCAATTTTCACTGCATCATTTAGATCATACTCCTTCAGTTTGTCGAGAATATATTTTGTAATCTCATCAAGTTCATATGAGCCCACAGGAATTTCTATGACTTTATCTCCAATGTGAAATAGATTGTTCCCGCCATCAACGTTTGGTATAGAATTATACGTGTAAAAGTCAATGAGAGCACACTCATAATTCCGTTTTAGTTCAATTTGCGGGAAAAAGTTTTCCGTTATAACAGATCTGTTTCCATTTAACGCAATTGTTAATGATGTTGACATTTTGAAGCCTGGATCGATACTGTTTTAACATCACTCATCCCATTACACTTAAATGATTGTTAATTAGAGCACAATGAATTGATCGAATCCTTTTCTATATCGTCCAGTTTGCATATCATCATCTTTTGAAATTAATAGAAATCCAAATTTGTCCTCCCAACATTTTCGTGAAATTTCCATAAAAGAATCATAATCCATATCACTGTTCACATGATCTCGATATATATGGCGCATGTTTAAATCATCTTGCTTAAACATTATAATAAAATTTGCATTATCACGTATTAAATGTTTTGGTATATGTGTATAAGTTTGACATAAATAGAATGAGTCAATATTCTTATGTCGACCCATGCAAAAATAGTTTCGAATATTATCTTGCTTCTCACACGCAACATCATCAAATATCATAATCGAATTAGTTTTAGCTTCTTGAGGTGCTAAAACTGAATCATTTGCAGAGAATGTAAAATATCCCATTCCTCGGATTGGTTTTATAAGTTTTTCCAAATACTCATATTTTGGTTGATATAGACTCTTTGAAAATACATAAATATTTTCAAATTTAAGTCCATTCGGACTCTCTATAAGGCTAAGCATCACATTGGTTTTTCCACAATTGGACGGTCCAACAATCAAACCTCTAATTGTGTTAGGCAACAAAGTACTATGACGAGGATGTTTATTATCATTTCCATGGCCACTACCCTCAATGTTTCTAACTACAATGCTTTTCTTTTGTCTTAATAATCGCATGTTAATGGATAAAGCACTTCATTCAATGGATGACGTTGGTTGATTGAGGACGTTATAAAATGGGCAAAAACTTTTATAACATAATCACTCGAAAATCAGATATCAAAGAGGGTGGTGGTCTTGTGAACAATATAATAGACGCTCTTCCCTTTGAAGCGCATATACCTGGATACAATTACTGTGGCCCCGGCACAAAGTTGGAGAAACGTTTGGCTCGCGGTGATCGCGGAATCAATGCATTGGATGAGGCTTGTAGGGAGCACGATATTGCATATTCACAAAGCAAGGACTTGAACGAACGTCATAAAGCTGACTCAACTTTGATAGAGAGGGCTTGGAATCGTGTGAAAGCGTGGGATAGTACTCTTGGAGAGAGAGCAGCAGCATATTTTGTAACAAACATGATGAAGGCGAAGAAAAAATTTGGGATGGGTGCAAAGCAGGGGAAAAAGAAAGTATTGAAAACCTCTCTTGCCACAATAATAAAAAAGGCAAACAAGGAATTGAAAAAGAATAAACCACTTGATATACTGAATGCAATCAAAGTTGCGCGCAAAGCAGTCTCTAACTCGATGGGTTGTAAGAAAAACATTGTAATTCCACGGGTTATAACTGTACCCAAAGTAGGTGGTTTCTTACCACTTGTACCAATTTTAACAGCCCTTAGTGCTGTAGGTAGCTTAGCCTCAGGCAGTGCAGCAATAGTAAAGTCAATTAACAATGCAAAAGTGGCAAAACAACAACTTGAAGAGAACAAGAGACATAATAAAAAAATGGAAACGGTTGCATTGGGGGCGGGGTTGTATTTACAACCGTATAAGAAAGGGTATGGTATAACATTAAGTAAAAATAAACGAAAATCAAAAAACTGATAAGTGAGCTACCCAAAAGAGCATTATCAAACTTTGATATAATGAGGTTTGCAATTAAAAATATTCCACATTTTCGGGGGGTTTTCATGAAGGATGAATTACCCAAATTCCCATTACAACTTGAGTGTGGAATAATAAACCTAGCAGACTCGACATCAAAAGGAACACATTGGGTAGCTTATTACAAGAGAGAATCACAATCCTATTATTTTGATAGTTTTGGAAATTTACAACCGCCTTTAGAAGTAATAAGATATTTGGGAAAGAACATCAAGTACAATTATCGACGTTTTCAAAAATTTGGGACTGTAAACTGTGGTCATTTGTGTTTACAATTTTTGTTGCAAGCCCATTCGTTTCACTAAAGTCGGTATATTTCTTATCTCGAGTGTGTGTGCATGTTCTTTGAAGGAGTGCACTTGACAATGAGAAAACTATGTGTCCCTTTGTCCGTCAACACTTGACGATCACCGACATAGTCCCAAATAGCGGAGGATGGAGAGAAATTCGTTCGTCGATGGGTATAAAATCAGCCAGTTCCTTGAAGGAAAATATCATTCGGTCACCAACTGTCTCGAGCTCGTCAACAGCACCAGCACCAGCACCAACAGCAACATCAGTACCAGCACCAGCATCACCATCAGCACCAGCACCAGCACCGCATCAGCATCAGCATCAGCATCAACATCCACACCAGGATCACCCAGCACCAGCATCCACACCGGCATCAGCACCAGCATCCGCATCCACTCCAGCATTCGCATACACACCAGCATCTGCATCCACACCAGCATCCGCATCCACATCATGAGCAACATTTCCAGCAACACCACCACCACCACCACCTCCACACCAATTAATTTTGGTGAATTGGAGATGCCCATCGTTGGCGTCACACAGGAGGATATGGATGCATTACTTAAGGATATTGAAGAAGACCCGGTAATGGAAGCCTTTAATTCGCGGCGAATTAAACAGAAGCTGCAATTTAAGGAGCTCCCACTAAACACATCTTTTGATGTGGTGGGAGCAAAAAAGGTGAAGGGAAAGTTTGGCACAAACGTGATGGTTGAACTACCCAACCATCACGTTTATCTGCCATCATACATTTTATATATGAATATATAATAAAACATGAATTTAAAATTAAACAATATTATTTTTAGGGAAATGGGAATCTGGGAAAATAATTTTCAGGCTTTAAATCAATATTTAAATAAAGATTTAAAGAAAAGAAAAAAATATAGATATTTATTCATTTATATTTATGAAATTGGGTATTTTTTTTATTTCAAATTTTCCATTAATTTTCAGCTACGCCACCAGCTCCGTTTACCAGACCTGGTCTATATGACCAGATCCGTTTACCAGACCTGATATCAAATAAAACATTAATTTGAAATTTAAACTATATTACTTTTTAATGGGAAATGGGAATCTGGGAAAATTAATTTTCAGGCTTTAAATCAATATTTAAATAAAAATTAAAAAAAAAAAATATATATATATAGATATTCTATTCATTTATATTTGATGGGAAATTGGGTATTTTTTTTATTTCAGATTTTCCATTAATTTTCAGCTACGCCACCAGCTCCGTTTACCAGACCTGGTCTATACGATCAGATCCGTTTACCAGACCTGGTCTATACAAACAGGTCCGTTTATCAGACCTGGTCTATACAACCAGATCCGTTTACCAGACCTAGTCTATACAACCAGGTCCGTTTACCAGACCTGGTCTATACAACCAGATCTGTTTACCTGACCTGGTCTATACAACCAGATCCGTTTACCAGACCTAGTCTATACAACCAGATCCGTTTACCAGACCAGGTCTATACAACCAGGTCTGTTTACCTGACCTGATCTATACAACCAGGTCCGTTTACCAGACCTGCTCAATACAACCAGGTCCGTTTACCAGACCTAGTCTATACAACCAGGTCCGTTTACCAGACCTGGTCTATACGATCAGATCCGTTTACCAGACCTGGTCTATACGACCAGATCCGTTTACCAGACCTGGTCTATACAACCAGATCCGTTTACCAGACCTGGTCTATACAACCAGGTCTGTTTACCAGACCTGGTCTATATGACCAGATCCGTTTACCAGACCTGGTCTATACGATCAGATCCGTTTACCAGACCTGGTCTATACGATCAGATCCGTTTACCAGACCTGGTCTATACGATCAGATCCGTTTACCAGACCTGGTCTATACGATCAGATCCGTTTATCAGACCTGGTCTATACGATCAGATCCGTTTACCAGACCTGGTCTATACGATCAGATCCGTTTACCAGACCTGGTCTATACAACCAGGTCCGTTTACCAGACCTGGTCTATACGATCAGATCCGTTTACCTGACCTGGTCTATACGATCAGATCCGTTTACCAGACCTGGTCTATACGAGCAGATCCGTTTACCAGACCTGGTCTATACGATCAGATCCGTTTATCAGACCTGGTCTATACAACCAGGTCTGTTTACCAGATATATATATATATATATATATATATATATATATATATATATATATATCTTACACAGTCTACTATCTAACACGAGAGAGTCATAAGCAGAGCAGTGAAGTATTGTAATTTCAAATTTGAATACAATGAATCAACATATTCTAACTCAACTGACTAAAAGTCGAAATGCTTTAAAAAAAAAATTTTGTGAGATTAAACAACTCAGAGGTTTAAATACTATTGGTTTGGAGGAAACATTCAAGCCTATTACTGAACCTTTACATGAACTCGTTCATGACAACAAACAATTACAACACATGATACCCAAAGAGTTTAGAAATATTAAAGCTGAAATAGAGACTGATGGTGGTACACCACAACATATGACAAAGAAGATGAAGAAACTTAAAAAGCCTAATGATTACAAGTCATCAAATTGGAGCTTGAATAGTAAGCAAGAGAATGATGATGATGATGATGATGATCAATTCTATTCTCAACCGGCCATTGAGGATACATCATTTACACTACCTGATGCACCTCACTCATCGAGAGTGTTATCAAGACAAACCCTCCCACCATCACCAGCACAACCACTAAATGAAGAGAGCTCATCATTTGGAGTACTTCAATCACCAGCTTCAATATCACCTCAAACAGCACTACATGATGAGAGTCTAAAAAATTTAGATATTAGTGAACTGGCACGTGAATTTCTCTTGGACAAGTCGTATGGACCACACAAAAATGCAAGTGGGCAATTAATGTTGGGGAATAGTCGCATCAATGTGACCAACAATAACATTGAATTTGATGATGGACAAAACTGGCGACTCACTAGAGGATTATATTCTTTAATATTCCATCACCACCCTCAAAATTACAACGAGAACGAGTTGGAAATATATAGAGAAATTTTATTAAAAACATGTGTACACCGAAGAAACTTTCAACCAAATGGACAGGTGAAAGGAACAAAAGCGCTGAAATATTCGAAAATTATAAAACCACTTTTAGCGAAATCACCCAATGCTGAATCAACACCCAAACGCACCAAAACAAGTGTATCTGGGTCTGGATTCATGACACTTGACATGAGCAAACCCAACTATGTGTACTGGGATGACCCAAATGAGATGGTTGAGCGACTACAACTCTTAATAGCCTCACAATCGGCAGGCAATAGTAGTCATAGTAACGAAATTACGTCCATAATTGAAGAATTGAGAGAGGCACAAATTATACATTAAGACGGTATATAACAAGGTGTTGTTATTCAATTAAATTTATAATCATCATGTCTGTTGACAAGTTTGGACATTACATAACTGATAAGCAGAGCTCTGACCATTTAAAGAGATACGAGCAAAATTTATCAAGAATTTTCATTGATGCAGATGGTAACTTTAACATTCATCAAAAACGTGTAAAAAATGGGAGTAATCCCAAAGAGAACACGGACATTGTTATTAAAGCATATGTGGATAGGAGCATAAACGAACTTCGAGAATCTCTAACATCATTGATTCCACAAAATCGAGATGTAGACAATGGAGCAATACTCCTCACAATTAATGACATTGAAGAGAGATTGTATAGAGTTGAAAGGGCTGTTGCAGATATCCATGAAAAAATTTTACATGCTTTAAAACTCTGATATATAGGACACTTTTAAGAAATTATTATCACATCAAGTCATTTCATTACTCACTACGATGAGCAGACGAGAGATTATTAATGAATTACATGCTCCCTCACGCAAGAATTTCCTACGACGTAGAGTCATTACAAAAGGAATAAACGATTTGTGGCAAGCAGACTTGGTTGAAATGGGGAAGTATGCACAGTCGAACAATGGATATCGCTATCTGTTAACAGTAATTGATACGTTCTCGAAATTTGCCTGGGCTGAAGCTATAAAATCAAAACAAGCAAAGGATGTAGCTCTGGCAATGGAGAAAATATTTAAGTCAGGACGTGGAGTACCTAAGAATCTCCAAACAGATGATGGTAAAGAGTTCTTTAACACTCTGTTTAAGGGATTGAGTAAACGCTATGGAATCAACCACTATTCAACATTTAGTACCCTAAAGGCATCAATCGTAGAGCGATTCAACAGGTCTTTGAAAGAGCTCATGTGGCGGGAATTCAGTTTCAATGGAGCATACAAGTGGATTGATGTCTACAAAAGGTTAATTTCCGTTTACAACAACAGAGTGCATAGAACAATAAAAATTGCACCCATTAATGTGAATAGCGGGAATGAGAAAAAAATCTTGGAAACTGCTTATAATAACATTAAAATTTTTTCGGGTAGCCAACTGAAAATGGGTGACTATGTACGCATTAGCAAGTACAAACATGTATTTGAAAAAGGGTATACCCCCAATTGGACAACCGAAATTTTTAAGATAATCAAAGTACAAAATACCTATCCAACAACATACTTACTCCAAGACTTGAATGGGAATCCAATTAGGGGAGGTTTTTATAAAGAAGAACTGAAAAAAACAAGTTTTCCCGATACCTATCTAGTTGAGAAAGTCTTGAGAAAGAAAGGCAACAGAGCACTTGTACGCTGGTTGGGTTTCCCTAAATCCGAAGATAGTTGGGTTTATAAAACAGAAATTTTGTAAGAAAGTAAACAAAGAATGATTTGATTTTATTATATAATTTATTTTCTTTTTTATTTCAAATATTATTAACAAATATTACAACTTAAAATTATACAATTGTTGTTTTTTTAAATAAAGAATTATATTCTAATTATAACAATTTTTCGAGTTTTATATATATATATGTATATGCTATTACATTTTAATTATTATTATTATTTTTTATTTTTTTCTTTTAAATGTCTCTAATAACATTTTGTGCATTATTAATTCTCCGTCAAAAATGTTGATTGCACTTTCGTTAGTTTCCAACTTCCTTTTGAGGCTATTTATTTTAGTCACACTACTCTGAGTATTGTGTGAGAGCTCTAGAACACTCATTTGGCTATGCCAAACACTTGATTGTGTCTCTAGAGCTGATATTTTCTCCTCAATTTCGTTTTCTAACGAACTATAATGCCCTATAGCGAGAGTTGAGACTCCATCACCACATATTAGCCTTTTGTCGTCTTTGTTGTCTAATACGACTTTGGTGGTTTTTAGAGTACTAATTTCATGCCCTCTAGACCTAAACATATACATGCTATCACGCTCTTGCTGGCCTGTCACTAGACAATTTTTATACCCTTCAAAGGTAATTTTTTTAAGGCAACTTCGTTTCACGCCTTTATTTTTTTTTACACAATGCTCTTCTGTATTGGGACCTGATTCTGACTTGTAGGCATACATTTTTGAGCGTAGACCAACAAACTCTGTCATTGGCCTACCATGTAGCTCATCTTTAAAGAAGCCCAAACGCTTCTTGTTGCATTGTTTAAAATTATAAAGGGACGCTAATTCATTTGAGTATTCTGATGTATCGAATTTGTATTCAACATCTTGTCGAATATCTCGATATAAATCTTCGGTCTTTATTGAATATATAAATGAATCAGTGTCCATATAATTAAGTTTCAGGGCTTCCCTAAATTTGGGCTTCATATAATTGTAGTGGAAATCATACATTTTGTATTTCGATAATTCCAAAACTACAAAGCCTAAATATATTGGCTTATCGCAAATATTGTGTAGCCTTTTCATTTGAATTGCATACATAGTTTCAGAAAACTTGGATGCGCTATGAAAATTTGATCTTGCAATCAGGTCCCTTGCACATAATTTTGGGCGTCCGCCTTGTGAGCCTAGAGTGGGAGTTTCCCACTCTGTTACAATACGAACATCAACCCTTTTCTCACTGTTTTCCATGGTTTTACCATACACAGCGTTATTGAGCAGTTTAAAAAAATCTTTTTCGAATGTATTTTTTGCCCTCGTTCTATGCTCTGTGTTTATATCAATGTATTTTTTAAGCCAGGGCTTTTGCTTAAATTCCAACACACTGTGGATCTTTTTTAATTTTAAGCCGTTCAATATACATTGATTTAAAGTTTTATAATGTATAATATACTTCTCCTTATCACGGAGATCGGCTATCAATTTTGGGACTTTTGCGTCTTTTGACGCCAACTTGTTGGCCGGGCAGAATGGGAGGTCATTGTGTGTGTCATGCAGCGAGTATGGGTATTCCAGGTCCACTTCCAGAATATACCCATACTCGCCGTTGTCAGAAATCGTCTCAACATTAAATGTTTTGACTTCCTCCGGTTCAAGCCATTTGAACTCACCATATGGTAGTGGTTCAGACATGGCCCAACCATACAAATTGTTGGCATCCACATACATTAAATATTCTGATTCTCTTGTAGAATCATAATCTTTAAGGTACTTGTGGTTTGCCTTTGTATGCCTATGACTACATTGTACTAATCCGCCTCGAATTCCACACTGAATAAATCTTATCATATCTATATCAGTGAGTAATTCGAGGCGAATCTCTGTAGTCTTCAGCATTGCATCCCAAGACAAACCAGGCGTTGTATAATAATGGGCAGGATCAAGCTGATAAATGCCTGAACAAATTGCCCTAAAGTTTTGAAAAACGTCTGTTAACAATAAAACGTCAGTTTTCAAATACAACTCCATGTAGTCCCGAAGTGTTTTACACTTGAAGTGATCCCACACTTGACAGGCATGCAGGTAGTCTGCCTCAGAACATTCAGATTCTGACAAATGACTATAGAACTTGCTCCTTGGTGGTAGACAAGTTTCTTCTAGCCTCTTCATTGAATCTAAATATTCATAGGGAAAAACACCTTTCCTACGAACGAGAGCAAAATCTAGCAAATTTGGGTATTGTTTTTTCGTTACACTGAAATTTTCCTCGTCAAGGTTCCCGGCAAGAGTGTCTAGGCTAGAGGGCATGAATCTAAACGTGTCTAAAAATCTAATTTCCAGCGTGTTTTGTTGAAGGGGAATATATTTTGAAATAGAAATATACAATTCCTTATTCAAGGGAATCACTTTAATTTCCCCTTCAACCTCACTGAGCTCCTTTACAAATAAATGAGCGTCATATTTGGAAAAATTATGAAAAAAGACGGGTATGAAATTATTTGTCTTATATTTTAGGTTGCATGCACTGTGTGCTGAACCTCTGTATTTACCAGTGAAATGACAGTGGTCTCGCACTCTATCATTGCCTAAAATACCCTGACAAATATGACAATTTAGAGCCTCATCAAAATCGAATGAGTCTTGTGGACTCATTTGAAGGGGCACCACACGTTTCATGTGGTTTTCATAGAGATCGGACAAATCGGATGTTAGTTTCCTAACGAAAGTGCTTCCAACATTTTTGCCTGTTTCTAAAACAAACTTATCTAACCTCGAGTCAAATGCACACTTGATGTAGTATGCAAATGCTACGGGAATATGCTTATTAATAATTGTTGTTGATGAAACACTCACATCTGCTGATGATGATGATGATGATGATGATGGTTCCAATACGCATTCGAAGTCGGCATACACAACAAATGGAACCTCTAGCTGGCGATGTTGATTGATGAAATACAGTTCGCCTGCATCCGGTTTGGGGGGCTCTGTGACAATTTTGCTGCATCTCTCAGCATGTCGATGTGCCCTCTCCTCGCTGGTGGAGTATCTCAAACATTGGTTGCAAAACCAACGTCGCGTACGTTGGCTTCCCAATTGTTGTGATAAAACACTGTAGATAAAGAAATTGTATGTGTTAGCTATTTGCTCTATGTATATATATATATATATATTTAAGTGTTTTAACTTACGCTGACATGTTTTTTATCCATACAAAGTGTCCGTAAGCACCAGCTGTCGGTCCATCGATGAACATTAAATTAATGTGGAGCTCCTTCTCCACGCCAGCACTGTAAAGTGGTCCATACACTTTATTGCTCTCCTCATCATATCCAAATACATTAATGCTGATTTGATGGTTTTGATCAGCAAAATGTTTTATATTTTTTATTTCCATCGGGAATGTTAGTCCCGAAAAATCCAGCTTAATGTTGATGTTCTCAAGGTGTATTATGGGTAAATTAATATTTACACCATAACTACTACAGCGATCTGGTTTTGTTGATGGTTTCAGGGCTGAAATTATTGCCCACTTGAAACAGAAAATGTCATTGTTTCGCACATTGACAACACCTTTTCGTTTTTTCAGCTTCAGTGGAAGCTCGAAATGCTCGGATCCTTTCAGAGGATCACATTGGAGCATATTCATTTCAAGCCGAATCAGACGTGTCATTGTCCATCCACTGTCTTTTTCTTGAAACTCACCCATTTTGGATGTTATATCATCTGCATGGGTTTTGAAAACTTCCGTTGTGTTGCTCCCAATCGTAACCAGAGTCATCTTACTCTGGAACGATTTCACATCAATTAGAGTATCATGATCTTTCACCATCATGTACTCTGCAAACATTTCAAAGTTTGTCTTTGAGGCAAAATGAAAGGTCATCACCCTTTCCAAGTGAGGGAGCAGTGCTAGTCCCGCTTCATTTAAAAATTCCGTTGGAAGCCTAACAGCAGCTCCCTCATTTAAAAACATATATTGAAGGATACGTCCCTTGTATCCATCAATAATTTGCTTCACATTTCCATCGAGCGGTCGCATAGCATTGTATTTATGCTGCTCAGTACGTGCATGATGATGCCATTGCATACCCGCAGGTAGAAATTGGCTGCAGGAGTTGCAATAAGCACCATTCATGGTGTTTCCATTGTTGATGGTGGAGATGGAGTTGAAGTAGTTGGCCATTTTGGTTGTGCTGGGGGTGTTGGCGGTGGCGAAAGTGGTGATGGTGCTGGTGGTGTTGGCGGGGTGGGGCTCGTTGGGGTGTTGACGATGGTGTTGGTGTTGCTTGTAGTGGCGCTGATCGTAGTGGTGGTGGCGATGTTGTTGGTGGTGGCGGTGGGGGTGTGGTTTTTTATTTAAACTTTTAATAATTTTTAAAAATTTTTAAAAATTTTTAAATTTTCAGTTGAAAGTATTGAGAGCGCGGAGTGTGGATGACTTCGAACGACAATAAGTAGTGATTCTTAAGGCTTCTAGGAGGCTAGATGAAGACTCAGAAAAATGATTTTTGAATTGGGTTCGGCATTTCACTTTTCTCCATATTCAAGTATTTCACTTCAAGAGCACAGAAAATGAGCACTTGATACACCATAGTAAAACTAATGTAGGGTGCATTAAGCGAGCCTTGTTTGCATACACATACACACACACACACACACACACACACATTATTGATCCATCAAGTAGTGTTTAGAGCGCGTCAAGTGTTCACCAACGTTTTGAGCACCCGTTCACGCCCCCGTCCCTTTTCCCACTCCATCGATGCGCTATGATCGCCTGTGTTGCGAGGGGTATTCCGAGCGCCTTTTCCCACTCCATCGATCACTTGTTCGTGAGCGCTATGATTGTCTGCGCTGCGACGGGTATTCCGAGCGCCTTTTCCCACTCCATCGATGCGTACGCTATGATCGCCTGCGTTATGAGCGTCCGTTTACGCCTCCATCCCTTTCACTTTCTCACTCCATCGATCGCTTGTTCGTCAGCGTTACGAGCGTTCGTTTACACCCCCCCCCCCGTCCCTTTCGTTGCGTTGGGTGTTCCGAGCGCCTTTCCCACTCCTCCTAGCGCCTTTTCCCACTCCATCGATCACTTGTTCGTGAGCGCTATGATTGTCTGCGCTGCGACGGGTATTCCGAGCGCCTTTTCCCACTCCATCGATGCGTACGCTATGATCGCCTGCGTTATGAGCGTCCGTTTACGCC
Organism: Drosophila rubida; assembly: GCA_035046165.1. Taxonomy (NCBI): domain Eukaryota; kingdom Metazoa; phylum Arthropoda; class Insecta; order Diptera; family Drosophilidae; genus Drosophila; species Drosophila rubida. Next base: position 13,489,389 of record JAWNOF010000022.1, read on the forward strand.
TCCATCCCTTTCACTTTCTCACTCCATCGATCGCTTGTTCGTCAGCGTTATGATTGGCTGCGTTATGAGCGTGCGTCCTATGAGCGTTCGTTATCGCTTGCGCTACGAGCGTCCTATGAGCGTCCGTTATCGCTTGCGCTATGAGCGTCATATGAGCGTCCGTTTACACCCCCGTCCCTTTGGTTGCGTTGGGTGTTCGGAGCGCATTTTCCCACTCTGTCGATCGCTTGCTCACACCCCGCCTTTTTTCGACACTTGACACTTGTCCGTTACATCCGAGCGCCTTTTCCCACTCCATCGATCGCGGCACGTGCCCGTTGCGAGTACTTATCATAATCGTACCCCGACTCCGTTGGCGGATCGTTATCAATCGTCACGAGCCCTCACACCACAAAACTATTGACCCTAATTAAATGCACTTTTTATTATCCTGATCCTTTATTGACAACTTGACAGCTAACATTTTTATTACCCCTTTTTTGACAGCTGACCGTAATTAATTTTAATTTATGACACCCATTAAGTGGCGTGAAAGTGAGGTTTTCATACTACTCGTAAACATGCATCTATATAAAACATAATCGTAAGACTATAGACACTATAATATCATAATCTGAAAATAGCGATACATTAGTGGTAAACGAATGCTCATAACGCTGACAAACAAGCGATCGATGGAGTGTAATGCGTAGAGAAGTGGAAAGGCGACGGAAGACGTAAGACGGACGTCATGAAACGCAGGCAATCATAAGGCAACGCATCGATAGGAGTGGGAAAAGGCGCTCGGAATACCCGTCGCAGCGCAGACAATCATAGCGCTGACGAACAAGTGATCGATGGAGTGGGAAAAGGCGCTCGGAATACCCCTCGCAACACAGGCGATCATAGCGCATCGATGGAGTGGGAAAAGGGACGGGGGCGTGAACGGGTGCTCAAAACGTTGGTGAACACTTGACTCGCTCTAAACACTACTTGATGGATCAATAATGTGTGTGTGTATGTATGTGTATGCAAACAAGGCTCGCTTAATGCACCCTACATTAGTTTTACTATGGTGTATCAAGTGCTCATTTACTGTACTCTTGAAGTGAAATGGTGAAATACTTGAATATGGAGAAAAGTGAAATGCCGAACCCAAATCAAAAAATCATTTTTCTGAGTCTTCATCTAGCCTCCTAGAAGCCTTAAGAATCACTACTTATTGTCGTTCGAAGTCATCCACACTCCGCGCTCTCAATACCTTAAATTTGAAAATTTTTTTAAATTTTTAAAAATTATTAAAAGTTTAAATAAAAAACCACACCCCCACCACCACCACCAACAACATCGCCACCACCACCACCACGATCAGCGCCACTACAAGCAACACCAACACCATCGCCAACACCCCAACGAGCCCCACCCCCGCCAACACCACCAGCACCATCACCACTTTCGCCACCGCCAACACCCCCAGCACAACCAAAATAAACACAACCAAAATGGCCAACTACTTCAACTCCATCTCCACCATCAACAATGGAAACACCATGAACGGTGCATATTGCAACTCCTGCAGCCAATTTCTACCTGCGGGTATGCAATGGCATCATCATGCACGTACTGAGCAGCATAAATACAATGCTATGCGACCGCTCGATGGAAATGTGAAGCAAATTATTGATGGATACAAGGGACGTATCCTTCAATATATGTTTTTAAATGAGGGAGCTGCTGTTAGGCTTCCAACGGAATTTTTAAATGAAGCGGGACTAGCACTGCTCCCTCACTTGGAAAGGGTGATGACCTTTCATTTTGCATCAAAGACAAACTTTGAAATGTTTGCAGAGTACATGATGGTAAAAGATCATGATACTCTAATTGATGTGAAATCGTTCCAGAGTAAGATGACTCTGGTTACGATTGGGAGCAACACAACGGAAGTTTTCAAAACCCATGCGGATGATATAACATCCAAAATGGGTGAGTTTCAAGAAAAAGACAGTGGATGGACAATGACACGTCTGATTCGACTTGAAATGAATATGCTCCAATGTGATCCTCTGAAAGGATCCGAGCATTTCGAGCTTCCACTGAAGCTGAAAAAGCGAAAAGGTGTTGTCAATGTGCGAAACAATGACATTTTTTGTTTCAAGTGGGCAATAATCTCAGCCCTCAAACCATCTACAAAACCTGATCGCTGTAGTAGTTATGGTGTAAATATTAATTTACCCATAATTCACCTTGACAACATCAACATTAAGCTCGATTTTTCGGGACTATCATTCCCGATGGAATTAAAAAATATAAAACATTTTGCTGATCAAAACAATCAAATCAGCATTAATGTATTTGGATACGATGAGGAGAGCAATAAAGTGTATGGACCACTTTACAGTGCTGGCGTGGAGAAGGAGCTCCACATTAATTTAATGTTCATCGATGGACCGACAGCTGGTGCTCACGGGCACTTTGTATGGATAAAAAACATGTCAGCGTAAGTTAAAACACTTAAAATATATATATACATAGAGCAAATAGCTAACACATACAATTTCTTTATCTACAGTGTATTATCACAACAATTGGGAAGCCAACGTACGCGACGTTGGTTTTGCAACCAATGTTTGAGATACTCCACCAGCGAGGAGAGGGCACATCGACATGCTGAGAGATGCAGCAAAATTGTCACAGAGCCCCCCAAACCGGATGCAGGCGAACTGTATTTCATCAATCAACATCGCCAGCTAGAGGTTCCATTTGTGGTGTATGCCGACTTCGAATGCGTATTGGAACCATCATCATCATCATCATCATCAGCAGATGTGAGTGTTTCATCAACAACAATTATTAATAAGCATATTCCCGTAGCATTTGCATACTACATCAAGTGTGCATTTGACTCGAGGTTAGATAAGTTTGTTTTAGAAACAGGCAAAAATGTTGGAAGCACTTTCGTTAGGAAACTAACATCCGATTTGTCCGATCTCTATGAAAACCACATGAAACGTGTGGTGCCCCTTCAAATGAGTCCACAAGACTCATTCGATTTTGATGAGGCTTTAAATTGTCATATTTGTCAGGGTATTTTAGGCAATGATAGAGTGCGAGACCACTGTCATTTCACTGGTAAATACAGAGGTTCAGCACACAGTGCATGCAACCTAAAATATAAGACAAATAATTTCATACCCGTCTTTTTTCATAATTTTTCCAAATATGACGCTCATTTATTTGTAAAGGAGCTCAGTGAGGTTGAAGGGGAAATTAAAGTGATTCCCTTGAATAAGGAATTGTATATTTCTATTTCAAAATATATTCCCCTTCAACAAAACACGCTGGAAATTAGATTTTTAGACACGTTTAGATTCATGCCCTCTAGCCTAGACACTCTTGCCGGGAACCTTGACGAGGAAAATTTCAGTGTAACGAAAAAACAATACCCAAATTTGCTAGATTTTGCTCTCGTTCGTAGGAAAGGTGTTTTTCCCTATGAATATTTAGATTCAATGAAGAGGCTAGAAGAAACTTGTCTACCACCAAGGAGCAAGTTCTATAGTCATTTGTCAGAATCTGAATGTTCTGAGGCAGACTACCTGCATGCCTGTCAAGTGTGGGATCACTTCAAGTGTAAAACACTTCGGGACTACATGGAGTTGTATTTGAAAACTGATGTTTTATTGTTAACAGACGTTTTTCAAAACTTTAGGGCAATTTGTTCAGGCATTTATCAGCTTGATCCTGCCCATTATTATACAACGCCTGGTTTGTCTTGGGATGCAATGCTGAAGACTACAGAGATTCGCCTCGAATTACTCACTGATATAGATATGATAAGATTTATTCAGTGTGGAATTCGAGGCGGATTAGTACAATGTAGTCATAGGCATACAAAGGCAAACCACAAGTACCTTAAAGATTATGATTCTACAAGAGAATCAGAATATTTAATGTATGTGGATGCCAACAATTTGTATGGTTGGGCCATGTCTGAACCACTACCATATGGTGAGTTCAAATGGCTTGAACCGGAGGAAGTCAAAACATTTAATGTTGAGACGATTTCTGACAACGGCGAGTATGGGTATATTCTGGAAGTGGACCTGGAATACCCATACTCGCTACATGACACACACAATGACCTCCCATTCTGCCCGGCCAACAAGTTGGCGTCAAAAGACGCAAAAGTCCCAAAATTGATAGCCGATCTCCGTGATAAGGAGAAGTATATTATACATTATAAAACTTTAAATCAATGTATATTGAACGGCTTAAAATTAAAAAAGATCCACAGTGTGTTGGAATTTAAGCAAAAGCCCTGGCTTAAAAAATACATTGATATAAACACAGAGCATAGAACGAGGGCAAAAAATACATTCGAAAAAGATTTTTTTAAACTTCTCAATAACGCTGTGTATGGTAAAACCATGGAAAACAGTGAGAAGAGGGTTGATGTTCGTATTGTAACAGAGTGGGAAACTCCCACTCTAGGCTCACAAGGCGGACGTCCAAAATTATGTGCAAGGGACCTGATTGCAAGATCAAATTTTCATAGCGCATCCAAGTTTTCTGAAACTATGTATGCAATTCAAATGAAAAGGCTACACAATATTTGCGATAAGCCAATATATTTAGGCTTTGTAGTTTTGGAATTATCGAAATACAAAATGTATGATTTCCACTACAATTATATGAAGCCCAAATTTAGGGAAGCCCTGAAACTTAATTATATGGACACTGATTCATTTATATATTCAATAAAGACCGAAGATTTATATCGAGATATTCGGCAAGATGTTGAATACAAATTCGATACATCAGAATACTCAAATGAATTAGCGTCCCTTTATAATTTTAAACAATGCAACAAGAAGCGTTTGGGCTTCTTTAAAGATGAGCTACATGGTAGGCCAATGACAGAGTTTGTTGGTCTACGCTCAAAAATGTATGCCTACAAGTCGGAATCAGGTCCCAATACAGAGCATTGTGTAAAAAAAATAAAGGCGTTAAACGAAGTTGCCTTAAAAAAATTACCTTTGAAGGGTATAAAAATTGTCTAGTGACAGGCCAGCAAGAGCGTGATAGCATGTATATGTTTAGGTCTAGAGGGCATGAAATTAGTACTCTAAAAACCACCAAAGTCGTATTAGACAACAAAGACGACAAAAGGCTAATATGTGGTGATGGAGTCTCAACTCTCGCTATAGGGCATTATAGTTCGTTAGAAAAGGAAATTGAGGAGAAAATATCAGCTCTAGAGACACAATCAAGTGTTTGGCATAGCCAAATGAGTGTTCTAGAGCTCTCACACAATACTCAGAGTAGTGTGACTAAAATAAATAGCCTCAAAAGGAAGTTGGAAACTAACGAAAGTGCAATCAACATTTTTGACGGAGAATTAATAATGCACAAAATGTTATTAGAGACATTTAAAAGAAAAAAATAAAAAATAATAATAATTAAAATGTAATAGCATATACATATATATATATATATATATATATATATAAAACTCGAAAAATTGTTATAATTAGAATATAATTCTTTATTTAAAAAAACAACAATTGTATAATTTTAAGTTGCAATATTTGTTAATAATATTTGAAATAAAAAAGAAAATAAATTATATAATAAAATCAAATCATTCTTTGTTTACTTTCTTACAAAATTTCTGTTTTATAAACCCAACTATCTTCGGATTTAGGGAAACCCAACCAGCGTACAAGTGCTCTGTTGCCTTTCTTTCTCAAGACTTTCTCAACTAGATAGGTATCGGGAAAACTTGTTTTTTTCAGTTCTTCTTTATAAAAACCTCCCCTAATTGGATTCCCATTCAAGTCTTGGAGTAAGTATGTTGTTGGATAGGTATTTTGTACTTTGATTATCTTAAAAATTTCGGTTGTCCAATTGGGGGTATACCCTTTTTCAAATACGTGTTTGTACTTGCTAATGCGTACATAGTCACCCATTTTCAGTTGGCTACCCGAAAAAATTTTAATGTTATTATAAGCAGTTTCCAAGATTTTTTTCTCATTCCCGCTATTCACATTAATGGGTGCAATTTTTATTGTTCTATGCACTCTGTTGTTGTAAACGGAAATTAACCTTTTGTAGACATCAATCCACTTGTATGCTCCATTGAAACTGAATTCCCGCCACATGAGCTCTTTCAAAGACCTGTTGAATCGCTCTACGATTGATGCCTTTAGGGTACTAAATGTTGAATAGTGGTTGATTCCATAGCGTTTACTCAATCCCTTAAACAGAGTGTTAAAGAACTCTTTACCATCATCTGTTTGGAGATTCTTAAGTAGTAGTCCACGTCCTGACTTAAATATTTTCTCCATTGCCAGAGCTACCTCCTTTGCTTGTTTTGATTTTATGGCTTCAGCCCAGGCAATTTTCGAGAACGTATCAATTACTGTTAACAGATAGCGATATCCATTGTTCGACTGTGCATACTTCCCCATTTCAACCAAGTCTGCTTGCCACAAATCGTTTATTCCTTTTGTAATGACTCTACGTCGTAGGAAATTCTTGCGTGAGGGAGCATGTAATTCATTAATAATCTCTCGTCTGCTCATCGTAGTGAGTAATAAAATGACTTGATGTGATAATAATTTCTTAAAAGTGTCCTATATATCAGAGTTTTAAAGCATGTAAAATTTTTTCATGGATATCTGCAACAGCCCTTTCAACTCTATACAATCTCTCTTCAATGTCATTAATTGTGAGGAGTATTGCTCCATTGTCTACATCTCGATTTTGTGGAATCAATGATGTTAGCGATTCTCGAAGTTCGTTTATGTTCCTATCCACATATGCTTTAATAACAATGTCCGTGTTCTCTTTGGGATTACTCCCATTTTTTACACGTTTTTGATGAATGTTAAAGTTACCATCTGCATCAATGAAAATTCTTGATAAATTTTGCTCGTATCTCTTTAAATGGTCAGAGCTCTGCTTATCAGTTATGTAATATCCAAACTTGTCAACAGACATGATGATTATAAATTTAATTGAATAACAACACCTTGTTATATACCGTCTTAATGTATAATTTGTGCCTCTCTCAATTCTTCAATTATAGACGTAATTTCGTTACTATGACTACTATTGCCTGCCGATTGTGAGGCTATTAAGAGTTGTAGTCGCTCAACCATCTCATTTGGGTCATCCCAGTACACATAATTGGGTTTGTTCATGTCAAGTGTCATGAATCCAGACCCAGATACACTTGTTTTGGAGCGTTTGGGTGTAGATTCAGCATTGGGTGATTTAGCTAAAAGTGGTTTTATAATTTTCGAATATTTCAGCGCTTTTGTTCCTTTCACCTGTCCATTTGGTTGAAAGTTTCTTCGGTGTACACATGTTTTTAATAAAATTTCTCTATATATTTCCAACTCGTTCTCGTTGTAATTTTGTGGGTGGTGATGGAATATTAAAGAATATAATCCTCTAGTGAGTCGCCAGTTTTGTCCATCATCAAATTCAATGTTATTGTTGGTCACATTGATGCGACTATTCCCCAACATTAATTGCCCACTTGCATTTTTGTGTGGTCCATACGACTTGTCCAAGAGAAATTCCCGTGCCAGTTCACAGATATTTAAATTTTTTAGACTCTCATCATGTAGTGCTGTTTGAGGTGATATTGAAGCTGGTGTTTGAAGGTACTCCAAATGATGAGCTCTCTTCATTTAGTGGTTGTGCTGGTGATGGTGGGAGGGTTTGTCTTGATAACACTCTCGATGAGTGAGGTGCATCAGGTAGTGTAAATGATGTATCCTCAATGGCCGGTTGAGAATAGAATTGATCATCATAATCATCATCATCATCATTCTCTTGCTTACTATTCAAGCTCCAATTTGATGACTTGTAATCATTAGGCTTTTTAAGTTTCTTCATCTTCTTTGTCATATGTTGTGGTGTACCACCATCAGTCTCTATTTCAGCTTTAATATTTCTAAACTCTTTGGGTATCATATGTTGTAATTGTTTGTTGTCATGAACGAGTTCATGTAAAGGTTCAGTAATAGGCTTGAATGTTTCCTCCAAACCAATAGTATTTAAACCTCTGAGTTGTTTAATCTCACAAAATTTTTTTTTAAAGCATTTCGACTTTTAGTCAGTTGAGTTAGAATATGTTGATTCATTGTATTCAAATTTGAAATAACAATACTTCACTGCTCTGGTTATGACTCTCTCATGTTAGATAGTAGACTGTGTAAGATATAAGATTGTATAGACCAGGTCTGATAAACGGATCTGCTCGTATAGACCAGGTCTGGTAAACGGACCTGTTTGTATAGACCAGGTCTGGTAAACGGATCTGGTTGTATAGACGTCTGACAAACGGATCTGGTCGTATAGACCAGGTCTGGTAAACGGAGCTGGTCGTATAGACCATGTGTGGTAAACGGATCTGGTCGTATAGACCAGGTCTGATAAACGGAGCTGGTTGCGTAGACCAGGTCTGGTAAACGGAGCTGGTTGCGTCTGGTAAACAGACCTGGTTGTATAGACCAGGTCTGACAAACGGACCTGTTTGTATAGACCAGGTCTGATAAACGGATCTAGTCGTATAGACCAGGTCTGGTAAACGTACCTGGTTGCATAGCTGAAAATTAGTGGAAAATATGAAATAAAAAAATACCCAATTTCCCATCGAATATAAATGAATAGAATATCTAAATATATATTTTTTTTTAATTTTTATTTAAATTTTGATTTAAAAGCTGAAATTTAATTTTCCTAGATTCCCATTTCCCATTAAAAAGTAATATAGTTTAAATTTTGAAATCAATATTTTATTCAATATATATATATATTCATGTATAAATTTATAAAGTGACTTTCAAATCAATGTCAAAATTATATTCATCCTTTTTCGTTAGGATATACTGCTTACTTTTAAATTCTTTTAAAATATTATCGTCAATGTCATCAAATCTTGATGGCAGAAAAAGGTGATGGTTGGGTAGTTCAACAATCACGTTTGCACCAAACTTTCCCTTTACCTTTTTCGCTCCCACCACATCATAAGATGTGTTTAGTGGGAGCTCCTTAAATTGCAGCTTATGTTTCACTCTACGGGAATTGAAGGAGGTGGTGGTGGTGTTGCTGGTAATGCTGGTGGTTGGGTTGGTCATTATGCTGATGCTGGTGTGGATACAGATGCTGGTGTGGATGCAGATGCTGGTGTGGGTGCGAATGCTGGTGTGGATGCGGATGCTGGTGTGGATGCAGATGCTGGTGTGGATGCGGATACTGGTGCTGATGCCGGTGAGGATGCTGGTGCTGATGGTGATGCTGGTGGTGGTACTGATGTTGCTGCTGGTGCTGGGGCTGGTGATGTTTCCTTCAAGGAAAGTAGTATGAAAACCTCACTTTCACGCCACTTAATGGGTGTCATAAATTAAAATTAATTACGGTCAGCTGTCAAAAAAGGGGTAATAAAAATGTTAGCTGTCAAGTTGTCAATAAAGGATCAGGATAATAAAAAGTGCATTTAATTAGGGTCAATAGTTTTGTGGTATGAGGGCTCGTGACGATTGATTGGGGTAACGATCCGCCAACGGAGTCGGGGTACGATTATGATAAGTACTCGCAACGGGCACGTGCCGCGATCGATGGAGTGGGAAAAGGCGCTCGGAACACCCAACGCAACGAAAGGGACGGGGGTGTAAACAAATGCTAATAGCGCAAGCGAGAATAGCTCTGACGAATAAGCGATCGATGGAGTGGGAAAAGGCGCTCAGAACACCCAACGCAACGAAAGGGACGGGGGTGTAAACGGACGCTCATAGGACGCTCGTAGCGTAAGCGATAACGGACGCTCATAGCGCAAGCGATAATAGCATTGACGAACAAGCGATCGATGGAGTGGGAAAATGCGCTCGGAACACCCAATGCAACGAAAGGGACGGGGGTGTAAACGAACGCTCATAGGACGCTCGTAGCGTAAGCGATAACGGACGCTCATAGGACGCTCATAGCGCAAGCGATAATAGCATTGACGAACAAGCGATCGATGGAGTGGGAAAATGTGCTCGGAACACCCAACGCAACGAAAGGGACGGGGGTGTAAACGAACGCTCATAGGACGCTCGTAGCGTAAGCGATAACGGACGCTCATAGGACGCTCATAGCGCAAGCGATAATAGCGTTGACGAACAAGCGATCGATGGAGTGGGAAAATGTGCTTGGAATACCCAACACAACGAAAGGGACGGAGGTGTAAACGGACGCTCGGAACACGCAATGCAACGAAAGGACGGGGGTGGAATCGAATACGCACGCTCATAGCGCAGGCAACGATCGCCCAATAGAGGAGGAAATCATGCTCTTTGGAAAGACGCTCGGTTCAACACAACGAAAGGGATGGGAGGAAAACGAGTGCTCGTACCACCGACGATCGTTTAGAGACGAAAGCGGTCGTTCATCCCACCAATGAACGTGCAGAGACGATACGTACACTCATACCGCCATTCTGAAATTCAAATGTTCATTTCCCATTACCCAACCAAAATAATACATATATTTATTTTCTTGTAATATAATTTTCTATTTCATACACATTGATTAGAAACGATGTTCTAAATTTAGATACATTTTCATGATTTTAAGTGATTTGTTTAAGCGTACAGTATAGAAGTGGCAGGCACATGTATCAGCTCCATCGTACACATCCTCACGAGCCCAAGCACATGAAGAGAAATGATCTCCATGTACAGTTGAAACAAGTGGACCATCATTTGTTCTACCATAGAAATAGTTTAATGATTCCTCTAGATATTTAATGTGCTCAGGAAAAATTTTCCCTTTAAACATTGTAATGAAATTTTTTATTTTGGTTATGAGTTGAAATGTCTTGTTGTTTATATCAGTGGTTTTATCAATGGATGAGAACATTTTTTCTTTTTTTTTAATTTAAATGCGAGAACGTCTTCTTCTGATGAATTTCAAATTTGAATGAGGAAATTCGTGTTAGATTGTTAGACGAGACGCTGAACTAATCCACTCCGAGGAGTGTATTCAACTAGACGATCATGAATGAGAAGGCAATATACTTTTGTATTCATCTCGCTAGCTGTAGTTAGTTCGGTGGAAATTTTAACATCAATCGGTCCTGATTTAACCGACTCATTCTGATATGAGAGATCCACAACAACAATAGGAGCCTTTGTTTTGAATTCCGTTGGAGATAGAAGAGCTCGAGCCTCCCGGTTGTAGTAACTCTCCTGAAATCTCACATACATGTCATACAAGACAGCAAACCGGTTCTCATTGTATTTAATATTTAAATCCTCATACGGATAGACTTCTGAATTTAGATATACTTTTGCATTTCGTAAATTGATTGTAATTAGATTTCCATTCAATGTAAATGCAATGATTGCAAAACGCGGGCGTTCTCTGTTTGCAGCCAACTTAACATTCCATACATGATGGGTTTCTTGAACTAGTGTGGGGTTTATATAACAATCCCAGCTACGAAATGTTAGTGGTAGTGTGGCACCACTTTTTAGAACATTGAACATTTTGATTTTAGTACTATCGCTCGGAACTATGTGTGGAACTTTCCAACTAATGCTATGTATCTCAATTGTATGTGGAATACCTCCAACTGATTTAACATACACATCATCTGTATTTTTGGCCAACAAGAGGATGAGTTCATGTTTACAATTTAAAATTACTTTCTTATAGTCCTCAGCAAATCCCATTAGCATTTTTAGTGGTACAGAGAAACTAAAATATCCTCCCGAAGGGATATTCTCTCCACCACTCCACCCAGCATTGCGATAAACTACTCCTTCCTGTTGACCCACAGAGAGAAAGTTCTTGAGCGTTGATGTAATACCGGTAAACCGTTTTCTGTCCAGCTCACATCCATTCAACTCATATCTTATTTCATCCAGAAAATTGGTCATGCAATTATTTTTGAGCAAACCATTAACATCACTCGTGCTACTTGCTCCTATGTTAACGTCAGTAATTTTGCAAAGTGTTCTTTCAATGTGGAGAATACTCTCACACGGCAACACATACAAATCCTGGTTCTGTATTGTGATGCGAACTTCATCATTTGTCTTGAAGTTTTGTTGATATGGGTAATAAGTCTGATACTCGTTTTTCGTGATACTCTCATCGTTGTGAGGCTTATCTTGCACGAAAAAAATGTCATTCATTTGAAAGTGTTTACTTCAATTTTATTGAGTATTGAATCCCAATGATTTTAAAATTAATTTATTTTTTAGTGTAAGCACTGGTCGTTGATTTGAGGGTAGTTGTGATGATGATGATGATGATGATGCTTTCACTTCAACTTTATGTTTACTAATGTGGAGTGTGGGGCGATGTGTAGACTTTTTATTATAAATAATCATTCTATTGACCGTAGGTGTAGTCGAATCGACACAGTTTCTCCACGTAAATTAACTAAATTCCCGTCCTCATCCGTTATCCGTACTTCGAGCGTGCTTATTTCTCTAGTGTTGACAGGTAAATAAATCAGGTTTTTTGGGTGTAATGTTCATTTTATATCCAGGTGGGACATTTATTTTAAATTCGTGAAGCACATACGATCCACTAATAATGTTACACTCAACCCTAATTGTATTTATATTTAAAATATTCACAGGATTATCAGATGTGTGCATTTTTTTAGCGTCTGGGGTTTGCACTCGTTTACTGAATCCAAATAGCTTCCCAATACTTCGTTCACGATTGAAAAATATTGTTTCATTTCTAGTGTAAATTTGAACTTGCAGAGTGTTGTTGTTGCTTTCAATTTTCACTGCATCATTTAGATCATACTCCTTCAGTTTGTCGAGAATATATTTTGTAATCTCATCAAGTTCATATGAGCCCGCAGGAATTTCTATGACTTTATCTCCAATGTGAAATAGATTGTTCCCGCCATCAACGTTTGGTATAGAATTATATGAATTATAAAAGTCAATGAGAGCACACTCATAATTCCGTTTTAGTTCAATTTGCGGGAAAAAGTTTTCCATTATAACAGTTCTGTTTCCATTTAACTCAATTGTTAATGATGTCGACATTTTGAAGCCTGGATCGATACTGTTTTAACATCACTCATCCCATTACACTTAAATGATTGTTAATTAGAGCACAATGAATTGATCGAATCCTTTTCTATATCGTCCAGTTTGCATATCATCATCTTTTGAAATTAATAGAAATCCAAATTTGTCCTCCCAACATTTTCGTGAAATTTCCATAAAAGAATCATAATCCATATCACTGTTCACATGATCTCGATATATATGGCGCATGTTTAAATCATCTTGCTTAAACATTATAATAAAATTTGCATTATCACGTATAAAATGTTTTGGTATATGTGTATAAGTTTGACATAAATAGAATGAGTCAATATTCTTATGTCGACCCATGCCAAAATAGTTTCGAATATTATCTTGCTTCTCACACGCAACATCATCAAATTTCATAATCGAATTAGTTTTAGCTTCTTGAGGTGCTAAAACTGAATCATTTGCAGAGAAAATATCCCATTCCTCGGATTGGTTTTATAAGTTTTTCCAAATACTCATATTTTGGTTGATATAAACTCTTTGAAAATACATAAATATTTTTAAATTTAAGTTCTTTCGGACTCTCTATAAGGCTAAGCATCACATTGGTTTTTCCACAATTGGACGGTCCAACAATCAAACCTCTAATTGTGTTAGGCAACAAAGTACTATGACGAGGATGTTTATTATCATTTCCATGGCCACTACCCTCAATGTTTCTAACTACAATGCTTTTCTTTTGTCTTAATAATCGCATGTTAATGGATAAAGCACTTCATTCAATGGATGACGTTGGTTGATTGAGGACGTTATAAAATGGGCAAACACTTTTATAACATAATCACTCGAAAATCAGATATCAAAGAGGGTGGTGGTCTTGTGAACAATATAATAGACACTCTTCCCTTTGAAGCGCATATACCTGGATACAATTACTGTGGCCCCGGCACAAAGTTGGAGAAACGTTTGGCTCGCGGTGATCGCGGAATCAATGCATTGGATGAGGCTTGTAGGGAGCACGATATTGCATATTCACAAAGCAAGGACTTGAACGAACGTCATAAAGCTGACTCAGCTTTGATAGAGAGGGCTTGGAATCGTGTGAAAGCGTGGGATAGTACTCTTGGAGAGAGAGCAGCAGCATATTTTGTAACAAACATGATGAAGGCGAAGAAAAAATTTGGGATGGGTGTAAAGCAGGGGAAAAAGAAAGTATTGAAAACCTCTCTTGCCACAATAATAAAAAAGGCAAACAAGGAATTGAAAAAGAATAAACCACTTGATATACTGAATGCAATCAAAGTTGCGCGCAAAGCAGTCTCTAACTCGTTGGGTTGTAAGAAAAACATTGTAATTCCACGGGTTATAACTGTACCCAAAGTAGGTGGTTTCTTACCACTTGTACCAATTTTAACAGCCCTTAGTGCTGTAGGTAGCTTAGCCTCAGGCAGTGCAGCAATAGTAAAGTCAATTAACAATGCAAAAGTGGCAAAACAACAACTTGAAGAGAACAAGAGACATAATAAAAAAATGGAAACGGTTGCATTGGGGGCGGGGTTGTATTTACAACCATATAAGAAAGGGGATGGTATAACATTAAGTAAAAATAATCGAAAATCAAAAAACTGATAAGTGAGCTACCCAAAAGAGCATTATCAAACTTTGATATAATGAGGTTTGCAATTAAAAATATTCCAAATTTTCGGGGGGTTTTCATGAAGGATGAATTACCCAAATTCCCATTACAACTTGAGTGTGGAATAATAAACCTAGCAGACTCGACATCAAAAGGAACACATTGGGTAGCTTATTACAAGAGAGAATCACAATCCTATTATTTTGATAGTTTTGGAAATTTACAACCGCCTTTAGAAGTAATAAGATATTTGGGAAAGAACATCAAGTACAATTATCGACGTTTTCAAAAATTTGGGACTGTAAACTGTGGTCATTTGTGTTTACAATTTTTGTTGTCTTATCTCGAGTGTGTGTGCATGTTCTTTGAAGAAGTGCACTTGACAATGAGAAAACTATGTGTCCCTTTGTCCGTCAACACTTGACGATCACCGACATAGTCCCAAATAGCGGAGGATGGAGAGAAATTCGTTCGTCGATGGGTATAAAATCAGCCAGTTCCTTGAAGGAAAATATCATTCGGTCACCAACTGTCTCGAGCTCGTCAACAGCACCAGCACCAGCACCAACAGCAACATCAGTACCAGCACCAGCATCACCATCAGCACCAGCACCGGCATCAGCATCAGCATCAGCATCAGCATCAACATCCACACCGGCATCCACACCAGCATCCACACCGGCATCAGCACCAGCATCCGCATCCACTCCAGCATTCGCATACACACCAGCATCTGCATCCACACCAGCATCCGCATCCACATCATGAGCAACATTTCCAGCAACGCCACCACCACCACCACCTCCACACCAATTAATTTTGGTGAATTGGAGATGCCCATCGTTGGCGTCACACAGGAGGATATGGATGCATTACTTAAGGATATTGAAGAAGACCCGGTAATGGAAGCCTTTAATTCGCGGCGAATTAAACAGAAGCTGCAATTTAAGGAGCTCCCACTAAACACATCTTTTGATGTGGTGGGAGCAAAAAAGGTGAAGGGAAAGTTTGGCACAAACGTGATGGTTGAACTACCCAACCATCACGTTTATCTGCCATCATACATTTATATATGAATATATCCAATAAAACATTAATTTGAAATTTAAGCTATATTACTTTTTAATGGGAAATGGGAATCTGGGAAAATTAATTTTCAGGCTTTAAATCAATATTTAAATAAAAATTAAAAAAAAAAAAAAATATATATAGATATTCTATTCATTTATATTTTATGGGAAATTGGGTATTTTTTTTATTTCAAATTTTCCATTAATTTTCAGCTACGCCACCAGCTCCGTTTACCAGACCTGGTCTATATGACCAGATCCGTTTACCAGACCTGGTCTATACAAACAGGTCCGTTTACCAGACCTGGTCTATACAACCAGGTCCGTTTACCAGACCTAGTCTATACAACCAGGTCCGTTTACCAGACCTGGTCTATACAACCAGGTCTGTTTACCTGACCTGGTCTATACAACCAGGTCTGTTTACCTGACCTGGTCTATACAACCAGGTCCGTTTACCAGACCTAGTCTATACAACCAGGTCCGTTTACCAGACCAGGTCTATACAACCAGGTCTGGTAAACGGAGATCATATCCAATAAAACATTAATTTGAAATTTAAGCTATATTACTTTTTAATGGGAAATGGGAATCTGGGAAAATTAATTTTCAGGCTTTAAATCAATATTTAAATAAAAATTAAAAAAAAAAAATATATATATATAGATATTCTATTCATTTATATTTGATGGGAAATTGGGTATTTTTTTTATTTCAAATTTTCCATTAATTTTCAGCTACGCCACCAGCTCCGTTTACCAGACCTGGTCTATATGACCAGATCCGTTTACCAGACCTGGTCTATACAAACAGGTCCGTTTATCAGACCTGGTCTATACAACCAGGTCCGTTTACCAGACCTAGTCTATACAACCAGGTCCGTTTACCAGACCTGGTCTATACAACCAGGTCTGTTTACCTGACCTGGTCTATACAACCAGGTCCGTTTACCAGACCTAGTCTATACAACCAGGTCCGTTTACCAGACCAGGTCTATACAACCAGGTCTGTTTACCTGACCTGATCTATACAACCAGGTCCGTTTACCAGACCTGCTCAATACAACCAGGTCCGTTTACCAGACCTAGTCTATACAACCAGGTCCGTTTACCAGACCTGGTCTATACGATCAGATCCGTTTACCAGACCTGGTCTATACGACCAGATCCGCTTACCAGACCTGGTCTATACAACCAGATCCGTTTACCAGACCTGGTCTATACAACCAGGTCTGTTTACCAGACCTGGTCTATATGACCAGATCCGTTTACCAGACCTGGTCTATACGATCAGATCCGTTTACCAGACCTGGTCTATACGATCAGATCCGTTTACCAGACCTGGTCTATACGATCAGATCCGTTTACCAGACATGGTCTATACGATCAGATCCGTTTACCAGACCTGGTCTATACGACCAGATCCGTTTATCAGACCTGGTCTATACAACCAGGTCCGTTTACCAGACCTAGTCTATACAACCAGGTCCGTTTACCAGACCTGGTCTATACGATCAGATCCGTTTACCAGACCTGGTCTATACGACCAGATCCGTTTACCAGACCTGGTCTATACAACCAGATCCGTTTACCAGACCTGGTCTATACAACCAGATCTGTTTACCAGACCTGGTCTATACGACCAGATCCGTTTATCAGACCAGGTCTATACAACCAGGTCTGTTTACCAGATATATGTATATATATATATATATATATATATATATATATATATGAGTCTTGTGCTTCCAACATTTTTGCCTGTTTCTAAAACAAACTTATCTAACCTCGAGTCAAATGCACACTTGATGTAGTATGCAAATGCTACGGGAATATGCTTATTAATAATTGTTGTTGATGAAACACTCACATCTGCTGATGATGATGATGATGATGATGATGTTGGTTCCAATACACATTCGAAGTCGGCATACACCACAAATGGAACCTTAGCTGGCGATGTTGATTAATGAAATACAGTTCGCCTGCATCCGGTTTGGGGGGCTCTGTGACAATTTTGCTGCATCTCTCAGCATGTCGATGTGCCCTCTCCTCGCTGGTGGAGTATCTCAAACATTGGTTGCAAAACCAACGTCGCGTACGTTGGCTTCCCAATTGTTGTGATAATACACTGTAGATAAAGAAATTGTATGTGTTAGCTATTTGCTCTATGTATATATATTTAAGTGTTTTAACTTACGCTGACATGTTTTTTATCCATACAAAGTGCCCGTGAGCACCAGCTGTCGGTCCATCGATGAACATTAAATTAATGTGGAGCTCCTTCTCCACGCCAGCACTGTAAAGTGGTCCATACACTTTATTGCTCTCCTCATCGTATCCAAATACATTAATGCTGATTTGATGGTTTTGATCAGCAAAATGTTTTATATTTTTTAATTCCATCGGGAATGATAGTCCCGAAAAATCGAGCTTAATGTTGATGTTGTCAAGGTGAATTATGGGTAAATTAATATTTACACAATAACTACTACAGCGATCAGGTTTTGTAGATGGTTTGAGGGCTGAAATTATTGCCCACTTGAAACAATAAATGTCATTGTTTCGCACATTGACAACACCTTTTCGCTTTTTCAGCTTCAGTGGAAGCTCGAAATGCTCGGATCCTTTCAGAGGATCACATTGGAGCATATTCATTTCAAGTCGAATCAGACGTGTCATTGTCCATCCACTGTCTTTTTCTTGAAACTCACCCATTTTGGATGTTATATCATCCGCATGGTTTTTGAAGACTTCCGATGTGTTGCTCCCAATCGTAACCAGAGTCATCTTACTCTGGAACGATTTCACATCAATTGGAGTATCATGATCTTTCACCATCATGTACTCTGCAAACATTTCAAAGTTTGTCTTTGATGCAAAATGAAAGGTCATCACCCTTTCCAAGTGAGGGAGCAGTGCTAGTCCCGCTTCATTTAAAAATTTTGTTGGAAGCCTAACAGCAGCTCCCTCATTTAAAAACATATACTGAAGGATGCGTCCCTTGTATCCATCAATAATTTGCTTCACATTCCCATCGAGCGGTCGCATAGCATTGTATTTATGCTGCTCAGTACGTGCATGATGATGCCATTGCATACCCGCAGGTAGAAATTGGCTGCAGGAGTTGCAATAAGCACCATTCATGGTGTTTCCATTGTTGATGGTGGAGATGGAGTTGAAGTAGTTGGCCATTTTGGTTGTGCTGGGGGTGTTGGCGGTGGCGAAAGTGGTGATGGTGCTGGTGGTGTTGGTGGGGGTGGGGCTCGTTGGGGTGTTGACGATGGTGTTGGTGTTGGTTGTAGTGGTGCTGATCGTGGTGGTGGTGGTGGCGATGTTGTTGGTGGTGGTGGTGGGGTTGTGGTTTTTTGTTTAAACTTTTAATAATTTTTAAAAATTTAAAAAAAATTTTAAATTTTCACTTGAGAGCGCGGAGTGTGGATGACTTCGAACGACAATAAGTAGTGATTCTTAAGGCTTCTAGGAGGCTAGATGAAGACTCAGAAAAATGATTTTTGATTTGTGTTCGGCATTTCACTTTTCTCCATATTCAAGTATTTCACTTCAAGAGTACAGAAAATGACCACTTGATACACCATAGTAAAACTAATGTAGGGTGCATTAAGCGAGCCTTGTTTGCATACACATACATACACACACACACACACACACATACACATTATTGATCCATCAAGTAGTGTTTAGAGCGCGTCAAGTGTTCACCAACGTTTTGAGCACTCGTTCACGCCCCCGTCCCTTTTCCCACTCCATCGATGCGCTATGATCGCCTGTCTTGCGAGGGGTATTCCGAGCGCCTTTTCCCACTCCATAGATCACTTGTTCGTCAGCGCTATGATTGTCTGCGCTGCGACGGGTATTCCGAGCGCCTTTTCCCACTCCATCGATGCGTACGCTATGATCGCCTGCGTTATGAGCGTCCGTTTACGCCTCCGTCCCTTTCACTTTCTCACTCCATCGATCGCTTGTTCGTCAGCGTTATGATTGGCTGCGTTATGAGCGTGCGTCCTATGAGCGTCCGTTATCGCTTGCGCTATGAGCGTCATATGAGCGTCCGTTTACACCCCCGTCCCTTTGGTTGCGTTGGGTGTTCGGAGCGCATTTTCCCACTCCGTCGATCGCTTGCTCACACCCCGCCTTTTTTCGACACTTGACACTTGTCCGTTACATCCGAGCGCCTTTTCCCACTCCATCGTCTTCTATGAGCGTCCGTTATCGCTTGCGCTATGAGCGTCATATGAGCGTTCGTTTACACCCCCGTCCCTTTGGTTGCGTTGGGTGTTCGGAGCGCATTTTCCCACTCCGTCGATCGCTTGCTCACATCCCGCCTATTTTCGACACTTGACACTTGTCCGTCATCCCTTCACTTGTCGAGAATCATCATTCGTACTCTCATCAAGTTCATATGAATAACATGAATTTCTATGAATTTATCTCCAGTATGAAATAATTGTTCCACGTCATCAACGTTTAATAAAGAATTATATTTGTAAAATTCAATAAGAGCACACTCATAAGTCCAAAAAATTTCAACAATATTAAAGGGAAAATGTTTTCCATTAATAACAAATCTATTTCTATGTTAATGGTCACTTGTTTAATGTAATGGAGATCATTTTTTGATAATTGCCTGCCACTTCTATACTGTATTAAACAATCACTTAAATGCATGACACATAAATGTATCTAAATTTAGAACATTTTCTAATCAATTGTATAGAAATCCGAGCGCCTTTTCCCACTCCATCGATCGCGGCACGTGCCCGTTGCGAGCACTTATCATAATCGTACCTCGACTCCGTTGGCGGATCGTTATCAATCGTCACGAGCCCTCACACCACAAAACTATTGACCCTAATTAAATGCACTTTTTATTATCCTGATCCTTTATTGACAACTTGACAGCTAACATTTTTATTACCCCTTTTTTGACAGCTGACCGTAATTAATTTTAATTTATGACACCCATTAAGTGGCGTGAAAGTGAGGTTTTCATACTAATAACATAATCACTCGAAAATCAGATATCAAAGAGGGTGGTGGTCTTGTGAACAATATAATAGACGCTCTTCCCTTTGAAGCGCATATACCTGGATACAATTACTGTGGCCCCGGCACAAAGTTGGAGAAACGTTTGGCTTTGCGGTGATCGCGGAATCAATGCATTGGATGAGGCTTGTAGGGAGCACGATATTGCATATTCACAAAGCAAGGACTTGAACGAACGTCATAAAGCTGACTCAGCTTTGATAGAGAGGGCTTGGAATCGTGTGAAAGCGTGGGATAGTACTCTTGGAAAGAGAGCAGCAGCATATTTTGTGACAAACATGATGAAGGCGAAGAAAAAATTTGGGATGGGTGCAAAGCAGGGGAAAAAGAAAGTATTGAAAACCTCTCTTGCCACAATAATAAAAAAGGCAAACAAGGAATTGAAAAAGAATAAACTACTTGATATACTGAATGCAATCAAAGTTGCGCGCAAAGCAGTCTCTAACTCGTTGGGTTGTAAGAAAAACATTGTAATTCCACGGGTTATAACTGTACCCAAAGTAGGTGGTTTCTTACCACTTGTATCAATTTTAACAGCCCTTAGTGCTGTAGGTAGCTTAGCCTCAGGCAGTGCAGCAATAGTAAAGTCAATTAACAATGCAAAAGTGGCAAAACAACAACTTGAAGAGAACAAGAGACATAATAAAAAAATGGAAACGGTTGCATTGGGGGCGGAGTTATATTTACAACCATATAAGAAAGGGTATGGTATAACATTAAGTAAAAATAATCGAAAATCAAAAAACTGATAAGTGAGCTACCCAAAAGAGCATTATCAAACTTTGATATAATGAGATTTGCAATTAAAAATATTCCAAATTTTAGGGGGGTTTCATGAAGGATGAATTACCCAAATTCCCATTACAACTTGAGTGTGGAATAATAAACCTAGCAGACTCGACTCAAAAGGAACACATTGGGTAGCTCATTACAAGAGAGAATCATAATGTTATTATTTTGATAGTTTTGGAAATTTACAACCGCCTTTAGAAGTAATAAGATATTTGGGAAAGAACATCAAGTACAATTATCGACGTTTTAAAAATTTGGGACTGTAAACTGTGTCATTTGTGTTTACAATTTTTGTTACAACCCATTCGTTTCGCTAAAGTCGGTATATTTCTTATCTCGAGTGTGTGTGCATGTTCTTTGAAGGAGTGCACTTGACAATGAGAAAACTATGTGTCCCTTTGTCCGTCAACACTTGACGATCACCGACATAGTCCCAAATAGCGGAGGATGGAGAGAAATTCGTTCGTCGATGGGTATAAAATCAGCCAGTTCCTTGAAGGAAAATATCATTCGGTCACCAACTGTCTCGAGCTCGTCAACAGCACCAGCACCAGCACCAACAGCAACATCAGTACCAGCACCAGCATCACACCGGCATCCACACCGGCATCAGCACCAGCATCCGCATCCACTCCAGCATTCGCATACACACCAGCATCTGCATCCACACCAGCATCCGCATCCACATCATGAGCAACATTTCCAGCAACGCCACCACCACCACCACCTCCACACCAATTAATTTTGGTGAATTGGAGATGCCCATCGTTGGCGTCACACAGGAGGATATGGATGCATTACTTAAGGATATTGAAGAAGACCCGGTAATGGAAGCCTTTAATTCGCGGCGAATTAAACAGAAGCTGCAATTTAAGGAGCTCCCACTAAACACATCTTTTGATGTGGTGGGAGCAAAAAAGGTGAAGGGAAAGTTTGGCACAAACGTGATGGTTGAACTACCCAACCATCACGTTTATCTGCCATCAAGATTTGATGATATAGACGATGATATTTTAAAGGAATTTAAAAATAAGCAATATATCCTTACGAAAAGGGATGAATATAACTTTGATATTGATTTAAAAGACACTTTATAAATTTATACATTTATATATGAATATATCAAATAAAACATTAATTTGAAATTTAAACTATATTACTTTTTAATGGGAAATGGGAATCTGGGAAAATTAATTTTCAGGCTTTAAATCAATATTTAAATAAAAATTTAAAAAAAAAAAAAAAATATAGATATTCTATTCATTTATATTTGATGGGAAATTGGGTATTTTTTTATTTCAGATTTTCCATTAATTTTCAGCTACGCCACCAGATCCGTTTACCAGACCTGGTCTATACAACCAGATCCGTTTACCAGACCTGGTCTATACAACCAGGTCCGTTTACCAGACCTGCTCTATACAACCAGATCCGTTTACCAGACCTGGTCTATACAACCAGATCCGTTTACCAGACCTGGTCTATACGATCAGATCCGTTTACCAGACCTGGTCTATACGACCAGATCCGTTTACCAGACCTGGTCTATACGATCAGATCCGTTTACCAGCCATGATCTATACAACCAGGTCCGTTTACCAGACCTGGTCTATACAACCAGGTCCGTTTACCAGACCTGGTCTATACCGACCTGGTCTATACGATCAGATCCGTTTACCAGACCTGGTCTATACGATCAGATCCGTTTACCAGACCTGGTCTATACGATCAGATCCGTTTACCAGACCTGGTCTATACGACCAGATCCGTTTACCAGACCTGGTCTATACAACCAGGTCCGTTTACCAGACCTGGTCTATACGATCAGATCCGTTTACCAGACCTGGTCTATACGACCAGATCCGTTTACCAGACCTGGTCTATACGAGCAGATCCGTTTATCAGACCTGGTCTATACAACCAGGTCTGTTTACCAGATATATGTATATATATATATATATATATCTTACACAGTCTACTATCTAACACGAGAGAGTCATAAGCAGAGCAGTGAAGTATTGTAATTTCAAATTTGAATGCAATGAATCAACATATTCTAACTCAACTGACTAAAAGTCGAAATGCTTTAAAAAAAAAATTTTGTGAGATTAAACAACTCAGAGGTTTAAATACTATTGGTTTGGAGGAAACATTCAAGCCTATTACTGAACCTTTACATGAACTCGTTCATGACAACAAACAATTACAACACATGATACCCAAAGAGTTTAGAAATATTAAAGCTGAAATAGAGACTGATGGTGGTACACCACAACATATGACAAAGAAGATGAAGAAACTTAAAAAGCCTAATGATTACAAGTCATCAAATTGGAGCTTGAATAGTAAGCAAGAGAATGATGATGATGATGATGATGATCAATTCTATTCTCAACCGGCCATTGAGGATACATCATTTACACTACCTGATGCACCTCACTCATCGAGAGTGTTATCAAGACAAACCCTCCCACCATCACCAGCACAACCACTAAATGAAGAGAGCTCATCATTTGGAGTACTTCAATCACCAGCTTCAATATCACCTTAAAACAGCACTACATGATGAGAGTCTAAAAAATTTAGATATTAGTGAACTGGCACGTGAATTTCTCTTGGACAAGTCGTATGGACCACACAAAAATGCAAGTGGGCAATTAATGTTGGGGAATAGTCGCATCAATGTGACCAACAATAACATTGAATTTGATGATGGACAAAACTGGCGACTCACTAGAGGATTATATTCTTTAATATTCCATCACCACCCACAAAATTACAACGAGAACGAGTTGGAAATATATAGAGAAATTTTATTAAAAACATGTGTACACCGAAGAAACTTTCAACCAAATGGACAGGTGAAAGGAACAAAAGCGCTGAAATATTCGAAAATTATAAAACCACTTTTAGCGAAATCACCCAATGCTGAATCAACACCCAAACGCACCAAAACAAGTGTATCTGGGTCTGGATTCATGACACTTGACATGAGCAAACCCAACTATGTGTACTGGGATGACCCAAATGAGATGGTTGAGCGACTACAACTCTTAATAGCCTCACAATCGGCAGGCAATAGTAGTCATAGTAACGAAATTACGTCCATAATTGAAGAATTGAGAGAGGCACAAATTATACATTAAGACGGTATATAACAAGGTGTTGTTATTCAATTAAATTTATAATCATCATGTCTGTTGACAAGTTTGGACATTACATAACTGATAAGCAGAGCTCTGACCATTTAAAGAGATACGAGCAAAATTTATCAAGAATTTTCATTGATGCAGATGGTAACTTTAACATTCATCAAAAACGTGTAAAAAATGGGAGTAATCCCAAAGAGAACACGGACATTGTTATTAAAGCATATGTGGATAGGAGCATAAACGAACTTCGAGAATCTCTAACATCATTGATTCCACAAAATCGAGATGTAGACAATGGAGCAATACTCCTCACAATTAATGACATTGAAGAGAGATTGTATAGAGTTGAAAGGGCTGTTGCAGATATCCATGAAAAAATTTTACATGCTTTAAAACTCTGATATATAGGACACTTTTAAGAAATTATTATCACATCAAGTCATTTCATTACTCACTACGATGAGCAGACGAGAGATTATTAATGAATTACATGCTCCCTCACGCAAGAATTTCCTACGACGTAGAGTCATTACAAAAGGAATAAACGATTTGTGGCAAGCAGACTTGGTTGAAATGGGGAAGTATGCACAGTCGAACAATGGATATCGCTATCTGTTAACAGTAATTGATACGTTCTCGAAATTTGCCTGGGCTGAAGCTATAAAATCAAAACAAGCAAAGGATGTAGCTCTGGCAATGGAGAAAATATTTAAGTCAGGACGTGGAGTACCTAAGAATCTCCAAACAGATGATGGTAAAGAGTTCTTTAACACTCTGTTTAAGGGATTGAGTAAACGCTATGGAATCAACCACTATTCAACATTTAGTACCCTAAAGGCATCAATCGTAGAGCGATTCAACAGGTCTTTGAAAGAGCTCATGTGGCGGGAATTCAGTTTCAATGGAGCATACAAGTGGATTGATGTCTACAAAAGGTTAATTTCCGTTTACAACAACAGAGTGCATAGAACAATAAAAATTGCACCCATTAATGTGAATAGCGGGAATGAGAAACAAATCTTGGAAACTGCTTATAATAACATTAAAATTTTTTCGGGTAGCCAACTGAAAATGGGTGACTATGTACGCATTAGCAAGTACAAACACGTATTTGAAAAAGGGTATACCCCCAATTGGACAACCGAAATTTTTAAGATAATCAAAGTACAAAATACCTATCCAACAACATACTTACTCCAAGACTTGAATGGGAATCCAATTAGGGGAGGTTTTTATAAAGAAGAACTGAAAAAAACAAGTTTTCCCGATACCTATCTAGTTGAGAAAGTCTTGAGAAAGAAAGGCAACAGAGCACTTGTACGCTGGTTGGGTTTCCCTAAATCCGAAGATAGTTGGGTTTATAAAACAGAAATTTTGTAAGAAAGTAAACAAAGAATGATTTGATTTTATTATATAATTTATTTTCTTTTTTATTTCAAATATTATTAACAAATATTACAACTTAAAATTATACAATTGTTGTTTTTTTTTAAATAAAGAATTATATTCTAATTATAACAATTTTTCGAGTTTTATATATATATATATATATATATGTATATGCTATTACATTTTAATTATTATTATTTTTTTATTTTTTTCTTTTAAATGTCTCTAATAACATTTTGTGCATTATTAATTCTCCGTCAAAAATGTTGATTGCACTTTCGTTAGTTTCCAACTTCCTTTTGAGGCTATTTATTTTAGTCACACTACTCTGAGTATTGTGTTAGAGCTCTAGAACACTCATTTGACTATGCCAAACACTTGATTATGTCTCTAGAGCTGATATTTTCTCCTCAATTTCCTTTTCTAATGAACTATAATGCCCTATAGCGAGAGTTGAGACTCCATCACCACATATTAGCCTTTTGTTGTCTTTGTTGTCTAATACGACTTTGGTGGTTTTTAGAGTACTAATTTCATGCCCTCTAGACCTAAACATATACATGCTATCACGCTCTTGCTGGCCTGTCACTAGACAATTTTTATACCCTTCAAAGGTATTTTTTTTAAGGCAACTTCGTTTCACGCCTTTATTTTTTTTTACGCAATGCTCTTCTGTATTGGGACCTGATTCTGACTTGTAAGCATACATTTTTGAGCGTAGACCAACAAACTCTGTCATTGAGTAGTATGAAAACCTCACTTTCACGCCACTTAATGGGTGTCATAAATTAAAATTAATTACGGCTGTCAAAAAAGGGGTAATAAAAATGTTAGCTGTCAAGTTGTCAATAAAGGATCAGGATAATAAAAAGTGCATTTTATTAGGGTCAATAGTTTTGTGGTGTGAGGGCTCGTGACGATTGATAACGATCCGCCAACGGAGTCGAGGTACGATTATGATAAGTACTCGCAACGGGCACGTGCCGCGATCGATGGAGTGGGAAAAAGCGCTCGGATGTAAAGGACAAGTGTCAAGTGTCGGGGTGTGAGCAAACGATCGATGGAGTGGGAAAAGGCGCTCGGAACACCCAACGCAACGAAAGGGACGGGGGTGTAAACGGACGCTCATATGACGCTCATAGCGCAAGCGATATCGGACGCTCATAGGACGCTCGTAGCGCAAGCGATAACGGACGCTCATAGGACGCTCATAGCGCAAGCGATAATAGCGTTGACGAACAAGCGATCGATGGAGTGGGAAAATGTGCTTGGAATACCCAACTCAACGAAAGGGACGGAGGTGTAAACGGACGCTCATAGCGCAGCGAACGATGGAGTGGGAAAATGCGCTCGGAACACCCAATGCAACGAAAGGACGGGGGTGGAAACGAATACGCACGCTCATAGCGCAGGCAACGATCGCCCAATAGAGGAGGAAAACATGCTCTTTGGAAAGACTCGGTCCAGCACAACGCAAGGGATGGGAGGAAAACGAGTGCTCGTACCACCGACAATCGTTTAGAGACGAAAGCGGTCGTTCATCCCACCAATGAACGTGCAGAGACGATACGTACACTCATACCGCCATGCCGAAATTCAAATGTTCATTTCCCATTACCCAACCAAAATAATACATATATTTATTTTCTTGTAATATAATTTTCTATTTCATACACATTGATTAGAAACGATGTTCTAAATTTAGATACATTTTCATGATTTTAAGTGATTTGTTTAAGCGTACAGTATAGAAGTGGCAGGCACATGTATCAACTCCATCGTACACATCCTCACGAGCCCAAGCACATGAAGAGAAATGATCTCAATGTACAGTTGAAACAAGTGGACCATCATTTGTTCTACCATAGAAATAGTTTAATTATTCCTCCAGATATTTAATGTGCTCAGGAAAAATTTTCCCTTTAAACATTGTAATGAAATTTTTTATTTTGGTTATGAGTTGAAATGTCTTGTTGTTTATATCAGTGGTTTTATCAATGGATGAGAACATTTTTTCTTTTTTTTTTAATTTAAATGCGTGAACGTCTTCTTCTGATGAATTTCAAATTTGAATGAGGAAATTCGTGTTAGATTGTTAGACGAGACGCTGAACTTATCCACTCAGAGGAGTGTATTCAACTAAACGATCATGAATGAGAAGGCAATATACTTTTGTATTAATCTCGCTAGCTGTAGTTAGCTCGGTGGAAATTTTAACATCAATCGGTCCTGATTTAACCGACTCATTCTGATATGAGAGATCCA